>JAWDJD010000002.1:35832500-37032500 GCA_035047305.1 Bradypodion pumilum | reverse complement strand
GGTGTGCATCTATATGGTGTGCATGTAGCAGAATCTTATTACCTAACACACACACACACAAGTTGGAACTTGGCCATGTGTATGCTGAAATTTTCCTTTATAGGAGAGAATGGAAAGTTCCTGAGTGAGAGGAACTTTAGATCATACTAGCAGAGGACCCAGCATTGCCCGCGGGTACCCTACCCGGGCCAAGGAGAGACCCAGGCCCGCCCCCCACCCCTGCTACCTTACCTTTTTGTCTGCTGTCATCGCGGCCGCTCTCTCAGCTCCGCTGCAAGGCACCATCTCAACCTGACTCTGGCCGCTGCTGGCGGACTCACCAGCGATTACAGTCAGTGGGTAGCCATTGCAGCCTGGCCCCTCTGTCCTCCCGTGAGTTGTGTCAGGCAGAAGAGAGGCTTCATTTGGGCGGGTGGGCAGAGGACCCGTTGGGGGGGCAGAAGCCTGTGGAAGGCGGCAGCCTGGTTCCGTCCTCTGCCCGCCCCCTGGCTGTAGGTTCTCCCTTCCCCCTGCGGTGTGCCTCAGGAGTGCAGAGGAGCCATGCCGTGGTGGCCACCCACCAACAGTAGTTGCTGGGGCAGGGGCGGCCATAATGGCCGTAATTGCCGCTGTCCGTACTGCCAGCTAGGCCATGCATCACCTGGAATTCCGGGCAGACTTTGGCACATGCATGGAATTTCGCGCATGCGCCACAGCCTGGAACACCAGGCAGGGTTAGGTGCATGCGTGAATTCTCGCGCATGCGCAGTCACCTCTCCGAGTCATTTCTGCCGGCCATGGGGCATGTGTTGCAGCCCCTTTTCAGGGGAAAGGACCCCGAGGCGGGCTGCCGGTTACCCACGCCGGCCACCCCAGACATTGAAGGTAGGAGTGCACGCAGTTTCTAGTGCAATCGGTGCAGGGGTGTTGCTTTGCATTAGGGAGCCCTGTGATGTCATGGAGCCCTAGATCTAGTCAGCTAGACCCGGAGAGGTGACTGCGCATGTGCGAGAATCCACGCATGCGCCTAACCCTGCCTGACATTCCAGGCTGTGGCACATGCGCAAAATTCCACACATGTGCCAAAGTCTGCCTGGCATTCCAGGTGGTGCATGGCCTAGCCATCAGTACGGACAGCGGCAATTACAGCCATTATGACTGCCCCCGCCCCAGCGACTACTGTTGGTGGGCGGCCACTGTAGCATGGTTCCTCTGCACTCCTGAGGCACGCTGCAGGGGGAAGGGAGAATCTACAGCTCGGGGGCGGATGGAGGATGGGACCAGGCTGCCACCTTCTGCAGGCCTTTGCCCCCCCCCAAAATGGGTCTTCTGCCCACCCGCCAAATGGAGCCTCCCTTCTGCCTGATACAATCCATGGGAGGACAGAGGGGCCGGGCTGCAATGACTACCCACTGACTGTAGTCGCTGGGGATGCTGGCGGCGGCCAGAGTCAGGCTGAGACGGCACCTCATTGTGGAGCTGAGAGAGCGGCCGTGACGACAGCAGACAAAAAGGTAAGGCAGCTTGGGTGGGGGGTGGGGGGTGAGCCCAGGTCTCTCCTTGGCCCAGGTAGGGTAACCCCTGGCAACGCTGGGTCCTCTACTAGTAGTCTCTGTACTTCTGAGCCGGTTTGCAGATTTAGCTTGCCCTTCCTCTTGACACTGACACTTAAAGTAGAAGAATGGCTTGAATTGTGAGGTCTGAAGAAGGAAGTAATAAAATGTTGGCAATTTGGGATGGCATTGTGATATATCTAAAAGGGATAAATTAAGTTCTTAGTTCCAACTACACCTCTCCTGTTCAATGAATGGAATGAATATTGGTGAAGGATCATGTGATAGTTAAAAGTGTTCTAACTTTAGGAAATTGGTGTCAACTGAAGTAATGTAACTTAAACAAACAGCAAAGCAAGATCATACAACTGCAGAGAAATATGTATGGTTCAAATTTCTAGGAAGGAACAGTACAAAGCTGGAATAAAGATGAAAAAAAATGGTTTTTTGTCCTAGAACTCCCTGAAACAAAATAGATTTTGACAGATATAGTCTGAAAAACTAACTCTCCCCACTTCTGGGCTATGTCTGTGAACTTTATTTAATCTTGGATGTTCAAGAGTTTCCACTTACTGAGAGAGTGGATGATGGAATAATTATACTTTGTTTATAGTTTCTCATGATGAAAATGTTGGACTAAGACCAGGCAGGGCCTAATTCAAATCTTTCCGGAGCTCTTTGGCAAACTGGCTAACCCTGAACTCGCACCAACTCTCAGCCTCATGAAACATTACAAGATTTTTCTAATTATAAAATAAAGAGGGAAAACAATTGTGCAATTCCTGAGCAACTCTGGGGTAAAAGTAGTTTGGGACTCAAATAAATAAGTAAATGGAATATTAAATGTGTTCAGAATGTTTTACTATATCTCTGAAACAGAACTGCATAGAAAAGGGTGGAGGGATAACACTAGTAAATAATTTTTTGGTGTTTTTTTTAAACAAAAAGATGGTTTCCATAATCAGGCATGGTTGAATTGGGCTTAAATGTGCACACTGTGTTTGCAAATTAATTGAAAGTGAGCATGGGATTCTAAATTAAGTACTGCAATTGTTTTTTAATCTGCTGAAATACACGTAGGCTGTTTGTTCCAGTGATTTTGGGCATAGGAGACATTATATTAAGATTTCAGCAGTTGGGTATAAATTAGACAAGGAAGGATTTATACCCGGGATGCCCAAACTATGGCCTGCAGTACCTAATAATCCAGCCCATGCCACCCACGCCACTCCTGGAAGCAGAAGTAAAATGGTCCACACATGCACAAAACACTGCTGTAAAGCACCCACAGCTGTCATAAATGCATTTACGACAGCCGCGGGTGCATTTATGGCAGCATTTTGTGCATGCATGGGCGTGTTTTACGCATACAGGCTCATTTTACTTCCACTTCCATGAGTGATGAGGTGCTTTGTGGGCCGGATAAATTGGCATCAGGGGCTGGATCTGGCCCACAGGCCAAAGTGACCGGCCCTCTGAACCACATGATCGGCCCACGGCCCAAAAGGTTTGGGAACCCCTGATTTAAAAGAAGAAATATCTAGAAGACAGCTGTGTGGGGTAACTTCAGAGACGTGTCAACCATCTTGAAGTCAAAAGTTAAACCAGAAACAAAGACGAATTTGTTCAATTCTATGGTCTTGAAAGTAATGACACATGGCAGCGAAATGTGGGCTTAACAACTGCGGAAGAAAAACAGCTGCAAGTAACACAGCAAGCAATGGAGAGAGCACTGCTTGGAATATCATTTCGCAATAAAGTAAAAAAATGAGGACATCAGGCGAAGATCGCTGCTGCTTCTTCCATGTATAGGCCAAATGTGACACTGCCAAAATGAAGGCGCCTTTTGGTGAGTTCATCTTGCAGTTCCTACTGTGAGAAAGATTAGCCAGCAACTCAAGGTTGCTGTTACCAGGGTACACCCTATTGTGGTTAAAAAGAAAAAGACATAGTAACAGAATACCTGATGAGCAAGTTGAGGTGGGTTGGCCATGTTGCACACACTAGTGACAATAGATGGATCACTGGAATAATAAATTGGTATCTGAACGATCACAAAACACCTAGGGCAGGGATTCTCAACCTGTGGCCCTGTCGTGTCCGGCCCTTATAAGCAATAGTCGAGGCAACGATGAACAGAACAACAACAGTTTATTTAACAGTCTTTCAAGTTACACTTACAAGGTGCTCCGGATGGCTATACGAATCCCGTGAAATCAGTCCCTCTGGATTCTGCCGTAAAAAAAGGCAATGCCTAAGCTACATCCTTTGAGTGATAGCGTTTAGAGAAGACCCAGGCTTAGCACGTTGCTGGCTAACCTGTGCGTAAGGGAAGTATAGATCCGGTCCGGCCCCACCCTTGTTTACCCGTGGGGCTCATATAGTGTCTCCCCGGCGGTGCCTCCTTGATACAATGTATTGGACCGCTGGACAATAATAACCAACCAATCATAACAGGATATACAAGTATTAACCAATCAGGAATAGGATCCAAAAGTGTACCCAATCACATAGCTCTGATTAGCATAATGAGTGCGCCCCGAGAAGGAAATTTCGTGCCAACTTTAGCTCCTAATTTGGATGGCGGGAAACCGCTATTTTCTCTTTGCAAAGGCGTTGCCTGAGCAGCTTGCAATTCTGCCTTAATACACAACGGGCCCACAGGCTGGATACATTTCCTGTGGCCCACCACCACCTCCATCATACCCCTGAAGTGTCATGTGGTGGAGGAAGGGCAAAATGGCCGCCCTGCCACCGAAGCTGTTTGAGCGAGTGTGACCTGGCATCCTGCCTTAAACCTTGAGAACTCCTGACCTAGGGGAAGACCACCTTGCAGATGGGAAGATTTTCTCAAGAAAATGTTGGACCAACATGGAAAAGAACTGACAGGGACAGATCGCTATGGACAGAAGTTATGCAGAATGTCGTTGCAGAAATGTCTAATCATACAAGGACGCCTCACTGAATAACAACTCCAAGGTATAGATTGGGTCACATTCTGGACAAGGGACAAAATATTCATACAGGCTGACTTAAAATACCAAAATGAGTGGAAAACAATTACACGTTGCCCTTGCTGAGTTGAAATGGACAGCTGATTATGTGAACTGAGCCATAGAAAAGTAGAGAAAGGAATGTTCCTGTTATCTTTCTTGCAACAAAGATTGTGAAATTTAGCACGACTTCCTGATGTATTTTCCCAAAGGCTGCAAATGTACCCACTGTTGTAGCTGTGAAGAACAAAGCCGACTGACCAGACTACTTTATTTCAAAACTTGGATGGGCAGGGTCAGCCAGGATTTCTGTTACTACCGTGTTTCCCCGAAAATAAGACACTGTCTTATATTTATTTTTCCTCAAGAAGACGCACTATGGCTTATTTTCAGGGGATGTCTTATTTTTATTAAGTATGGTACAACATGGTATGCTGCATAGCCACGCCTATCACTATGTCTTATTTTGTGGGTATGGCTTATATTGCGCAAATGCTTAGAAATCCTGCTACGGCTTATTTTATGGGTATGTCTTATTTTCGGGGAAACAGGGTAGTTCTGGCGAACTGGTGCAAACTTGCTGATGCCCACCAATGTTTCCCCCTTTAACATATTAGGGCTTCAAATTTTCATCCAAATGCTTGAAATATATATGGGAGGTGCCCTTGGTATACAGACCTCTCCTGCTTTTCAGGTAGCTTGAGTATTTATTTTATTGAGTAGTAATGGAGCTGAGATTTTGAGTCTCAGAGTCAGCAATTGAGAGCCAGGGGTGTATGGTGGTAGACACAGTAATGGCGAACCTTGGCACTCCAGATTTTCTTGGACTTCAATTCCCAGAAGCCCAAGTCAGCGCACCTGCTGATCAGGGTTTCTGGGAATTGAAGTTCCAGGACACCTGAAGTGCCAAGATTCACCATCACTGTGTTAGAGTATCAGACTGAGGTGGATGGATGTAGCAGATCAAGTCTCTACTGAATCATGAAACTCATTGGATGTTTCTCTGTTAATGCAGTCAACAAAGAGCAGAGCCATTGTTATTTGAAATGTCTGGGATGGAAGTCCATCCATTGCAAAAATAGCAGTGAGTCTTGTGGCTGTGTGTAGATTAATACAGTTGGTTTTCTTTGGCCCACAGTCATTGCCTCTGGCGTATCAATTTCATCCGATCAAGTTGGCTGCAGTCTACAAATGCTTATGAGAAATTTTAAAAACCTGCTTATCTTTAATTATTAAAAAGAATTAATGGGCCATGAATTCAATTCCGATTTATGGCATTCTTCCCTGGGTTTTCCAGGTAAGAGAAATGATTTAGCAGTTTCTCGTGTTATCAGGTCAAACTTTTAGGGTACAGGGATACATTGGGCAGAAGTCCTGTGATCATATGGACTGGACTGGCCTATAGATATATAGCTTGTAGACTGGGACTCAGGTGCTCCTTCCATTTTGAGAGAAGCCCATGGGCCTTAGATACAGAAGGCTTTAGCTCATTTTTATTCTTGAGATTTATCACACATGATAAATTCACTTTCCTCAAAAATTTACAAATGAGAATAATGGCTGTTTATTTCAGATGTTGTATACATTTGGGTATGTTCATCTTCTTCTTTTGCTGTATCCGAATTCGAATATTGGTGATCCTCACAGTGATCAGTCATGAAGACTGTCCTGAGAATATCATGCAGTGACCTTTCATCTGTCTTCTGCATCGCAGCATGACACCTACCACCTATCCAAATCACATTCTGGTCCTGAGCCTTTTTGGCAGGCAAAGTCCTTATCAGCCCCAAGCCAGTATTGATGAATCTGCTGCCCTCCATCAAGATGGATTCAAGTGGGATTTAATCCACTTGGGGACCATTATGCTTCTCTGTGGACTTCGGCACCCAAGGCTGTTAGTCCCCAGGGTCATAAGGATAATTAACTGCTGCCTGACACTCAGCATTGAGTCACTGGCAGTATGGTCTACTTCAGGGGTGCCCAAACTACCGCCTGTGGGCTGGATCCGGACCCCGGGCCATAGTTTGGGCACCCCTGGCTTAAGCAGAGAAATGGCAGCCTAAAAAATCTCTCATCTTGTTGCAAAACATATCTATTGCAAAATAGATTGCAAGGCATGTTTTACTTCCAGTTCTGGTGGGAGGAAACATGTGATGGGTCCACTGAACCATGTGACTGGCCCATGGCCCGAAAAGTGTGGGCACCCCTGGTCTACTCTATTACCATAGCAGGATAACCTGGCCAGACATGTTCATCAAAAGATAGTAAAATACTGCAAAGTAAACTATCCTGTACAAATGGGGGGGGGGGGGGAAATGCCAGAAGAGAAGAAATGGCAGGCCATGTAGGGAAGAGAAGAATTGTACAAACTAGGGATAGCTGAAGAGGGTGACATGCTCAGAGGACAGGAGTGATCCTAATTCAGACTGCTCCTGCTTCTTCACTTCACTGTTATGGATTTTCCAGTGAATACAACATGCATGACTATGGACATTTATTATGGCAAAACAATCAATTTGTGGAATGTGCAAACAATGAAGAATCTTGTGGGACTTAAAAACCTTTATGCTTTATTTGGCAGAGGTTTTTATAGGCTGCTGACTAGTCATTCATGCATCTAATGAAATAGGCTATGTACCATGAAACTGATTGCTCAGTGAAATTTGTTCCCATTTGCAGTGCTCCTAGAGTCTTTGGTCAGTATTCTATTGCCTAACACAAAGCAGAAGGGCAGTCATATAAACATCCTCTCTGCTCCAGCAACTTTCCCATCCTACAACCAGTTGTGTGACTGATCTTTCAATCAATATGAGAATGACCAGGCATTAGGAAGCCTGCTAGAGTAGGGGCTGTGGTGATTTCCACATTGCATATATAATTTGTATGTAACATTATGCATAGTGAGTGACTGGCAGTGATAAAATGGATGTTTCTCCGGGGAGTCCGCTAGAACCAGTTGGAAGTGGGGATGAAATATGTCTGGATGGAACTGTGTTCTGGCTGGTTAGAACACTGCCTGACTGTAGTGATGCTGTGTTATATATCTATGTATGTAAGAGAGGGAGGTGTGTGCGTGTGTGCACACGTGTATGTGCACGTGTGTGTATGTGCACGTGCTGTGTGTGTGTGTGTGTGTGTGTGAGAGAGAGAGAGAGAGAGAGAGAAAGAAGGTTGGTTAGTTATGCTTCAGTTTGAGTTAGTGACAGAACATCTTCTTGCTTTTAAAATGATGGCTAGAATCCTGTTCACATAATTATGCTGCATAGTGCTGATGAAGTTATAAGCCACTGTCACTTTTCAGAAACAATAAAATCTGATTCTCCCACTATAAAGATTCTGAGAATCCCAAGGAATCCCATTCTTCACAGCTTGCTATTTGAGGCTGAGGCATGGGGCAGTCTTTAATATCCAAAAATTGCCACCTGGATGCCTTTACTGCTGTTGTCGGTGACTTTTCAGAGTCTGAAATATTTATAACCTATCATTTCCCCATAACATATATTTCTAGGATATTTATGTATAACATGAACCATGAATGTGTCTACAGCTGGTTACGGACATTCAGCCTTTGGCTATGTTGCGGACTTTGGCAGCTGAAGACACTCTTAGGCTTGTTAAGGTCGTTGAGCTTGGGCTCCGACCTCCCCCCCCCCTTGGATCTTTTTGCTTATTCTGATTTAACTTGTACTGTATGATTCCTGACTTTGTTTTTTCTTCCCCCATTGTATTTATGCATTATGTTTTACTGTAATTGATATGTTGTATCATTGACATTTTGTATCTTATTTGTATATTGCTTTGTATTATTTGTATCGTATTTTGTATTGTTTAGCATTATTATTGTAAACCACTTCGAGTTCCCTTTTCGGGGAGTAAAGCGGTATAGAAATCTAAACAATAAATAAATAAAATGAAAATGAATACAGTACTGCTAGACCTCCTTTAGTATTTATACGATACCCCACATATTCATACCTGTCAAGTTTTGGATTTGGAAATAAGGGAAATTTCCTGGCAAATATGGGATACTTGACACCTGTGCTGCCCTCCAATGGCAGCAATAGGGCATTGCAGTCTAATTAATAAGGGATGACGGTGGGAAAGAGGGTAAAATAAGGGGTTTTCCTGGCCAATAAGGGATACTTGACAGCTATTCACATCTTATCATTTTTGTTTGTTTCCTGACAGTTTATTTTAATGATGTTGACACATTCTTTGGAGGATGTACATTCAGTTGTGTTATGCAAGGTCATCTGTATTTACAACTATTTTCATTCCTATCTGTTCTATCTGTAATCAATCTATCTACAGAACAGTGGTTCCCAAAATGGGGCCCACGCTCCACAGGGGGACTCCAATTCCCAGAAGCCTAAGTCAGTACATTGGCTGATCAGTGCTCTGACTTAAGCTTCTAGGAATTGAAGTCCAAAAACCAAAGGTTAAGAAACACTGATCTACAGTGTCAACTGCTTTGCAATTATCCATTCCAATATACTGTATAGAGAATGCTTATCAACACTATTTGCATTTGTTTTTCTTGGATGTTACATGGGGGAAAGGCAGCAGGCTGTATCTTTTTAAAATCCAAGGAAGGATGACAATGATTTTGGAGCCAGGTATATTACATCATATAACAAGGATGCCCAAACTTTTCGGGCCGCGGACCAGTCATGTGGTTCCTCCCACCAGAAGTGGAAGTAAAACACACTTTGCAATCTGTTTTGCAACAGGATGAGATAAATTTTTAGGCTTCCGTTTTGTCTGCTTAAACCAAAGGGGCCCAAACTATGGCCTGTGGGCCAGATGCGGTCCACAGGCCATAGTTTGGGCACCTCTGTCATAGAGTTTCCTAGAGAATGATTCCAGTGGTAGGCTCCAAAAAAAATACTACCATGCTGTGGGCATGGTATGGTGGGCGTGGACAAGCGGAAAGCCCTGCGTTGCACCTGAATTAGGACTACTTTATTTCAAAACTTGGATGTGAGGGGCCAGCCAGAATTTCTGCTACTGGTTCTGGCGAACTGGTGCGAACCTGCTGATGCCCACCACTGGATGATTCTGAGAGAAACATATAATGCAACTTCTAAAGACGGTCTCAGCACAGAGGTGCACAATACATGTTTCATTGGATCTGCAGCAATCAAAATGCCTGCCCCCTCCTTTTTTTTGGCAGAGAGGAGAAATACTGCTCATGAGAATTTTCCATGAGTAGTGATTGTCCTCAAAAGCAAGGAAAGGGATAGATTTTCTTGCGTGTTTTCCAAATCTGACACAAGCTTTCCATCGTTTATGGCAGTGGTGGGCATCAGCAGTTTCGCACCAGTTCGCCAGAACCGATAGCAGAAATTTGGCTAGCCCCGCCCATCCAAGTTTTGAAATAAAGTACTGTAGTCCTAATTCAGGTGCAACGCAGGGCTTTTCCCCTGGCCACGCCCACCATACCACGGCCACAGTGTGGTAGTAATTTTTTTTGGAGCCCACCACTGACTTATGGTTTTAGGAAAGTATGGGAGAAATGTAAAAAATTACACATTTTGGAAGGGGCTGGTGTTCAGGAGTCAAAATTGTCCTCTGGGCCCATCAGTACACAGAAAGTTGATATGGTATGGCTTTAAAAGTAAGTAATAATACCATAAACTGGTCCCTTTAGTGAACAGCCATTTTCGTTCTTCAGAACTATTCCAACATTACTCCATTTAGAGTGTGT
Organism: Bradypodion pumilum; assembly: GCA_035047305.1. Taxonomy (NCBI): domain Eukaryota; kingdom Metazoa; phylum Chordata; class Lepidosauria; order Squamata; family Chamaeleonidae; genus Bradypodion; species Bradypodion pumilum. Next base: position 37,022,268 of record JAWDJD010000002.1, on the reverse strand, counting down.
TGAGGGCATACTTTCTGAAGACTGAGGACCAGAAATGCTCACCCCCAGACCTTGGAGCACCCAACTATTTGGAGGACAGCTTTTTTTTTAAAAAAAAAAACTCAGCCCACCTGTTGGCCATTTCTTTTCCAAAACGCACATACAAGAACTTCCTTTGTGATAGGGAGTGCTGAAGGGCTCCTAAACATGGCAAAGTTTCGTTCCATGCCCCTTAAAACATGTGTAAAGATTTTTGAGTTATTAAAATATTTGACGTAACTTGGAAAGGCTGGGACCCAGGGCTGTAGCCAGGATTCTAGATGAGGGTGGGCGAATATTTTTTTCAGGATGAGCGACATATATATATGGCTATGGCCCTGCTGGGAGCTGCACAAAGCCTATAGGCTACACTCTGGCCAGCCCTCATTTATATTAACTTGGCAAATTTCTAGGAACTAGATTAAGAACTAGCTGAAACATCTGGACTATTTTCAAGGATAACTCTATGAAATCCTGTTGCTTAGCAGAATAAGTCACAATTAGAGTAGGCCCAATGAATCCATGAAGCTTATAGAGGAGATGACTTATTAAATCCCCACTGATTGAACAGTGTTAAGCAACAGAATTTCAGCCATTGCATCCAGCATGGAGATTACTAGAAGATGAGTCATTGTAGTTTGGCTGTCTTTGTTTCGAAAAGGTTGCAGCTGATGAATCAGACAATGCTGGTAAAGATGCCCCAAACAATGAAGGTTTATTGCACATCTATTTATGACAATGCTGGTTGACCTGTGCTTGTATACTTTTGTTCGAATGTGTGGGGGTGTGCATAGACCAATCTGGAACAGTTAATGCATCAACTTTCCAGCTCTGGAAACCGCTGAATCAGAGTGCCTCTGCCTTCTTACTGTGCTGCTACAATGTTCATACAATGCATTTTTTTTATGTCCACAGTTTCAGCTGATGCTGATAATAAAGAGAAATGCAGAAAGGTTTCATCTGCTTTGGGCCAGTATCCTATGGCTAGTTCCAACTAGAATATTGAGCCAACAAGGTTTACATAATTGTTGATTTACCATTCAGCAATTAGGACCCACAGTGACTTAGTGGTTAAGATGCTGAGCTTGACAACTAGAAGGTCGGCAGGTCAGCAGTTTGAAACCCATGTTCTGCCCGATGGAGTAAACTCCTATCATCAGTTCCAACTCTTGCTAACCTGGCAGTTTGAAGGCAAGAATTTGCAATTAGATAAATAGGTACTGCCTTGGTAGGAAAGGCCTGCCACATGACTATGGAAACATCTGTGAATGCAGACAGTGCTGGCTCTTTGGCTGTAAACAGAGGTGAGCACTGCGCCCTCGAGTTGGACACTACTAGATTTCAAGCAAGGGAGACCTTTACCTTTACCTAGTTTGGTTTACTCTTAGTTGGGACTATTAATAGGATACTGGCTAAATGTGCTCGAGATTTCTGGACAACCTCACCAAGCATTGTCATGTAGATTATGATTGGCAATGACAGAAGGCCCAGAGGTCACATCTGCTGCATTTTCTAGACCTCCCCCATAAGCTACAACCCCCTCTCACATACACACTCATACCGAAACCTATTTTTGATGAAAGAATATGTCAATGTGCCATCCAAACAGGCATTAAAAGGGGAAATTATGTCACACTGGAAGCACAGTTCTCCATTTGTGGCTGAAAAATATTTTCAGCAAAGGAAAATCTGGGTGTCTGGGAGAGAGGGACCATATAATTCCTACACTTGAAGTAGATGTTAAAGGGCATGGCAGACAAGATGGAACTGTGATAGAAGAGACTGGTTCTTGTTCCCTCAGCTACAGCAGAAAAAAGTTTGCTGTTACTGTCTCCATTTCATTATACTCTGGTATCTGATTAGACCTATATCATATTACAAGAACAACAAATAATGCTGGTGGTGTGTTGTGTATGGAAGTATGTGTCTTTAAGATCAGTGCATGGAAGTCTCTGTCCATTAAGAGTAACTGTAACAACCTGAATGAAACAATGTAACCCAATGCAAGTCAGCTGAAGGGGACGTGATTTACCTGCCACTAGATGGCAGTGATTCGCGACTACATGGTATTAATCAACCAATCAAGTCTACCGCGGGAAACATTCCCGCCACAGGTAAACCAGGTAAAGAAGGAGGGGCGTCACCATGACATCATGAGTACAGTAAGCAATGGGGAACCGTGTAGCCAGATTCAAATGTAGCACAATGCATATCACTGTATAAAAGGAGCTGCGCCTCCGCCATTACCACATGTTCAGATTGCATACCTTGCAATAAAGATGTGTCTGGCTCACTGACTACTGACTACCGCGTATCAATCTGCATACATCAAACTGGCGATGAGGATGGGATAATGGCATCCCATAAGGTCACCCTCGCTCCCTTCTACACCGCGAAGCCGGAGACATGGGACCTCTACGAAGAGCAGTTCCTGTACGCCATGGATGCTGAGGGCATCGAGACCGAAGCACAGTGACAAGCCTGCCTACTGGCTCAGTGCGGGCTGCTGACCCTGGAGCTGGCGAAGAACCTCCTGATGCCGACGCCACTCCAATTGGTCCCCCTCGCAGACATCCTTGCAGCGCTGAGGGAACATTTCCACCCTAAAGTGTCGGTGTTCCCGGCAAGGCTGGCCTTCCACCGGCGTGACCAATGGGCCAGAGAGTCCATGGCTGAGTTCGTTGCCACCTTGAGAGTAGCTGCCGTGCCATGCCGGTGGAGCACAACCCTGAATGAGGCCTTGCGGGACCGACTGTTGCTCGGGCTGAGAGATGAGGAAACCCAGCGGAGGCTCCTGGTCCGAGAGGAGGACATTCCATTTGAGCAGGTGTTGCAGGCCATGCAGGCCGCCAAGGCAGTTAAAGATGGGGTGTGAGCATGCCGAGCCAAACCCTTGACCCCTGGAAGCACAACACACGGGGCCCTGGTTCACGGCTGCTCGTCCCACAAAGAGCGGGAACCGGGAGCCAGCGCAGCTGCCGCCACATCCTCATCAGACTACAGCAAGAGCGATGGGGGAACCGGACGTCTAGAAGGTACGGAGGCAACCAACCAGCATGAAGGACACCACTGAGGGAAACCGCTGTTGCGACGGGTGCGGGGGCACCTACGACAGGAGAAAGTGCCCATTCCGAAAGGCCGAGTGCCACCACTGTGGACGACGGGGCCACATCGCCAGAGTCTGCAGGCGGCAAAAGGACAGAGATCAAGGGCCGACTGAGTGACTGCAGCGGAACGGGGGCATCGGGCGGGTCAACGACCTGGAGGAGGTCTTGGGCCACATGTTCGCCCACCATCATTTTTTTGTTGAGGTACTGTGGGGAGGGGGTTGTCCCTGTTCGGATGGAGGTGGACTCAGGTTCATCGTTCTCCATCGTCCTCCACAAAGAGTTTCTACGCATTCCCCCGAACCAGCGCCCACAACTTAAGACTCTAAAGACTACCTTGTGGGATGTGCAGGGGAAACAGATTCCGGTTTGGGGAGTGGGGAATGTCCTGGTTCAGTTCAAAGGGTTCAAGGAGAAGCTGCCCCTCGTAGTCCTTAAACAGGGATCGTGCTGCCTCCTGGGAAGCCAGTGGTTTGCCCCTTTAGGCATCTGACTGTCCGGCATCCACGCCATAAACTCTGACCCAGTGCAAGACGTATGTAACGCACACTTAGCGGTTTTTGAGAAGGGGCTCGGGAGGTATAAGGGGGCCCCAGTTTCATTCGACATAGACCCCAAGGTTTTCCCCTTTAGACTTAAGCCCCAACGGGTGCCGTTTGCCCTCAAAGGCAAAATTGAGGTAGAATTAGACAAACTAGTGAGTCAGGGGATTCTAGTGCCAGTAGATTCGGCAGAGTGGGAAATGCCAATTGTGACGGCGTTAAAGGCAAATGGGGAAGTCAGGATTTGTGCGGACTACAAATGCACCATAAACAAGGCCATCCACCCCAATGCATATCCAGTGCCGGTAGTTAGCCAATTACTCGCCACCTTGCATGGGGGTAAATGCTTCGCTAAGTTAGATTTGGCCCAAGCTTACCAACAACTCACAGTCACGCCGGCCACTGCGGCAGCGCAAACTATAGTTACGCACAAAGGTGCATTTAAGGTAACATGCCTACAGTTCGGCGTGAATTTGGCCCCAGGGATTTTCCAATCTCTTGTCGAACATCTCCTCAAGGGTCTCCCCGGGGTCCTCCCCTACTTTGATGACCTGTTGATTACTGCGGGGAGCAAGGCAGACCTAGCAAAGAGATTGGACAAGGTATTAGTGGTTTTTCAAAAGGCAGGTTTAAGGCTCAGGCGAGACAAGTGTGTGTTCCGGGCGAGGGAGGTGGATTTCCTAGGGTTTAGGATAACCCCAGAAGGAGTTAAGCCCTCAGATGCAAAGGTTATGGCTGTGAAGAACGCCTCTCGCCCTACAGCAAAGCCAGAGTTGCAGTCCTTCCTGGGACTGCTCAATTTTTTAAAACAAATTAAAATAAATTTTTATTAAATTTTTATACATATAAAATGCGAAACACAATACAAAACAAATAAAGTATACAACATAATACTTGAAAAATAATCAAAATACATAATACAAAAACAACTAAAAAAAATATGCACACCTATCCTAATACCAAAAAACCATCATTGTACTTATAATCTCTTGACTTATTACTTAATGGTTATTCTCTAACCTTAACTGTCATCTCTAAAAATTCTTTTCCAGTAAGTCATATAATACCATTATGAATAGGAGAAAAAAGAGGAAAAAAAGAAAAAAGAGGGGAAAAAAGAAAAATATATATAGGCAGTAAAACACCCTGTGTTTATTTACATTGCCCTGGAGAGCTTAAGGTATCTCAATAATTTAATTCCAAAATCCACTTTGCTCAGGTACAGGTCTGTTTCTTTCATTCCTGGGACTGCTCAATTTTTACCATTCATTCCTGCCACGAAAGGCATCCATAGCGGAGCCCCTACACCGCCTTTTAAAGAAAGATGTGGTTTGGAGATGGGGCGACAGCCAGGAAAAGGCATTCAAGGAACTCAAGCAGCTCCTCTCCTTAGAGGTGGTCCTGACACATTTTGACCCCAAAAAGCCTGTAGTACTAGTGTGTGATGCTTCTCCAGTGGGGGTGGGTGCCGTGCTGTGCCACGTGCTAGCCAGCGGGCGGGAAGCCCTGGTAGCCTTCTACTCTAGGTCCCTGTCCAAGGCAGAGCGCAATTACACACAAACAGACAGGGAGGCCCTCGCTATAGTCGCTGGTACGAAGAAATTCCACGACTTCCTGTACGGCCGGCCATTTACGATCGTAACCAACCACAAACCATTACTGGGTATATTCACCACGGACAAGCCCACACCCCAGATTCGGTCCCCCAGGATGCTCCAGTGGGCCATATTCCTAAATGTGTATCAGTACACACTAACACACCGCCCGGGCAAGGAGATCAGCCATGCCGATGCACTCTCTCGCTCACCCCTGCCGGCATTCGGAGAGCCTGAATGCGAGATAGAGCAGGACCACCAGGTGCTGCTGATTCAGTCTCTCGACCCAGCACCAATCGTACCCCCAGACCTTGCAAGGGCAATGGTAAAAGACAAGGTCCTTTCAGTAGTTAGCTCCTGGGTAAGGAAGGGGTGGCCCACAACTCCACTGAGCGAGGAATTCAAACCATTTTTCAGGAGGAAGGTAGAAATGTCCACCGAGAGGGGCTGCCTCCTTTGGGGAGAAAGGGTAGTAATTCCTGAAGAAAGGCAGCCGGAAGTACTCAAATTACTCCATGTAAGTCACCCAGGGATTGTGCGCTCAAAAGTGCTAGCCAGAAACTACTTCTGGTGGCCCCAAATTGATGCAGACATTGAGCACATGGTGGCCACTTGCGAAAGTAGCCAGAGTTCTTGACCCGAGGAGTCCTGACTTCCTCACAGAGAATGGGACACGGCCCACGGACCTTGGTCTTGTTTACACATTGACTTTGCCGGGCCGTTCAGGGGTTCCATGTTCCTCATCATGGTCGATTCTTTCTCAAAATGGTTGGAAGTTATTCCAGTGCCCAATACTTCCTCGGCAACAACCATTAAGAGGTTGAGAAGTCTATTTAGCTGCTTCGGTTTACCCGATATGCTTGTCTCAGACAATGCCAGTACTTTCACTTCCGTCGAATTCCAGGCATTCCTAGAGAGGAATACGATTCGACACATCACCTCAGCCCCTTTCCACCCTGCTACAAATGGTCAGGTTGAGATCCAAGTGCGAACCACCAAGGAAGCACTTCGGCGAATGGGCCCCAGAGACTTGAACTGGCAACTGTCCTACAGGGTAACTCCTCTCGCATCAGGACGCTCCCCGGCAGAACTCCTGATGCAAAGGAGACCTGTTACACTGCTTGACTGGTTGGATCCAACCAGGGTGGAGGATAGGGGGAGAAATATAGGCATTGAGCTGTCAAAGGTATTTGCGGCAGGAGACATGGTATATTGTAGAAATTATGCATCCATCCCCAGCTGGGTACCAGGGGTTGTTCTCGAGCAAACGGGGCCAGTATCATACAAGGTTGAGACTAGTACAGGGCTGGTATGGTGGCAACATGCCGATCAGCTCAGGAGGAGGGTCACAGACACCCAAGAGGACGACGAATCAATGTTAGGGTCCCCCCCACCCGTTCATTCCAAGGTGGAGAAACAGGGCAAGCACCACCAGGGGATTCCCAAAGAGACACGAGGGACCTTCCGGGAGAGAACCCCCAGATCTATTCCTCCTACAGAAATGCATGTTTGGCCCCCGGTGCAGCACACCTTCCAGGAGGGGAAGAGCCCGATGAGTTTGATTTTGAGTTAAGGGATCGGGAGGGTTTCATGGAGTGGTCCCCCACCCATCCAAGCGAGAAGCGGGGTTTTGATTTAACTTTAGGTATTCCCGGTCCAAGTCATTTGGAGGTCACCCCCAGCCCCCAGGGGGTGAGACAATCTCCCGTTTCGTTACCCGCCAATCCAAGAATTGGGCGGGATCTTGAGTTGGGGAATTCCGCTAACGAGTCTCCTCGTCTCCCCGATGCAGGAAGAGGATCAGCGGAACACAGGACCCCTAGTTCCCCCAGCCTTGGCCAAGCAGCCTTTCGACCAAAGCGAAACTGCGGGAAGCCACTTTGGCTAAGGGACTTCGTCCCATCCTAGGGGGGAAGAATGTTGTGTATGGAAGTATTTGTCTTTAAGATCAGTGCATGGAAGTTTCTGTCCATTAATAGTAACTGTAACAACCTGAATGAAACAATGTAACCCAATGCAAGTCAGCTGAAGGGGACACGATTCACCTGCCACTAGATGGCAGTGATTCGCGACTACATGGTATTAATCAACCAATCAAGTCTACCGCGGGAAACATTCCCACCACAGGTAAAGCAGGTAAAGAAGGAGGGGCGTCACCATGACGTCACGAGTACAGTAACCAATGGGGAACCGTGTAGCCAGATTCAAATGTAGCACAATGCATATCACTGTATAAAAGGAGCTGTGCCTCCGCCATTACCACATGTTCAGATTGCATACCTTGCAATAAAGATGTGTCTGGCTCACTGACTACCGCCTACCACGTATCAATCTGTATAAATCAAATGGTGGCTACTAGAAGTGTCAGAGCAAGAACCTTGTACAGTATCTCCCTGGATCCCCAAACGGGTAAAAGAGGAGATAAAGAAGAAGAAAATCATCTTCTAGGGGAAAGCACAACTGTGGTCTTGCTCTGGGCTATGATTTCTGGACTGCTCTACATTTCAGGGTGACTTCCCTTCCTGGATTGTTTGTATTTTGATTGCTAGGGAATTCTTCCAAACTGGAATATATGCAGGAAGGTGGCATTTTCTGCTGTTCCACAGCGAATATGGTACATATTATATCTAGGTAGCATCTATTATGACAGATGTTCTATTACATAATATGTGTGAGGTGAGTTTGTGTGCTTAAGGTGCTAATTTATACTTGCTGTGTTATCAGACTGAAATGACAGTTCATATTCCATTATATGGTCTCATCTCAGAAAGACGTGCTGATATAAAAGAAAGTGATGGTGAATTATGTATTATAAATATTTCAGACTCCAATAAAAGGCTGTATGAGTAGTTGTCAGAGCTGAATATTGACACTTACGGAAAGTGAAGAAATGAGAGTTGGGGTTTGTTGACACAGTTAGCTAAACAAGCAGGTGTAGCTCTATAGGTGATACAGTCTTCCACTTGGAATCCTTTCCCTCAATGTTTTAGACCTAAGTCATGTTCCAGAGGGACTACAGTGGCTTAGTGGTTAAGATGCCAAACTTTATGACTTGAAGTTTGGCAGGTCAGCAATTCAAGACCTAAGTGCTGTACGATGAAGTGAGCTCTCGTCTTGGTCCCAGCTGCTGCCAACATAGCAGTTTGAAAACAAGAAATTGCAAGTAGATAAATAGGAACCACTTTGGTGGGAAGGTAACAGCGTTCCGTGCGCTCCGGTGTCTAGTCATGCCTGCCACATGACCACGGAAATGTCTGCAGAAGCAGACAGCGCTGGCTCTTCGGCTTAGAAACAGAGATGAGCACTGCACCCTAGAGTCGGATACGACTGGCCTTCGAGCAAGGGAAACCTTTACCTTTAAATAGGTGTAACTTCAGTGAGAAGGTAAATAATGTTCCATGCTCTCTGGTGTCTACGCCTGCCTGCCACATGTCCTACAGAAAAAAAGCATAAATCTTCAGCTGCTGTATAGGACAGAAATAGGCATTGTTCTTTCCACTATCTACAGCAGGGGTGCTCAAACCTTTTGGGTCATGGGTTGGTCATGTGGTTCAGTAGCTGGTCACGTGGTTCCTCCCACTGGAAGTGGAAGTAAAGCGTGCAACAGGATGAGATAGATTTTAAGCTGCCATTTTCTCTGCTTAAACCAGGGATGCCTAAACTATGGCCCATGGGCCAGATCTGACCCCCTATGCCAATTCATCTGGCCCCCACTGCCCTCATCGCTCCTGGAAGCAGAAGTAGAATGGGCCCAGGTGCGTTTAACTTCCATTTCTGGGAGCAACGAGGGTGGTGCAGGCAGAATGAATTGGTGTTGGTGGCCAGATCTGGCCCATTGGCCATAGTTTAAGAACACCTGATCTATAGAATGCAGAAAAATACTGAATAAATCACATTACCTACATGTCTGAGGAAGTGACCTTGATTCATGAAGACTCACATTAAGGTACTGTATAGCAATTAGGTTTTAATATGGCACACTGTTTCTGTTTGTTGCCTTTTGTATTTGTTTGCTTTGAGTTTTTGCCTGATAGGCTTGTGCAAACTAACACGGTTACTTCCTTGGAAACTTTCTTATCACCACCGCCGCTTCGACAGGCAGCCGGCCAGTGGAGATGAGCTGCACCTGGAGCCGTTCCAGCGGCTACAAAAGACACCTTCTCCCACCGCCGAGGGTCACCACCACCGTTTCGACCGGCAGCCGGCTGGTGGAAATGAATGGCACCTGGAGCCGCTCCGGCGGCTGCAAAGTACACCTTCTCCCGCCGCCAAGGCTCACCACCATGAATCTGACAAGGTGCTTCCTTTTCTGCCATCGGCGAGGGTTGTGGGCTGCTCCCTTTTCCCCCTGGCCGATCCAGCGGGCGGAGAGATGGTGTGGCTGGAGAGAACTTTGACCTCGAGAGCCACAGCCAGCGCTTCTCTGGCTGTTGCCAACTCGGCTCCTGCTCTGGCCGGCCTGGCCGTGGGAGGTAAAGGCATTTTTGGTGGCTGGTTTCCATGGCCGGGACTGTGTTTACCTCCAGTGCCCCAAGCCCACCCGTTCAGCCAGGACTTAAAGGGCTGAGACAGCAGTTGGGTGGACGGTAAGTCCTATTGAGTGTTATTGTTTTTCTGATGCATTGCTATTGAGCCTATATTGTATTTATGATGATTATTGCTTTATTGATGTTTTGACTGTATGAATTGTGTTGTTCTTTTTTATATATCTTGTATTCTTGATGACTTTTGTATGAATTATGTTATTGATATGTATTACTTTGTTTATGTAAACCACTTTGAGTCACCCATTGTGGTAGAAAAAAGCGGTATATAAATTAAACTTTGATGCGATTCAATGAAGTGTTTTTGCAGTTCAGAGTCAAAGAAAAATATGTACATCCACATCACACCTTATGGGTTATAACAGTGTACTGTATCTCCTACATCCTTAACTGAGCCCCCGTGGCACAGTGGTTAAACTGCTGTACTGCAGGCAAAAGGTGAATTCAATACTGACAAAGTTCAAGGTTGACTCAGTCTTCCATCTATCCAAGGTTGGTAAAATGAGTACACCACATGTTGGGGGCAAAATGCTAATTAAATTGTGAACCGCCCAGAGAGTGCACTAAGTGTGATTGCTATTGCTATTGCTATTGCTATATTATTATTATTATTATTATTATTATTATTATTATTATTATTATTATTATTATTATTATTATTATTATTATTATTATTATTATTATTATTATTATTATTATTATTATTATTATTATTATTATTATTATTATTATTATTATTATTACTGGAGTTGTTTAGAGGAATAACCTTTAGTTACGTAAGCATAATATACATTATATACTTGACAGATTAGGGAGACTAAACTCTGGAGTAATCACTTAGAGTTCAGTTGCTCAGTTTCTTCGTAAATGATTTCAGGATCTGTGCAATAGGCTATTCACATGCCCAGTCCCTCCATTCAGATGATTAATCTTAGTGTCACAGGTCGCCCTTGCTTGAAAGGGTGACCTGTAGGGAGATGAGCACTTAACTATAGGGTTAAGTGCTTGTTTTCATTTACACCCAAAGAGCCAGCACTGTCTGCATCTTCTGACATTTTGGTGGACATGTGGCAGGCGTGACTAGCCATGGAACGCTGTTTACCTTCCCATCAAAGTGGTCCCTATTTATCTACTTGCAATTTCTTGCTTTCAAACTACTAGGTTGGCAGGAGCCGAGACAGAGATGGGAGTTCACTTCAACATGCAGCATTCGGGTCTCAAACTGCTGCTGATCTGCCGATCTTCCAGTTGTCAAGTTCAGCATCTTAACCACTAAGCCACCGAGGTCACAAAGAGCAGCATTTCTCAACTAGCAATATACTTACCATTGATGGAACCCAGAAATAATATTGATGGGATGTAAATTGAAACAGTTTCCTCCAAATTGAGTTGGTGGACAGTTAAATATATACATCCACAAGCTTCCCAATAATGCAAACTATGATTACATTTGATGAGTTACTAATTTTTTTGTATCTTCATGTAAAAATAATTATCAACAGCATTATTGAAGTGTTGAACTACTAAAAAGTATCATTTTTTGTGCTGCCGTCATCGTCGTCGTCATCATCACCTCCATCTCCATCTCCATTTTATATACTGTCCCATAGCATTTAGCACCCTCTGGGTGGTTCACAAGGTGGGTGCCCATTTTACCAACCTCAGAAGGATGGAAGGCTCAGTCAATCTTGTGCCTGTTGGAATCGAATTTAGAATCGAAGCCAGCTTCCCCCCAATGAGTTCAGTATTTCATACAATGTATGCATAATATATATAAAAGAACAATGATTAGTTACATGGTAGTGCTTTTGTATATAGAGGGCTGCTCAGATGAAGTCCATTAAAGCATACTGGTGTTTGCAATCCTTTTTGGATTGATGCGCCTTTTGAGTCCCTACTTCAAGCTGCATATTCCCAAAGCTTATGATCAATGATGAATGTAAGAAGAGAATGCCTGTAAATTAAAAATATGTTAACATATTTCTATCACAATGGGACCCAGGTTCTGTGATTAGTAGGATGTAAGCAGGCATGTGCTGGCTCACACCTGATCTGTTTCTGCTTGTTTGATGTGGATCTGTGGATCTTAACTTGAAAAACTTACAACCGCCTCTTTTCTTCCTGGGCAATGATTTTTTTTGTTTAATTAAGGAAGAATTGTTCCTAATTAAATGTGAGATATAATGCTTGCATAATTTGTTCTTCAATTCTTGCCTACTGCCTCTATTTGGTGAGTCCCCGTGTCAGTCTGGAAGTATTTGGGGAGGCACCGGAGGTAACAGGAATGTATGGGATTTCTCCCCCAACCCCCCCCCCCAATAGGTGCCCCCATCACTCCCTGTCCACCACCCTCCCAAGGTGCCCAGCACACCCCTGGATGTAAGATTAAAAAGGCTGAGAATCACGAAGCTCATATCTGTTGCTTCCTCTCATTTAAGTCACCAATTTAAGTGCCCTTCCGAGTTTGCTGGGATGTGACATAGGTTTAATTAAGTTTATATTACTGGAAAGTGTGTGTAAGTATCCCTTCCCCCTATCATAGGTAAAGGTCACCCTTGCTCGAAAGCCAGTCATATTGGACTCGAGGGTTCACTGCTCATCTCTGTTTATAGCCAAAGAGCCAGCACTGTCTATATTTGCAGATGTTTTCATGGACATGTCGCAGGCATTCCTCAGCACCGAAGTGCACGGAACGCACTTTACCTTCCCACCAAAGTGGTATCTATTTATCTACTTGCAATTTCTTGCTTTAGAATGGCTATGTTGACAGAAGATAGGACAGAGACGGAAGCTCATTCCATCATTCAGCACTTGGGTCTTGAACTGATGACCTGCTGACCTTCCAGTAACAAAGTTCAACATCTTAACCACTAAGCCGCCGCAGTCCTGCCCTTATTCTTTACTAGACCAAAACTGCATTGTACCTCTTCATGGGTTTAGTGTAAGGGACCAAAGACAATAGAACAGCCGAAGGGTTGGCTTAACACAGGTTTATTGCATGATGATCCGGAGGAACATGTGGTAATGGCGGATGGGTAGCTCAATATATACAGCTGGCTATACATTTGAATGTGGCTCGTTGACAGACTATTGGTTGCTGCCTGCGTGACGTCGTAGGAGGTCACGCCCTTCTTGACCAGGTGAGGAGGTCGCGGGGAATCTTCCCGCGCTGCTGAACCAGGTGGCTGATGATCCATTAGAGCTGGACGCTCGCTACTGCCCTCTGGTGGTCACTAGCTCGCGTCCCCTTATTAGGCTAACATTGATACAGGTGAAGGTTATACTGTTGCACACAGAAAGGTTACATTGATAACACATGGTAAAGGTACATTGTTAAAGGCACTGCTTTACAGAACACAACATCCCTCCTCCCTAGGATGAGACGAAGTCTCTCAGCCAAGATGGCTTGTTGCATGTGCGTTTGGGCCGTGAAGAGGGCTGCCCCCCCGGGGGCATTATTGCTTCTTTGTTCCCTGGTCCCTTGTCCTGAAATGGGAGAGGGAGACTTGTTAGTGGCTTGCCGCTGCCTGGCGGTTTTAGGGGAAGGGAAAAACTCCATTGTGGGCAGACCGGGGGGCGTCGGGACTAACGGAAAACCCCTCTTCTCGCTTGGACGGGTGGGGGACCACTCCGAAAAACACCCCCGGTTCTGAAAATCAAAATCTAAGTTGGTCGGGGTACCCGCATTTGTGGGGACTTTCCGCGAGATATGTATGGGGTCGGGTTCCTCTCCCTCGGAAAGATCCCCCAGGGTATCTATGAGGATATCCTCCTCCCCCCTTGGTGGGGGCCCACGGTCCCCTTCTCCTCCCCCTTGGGCTAAACGGGTGGGGGAGAACCCTAACGCTGACTTATTTCCTGCGTGAACCGCGTCCTGCTTGTCGTGGACCCTGCGTCGGAGCTGGTCTGCGTGCCGCCTCCATAGGAGCCCTGTGCTGGTTTCCACGTGGTACGACACGGGGCCGGTTTGTTCCACGACTACGCCCGGCACCCAGGCTGGGCCTGTGCTGGCGTAATTCCTGCAATGCACGGGGGCGCCTATGCTGAAACTCTTTGTAACCTTTTAGTGTATGAGAGTCAAGACACAAGGCACAGCCAAAGGCTGGGTTAACTCAGGTTTATTGCATGGTGGACAGAGGGAACATGAGGTAATGGCGGACGAACAGCTCTATATATAAGGCAGTAACGTATTTGAATGTGGCTCCACGGTAGCCCGTTGGCTACTGGTCCGCGTGACGTCATGGCTGGTCACGCCCTTCTTGTCCAGGTGTAGGTAGCGGCGGGAAACTTCCCGCGCTGCGGTCTTTGATGGGTTTGAACCAAGAGAGCTTGGACGCTCGCTGCTGCCAGCTGGTGGTCATTAGCTCGCGTCCTATTACAGGGTTTATGTGATACAGCTGAAGGTTACATTGTTACTCATCGGCAAGGTTGCATTGGTTCAGATACATTAATATCACATGTAGAAGGTTACACTATTAGGACACAACACTCCTCCCCCCTAGGATGAGACGAAGTCTCTCAGCCAAGATGGCTTATTTCGAACACGCTGGGGTCTCGGCGCGGGCTGCCCTGCCCCGGCTTCGCTCCCTCCTCCTTGCTCCCTGGCTTCCTGCCCTGCAATCGGAGAGGATGACTTGTTAGTGGTTTGCCGCGGCTCTGCGGCTTTGTTGGGAGGTGTGTGCTTTGTTTGGGAAGAACCGGGGGCACTGGGGACTAACGAAAAACCCCTCTTCTCGCTTGGATGGGTGGGGGAACACTCCGAAAAACCCCCCCCGGCTCACAAAATCAAAATCAAAATCGGATTCGGGGGAAGCGGCAGCGGCGGCCGCATACTCCTTTTCCCTCCCCCCGGGCTCGGATAGAACTGGGGTATCAAAAGGATATGAGTCGGGCTCGCTGCTTTCCCCCCTGTCTCCCCCTTGGGCTAAACGGGTGGGGGAGAACCCTATCGCTGAATCCTGTCGCTGTGCCCCACTGGTCGGCCCCTCGCTCACTCGGTGCCTCAGTTCGTCAGCGTGCCTCCTCCAGAGGAGGCCGGTGCTAGTTTCCACCCGATAGGACACTGGCCCCGTCTGTTCTATTATCGTCCCTGGCACCCAGGCTGGGCCTGCGTTGGCATAGTTCCTGCAATGTACAGGATCGCCTATGCCGAAACCTTTCGAGACCGCTAACCCTATGTTCTTCCCTTTGTCCTCGACCCTCGACGGGTCTAGCCTGGACAAAAGCGTGGTCAGTTTCCTCCGCATCAGCAGCTCGGCCGGCGAGTAACCAGACGCTAAGGGGGTCACTCTGTACGCTAATAGAAATTGACAAACCTGGTGATGTAGATCTCCCGAGCCCATGCGCCGCAGCGCATCTTTTGTGGTGCGCACCAACCGTTCCACTTGGCCATTCGTGGCCGGGTGAAACGGCGCGGATGTGACATGCCGAATTGCATTTGCCTCCATGAATGCTGCGAACTCAGCGGACGTGAAACAACTGGCGTTATCGCTGACCAAAGTGTCGGGTAAACCGAACGTGGAAAAGACCCTCCTTAGCTGGCGAATGGTAGTGGCGGAGGATGTGCTCTTTACCGGAATGACCTCCAGCCACTTTGAGTATGCATCCACCACCAGGAGAAACATGGTTCCCCGGAATGGGCCAGCAAAATCTACGTGCACCCTGGACCACGGTCCCCTTGCTGCGTCCCATTCCCTATGCGGTAGGCGGGCCACCTCCGGTCGAGAGCATTGACATGCCTCACAAGTGCCAACCATCTGCTCTATGTCGGCGTCCAGCTGGGGCCACCAGAAGTAACTCCGGGCCAACGCCTTGGAACGGACGATCCCCGGGTGGCTGACGTGCAACAGCTTTAGCACCTTCGGCCGCAGGGACGTAGGAACCACCACCCGTTGGCCCCACAAAAGGCACCCCCTCTCTAAAGACAACTCCACTCGCTTTCGGAAGAATGGGTCGAATTCCGTGCCTGGGGATGACGCCGGCCACCCCTTCTGCACCCACGAGCATACCTTCTCCAGTGTTCTATCCTTTCCGGTCGCCCTGGCAATGTCGGCCGGTACTATCGGGGGTGACTCTAAGACCTCTATTAGCAATACCTGGCGGTCTCTTCTTACCCCTGCTTTCTGGTTGTCCGACAATGGTAACGGCGACCGTGAGAGCGCGTCTGCATGGCTGATTTCCTTCCCTGGCCGGTATTCTAACTCATGTTGATATGCGTTAAGAAAAATAGCCCACCGCAGCATCCTCGGGGACAGGATCTGTGGCGTGGGCTTATTTGCAGTGAAGATTCCTAACAGGGGCTTGTGATCCGTAACGATCTTGAACGGCCGACCATACAGAAAATCGTGAAATTTCTTGGTTCCCGCTACTATCGCTAGTGCCTCCCTATCGGTCTGTGCGTAATTCCGCTCTGCTTGGGACAGGGACCTTGAATAAAACGCTATCGGGGCCTCCCTTCCGTCGTCTAACACGTGGCAAAGCACCGCCCCCACCCCCACCGGGGATGCATCGCAGACCAAAACTATGGGCCGTTTGGGGTCGAAATGAGTCAGGATTGCCTCGGATGTGAGGAGTTGCTTTAACTCTGTGAATGCTCTTTCTTGCTCGTCACCCCACAGCCATTTTTCCTCTTTTTTAAGCAGCCGATGGAGCGGCTCGGCAACAGACGCCTTCCGTGGAAGGAAGGTATGGTAGAAATTGAGAAGCCCCAGAAATGACTGAAGCTCGGTTTTGGAAGTGGGGCGAGGGGCTTTCTTAATGGCGGCTACCTTAGATTTGGACGGCCTAATTCCCTCGGGTGTGACACGGAACCCTAAAAACTCAACCTCTGTTTCGAAAAATACACATTTGTCTTTTCTCAGTCGCAGCCCCGCTTTCTCGAACACGGCCAGGACCTTATCCAATCTGTGGGCCAGCTCGGCCTTACTCCCCCCCGTTATCAACACGTCATCAAAATATGGCAACACCCCCTCCAACCCCTTCAGGAGGCGTTCCACCAGCGACTGAAAAATGCCAGGTGCCGAGTTCACGCCGAACTGTAACCTCGACACCTGGAACGCCCCCTTATGTGTGACTATTGTTTGTGCCGCCGCTGTGGCGGGGGTTACCGGGAGTTGCTGGTAGGCCTGTGCTAAATCGAGTTTAGCGAAACACTTTCCCCCATTCAGCCTGGCCAGAAGGTGGCTGACCACTGGCACCGGGTATGCATTAGGGCGGATTGCCTTATTAATGGTACACTTATAATCAGCGCAAATGCGCACCTCCCGTTAGCCTTCAGTGCTGTTACAATTGGAGTCTCCCACTCCGCGGAATCCACAGGAACGAGAATTCCTTGACCCACCAGTTTGTCCAGTTCCGCCTCTATTTTGTCCTTAAGCGCGAACGGTACCCTGCGCGGTTTAAGTCTTATCGGGCGGACCTCCGGGTCTAAGTCGAAGGCTACCGGGGGTCCCTTGAACTTTCCCAGTCCACTTTTAAAAACGGCGGGGTGTGCGTCACACACTGCTTGTATTGGGTCCTCGCCTACGGCATGCACCCCCCCTATGAACAGGCCTAAGGGCTGAAACCACTGTGTTCCGAGGAGGCTACAACTCCCCCCTTTTAGCACCACTAGGGGAAGTTCCGCAGAATGTCTCTTAAAGCGAACCCGGAACGTTCCGACCCCCAACACTGGAATGCTGTTCCCCTGAACGTCCCGTAGTGTGGCCCTCAACGCTTTAAGTTTGGGCCGCACGTGGGGGTCGATTTTCAAGAACTCTCTCTGGGGAATTATAGAATAGGAGGACCCCGAGTCAACTTCCATCCTAATAGGGGTCCCTTGTACTAGTACCTCAACAAAGTAATGGGGCTGTCCCGCAGACACGTTGAACACAGGAGCGTCACCCTCGCTGTCGTCCGAGATGCGGCCCACGCCGTCCTGCTTCCTCGTGGCCCGGGCGCCATCTTTGGGCCTCGCTGGACGGTCCGGTCTGGCTGAACGGTCTTGCGACTGTCTCCGGCCCTCTTTCCATTTCCTGCACGCCTTGGCGATGTGCCCCCGACGTCCGCAGTTGAAGCACTCGGCTTTCCTGAATGGGCACTTCACGCGCTCATGGGCCGCTCCGCAACCCTCGCAGCGGCGCCCGCCTCTCCGGACCTTCTGGACCTCCTCGCCATCGCTACTTTCTGACGACGATTTCGAGGTCGGTCGGGTTGCCTGCACCGACTGACCGGACTTCCCGTGCGACGAGTTTTCCGCTTTGCCGGCCCTCGGACGCCACTCGCGCCACTTGTGCATCTCGTCTACTCCAGCATTCGTGGATTCCGCGGCTTCCGCGGCCTCTACAACCTCTTCCAGTGTGGGTGGTGGCTCCCTGTTCATCAAACTGCGCTGTACTTCCTTGTCCTTCAGGCCACACAGCACTCCGTCCCTGAGGGCCATCTCTAGGATGTGGTCCCATTTGCAGGGGGCGGCGGCTACCCTCATAGCCGTTACGAAGGCTTCTACCGACTCGTCCGGCGCTTGAACTCGCCTCCAAAACGCACTCCGAGCGGGAAACATTGCCCTCGAGGGTCGGAAACGCTCACGCAGCATTTTCATGATGTCACCGGCTTTGAAATCGCTCATCTTCTTCGGTGCAAGGATGCCCACCAGCGTCCGCTTGGTTTCCATCCCAAGCATGCGAGTGAGGATGGCCCTCTTCCTTTCCTCGTCGTCTTCTTTGACTTTGAGCTCCACCAGTGCCGCCTGGAAGTCCATCTCAAAAAGCTCCCAGTCTTGCGGTTTGGTGATGTTGAACCCGCTCTGTGTCCTGGCTCCGTGGGGATCCATAATCCCACCTTCGTCGCCAATTTAGTGTATGAGAGTCAAGACACAAGGCACAGCCAAAGGCTGGGTTAACTCAGGTTTATTGCATGGTGGACAGAGGGAACATGAGGTAATGGCGGACGAACAGCTCTATATATAAGGCAGTAACGTATTTGAATGTGGCTCCACGGTAGCCCGTTGGCTACTGGTCCGCGTGACGTCATGGCTGGTCACGCCCTTCTTGTCCAGGTGTAGGTAGCGGCGGGAAACTTCCCGCGCTGCGGTCTTTGATGGGTTTGAACCAAGAGAGCTTGGACGCTCGCTGCTGCCAGCTGGTGGTCATTAGCTCGCGTCCTATTACAGGGTTTATGTGATACAGCTGAAGGTTACATTGTTACTCATCGGCAAGGTTGCATTGGTTCAGATACATTAATATCACATGTAGAAGGTTACACTATTAGGACACAACAAACCTCCAGCCCGATGTTCCTTCCTTTGTCCTCTACCCTCGTGGGGTCTAGCCTAGTAAGGATGGTGGTCAGCTTCCTGCGCATTAAGAGCTCTGCGGGGGAGTATCCTGACGCCAACGGGGTCACCCTGTACCCTAGCAGAAACTGGCACACTTGGAGGTTCAAATCCCCTGGGCCCATGCGCCGCAACGCGTCCTTCGTGGTGCGGACGAGGCGCTCTACTTGGCCGTTGGTGGCCGGGTGAAACGGGGCGGAGGTAATATGCCGAACGGCGTTAATCTCCATGAATGCCTTAAACTCGGAGGACGTAAAACAACTAGCGTTGTCGCTAATTAACGTGTCGGGTATGCCGAACGTGGAAAAGCGCCTCCGCAAATGCCTAATGGTCTGGGCCGAGGAGGTGCTCGTGACTGGGATAACCTCCAACCATTTGGAGAAAGCGTCCACTACAAGGAGGAACAGGGTGCCTCTGAATGGGCCCGCGAAATCAACGTGCACCCGGGACCACGGCCCCTTAGCCGCGTCCCATTCCCTGTGGGGAAGGCGGGCCTCCTCTGGTCTGGAGCATTGGCAACTTTCACAAGTGCCGACCATGTGCTCGATGTCGGCGTCTAGCTGGGGCCACCAGAAGTAACTCCGGGCCAGCGCCTTGGATCGCACGATGCCGGGGTGGCTGACGTGAAGTAGTTTGAGCACCCGCGGCCGAAGGGAAGTGGGAATCACCACCCGCTGCCCCCACAAGAGACACCCCCTCTCTAGGGACAGTCCTAGCTTTTTTCTGAAAAATGGAGCGAACTCCTCCGCTGGGGAGGATGCGGGCCACCCTTTCTGCAGCCAGGAGCTTACTGTCGCTAACGTTTTGTCTTTCTCTGTCGCTTTGGCAATGTCGGCGGGCACTACGGGGGGCGAATCCAGCACCTCTATCATGAGAACCTGATGGTCCTGCTCCCCCATGCTCACCTGGCTGGGCGTTAGGGGAAGGGGAGACCTAGATAGGGCGTCCGCATGGCTGATCTCTTTCCCGGGCCGGTAGACCAACGCGTGCTGATACGCGTTGAGAAAAATGGCCCACCTGAGCATCCTTGGAGACAGGATTTGAGGGGTGGGCTTATCCGCGGTAAAAATGCCTAGCAGGGGTTTGTGGTCCGTCACAATGGTGAAGGGGCGGCCATACAGAAAATCGTGAAATTTTTTCGTCCCCGAGACTATCGCTAAGGCCTCCCTGTCCGTCTGTGCGTAGTTTCTCTCTGTTTGGGACAGGGACCTGGAGTAAAATGCTATCGGGGCCTCCCTTCCGTTCTCCAGCACGTGGCACAGCACCGCCCCCACCCCCACTGGAGATGCATCACAGATCAGAACTACTGGGCGTTTGGGGTCGAAGTGGGTCAGTATGGCGTCGGACGCCAGGAGGCTTTTCAGCTCACTAAATGCTCTCTCTTGGTCATCGCCCCACTTCCATGCCTGCTCTTTCTTTAGCAGCTTGTGTAGCGGTTCAGCCACCGCTGCCTTCCAGGGAAGGAAGGAGTGGTAAAAGTTGAGCAGCCCTAGGAACGACTGCAACTCGGGCTTGGAGGTGGGGCGGGGAGCTTTCTTGATGGCTGCCACCTTAGACTTGGATGGTTTTATCCCCTCAGGAGTCACACAAAACCCTAGGAATTCAACCTCGGTTGCGAAGAAGACGCATTTGTCCTTTCGCAACCTCAGCCCCGCCTTCTCGAATATAGTCAGGACCTTCCCCAACCTCTTGGCCAATTCCGCCCGACTCCCCCCTGTTATTAACACGTCATCAAAATAAGGCAACACCCCCTCCAGACCCTTCAGGAGGCGTTCCACGAGTGACTGGAAAATTCCTGGCGCCGAGTTCACACCGAATTGGAGGCGCGTCACCTGGAACGCCCCCTTATGGGTGACTATGGTCTGCGCAGCAGCTGCGGCAGGAGACACCGTGAGCTGCTGGTAGGCCTGCGCTAAGTCGAGCTTAGCGAAACATTTCCCCCCGTGTAACCTGGCCAGCAGATGGCTGACTACCGGCACCGGATATGCATTCGGGCGGATCGCCTTGTTGATGGTGCACTTGTAGTCGGCGCATATGCGGACCTCCCCATTGGACTTAAGAGCAGTTACAATTGGAGTTTCCCACTCCGCAGAATCTACAGGCACAAGAATCCCCTGACCCACCAATTTGTCTAGTTCCGCCTCTATCTTGTCCTTGAGTGCGAACGGCACCCGGCGTGGTTTTAGGCGAACAGGGCGGACCTCCGGGTCCAGGTCGAAAGTCACTGGGGGCCCCTTGAATTTCCCCAGTCCCATTTTGAAGACTTCGGGGTGCGCCTCGCACACCTCCTGAATTGGGTCAGTCCCCACAGCGTGCATCCACACGGCATGCACCCCCCCCAATGAACAAACCCAGGGGCTGGAACCATTGAGTCCCGAGGAGGCTGCAATTTCCTCCCTTGAGCACGACCAGGGGAAGGGACGCGGCGTGCTCCTTGAATTTGACCTGAAATTCTCCAACCCCCAACACTGGAATACTGTTCCCTTGCATGTCCCGTAGTGTGGCCCTCAACGCTTTGTGCTTGGGCCGCTTTTGGGGGGCAATTCCGAAAAACTCCCTCTGGGAAATGATTGAATATGAGGACCCCGAGTCAATTTCCATCCTAATGGGAACCCCTTGGACTAGTACCTCAACAAAGTAGCGGGGGTGTCCCGTAGACACGCTGAACACTGGGGTGTCGTCCTCGCTGCCGTCGGCGATGCGGCCCATGCCGTCCTGCTTCCGCGTGGCCTGGGCGCCGTCTTTGGGTCTCGCTGAGCGGTCTCGTCCCGCGGAACGGTCTGGGGAGCTTCTCCGGGACTCGCGCTTCTTCCTGCACACCTTGGCGATGTGCCCGCGGCGGCCGCAGTTGTGGCACTCGGCCTTCCGGAAGGGGCATTTCACGCGGTCGTGGGCCGCGCCACAGCCGTCGCATCGTCGGCCCTCCTTCCGGACCTTCTGTACGTCCTCGTCGTCGCTGCTCTCTGTAGACGATCTCGAAGTTCGCCGGGCCGCCTGTACCGGAGCCTCTGCTTTTCTCGACTTTGGCCGCCAGTCCTGGAGTTCTTGAACCCCGGCCTTCGTAGCTTCTGCGGCCTGGGCCGCTCTGACGACCTCCTGCAGCGTGGGAGGCGGCTCTTGGTTCATTAATGTGCGCTGGGTTTCGGCGTCGTTCAGGCCGCACAGCACACAGTCTCGGAGGGTGATTTCGACGTTCTCCCATTTGCACGGGCCGGCCGCCAGCCGCAGGGCCGCCACGAACGCGGCGACCGTCTCCCCGGGCGCTTGGACTCGCCTCCAAAACGCACTCCGAGCGGGAAACATCGCTGTGGCGGGCCGGACATGCTCACGCAGCAACTGCATGAGTTCCTTGGCTTTGAATTCGCTCACCCTCCTCGGTGCAATCAGGTCCACCAAGGTCCTTTTTGTCTCTTGTCCGATCATTCTGGTGAAGATGGCCCTTTTCTTCGCCTCTTCCGTGACTTCGGACTCGATCAGTGCGGCCTGGAAGTCCATCTCGAAGATCTCCCAGTCGCCCGGTTTCCTGATTTCGAAACCGGCGCATGTCTTGGTCCCGTGGGCTGCCATCCCACCTTCGTCGCCAATTTAGTGTAAGGGACCAAAGACAATACAACAGCCGAAGGGTTGGCTTAACACAGGTTTATTGCATGATGATCCGGAGGAACATGTGGTAATGGCGGATGGGTAGCTCAATATATACAGCTGGCTATACATTTGAATGTGGCTCGTTGACAGACTATTGGTTGCTGCCTGCGTGACGTCGTAGGAGGTCACGCCCTTCTTGACCAGGTGAGGAGGTCGCGGGGAATCTTCCCGCGCTGCTGAACCAGGTGGCTGATGATCCATTAGAGCTGGACGCTCGCTACTGCCCTCTGGTGGTCACTAGCTCGCGTCCCCTTATTAGGCTAACATTGATACAGGTGAAGGTTATACTGTTGCACACAGAAAGGTTACATTGATAACACATGGTAAAGGTACATTGTTAAAGGCACTGCTTTACAGAACACAACAATGGGTAAGTTGTTTCTTCCTTCTGTACTATAATTAGTCACATTTCACTTGCTGTTGCTGTTTACAGAGGTTTATTTTATTATATTTTGGCCTCTACTCATTGAACCCTATTTTGTTTTTATATTTCCTGCTCCCATTCTGTTAGTAAAAGCCAAACAATCACATCAGGAAATGGAGGCAGGGAGGAGGGCGATTGAAAATTAAAATGCTTTCCAACTTCCTTCTTTCCCATTCTTCTGTCTTTCCCGACACACCTTCCCCTTCCCCAAAACGGTGGTGTACAAAGCCAGCAAAATTCAATGGAGATTCTTTTGGGTGGGGAAAATTACTGATTAGGATTTAATTTGAAGCAAGTCCTAAATGTGTTTTTCCCTCCTCCAGTGCTCAGCCCTGGAGCATGATCATAAATAAGAGTCTGTTGTGAAGTATGTGCAAAATACCCATGAGTAGCCAAAACTGGCCCCACACATCTGGATTTAAGTGTTTCCAAATTAATTACAGTGATTTCAGTACAGGCTTGAGTACTAGTAACTCTCGTGTTAGAAATTTATTATGAATTCTAGGGGTTCTCACTCTTTTTAAGCTGCAGGCCGGACCATGCCCCCTCAGACAGATGAGTGGGCCAGACTGGTGGTTCCCCTGCCATAAATGCTGCTGTAAAACATATCTGCTTCCAGTGGTGGCAGCGACATGGGCCATATGAAATGGTGCTGTGGGCCAGGGAAGGCCCATGGACCATAGGTTGAGAACCCCTGATCTACACAGAGACCCTCTGGCTTAATGCTGCAAGGTAACCCTGTTGTATTGTAAAATATTTTGAGGGGGATTTGGCCTTATTAGACACTTGAGATCCATTGTTTTTCCAAAGACCTTCTCTTCATTTTTCATTTTATGATATGGAACAATCCAGGTAGTTGCATTTTGACTCATTTTTGCCACCAACATTCATTCATTCACATTTATATCCCACCCTTTTGATGCGAGTGCCATTCAGCACTCTCTCTCTCTCTCAGTCTGTCTATCTATCTATCTACAGTATCTATCTATCTATCTACACACACACACACACACACACACACACACACACACACACACAAGCATTTTTTGCCTGGCCTTGCCGGGCAGGTATATTTTGTGTGTTGGTGGTTGGGGTGGTTTTGGGGGGTACACACACACACACACACACACACACACACACACACACACACAGAGAGAGAGGGGGGGGGAATTCCGCATTCAGCCTGTTGGAGAAGGGGGTGGATTTCTCCGATAGGCATGGGCAAAACGGAGCTCTGCATTTGGCCCTTGCCTGTCGGAGAAAGCAAGCCCCTTCTCCGACAGGCAAGGGCCAAATGTGGAAGGGGCTCGCTTCCCTCCAGGAGGCGACAACAGAGAATGGAGCACCATTTTCTGCTTTTGCTTCCCGGAGAAGTGGCTCGCTTCCCTTGGCTGGCGGGGGCTGAAGGCAGCAGTGCCTTCGGCCCCCGGCCCCCGTGGAAGTGGCTCGCTTCCCTCCAGGAGGCGAAGGCAGAGAACGGAGCACCGTTCTCTGCCTTTGCTTCCCAGGGACATGGCTCGCCATCTTTGTATTACCCCCTCCGTTGTTTCGTGTCAGCTCTCGAAACAGCGGAGGGGTTAATGCAAAGGCTTCAGCCAGCGATCCGCCAGGGAGAGCTACTCCCCTCTTGGATTGCTGGCTGTCGCCTTTGCATTTCCCCTTCAACTGTTTCGAAGGTTGACACAAAACAGTTGTGGGGGGAAATGAAAAGGCTTCAGCCAGTGATCCGTCAGGGGAGGAGCTCTCCCTGGAGGATTGCTGGCTGACACCTGTGAATTTTTCCCACCATTGTTTTGCACACTGGCATGAAACAGAGGAGGGGAAATAGTGAGGGCAAGAGCTGGCAGGCATGGCTGAGGGCTTGAGGGGTGGCAAGGCAGAGGCCGCGCCTACGGTGCCGCCTCACCTGGCTGTGTTCTCAGGCGGTGTTGCTGAGGGTGGAAGGGGTAGCAGGGCAGAGGCAGCACCTACGGCAGCGCCTCACCCAGCTGTGCCCTTAGGCAGACCATTCCCTTAGCCCGGGCTCCGTCTGCCTTGGTAAGGCAGGGCCCTTGGCTGAGGGGTTTTGGTCATGCGATGGCCGTATTTTTACGCGCACACCAGCTGTCCTGCCTCCACTGTGCTCGTGTCCGAGAGAGAGAGAGAGAGAGAGAGAGAGAGAGAGAGAGAGAGAGAGAGAGAGATTAAGCCACCCTGAATGGTATTCGCATCAAAAGGGTGGATATAAATGTGAATGAATGAATGTTGCTGGCAAAACTACCTGGATTGTTCCATATCATAAAATGAAGAGAAGGTGTTTGGAAAAACTATATATATAGAGTGGTACCTCATACAACAATTTCAATCCATTACACAGGGTTCCACAGGGTTCGTTGTTGTACAAAACAATTGCTATATGATGCATGCAGCGATTTTCCCTATGGGATGCATCGTACAACAAATTTTTTTTTTGCTAAGTGGTTTTTCGTATTGAAAAATTGTATGCTTTTTTCCATAGGGAAAATTGTTATGCAGGTCACCATTTCTCCCCAAAACCTAATTGTTATGCGATTTCGTTGCTATATGGGGTGATTGTTCTATGAGGTTCCACTGTATGTATATATTTCATCTTTTATCTTTTCTGCACTTTTTCATCTTTTCATATATTTCAGAAAAGCCTGTCATATATAACACCTTTTCATCTTTTCAGATTTGAAATTTTGATTTCATAGTTTGTAAGCCTTACCCATGCCAATAAACTGCCAACAACAGTGAAAATAGACTTTTATAAAATATCCTAAGTATGCCACATACTTTTAAAAGGCAGATCTATGAGCAAGACATCCCCATGCTCCAAGAGGGATGTGAAGATGTGAAATTTTTGAATGTATTGAGTACTTAAAAATTAAGAGTGTGTAGGAAAAAACATTTTTTTAAATTAAAAATGAGTTTTGAACAACACTATACTAAAAGTTACTACAAAACAATCAGCTAGTTCCAACCAAGTCTGGAAGCAAGCTGACTATACAATAACATTGCCTTACAAAGAACCTCTGTCATGCCTGACAATTGAACATGTTTAAAAATGATAAGAAAGGATAACAAAGGAGAGAACTGAAAGGATATTGAAATGATTGGTTTTTATTACGTATAATGTAATGTGCTCTGACGCCTTTCCAACCAGGACAATGTCCTCGCCTGGAATAAGGGTAAGGCAGTGCCTTTGTAGATGCTGCTTCAAACTGATTGCGGAAAGTGGGAAAGCTGTGGTCTTTTCCGGATGTTTTGGGCTACAGTTACCATGAGCCCCATGGCCAATGGTTGGGAAAGATGGGGGTTGTGGTCCAAACCTGAGCGCATGGGCATACCTGTCAATTGTCCTGTTTTTCCTGGGAAAACCCCTTATTTTTACCCCTCTTCCCGCCCCTCCCGTTTTATTAATTTCCTCATAATATCCCTTATTTTTTTAAAAAAAAATCCTGACCGGAGCCCTCACAGGCGAAGCTGCAGTATGTTTTTCCGACCACCAGAGATCGCTGTATGGCTTTTCGCTTGTGGAAGCGGAGAGAGAGAAGGTGGTGGGGGCATTCTGTAGTTTCTCTTTAATTTCCCTGCCACATGGTCATGGAGGCTTCGTTTTTGCTGCTGCTGCTGTTCGGAGCCACCATGCTGGAATGGGAGTATACTCTATAGGTGAGCAATATTTCATATATGCAGGGGCAAATCAGTGAGAGACTTCTCTCTCACTCTCATGCTTTATTGAGCTGCTTCTGTCCTGCCTCCTGGCTGGAGGCTTCTGTTTCTGTTCTAGAAGAGTTAACTTGGGAGGGGGTGGATGTTGCTTGATCACTATATGAGAGAGAGAGAGAGATAACCCTACCTTCTAACAAACCATCTGGAGGGAGATTAACTCCTCAGCTGCTGGGAGGCTTGGAAACTACAGAGGTTGCTTTTTACTTTACTAATTCCCTGCCTTAAGCTGGATCCGACATTCTCAGATGTTGGTGCTTCAATCAATTGGCTGCAGTGAGGAACAAATAGATTGGTTAATTTAGGGGAATTAATCCCTTGCTCCTCCACCCTAATTGGGGGGAGTGTCTAGCCATGTGCAGGGCTAGTTCATTAAAGCCAAGCTGCTTACAAGCAGTTGGTAACCCTAGGGGGCTGGTTTACTATTCTGCACTTTCTTTGCTTCCCAGGAAATTTTTAAAATTAAAAATGAGTAAGCTAAAGGTAAAGGTTTCCCTTGCTCGAAAGCCAGTCGAATCCGACTCTAGGGTTCAGTGCTCATCTCTGTTTCAAAGCCGAAGAGCCAGTGTTGTCTGCATCTGCAGACATTTCTGTGGTCATGTGGCAGGCATGACTAGACACCAGAGCACATGGAACGCTGTTACCTTCCCACCAAAGTGGTCCCTGTTTATCTACTTGCAATTTCTTGCTTTCGAACTGCTAGGTTGACAGGAGCTGGGACAAAGACGGGAGCTCATTCCATCCTGCAGTACTCGGGAATTGAACTGCTGACCTTCTGCCTCCCAGTCAGCATCTTAGTCACTTAAGCCACTGAGTAAACAAGAAAGAAAACAAAACAAAAGTCCCCCAAGAAGATGGGGAAAGGGTTCTTTGGCCCACACAGCTTTGTGCCCATTGCATCTACAATACCATCTAGCCATCTTATTTTTCGCCACCCCCTTCTTTTGTCCTCCACCTTTCCCAGCATCAAGGCCTTCTCAAGTGAATCCTCTCTTCTCATTTGATGTCCAAAGTACTTTAACGTCATCTTTACTATTTGATCTTTAATGAGCAGCCGTGGTTGATTTCTTCTAGGATCAACCTATTTCTAACACCACATTTCAAAGGCATCTATTTTTCTGCGCTCAGCTTTCCTAATGTTCTAGCTCTCACACCCATACATTACCACCGGGAATACCATTGCTTTGACTATGCAATTTTTTGTTTGCAAGGTGATGTGTCTACTTTTAACTATGTTCCCCAGGTTTCTCATAGCTTGTTTCCCAAGCATCAGTCACCTTTTTATTTCATGGCTGCAATCACTATCTGCAGAGATCTTTGATCCTAAGAAAGTAAAATCTTCCAGTCATATCCAACTCTAGGGTGCAGTGCTCATCTCCATTTACAGCCAAAGAGCCAGCGCTGTCTGTGTTTGCAGACATTTTCATGGCCATGTGGCAGGCATGACTAGATCCCAGCAAGTCACATGGCTATGTTTGGCCACGCCCACAGATTTGGCCACGCTCACAGAGGGGTGTGCCCCAAATTTCCCTTATTTTCAAATCCAAAACTTGACAGGTATGCGCATGGGTTCACCACCCCTTTATTGGAAAGGGTAAAATAAATAGCTTGAAATGGAGCCCATGGTAGTTCTTCTCTTTTGAGTACTGTATATTCACCTATACAAAGGGATATATGTCTGGCCGGACATCCCACTACAGCAATGGAGTAGACTGTACAGCCAGTGACTCAATGCCAAGTGTTGGGCTGCAGTAAATAACCTGACTCTCTAAAGGGGCCAACGGCTATGGGTGGATGAGTCCCTTTTGGTGGGGTAATGGTCCCCTCAGTGGAGGAAATGCCACTGGTAACCATCATATTGGACCCAACAGCAAAATGAGCAGAGGAGGAACTCTGATTCCCAACAGTCAGATGGACTGGCTGTGAAGGCACACCTTGTCCATATCCTCAAGGCTGCAGCAGTCTATTGCAGTCCCGGTGTTAAACCCTGCATATGTAATCTCATATCTGCCACAGGAGATGGCTCTGTGATCATAATGTGTGGGTCACTTCATGGCAAGCTGGGATTCACCTTAAACAAATTTACCCCAATAGTACTTTTCCTGCTTCAGGAAAAATGCATTCTTGGATACGAGTTTCAGCCGCTGCAGCCGTCACTGAATGTAATGTGTTAACATGATTAGCACATGGCATCTGCAAATTTTGTAACTTGCTCAGTGTCTGGCATCAGCCTGTCTGCCCCGGTCCGAGCGGACCAGTAGGAAACCTGGCTGATCATGCCCCCTCCCCTCCCCTCCCCACCCCACCCACTTCTTCCCGGGAGAGCGGGCAACCCGACGGATTTGGCGCTTCATTCTCCTCCGGAGCAGCTGCGGGTGCCGCTCGGGGTGTGGGTGGAGGTGGTGGCATGTGTGCGCTTGGCCCTGGGGGAAAAGGAGGGGGAGCTGACATCATGCGCCACCCAGGAGAGCTCGCCTGCACGCCCCGGCTGCCAATCTTTGCTGCCTCCTTCTAGCAGCAGCAGCAACTTTTGCAGTGTGGACCTATTCCTGCAGGAAGAGAACTTCCTGCAGGATGTCTGTCTGACTCTGGGTATTGCGAGAGTTGCCGTCTGGACACCTCTCACAATGCCCAGACAAACATCCTGCAGGAAGTCCTCTTCCTACAGGAATAGGTCCACATTGTGAAAGTTGCTGCTGCTGCTAGAAGAAGGCAGCAAAGAATGGCGCCGTGGCGCGCAGGCGAGCTCTCCTGGGTGGCACGTGATGTCAGCTCCCCCTCCTCTTCCTCCAGGGCCAGGCGCGCACTCACCGCCACCTCCACCAGCAGCAGCCGCTCTGCAAGCAGCAGCAGGGCTGGACTCGCTGGTCCTAGAGGACTAAAGGAGGAGGGAAA
This sequence comes from Bradypodion pumilum, assembly GCA_035047305.1. Classification (NCBI taxonomy): domain Eukaryota; kingdom Metazoa; phylum Chordata; class Lepidosauria; order Squamata; family Chamaeleonidae; genus Bradypodion; species Bradypodion pumilum. The sequence continues at coordinate 36,992,459 of JAWDJD010000002.1, read as the reverse complement.
CGCCAAAGCATGTCACGTGAGCACTCCTTTGCCCCCCCCCATGGGAGGAAGAAACACCCCGACATGTCGCTTTCTGGGTAAGTGTGTCTTTTTGTTTCCTTCCCTCCTCCCCCCAGTGTGTGTGTGTGTGTGTCACACACACACACACACACCCCTCCAAGATTAAAATGTTTTTGAATTAGTTTGGATCAGAGACGAATCTCTCATTTCTTAATTCTCTTTGTATCTTCTGAAGACTGTATAATGAGCCACAGTTTATTGACTTGTTAACTGATGTATAGCGAGGAGCCCTTATTAAGATTTTGCAGAGGGGAAGCCAAAGAATAAAAACCATTAATCATTTCTTGCTAATCACCCAGCACTTCCATTCTTCAACTTCATCTATTACATGGCCCTCTAGTCAAAAAGTTTGCCCACCCCTGTCTTAGAGCAATGGATTTAATTATGAATTTATACAGGCTTACTTTTCCATTAGCATATTTAACAACTGCTGGAAGAAATAAAAGCCGAAATATGTATTGTACACAGTATTGAAGATACAAGGTCATTGTATTGATTTAAATTATAGACATATTATTTTAATAAATGTTCCATCTTTTAAAAATATATTGTCCCCCCCCCCCGTGTGTGTGTGTGTGTGTGTGTGTGTGTGTGTGTGTGTGTGTGTGTGTGAGTGTAGAGGGGAGCAGAGGCTAAAGGGATTTCCCAGGGCGGGGGCGGGGGTGGGGTGGCAGTGAGTCTTTAAGGTGCCACAACATTTTTGTGTTTTTATTTTGTTTACCTCCTAATCTGCTTGCACAGAATAAAACTTTAGAATTGGTGCCATTTATATATATATATATGGCAACTGTGATGAACACAGGCTTCTGACTCCCCACCATAGGCCTATGAAGTTCTACAGGGCTCTTAGAAGGATGTTCAAGTGTTAGACTCCCTGACCTGACAAAGGTATTCACTACGCCTGTTACATATTTAATCAGTCCTGACACCACCAGCAATTTTTATGATCCAGGAAGGGCAAAAGTCAAACTCACACCTGGTGAGTTTTGCCTCTCCAAGGGACCTGTCAACATCCTGAGGCTGCATATATTACAAAATAAACTCATCATCATACAAACAGAGGTAATAGTTAAATTCACTGTGCCTGTTTCTACAAGAGCACACAAGTCAGAACAGATCTAAGCAATTTTATCAGAAAATATGAATGAATGCCTTATTTGCTTGCAGGGCAAAGTGATAGAATGATTGTTGCACATAATGGATAAAAAGAATTATTGGTCCCGGGTGGAGTAGACCCACTAAATCACCTAGGATTTGGCTCCATTAATAATAATAATTTCATGTTAGAAATTATTCTGAGTTGAAAGGATTTTTGCAGAAGAAACTCGGCTCAGGGAATGGCCAAATGAGGCTCTTTTCATGTCCCCAAGAGCTGGGACAGAGACCATACCTGTCAACCACGGCTCCGGCGAATCCGGGACCTGCGCAACCGGGTTTGCGCAGGTCGCGTTGTACGCATGCGTGTGGAGGGCTACGCCGCTTGCGTAGCCTTCTACGCACACGGCGTAGCCTTCTGCACATGCGTGGAAGGAAGCTACGGAAGTGTAACGTATGCATGCACGTATGCATGCAACACGACCTGCGCAGATGGGCTGCACAGTGCCTCCTTTCCCCCGCTGCCGAAATTCGGGGTTTCTGCAGCGCGGAGCGGGAAAGGGCAAAAATCGATGCCGAAAAACGGGAAATCCCGGCCAATCCGGGAAGGTTGACAGGTATGGACAGAGACAGGCACTCAATCCATCATGTAGTACCCGGGTCTCGAACTGCCAACTTGCCAGCCTTCCAGCTAACAACGTGAGCTTCTTAATCACTGAGCCAGCGCAGCCCCTGGCTCCATTGATTCACTAGGTTTGCTCTAGCTGAGCACATGGATTTCTTCTTCTTCTTCGCTTCCTGTTTTACCCCATCGGTTGTTGAAGGAGATGTAAGGTTCTTGTTCTGGTACTTCTAGCACCTCCACCAGTGTTATTTCGTGCTCTTGTAATATTTCTTTGATGTTATATCTCCACCTTCCTCTGGATCCTTCCCCTCTTTCCACATATGCCTTGTAAGATATAGAATTCCAAGATGTTCTCTCCAAATGCACAAACCACTTTATTTGTTGTCTCTGTATTTAGTGCAAGATTGGTTCTGTTCCAGTTTCCCCTCATTCCTGATTTTATCCTTTCTAGTAACTCCAGTAGCTTTCCTCAGACATCTCATTTCCATGGTGAACTACTTTTGTTTGTGTTTTGTTGTAAGTGTCCATGTTTGGCACTGGTAACATAAGGTGGGAATGAATATGCTTTGGATGAGGTGTTTCTTTGTACTGTATTGCCTTGTGTTGTAAGAGTGGAGCTAACTGTCTCAATATTTGGAAAAGCAGAGTGTAAATACAGTATGTAGCTTCTCTTCTTCTGTATCTAGGACAGGCATCTAGGCTACTCCACTGTATGTTAATTTCTTCGTCTATACTATAACATCCCTGTATTGATTTATTGTAGAACCTGCCTTCCTTCCATTTGTAGGGCACTCACAATACTATACAGAGTGAATGACTAAGCCTCCTACACCACTAAGCACACACTTAAAATCCTGAAATCAGCACCTGCAAATTACTGGCACCAGACCTTAGAAAATCTGAAATCAAGCAGTTATTGCTTCTACCTAATTACAGCTGATCTTAACAAAAAGAACCGTAATTATGAAGTATGTAATTGACAGAATAATGTTTGGAATCTATTGGCTACAGCAACTATGGCTCCCTGCTGAAACTGATTAAACAATAAGAGGGATTTTGGTCTGCCTAACCAGTGGGTGACATGATCTAAACAGCTAGAAAACCGCAAGTTGTGCGGAGTGTCATCACAGAGATGTCTACTCATCCAGGCACTCCTTGCTGAATAACAAAGGCAAGGCAAGTGGTACTTGCTGGGAGGCATCCTCCAAATATGTACCATTCTATAAGCCTGAAAATATGTATCATTCTATAAGGGCTGAGGTGGTTAAAGTGGTTAAAATGCTGGTAAGATAAACAGCATTCCATGCACTCTGGTATCGAGGCATGCCTGCCACATGTCCATGGAAACGTATGTAAACAGAGATGAGCACTGAAACCTAGAGTCAGATACGACTGGTTTTCAAGCAAGGGCGACCTTTGCCTATAAGCCTGCAAGCTGCATTTTGTCCACAGAATGCAACAAATAATTGTCCATCAAACCAAACCAAACCTGTTCTGCAATGACTGTCAGTGGCAATTGAGGGTATGTGTAGAAGGCACAAAGAGCTTCTGTGTGGCACCTTAAATATATATATATTTAACTGACCTAAATGTTTGTATACTGCAGAATGTTTGATCAGATGCAGAGATTGTATTTCACACAAACATAATCCAATTAAAACTTATCAGGCCTAAATTCATTTGCTAGTCCAAACTTATTTATTTATCCAAGTCCAAAATGCTAAGATTGAAAACTAACATCTTAACCTATAAGGAAGGGATGTGGTCGTGTGTGTGCGGAATGCGTGTCCACACATGTGTAGCCGATCCCATAATGCGCCGGCCACACCTACCTTTTGTCCTGGACATCATTGCCGCAAGGGTCCGGGAGCTGAGAGTGGGGCCAACGCCCCACGAACGCGGAAAAAATACAAGTCCCAGTGTCCTCCGTGCCGCAGCACGCCTCAGCCAATCAGGCATGAGGACACGAGCGCGGAGGAGGTGGGACCGACATTGCCCCCTGAAAAAACCAATGGCCACAGAAGAGGCGGGGCCAGGTACGTGCGCAGGCCAAACGGAGAGAAAGCCCGGGAGGCCAGGGCCGAAAGTGGCGCTCTGTATCGCCCTCACCCACCAGGGAGAAGCGAGCGCCTAACCCGGGGGGCGAAAGCACAGCTGCCTTCAGCCCCTGCCTAGTAAGCCACTTCCCTGAGGGGCAGGGTGAAGAATGGTGCTCCATTCCACCCTAGCCTCCCAGAGGGAAGCGAGCGCCTACCCCGGGGGCCGGGGGCCGGGGCCTGAAAGCACGGCTGCCTTCGGCCCCTGCCTACCGGGGGAAGCGAGCCACTTCCCCAGGAGGCCAGGGCAGAGAATGGTGCTCCGTTCCACCCTCGCCTCCGGTAAGAAGAGGGCCCAAGTGACCCAACCAGCCAAGTTGGGTAGCAATGCTAGTAATTTTAAAAAACACTAATAATCTTAAAATGTATGCATAGATAAGCTGCATATTGGGGTACACAGAAAGAACCTCCTCAAAGATTGTGGTATTTTTGAACCACAATCAGGCAGCGGCAACCTTGTGCCAGCTTATATTTCTCACATTAGGTCAGGCGAAAGGAACTACAGAATGAATTCACCAAAAGGTGGCTCCGTTTTGGTAGTTTCATGCCTGGCCTAGATATGGAAGAAGAGAAGCTACATATTTACACTCTACTTTCCCAATATTCAGCTGTCTGATTAATAATAATTTTGTGTCAGAAATTATTCTGGGTTGAAAGGATTTTTGCAGAAGAAACTCCGCTCAGAGAATGCCCAAATGAGGCTCCTTCCATGTCCCCAAGATCTTTTTCCACCAAAGTGGTCCCTATTAATATACTTGCAATTTCTTGCTTTCATACTGCTAGGTTGGCAGGAGCTGGGAGCAAGACAGGCACTCAAACCATCATGAAATACCCGGGTCTTGAATTGCCAACCTTCCAGCTAACAAGGTGAGCTTCTTAACTACTGAGCCACCGCAGCCCTTAGCAGTTTGACTAGCGCTGTCATTTGCTAGTCTCAACTAGCGCAATATCACGGAACAAGTTGTCAACAGTGATATAATCCTACTGATTCAATAGTTGTACCCTAGTTGGGACTACCAATTAGATTCAGGTTAGGGATATGCATTGTTTTCTGACAAATATGGAGACCCTGACTAATTTTATTAGGGTTGGGGTTATTTGCATGATTCATGGGTTATATTCCATTTGTGGGGTTAAAAAAATGTAATTAAAAACACCTAGCAATTTGAACTGAAGAAGTGGAAATTAAAAGGATGAGCTGTTGGCTCCAAAGGAGAAGCTGAGTGACAACTAAATCCTGCAATAAACTCCAGGTTCTCCCCAGACACTCCCAATACTAAGGCAGCAGGGAAGGCTCACACCACGTGCTATATATCTCCTTGCAGTTGCTCTGCTAGCCATTTCACATAGATATATGGCCAAATCATTGTCTTTGGCTTCATGTTCCAGATTTTTTTCTTATCTAGCTGAATTACTTTACAGGACAGTTTACTAAAGAGTGCATTGTACACCTGGGAAAGAATGACTATGTTCCTTTGGTATGAGCTTTGATCAGCTAGGCAAGTATTCCTGCTCTAGATTCTGCCTTTCCTTCTTCTAGCTTTGTCTTTTTTTGCTTCCTTATGGTGATGAAAGTCCCACTGGCTTTGGCACCATTGCAAGAAGTCTGCCTCTCAACCTTGGATACCTTGGACTCATTATTCAGTGAGGAGTCCGCACATTGGTAGATGTCGCCATGATGACATTCCACACATGCACATGGACTTGAGAAATCAAGTCCATCTGCATGCATTTTTTTACCCATTTGGATATCACATCACCCGCTGGCTAGGCCTTCCACTTTCACCTTGCCCAAGGGATCCGACAGAGGAGTTTTTGGTGAGTTTTTGTCCTGGCCTAACATCATTGATGAGATATGAGCAATACTGCCTAATTAGACTGCTCAAGCCCCCAAACCCTAACAAGGCTCTCACCTAGCAGGGGTCTTCTCAACCAAATCCCCAAAATAGATAGGGCTGTGCACCAGATCATAGCCCTTTGCATTTTCTCTATTTGCCAAAAAGCTGGGTTTTTTTTAAAAGAGAGAAATCTGGCAATGCAGAAATCCCACTACAGATTGGATATGGAATGGGTGACACAAAAATGGCACAGGACAGGATGGAATACCCTGATAACTGGTGGTGCAGTGGTTAAACTGTTGTATTGTAGCCAAAATGGCTGAGATTGTAAATTCAATCCTGAGCTCAGTAAAATAGTACCCACCATGTTGCTGCCATAATGCTGATTGCCTTGTGAACCACCCAGCGAGTGTATTAAGTGCTATTGGGCAGTATATACAGGTAAAACTCGGAAAATTAGAATATCATGCAAATGTCCATTCATTTTACTTAAAAGGTGAAACAAACACAGGAGATAGATTCACTACATGCAAAGTGAGATATGTCATGCCTTAATTCGTTATAATTGTGATGATCATGGCGTACAGCGTACATGAGATTATGTGATTATGGGGTCCATGAGATTGGGGGGTTGGGGTTTTCATAAGCTGTAAGCCATAAGCATCAATATTATAACAAAGTAAGGCTTGATCTATCTCGCTTTGCATGTAATGAGTATCTCATATATCTGTTTCACCTTTTAAGTTGCATTACTGAACTGAATTAACATTTGCACAATATTCCAATTTTCCGAGTTTCTCCTGTATATGCTATAGCTAACACTCATTTGTGTACCCTGATTCAGGTCCAGAGTGCTGAACATCCTAACTCAGACCATTTTGTTGCACTGGGCTACCTTTCTGAGAAAAATGCAAATGAGAACTTAAACTGGGGTTACAATCTGTGTGAACCATCTGCATCCTATCCCTTGCCATGATCAAATAGCAAGGGCTGTTTCGCTCTTGTGCAAATCAATCCAATCAGTCTTTATTTGGGTTTAGGCACCGAATTGATCTCTCTAATAAATATGGAAAATACCTCCCCTTTGAAGGTGAAGTTTCTTTCTATGATTCCTTCCCCCAGAAAGCCTGAAAAGCATGGTTATAACATGAGATGCTAAATAGCTCTGTAATAACCAAGGTATTGTATATAGCACGGGGGTTATATATTATATCTGGTTTTAGTTTTAAGATAGTATATATTCCACATTTAAATAATAAAGGTTTAAATAACTGTTCAAAATGAGATATAAATGATTATGTGATATCTTTTTATTATGGATTTATTATTATTTTCTTATTGTATTTCTATATTTTTATGTCTTGATTGGTGGAAAGTAATTTTGTATTGTAATGTTATTTTGTACTGTACTTTTTTGTACAAGTATTTGCTGTTTATTTCTTTTTGCAAAATTTAATAAAAAATATATTTTTTTTAAAAAAAAGAAAGCCTGAATAATCGTCCTTTCAAAGAGTTGCAGTCTCAGCCAATTCAGATTTGCTGATGGAAAAAGGATGCTGGTGAGGCAAATGACAGTCGCTTTTATTCTCTCTTTTATTGTTGTGGATGCTGCTCGACGGGAGAGTCTCTGTCAATTTTCTGGCCATCTAACAGCTTGATGCTTCCAAATTCCTCTTCTCTCTGGCAAAACTCTGGTCGCTTCGGACTTGTTGCATCCCAGCTTTTCTCTTTGCAAAAGGGAGCGAGAAATATCTGACAGGTCTGTCAACGTGTGGTTGCTTCGGATTGGGTGGGAAGAAGGGCCGCTGTTTTGAGCAGGCATGTGGTGCAGATCAGACGACGGCCGTGAAACCAAACCACTTGCAATGGGCTGGTCCGTCCGTCCCTCTGTGCAGCGCAACCCCAAACCCCAAATGGTTCTCTCTCCCACCCACCCCACCCCCCAACCCCCCAAAAAAGAAGTGGATCTCCGCTCCCCAGACTTTGCTGGTTCATCTGTGCAATGTAATGGAGCGTCATTCCCGCCCCCGCCGGGCAGGGAGGCGGGTGGGAGCTCGCTTGCTCGCCAAAGTGCAGGCGACGACGGGACCAAGCCGCCTTCTCCTGGCATACATAATAAACCCGCGACACTTCCAACTGGGCTCCCTCCTCCTCCTCCTCCACACCTTTTCCTTCCAAGCTCACGGTCCGTCCGGTCACCCGCCTTCCCGATTTAAGGCAGCAGAAGCACGGCAGGCCCTCACGCCTCCCCAGGCTTGAGAATCTGTCCCTCCAGCTTCTTTTTTTAAAAACCCATTTTTTATATCACTGCAACAAACACTGAATTGCACTGCACGGTTACTGTCCCCTTCCCCTTTCAACGCCTACTCCGCTGCCACTGTCTTGGACTCTTCCCCGAGCCCGCCATCCTCACCCTCCGGCCGGCCCCAGTTCTGGTCCCCTGTAGAAGAAGAAGAAGAAGAAGGAAAAGAAGAGGAAGAGGACAGAAGGAAAAGAAGAGGAAGAGGAAGAAGAGGAAAGAAGGAAAAGAAGAGGAAAGAAAGAAAAGAAGCAAAACAAAGCAAACACACTTACAGGTGAAACTCGGAAAATTATCGTGCAAATGTTAATTCAGTTCAGTAGTGCAACTTAAAAGGTGAAACAAATATATGAGATAGACTCATTACACGCAAAGCGAGATAGTTCAAGCCTTACTTTGTTATAATATTGATGCTTATGGCTTTTTAAAGCATATGAAAACCCCAACCCACCAATCTCATGTACACCATAATCATCACATAATCTCATGTACGCTGTATGCCATGATCGTCACAATTATAACAAATTAAGGCATGACATCTCTCGCTTTGCATGTAGTCAGTCTATCTCATATATTTGTCTCACCTTTTAAGTGAAATGAATGAACATTTGCACAATATTCTAATTTTCCAAGTTTCGCATGTATATACCCACCCCACAGCGCTTAGTGCATTCTCTGAAGAAGAGGGAGAAAGAAGGAAGAGGAGGAAGAAGAGGAGAGAAGGAAAATAAGAGGAGGAAGAAGAGGAGAGAAGGAAAATAAGAGGAGGAAGAAGAGGAGAGAAGGAAAATAAGAGGAGGAAGAAGAGGAGAGAAGGAAAATAAGAGGAGGAAGAAGAGGAGAGAAGGAAAATAAGAGGAGGAAGAAGAGGAGAGAAGGAAAATAAGAGGAGGAAGAAGAGGAGAGAAGGAAAATAAGAGGAGGAAGAAGAGGAGAGAAGGAAAATAAGAGGAGGAAGAAGAGGAGAGATGGAAAATAAGAGGAGGAAGAAGAGGAAAGATGGAAAATAAGAGGAGGAAAAAGAGGAAAGATGGAAAATAAGAGGAGGAAAAAGAGGAAAGATGGAAAATAAGAGGAGGAAGAAGAGGAGAGAAGGAAAATAAGAGGAGGAAGAAGAGGAGAGATAGAAAATAAGAGGAGGAAGAAGAGGAGAGATGGAAAATAAGAGGAGGAAAAAGAGGAAAGGTGGAAAATGAGGAAGAAGAGGAAAGATGGAAAATAAGAGGAAAAAGAGGAAAGATGGAAAATAAGAGGAGGAAGAAGAGGAAAGATGGAAAATAAGAGGAGGAAGAAGAGGAAAGGTGGAAAATAAGAGGAGGAAGAAGAGGAAAGATGGAAAATAAGAGGAGGAAGAAGAGGAGAGATGGAAAATAAGAGGAGGAAGAAGAGGAAAGGTGGAAAATAAGAGGAGGAAGAAGAGGAAAGGTGGAAAATAAGAGGAGGAAGAAGAGGAAAGATGGAAAATAAGAGGAGGAAGAAGAGGAAAGGTGGAAAATAAGAGGAGGAAGAAGAGGAAAGATGGAAAATAAGAGGAGGAAGAAGAGGAGAGATGGAAAATAAGAGGAGGAAGAAGAGGAAAGATGGAAAATAAGAGGAGGAAGAAGAGGAAAGGTGGAAAATAAGAGGAGGAAGAAGAGGAGAGAAGGAAAATAAGAGGAGGAAGAAGAGGAGAGATGGAAAATAAGAGGAGGAAGAAGAGGTAAGATGGAAAATAAGAGGAAGAAAAAGAGGAAAGATGGAAAATAAGAGGAGGAAAAAGAGGAAAGATGGAAAATAGGAGGAAAAAGAAAAGATGGAAAATAGGAGGAGGAAGAGGAAATATGGAAAATAAGAGGAGGAAGAAGAAGAAAGGAAAATAAGAGGAGGAAGAGGAGAGAAAGAACAAAAAAGAAGAGGAAGAAGGAAAATGAATTAAAAGAAGAAGAAATAATAAAAAGAAGAGGAGGAGGAAGAAGAAAGAATGAAGAGAAAGAAGGAGAAGGCGAGAGAAGACCACCACGACCACCTGGGAGCCAGACTAGACCCCATCAACAGAGCCTCGGGTCCCTTTAAGAGCCCTCGCTCCTGCCTTCCTAGTCACGTGCCGGATCAGCTGACCGGTGACGCTGGGGGTGGCCGGGGTGGGTGGGTGGGGGGGAACCCTCTCTCCCTGTTCCTGCTAGCTACAGCAGCAGCCGCGGCGGCGGCTCCGTACAGGCGCTGGGGCTGGGCTTGGGCGTCCACCGCTTCTCTGCCGGCTCCAGGGGTGGGTGGGTGGGTCTGGCTGCAGGGGCTTTGGCGGCGCGGGCAACGGGGCGCCTGGCTGGAAGCAAGCGGGGGAGGCGTCCAGCGTGCTGGGGGGGGGGCGGAGCAGGCGCGCGGGGGGGGGGCGGCGTCCCCACCTCTTAATCTGGGCGAGAAGCGAGAGAGCCTCCCCGGCTGCCCCTTTCCCCGGGCGGCGCCAGGACATCGTCCCTCCGTCTGTCCCGGAGAGCCTCCAAGTCTCGCCTCTCCAAGCTGCCTCTCAGGTCTGGTGCCCGCCTTGCCCGCCAGGAGGAAGACCTACGCACGCCACAGCCCCACTCGTTACCCCCACAGTTCATGGATTATCTGGTAGGTACTCCAGGTTGCCGTCGCTTGATCTCCCTTCCCTTCCCTTCCACCCTGGGTCTGCATTTTTAGGGCGCTCCTCGTTCCCCAGCCGGGTCCCCCCTTCAGACTGGCTGCTTTTTTATTTTTTATTTTATTGTTCAGTGGCCCTCTATATACATCAATGTGCCTTTCTACAGCCTTATCTGTAGATCCATGAAAGCTGACATTAATTTGTACCAGTTAGTCCAAACTACGGCTCCGGGGGCCGGATCCGGCCCCGATGCCAATTCATCCGGCCCGCGAAGCCCTCGTTGCTCCTGGAAGCGGAAGTAAAACGCGCCCATACGGGCGCGTTTTACTTCCGCTTCCAGGAGCAACGAGGGCTTCGCGGGCCGGATGAATTGGCATCGGGGCCGGATCCGGCCCTCAGGCCATAGTGAACAGCTCCCTAAACCATGTGACTGGCCCACGGCCCAAAAAGTTTGGGCACTCCTCAGTCTTTAAGGTGGCATGTTTTTATCTTTTGTTTTTGCTTTGTTTCGTCTCTGACACTAATAGTAAACATATCTGTTATAGTAACCAACCATTGCGTACCTCTGTACCTGATAGGCATAAATCTATGCCATAAAGTCTCACTCTTACGTCTGATGAAGTGGACTTGATCCACGAAAGCTGACCATTAAGATACAGCAGTTAGTCTTTAAGGTGCTACAACATTTCTGTGTTTTGTTTCCTCTCTGACACTGGTAGTAAACATATCTGTTATAGTAACCAACCATTGTGTACCTCTGTACCTGATATGCATAAATGTATGCCATAAAGTCTCACTCTTATGTCTGATGAAGTGGACTTGATCCACGAAAGCTGACCATTAAGATACAGCAGTTAGTCTTTAAGGTGCCACAACATTTCTGTGTTTTGTTTCCTCTCTGACACTGGTAGTAAACATATCTGTTATAGTAACCAACCATTGCGTACCTCTGTACCTGATATGCATAAATGTATGCCATAAAGTCTCACTCATGTCTGATGAAGTGGACTTGATCCACGAATGCTGACCATTAAGATACAGCAGTTAGTTTTTAAGGTGCCACAACATTTCTGTGTTTTGTTTCCTCTCTGACACTATTTATTTATTTATTTATTTTTAAAATTTATATACCGCAATTCTCAGCCCAAGGACCGACTCAGTGCGGTTTACAAGATAGGAATACAATACAGTAATACAGCATAACAATCCCACAAAAAAAAATGCAATATATCACAATACATTACAATATATTCAATACAGTTCATTAAACAGTTACACCAATGCAAAGTGCAAAAGCAAATACAAATATAAATTATACAAAATATCATTAAATACAGTACTGAATCCCCAGAACAACAGCCCAAACCCTCAGTTCCCTCCCGTCCATGAAAAACCCCTGGCTTCGAAACATGTACACCATAATCTACACTGGTAGTAAACATATCTGTTATAGTAACCAACCATTGCGTACCTCTGTACCTGATAGGCATAAATCTATGCCATAAAGTCTCACTCTTACGTCTGATGAAGTGGACTTGATCCACGAAAGCTGACCATTAAGATACAGCAGTTAGTCTTTAAGGTGCCACAACATTTCTGTGTTTTGTTTCCTCTCTGACACTGGTAGTAAACATATCTGTTATAGTAACCAACCATTGCGTACCTCTGTACCTGATATGCATAAATTTATGCCATAAAGTCTCACTCATGTCTGATGAAGTGGACTTGATCCACGAAAACTGACCATTAAGATACAGCAGCTAGTCTTTAAGGTGCCACAACATTTCTGTGTCTTGTTTCCTCTCTGACACTGGTAGTAAACATATCTGTTATAGTAACCAACCATTGCGTACCTCTGTACCTGATATGCATAAATTTATGCCATAAAGTCTCACTCTTATGTCTGATGAAGTGGACTTGATCCACGAAAGCTGACCATTAAGATACAGCAGTTAGTCTTTGAGGTGCCACAATATTTTTGTGTTTTGTTTCCTCCCTGACACTGATTGTAAACTTATCTGTTATACTAATCAACCATTTGAAGTCTGGCCAGGTTATGCTGCTATGAACCTCTGTACCTTTGCACCTGATATGTATAAATTAATGCTATGAAGTCTCACTCTTATGTCTGACAAAGTGAACTTGATCTGTGAAAGCTAACATTAAAATACAGTACTGTACAAGAGTTAGTCTTTAAGGTGCTACAATGTTTTTGTCTTGTTTTCTCTGTGATATGCTTGCACAGACTAACATGGTGACCACTTCAAATATTTCAGCTATGAATAAGAGGAGTTTGTATGTTCAGCTTTTGCACCTCTATTTTGCATCAGGCTGAGGTCTCTTCCCAGCAAGTGGACGCAATTGGGTAAAGGGGCCAGGGCGGGAAGGCATGCCTTGCTTGACCTGAACTCCTGTTGGCAACTGGTATTTCCTTCTGCTCCATGCACTTAAACCAAAGCTTCGGGGCTATTAAAGGGCAATAAGCCCCACTGATGTCTCTAAAGTGTGCCACAGTCCCACTCATTTGGCGATTAGCCTTCTAAAATTGTGACCTCGGTCACTGGCTGTTCTCCTGCATGAATAAACAAAAGGAGACGCTTGACTACCTCATACTGTGGGTAGGTATAATATTTGTTGGGCACCTGAGTAGGTTGGTATTCATCAGTGAACATGTAGAAGCATTTTAATGAGCATTACCCTTGTTGGTAGAAAAAGAGATTGTATCTCAGGTGGTTGTTGCAAGGTTGGAGAGGTTAGAAAGTGCTAGCAGCTAGAAATTATGGCATCTACCTGTGGAATGAGAACTTGAAATTAATGTGTCTGCTTAGTTCTTCTTTCTTGTCTAGTGATCTGATGTGAAAAAGATTAGCTGGCACCTCAAGGTTGCCGTTGCCTAGGGTACACCTGATTGTATCTACAATCTTCAAGGAGGCTCTTTCTTTATACCCCATCTGCTTAGTTGAAAAATGTAAGCCAAAGTGAAGTTTGTTTAATCCAGTTGTTCCCAACCTACAGCCTGTGGGCTGGTTCTGGCCCCCGATACCAATTTATCTGGCCCGTGCTGCATTTACAACAGCCGTGGGTCATTTACGGCAGTGTTCTATGCATGCGTGGGCACGTTTTACTTCCGCTTCTGGGCGGGACTAACCACATGATTCGCCCACTCAACCAGGTGATAGGCCCGCGGCCCAAAAAGGTTGGGAACCCCTGGTTTTATCAATGAAGAAGGAAGATGTAGCTTCATCTTTTAATTGGCATACATCCTCTATCCAGGCTATTCTAGACTAAATTATCCGTGGTTATTCCATACTTTTTTTTAGCCATTCCCTCCCACAATCTTTCTCCTTAGTGGTAGGGGCTTGCAAGTTACTAATTGCAAGCTATGTCATAAAACATATGTGTTGCATGGAAGGTGTGAGCTGCTATATTTCTTTGTTTGTAGATGTTCATTTGTGTATTTAGAGGAATATTGACACATAGAGCAAGTATCATCTCAAATAATTTCTAAAGAAGTAACCACCTTAATGTAGTCTTAGCATTTTTCTTCTCTGATATAGCACAAGATCCCCCCCCCCCCACACATACTTACTTTTAGCCAATAGTACATATCTTATCCATATATAGTGTTCCACAGATATGGTTTCATTTCTTCAATTTTTTTATTGGCTTCAATATGTTCTGTATAACTATTTTGATGTTTTCTCGGTGTTGCTTAATTTTGCTCGTAGGAGAATTAGTTTTGCTTTAGGTTGATTTGAAGTAGCTTTAACGTTGTGTATAAACCTTTTGTTTTGGGGGAAATAATATTCTGTTTATATAGCATGTATTTTCCTCCAGAAGTTTACTTAACAGGCCACTAATAATAAATGTGAACCTTCTGGAACAACTACACAATAGTTCTTTGGGAGATTGAAATTTTATAAGCAACTAGCATAGGTTGCCCGGCGGTTCCGGGCTGTTATAAACTGTGATCAGCTTTTTTGGTTTTTTTTTTGGTGGATTAAAAAAAAGAACAAAGGATGATATAATTGTTTCAAATTGTTTTATTTAACCAAATAATGCCGTAGGTAATATTTTTAAAAATGTGAAAGTACATGTTTTTTTGCATTCAATGTTTTTAAACTGTGTTTTGATGTTTTGGGTTTTTATTTGAGTTGAAACTCAACACAGGATGTTATAAATCTTTTTATTTGTTTTTGACATATGTTTGTGATTTGTGTAAAATGGTGATTTATTATCTTTTCGACTCTTTTGTGGCCTCTAGGTGGGGCTGTTGTGTCTTTTTGAGTTGTTTTTACTATTCTGCCCTGCAGGTGGGACTACTAGTGGTTCTGTTTTAGTTTCACATGTTTTTTCTCTCCTGGCCTCTGGGTGGGGCTTCTTCCGGTAAGTAGTCTCTTTGTTTCTTCATTTCTGTTTCCGGTCGTCGTGAAGGGAGGACGTGCTGGTGAGTTGTCTGGTTTTCTTTCTTCTGTGGGTTTTCTTTGTTTTGTTTTTGTGGTGGTGGGCTGGGAGGTATTTCTGTTTGTTCTTTTTTGTCTTGGTTGAGTTTTAGGTTTGTTTAGTTGGTTTGGTTATTTCTGATTTTATTTTATTTTTCTTATTTCGTTGTTGTTTCTTTGTGTAATTAGTTGTTGTTTGTTTATGTAATTTGTGGTTTTTTTCGTGTTGTAGTTAGGTGTTTTGTATGTGGTTTTGTGTTATTGTGGATGTTTTTGTGTATTTTGTGGTTTATTTTTTGTTTATTAATGGTTTTTTTAATTATTGATTTATTTTTGTTTGATTATTTTAAAATAATTTTGGTGTTTGTTTTTGGTGGTTATTTTAGCTTGAAGAACGGGCTGCCTATGGGTTTCTCTTTTCCCCATTGCTGCTTTGAATTTTGGTTTAAATGCAGCCATGGGGGAAAGAAGGAGGAGGCAGTCAGCCCGTTCTTCTCCTGGGAAGGTTCGTTAGGTAGGTCAGGGGAGAATGTGGAGGCAGAGAAGAGCTTTCTCTGCCTAATGATGGTTCTCTCCTCTCTGTCTCCTTTTTCTCCCAGCTTACCTAACCGGAGATTGGCAGGCAGCGATCTGTAAGGGGTGGGGCTCTTCCTTGTGGATTGCTGGCTGCTGCTTTTGTATTCGGAAGTACAAAGGCATCAGCCAGTCATCCGCCAGGGAGGGTGCTTACCCTGACAAACTGCTGCCTGTTTTTGGGGTTTTTTCCCACCCCGGCTCAACTTTACTTGAGGCTGATAGTGGTCTCGCCGTGTCTTCGGCGGGGTAGCATGGAGGAGAGGGAGTCCCTCTTCTCCCCGTTGCTCCGGGAAAGAAAGATGGCAGGTGTTTCGCGGTGGCGTTTTGTGGCTTTTTGTTTTGCGTGGCTGTGAGGCGCTGAGTCTGCCTGCTGGGGACTTGCGCTCCCATTGCGTTTTGTAAGTTTATTTTTTGTGTGCTGGCTTTCTCAGCGTTCTGCGCGCTCACGGCGTGCAGGACGCTGGGACTTGTAGTTTTGCGCTTGTGGTTTGCTTTCGTGCGGCGTTTTTTCCCCTGCGGCTCGATTTCAATTGGCCATGGCACGTCGCACAACATTCTTTTGCTCGCGTCTCTCAGCCTGATTGACTGTGGCGCGACACAGCGCGGCGCAGAGAATGTTGGGAATTGAAGTTGTTTCCCTTTGTTTGTGTTCGTGGGGCTCTTGCCCCACTGGCGCATTTCTCAAACATTTAGTGACCTCCGGACCGGGTTCGGGCGAGTGCAGGATGCTCGGTATGGGATAGTGTGGACGGGTGCAGGAGTCTATGTCACATTCCAACGGTTAACGCACAGATTTATAGGTATAGATTTAATGGCAGTCTGTGTCATGCATGTGTCATGCATGCTTTGAAGTAAATGTTTACTAGCACAACTGCCACACAATTCTGTAGAAAAATGTTGTTTTAAACCTGAACTGTTTCCTTGATTTCAAAATCTATCCATATTTAAGGGAAATAGGAAAAAATGCCCTAATTAAGCCTAGTCAGATTATCCTGCTGCCCTTTTTAGTTCATTGCCCTTTTCTCTAAACTACATGCAGCTTGAAGCAAATGATTTACAATTCGACGAATTGGCAAGCTTGTTCTTCATTCCTTTAAAGCATTTCAGCTTATGGTAGTAATAAAGAATACAGTAAAACCTCACCTAAAAAACGCCTTGCTTAGAGACTAACTCGCTTAAAGAGCAGAATTTTCTTTAAATGGTCACGTTGCTTAACAACTAAAACCAACCAATAACTCGCTTAACAACTAAATCGGGGTTCGCAATCCCCCCTGTGAAAAGTCACAATTAGTCACTTACAATGGTGTTTCGCTTAAAGAGCAAACTCGCTTAAAGAACAATCCCATGGAATGCCTTATGGTCTTTAAACGAGGTACCACTGTATATCTTTTTGAGTTCAATTGTGATGTTGTGATATTTTACGAAATGGTAGGTTAGAACATCACATCTCAACTTTTGTTTGAAGTATCTGGATCTTATATTGGGGCAGATTTGCCAGTTTTGTTATAGAAGGCACGGCAGGGAACAGAAGTGAGAAGAGAATACAGGCTCTCAATGTGAATATTTGTATTTGTTTCCCTTTGTAAAAGTCTATAGATCTACAGGCAACAGTAGATGCTTACATTACCAGAGTACCTCTTATTCAGCACTAGATTTTCTTTGATGGAAAATGTCAGAATTCAAAGAACCCTAATCTGTTTGGTTACAGGAAAATAACATTGTTTGCAAAAGCAGCTAGTCCTTTGAAGGAGATATTACACTTCTGTTGCCAAAAACAACTCTGAGCAAATTGAGATGCAAACTCTCACTGAGTTGACCATCTCCCTTCCACTGTTTTTTTCATCTAAGCATCGTTCCTCAACCTTGGCCCTCCAGATGTTCTTGAAATTCAATTCCCAGAAGCCCTGATCAGCAGGAGTGCTGACTTGGTCTTCTGGGAATTGAAGTCCAAGAACAGCTGGAGGGCCAAGGTTGAAGAATCCTGATCTAAGACTTAATAAATGATTTAGCCTAACTGTTGCTTCATTTAACATTATCCATGGGTGTTAAGCTTGGAATATTTATGTGGACATTCTAATAACCTCATTCTTTGAAGAAACAGGTGCATCTGGGCCCATTAAAATAAACGGTTTTGGTATAGGATGTTCTTTATTTATAAACTCTTAAAGATTTCATGGATAAAGAACAGAAACTCTTTAAGACCATTAAGCAAAAGAAAGCTCCAATACCTTGGCCATATCATGATGAACAACATAGAGTGTAGAATACTCCAACTCACTATACAAGGAAAGATCCCTAGGAAGAGAGGCCCTGGATCTAGACAGACCTCATGGCTGAAGAACCTGAGATACTGGTTTGGCATATCCTCGGAACAACTGTTCTGAGGAGTTAAGGCAGGAAGATTATCACCATGATGATAGCCAATATCCGGAATGGATACGGTACATAAAGAAGAAGGTACAGGATGATGGACACTACCCCGAAGTCTCCATGTCCCATAACTGCTGGCAAGGCATTCCTACTTGTCTTCTGTCTGACCAAAGCTATTCTTTCCTGGTTTTGGCTTGTAGAAACTTCTAAATTCTATGATGAATGGTTAAAAGGGGCATCTATTTTTAACCTCTGAGTGCCAGATGGTTGAGTTTACCTCTGAGTTTATTCTCTGCTGATTGATAGCTCTGTGAGATAGGTATCTGGCTGCAGAGGAGGTTGGGAGTTTCTCAGAGTGGGCAACCTAAACAGATGCAGATGTTTCCAGAGGAAGAGAACCGCTTCAGAGTGTTCTCTTCCTAGAAAGCCCTGAACAGGATTACCACACGTCAGAATTGACTTGATGGTGCACAGTTATTATCATTTGGTTGATTCAAATTAAAGACTGAGCACTATTTATGAGCTTCCAGATGCATGTAACAGGTTGCTACTGTGACTGATCTAGCAAGATAATTCTGATGCCTCACAAAGCCACACAATAACTCCAACTTTCCTCACTTTTTCTAGAAGATACATTCTCTTTACAGGTTCATTTTCCTCCCTGATCACTCCTCTCTCCTGCCATCTCTGGTCATCTTATCACTTTGGTTACTTTCCTCAGTTCTTTTCTCACTTGCTGGAATATATTTTTGCATCATTTCCCTTTGTACCTCTTTCTGGTTTGTTTCCCTTCCTGCCCTCCAGAAGCGATTCCACGTTTTTGCTATTGCTAGTGTTTGCCATTAGTAGCAGTGCTCAGCTCTGTCTTGGCAGCACAGCCCCAAACAATATGTTTCTTCGTTTCCAGCCAAAAGTATCCTTCTTTATTTGTGTCAGAAATACCACATTACAATCAATAATTATATAATTTTCACTCAATACTAGGCTATATCAAGAGCATTTGGTGTAGGTCAGGAGTTCTCAACCTTTTTAAGCCAGGGGCTAGGTTATGCTCCCTCAGACAGCTTTGGGGGCCGGGCGGCCATTTCCCCCTTCCTCCACCACATGGCACTTCCTGGTGTGGTAGAGGTGGTGGTGGGCCACATAAAATGGTGCCCCAGGCTGCATCTGGGCCTCAGGCCGGAGGGTCATAATCCCTGGTGTAGGTAAATTCAGTTCTTCTGTAGTTCAGGTTGAGGAACATCGAATACACTGACATAGGTATGAAACTGCCTTTTCTTCTGCACACATGCATAAGGACTGCGTTACTGCAAAACCCATATTTTCTTAGGTTCACTTTGGTTCTACCAAATCCCTAGCTAGGCTATTGTGACTTCCAAGTAACCCAGCTCTCTGTGTGACTGGAGGCTAGGCTTTTTGGTGTTCCATCCATTTTAAGAACTGAGTAGTAATTTCTTTCTACATTATAGTCCAGGCATTCATGCTGTTCCTTCAGGATTCATAGATTTTCTGAACAAAACATATGGGAAGGGCAGAATGTTTGGATGTACTAAAAGTATCAGGGCACCGAATTTGAGGTTAAACATATGTTAGTAACTATCCAAAGAACCATCTTGAGGTTAGCACCTAAGGAAGAAAAGTAGAGGAACCAATCAGAAAGCAGAAATATTTGAGGGTGTCAATGGAATAAAAAGCCATGGCACCCCAAGAGAAGGATCATCTTCCTTTTTTCTCACTCCACAATACTATCCCCCAAATTTTCTTGATTATAGCAATATTCTGTCTTTTTGCTAATTCCATTGTGCAAAAGTCCAAGTTGGGAGAAATCTTTAGTCTTTATTGCCAACAGAAAACAGTCAATCATACTGTTTATGAAACAAAGCAAAGATTGATTCAATGCCATTCCATAGGCAGGCCATTTTTCAGGTCTGTAATCCAATCCACAGGCCATATATTTGTAGGCCAGCACAGTCCATATGTCCACAGGCCTTCTGCCCAGGGTACTCCTGTACCCTAAAGGTAGGCCTTTATCAACAGCATCCACTTGTACTGAGTGTATGCCTCAAACCCTAATGCTGAGCTGCAACAGTCTTAGTGCCTTTGACACATTCAGTGGTCCTCTTGCTGATTGAACATTGAAAAATCTCTTCATTTCCCAGGAAGAATGAAACAAACGAAAAGAATGACCGTAATGGTCATGAGCTTTTATATTGTGCGGCTTTGATTATATTTTTTGATGTTCAAAATGGTGTGTTCCACACTATCTAGCAGATGGAAGCATCGATGGTGGACAGCTCAATGAAGGTGTCAACCCAGTGTGCCTCAGCAGTGGAAAAAGCAAACTCAATGCTAGGGATCATTAGGAAGGGTATAGAAAATAAGTCAGCAAGTGTCATTTTGGCTCTTTGTAAATCTATGGTGAGGCCCCATCTGGAATACTGTGTACAGTTCTGGTCGCCATCCCTCCAGAAGGATATTATGGAGCTGGAAAAAGTGCAGAGGAGGGCAACCAGAATGATTAGGGGACTGGAACACCTTCCTTACCATCTGAGGTTGCAACGGTTGGGCCTTTTCACTCTTGAACAACACTAAGAGGTGACCTGATTGAAGTTTATAAAATCATGCACGGTGTGGACAAAGTAGATAAGGAAAAACTGTTTCCCCTATCGCACAACACAAGAACTAGGGGGCACTCCATGAAACTTTTGGGTACTAGTTCTCAAACAAATAAGAGAAAGTACTTTTTCACCCAGAGGATTACTGGTCTATGGAACTCCCTGCCAGAAGAAGTGGTGACAGCTGTCAGTCTTGACAGCTTTAAGAAAGGATTAGACAAGTTCATGGAGGACAAGAGTATCAATGGCTATAATTATGGATACTTAAGGACAACCTCCGGGTTGGAGAGATAGGCAGGATATCTCTCAATATCATTTCCAGGGAATCCTAAGCAGGTGAAGGCATCTGCTTGGGAATACCCTGAAGGAAATGGTGAGCCACTGTGTGAGACAGAATGCTGGACTGGATGGGCTGTGGCCTGTTCCAGCAAGGCTGTTCTTATGTTCTTATGTAGAACCAGGCTGTAACCTTGCTAACAAGGATCAGCCAGGAATGAATGACCAGTGCCTTTTCAGTGTTTGTTGTTGAGTTAATGCTTTATTGTCCAGTTTTTGTCCTGTAAAACTGTCCTGGAAATTTAATGCAGTAAGAGTCAGGTTCCTAAAAATTTTTTTAACCAAATTCTATTATATGTATAGATACATATTGGTATGTATTTTTTGGAATATTATATTAGTATATTAATATGTATTTGCCTATAAACCATACCTAAATGGTGTTTTTGGTCCAGAAGATTTGATTAAAAGAAGTGGCTTTTTAAATGGGTTCTAAGAGAAGCCTGCGTTTCCTTGGAAGCTGATCAGGCATTTCTCAATTAGAATAATAGCGGTTGCTACTGGAAGCCAGTTTTCTCTGCTTCTACCAAATTTCCTCTGAAACGCTCAGTGTTAAAGGAGTATAGACTAGGTCAGTGATAGCAAACCTTTGCACTCCAAGTGTTCTTGGACTTCAATTACCAGAAGCCCAAGTCAGCACTCCTACTCCTGTAGTACTGTACTTTTAATTGGGTTTTTATGGGTTTTATGTTTAGACTGTGATGTTTGATTTTAACTTTGTGAGCCGCCCAGAGTCGTTTCGAGTTGGGCGTCTATATAACTTGGACAAATAAAAAATAAAAATAAAATAAGTTCAAGAATACCTGGAGTATTCACTAGACTAAGTATTTTGGAACAACGTCTTCAAACTTTTGTCTCAACAGTCATAAGGGTTTGGTTTGCCCCATCACAGAATCATAAGGCCCATATTGTATTTGAGAAGAACATTTATAACATTTACAGGTGTTCTGTTACATTTAGAATTTATGGTATATTTTAATCATCTCCAAGTTGCAGTGGTGTTGTTTGCAGTAAATAGAAAATGAATGGATTTTTAAAATGAGTTTGCTTGCAAAGGTCATGGGGATTGTGGGACAGTAGCTTCTTAGTCATTGTTATAAAAATGTTGCGTTCCGCCTTGTCTGTATTTGTTTTTCATTGTTAATAAGCTTGTCAGTGGTTGAGAACTAATTTTCTGGGACACACTTTCAGTCTAAGAACAGGATCTTGAGGGCCAAGAGGCCTGGCAGCACCCAGAATGAGTTGCTTATTCATTCTGAATGGAGGATATAGCTTTCCACTGTAAGGAAGAAGGTAAGGAAGAAGCTTCATTTGTGAAATTCCTTTCTGCAGAGGCTGAAGTGGGTAAGACGCTGACTGGGAGGCGGAAGGTCAGCAGTTCGATTCCCAAGTACTGTAGGACGGAATGAGCTCCCGTCTTTGTCCCAGTTCCTGCCATCCTAGCAGGTTGAAAGCAAGAAATTGCAAGTAGATAAATAGGGACCACTTCGGTGGGAAGGTAAAAGCGCTCCATGCGCTCTGGTGTCTAGTCATGCCTGCCACATGACCACGGAAACGTCTGCAGAAGCAGACAGCACTGGCTCTTCGGCTTTGAAACAGAGATGAGCACTGAACCCTAAAGTCGGATATGACTGACCTTTGAGCAAGGGAAACCTTTAATGCTCAAAAGTTGCAGGAACCATGTCCCCAGAACTGAAATGTCCCATTTCCTAGGTATTCCAATTTGGTTTATGGGCCAATGATGAAAAGGCAGTATCAGCCATGTGCCTGAGTAACACTGCACCTAATGATAAGCTTTGCAGGAGATTAGCTCTGTGTGGAATTAGTTGCTGTTTGGATATTAGAGGCTGAAAAAGACTCGATGCCTGATAGAACGTAATTGGTTGCTAGTGATAAGTTGTGTTGAGTCTACATTATGGTAGAACCTTTGCAAAGCCAACCAGAAAAGAACAAAAGTAGCTTTCCTAGTCAGAGTGTCTTTTTTTGGGCTGTTGGAAGAATCCCTGATTTTGATGATTTAATTTTAAATGCATAGACCATTTCTCCTCTGTTCTGCCAACATTGAAATATGAGAGAGGGTAAAGTTTAGTGGCTACTCCATCCTACCTAAGCAATTTAGATTTGTCTCCATCTTGCCACCTATCTCATGGCAAGACCCCCCTCCTCCCCCATGTTGAAGTATTGTTTCTACAATTGCCTTGCTGCAGAGAAAGAGACTTTCAGTAGTTTTGTATTGTGTTTTTTAAAATGGCTTTTTAATGCTGTAATTTATTTGTTGGATTTGAGTCATACTTATCAAGTGTCCCGTACTGGCCGGGAAATCCTGTATTTTACCCCTCTTTCCCGCCACCATCCCGAATTTGGAGCCGCCGGGGGGGTACTGTGCATGTGCGCCCGTCAGAGGTGGAGGTGCGCATGCATGAGGGGTTTCTGCGCATGCGTGAAGGCGTTACTATGCATGCATGCCCGTCAGAGGCAGAGATGCACATGCGTGAGGGGTTTCTGTGCATGCGCGCCTGTCAGAGACAGCGGTGCTTCCTGTATTTTCTCAACCACATCTTGAGAGGTATGGTTTGAGTAGTATAACTTTGGTTTTTACTTGTTTCCATCTGTATCTGCTTGTCATTTTCCTGAAGGCATGCTGAGCCTCATTTCAGAGAGAGAAGCAGGATATGCCTTGCATAAAGAAAAGAATAAATATAAATACAATGTTGACTAGGTCAGTGCACTGTCAGGATTTATAGCTAGAACTGAACTCACAATATTCTGTCTGGATGGACAGAATAACTGACTGGATAAATGTGAAATCCAGGATTCCAAATGCAGAAAAAAAGACCTGTAATTATTTTGTATTTGTCATTATAATTACAGTAATTATGAATATTTCATCACCTTGATGGAACACTTGTGCAGTTTATGGAAATATTACAGTTATACATTTGTTTCCTTTCCTGCAGATTCCCCTTGAAATAGGTTGTTAACAATTAATTTGGAATTTTAAAAATACTTTTCCATATTTGGTTAGGCAAGAGGGCAATTGAAAAAGCAATCAGCTTTTATCCGTGTTTAGCCACTGCAGTAGCTCAAGTGGCTAAGACATTGAGAAGGCGGGAGGTCAACAGTTCGATTCCCGAGTACTGCAGGATGGAATGAGCCCCCGTCTTTGTCCCAGCTCCTGCCAACCCATACCTGTCAAATTTTGGATTTGAAAATAAGGGAATTTTTGGTCACACCCCTCTGTGGGCGTGGCCAAACATAGCCATGTGACTTGCTGGGATCTAGTCATGCCTACCACATGGCCATTAAAATGTTTGCAAACACAGACAGCACTGGCTCTTTGGCTGTAAATGGAGATGAGCACTGCATCCTAGAGTTGGATACGACTGGCAGATTTTACTTTCTTAGGATCAAAGATCGCTGCAGATGGTGATTGCAGCCATGAAATAAAAAGGCGACTGATGCTTGGGAAACAAGCTATGAGAAACCTGGGGAACATAGTTGAAAGTAGAGGCATCACCTTGCAAACAAAAAATTGCATAGTCAAAGCAATGGTAT
Organism: Bradypodion pumilum; assembly: GCA_035047305.1. Lineage (NCBI taxonomy): Eukaryota > Metazoa > Chordata > Lepidosauria > Squamata > Chamaeleonidae > Bradypodion > Bradypodion pumilum. The sequence goes on along the minus strand of JAWDJD010000002.1, from coordinate 36,967,950 downwards.
TCCTGGTGGTAATGTATGGGTGTGAGAGTTGGACCATTAGGAAAGCTGAGTGCAGAGAAATAGATGCCTTTGAAATGTGGTGTTAGAATTAGGCCAATCCTAGAAGAAATTAACCCTGACTGCTCATTAAAGGTCAAATAGTAAAGATGATGCTAAAGTACTTTGGACATCAAATGAGAAGAGAAAACGATGCTGGGAAAGGTGGAAGATAAAAGAAGGGGGTGGCCAAAAATAAGATGGCTAGATGGTATTGTAGATGCAATGGGCACAAAGCTGTGTGGGCCAAAGAACCCTTTTCCCATCTTCTTGGGGGACTTTTCTTTTCTTTTCTTTCTTGTTGTTGTGTTCTCAATACTATGCCTTTAAACAATCACCAGCTGTATCAATGTAACCCGTTGTAATTAGGACGCGAGCTAATGACCACCTGGTGGCAATAGCGAGCGCCCAGCTCACACGGTTCCAATTCCCCAAAGAACTACAGCGGGGGAAGATTCCCGCCACTACCTCACCTGGACAAGAAGGGCGTGACCTGAAATGACATCACGCCGACAGTAGCCAATGGGCTACCGTGGAGCCACATTCAAATGTATAGCCACTGTATATATTGAGCTGTTCATCCGCCATTACCACATGTTCCCCCGTACCACCATGCAATAAAGATGTGTTAAGCCAATCCTTCGGCTGTTCCTGTGTCTTGGTTCTCATACACTAAATTGGCGACGAAGGTGGGATGATGGATTCCCACGAGATCAAGACACACGCTGGTCACGCCGGCTTCGACATCAACAAGCTGGAAGATTGGGAGCTCTTCGAAATGGACTTCCAAGATGCGCTGGTGGTGTCCGACATTACGGACGAGGGAAAGAAGAGGGCCATCCTCACCCGGATGCTCGGAAATGCCGCCAAAAGAGTATTGGTGGACCTGGTATCACCGAAGAAGGTGAGCGAGCTGTCGGTCAAACAGCTCCTGAAAGCGATGCGTGACCATTTCCAGCCCTCGGTTTCGATGTTTTCGGCTCGAGACGCATTCTGGAAGAGAGTTCAAGCGCCTGGTGAGTCCATCGCCGCTTTTGCAGCGGCCCTGCGGTTGGCCGCCGGCCCATGCAAGTGGGAAAATCTGGAAATCACCCTCAGGGACCGTATGCTGTGTGGCCTGTGGGACGAGGAGGTTCAGCGAAAGTTGATGAACCAAGAGCCACCCCCGATGCTGCGCGAAGTCGTGAAAGCGGCGCAGGCTGCAGAAGCCACGAGGGCCTGAGTCAAGGGGTTTAGAGAAAGGCCCCCACAGTCCGACAAGGCAGCGGACTCGGTGCATGGGACCAGACGGACGCCGAAATCTCCCACGGAGAGCAGCGACGATGAGGACGTCCGGAGGGTTCGGAAAGAAGGCCGATGCTGCGACGGATGTGGAGCGGCCCACGACCACATCAAGTGTCCGTTCCGGAAGGCCGAGTGTCACAACTGCGGACGCCGGGGGCACATCGCCAAGGTCTGCAGACGGCGGCGCAAGGAACAGAAAGGCTCGTCAGACCGCTCGCCGAGGACCAAGGAGGGCGCCCGGCCCGCGAGGAAGCAGGATGGCATGGGCCGCATCTCCGACGACAGTAGTGATGACGCCCCAGTGTACAGCGTGTCCTTGGGACACCCCCGTTACTTTATTGAGGTACTGGTGCAAGGGGCCCCTGTTAGGATGGAGATAGACTCGGGTTCCTCGTACTCAATCATGTCCCAGCGGGAGTTCTTGGGAATTTCCCCCCACGTGCGCCCTAAGCTCAAAGCGTTGAGGTCCACGCTGCGGGATGTACAGGGAAATAGCATTCCGGTGTTGGGGGTTGGAAAATTCAAGGTCCAATACAAGCAACACGCCGCGGAACTTCCCCTGGTTGTTCTCAAGGGGGGAAGTTGCAGCCTCCTTGGGACCCAATGGTTTAAGCCCCTGGGTTTGTTCATTGGGGGGGTGCATGCCATTGGGACTGACCCGATACAGGAGGTGTGTGACGCGCACCCCGAAGTTTTCAAGAAAGGACTCGGAAAATTCAAGGGGCCCCCAGTAGCGTTCGACCTGGACCCAGAGGTCCGCCCAATAAGACTCAAGCCGCGCAGAGTGCCTTTCGCACTAAAGGACAAGATAGAGGCGGAACTGGACAAATTGGTGGGCCAGGGGATTCTTGTTCCTGTTGATTCCGCGGAGTGGGAAACTCCGATTGTAACTGCGCTAAAGGCCAACGGGGAGGTTCGCATATGCGCTGATTATAAGTGCACCATTAATAAGGCGATCCGCCCAAATGCATATCCGGTGCCGGTAGTCAGCCACCTGTTGGCCAGGTTACATGGGGGAAAGTGTTTCGCAAAACTTGACCTGGCGCAGGCCTATCAGCAACTCTCAGTAACCCCAGCTGCAGCTGCTGCGCAAACAATAGTCACTCATAAGGGGGCGTTCCAGGTGACGCGCCTACAGTTTGGCGTGAACTCGGTGCCGGGCATTTTCCAGTCGCTTGTGGAACGCCTCTTAAAGGGGCTGGATGGGGTCTTGCCATACTTTGATGACGTATTGATAACGGGGGGAAGTGAGGAGGAGTTGGCTGAAAGGCTAGACAAAGTACTGGCGGTGTTTGAAAAGGCGGGGTTGAAGTTGCGAAAAGACAAATGCGTCTTCTTCGCAAAAGAGGTTGAGTTCTTGGGTTTCCGGGTAACCCCTGCGGGAATCAAACCCTCCAAATCTAAGGTAGCCGCAATTCAAAATGCCCCTCGCCCCACCTCCAAGCCCGAATTGCAGTCGTTCCTAGGGCTCTTAAATTTCTACCACTCCTTCCTGCCTCGGAAGGCTTCGGTAGCGGAGCCGCTGCATAAGCTGCTCAAGAAGGACGAGGCGTGGAAGTGGGGCGAAAGCCAGGAGAGGGCATTCGTGGAACTGAAACAACTCCTAACGTCTGATGCCATTCTCACCCATTTTGACCCCAAGAAGCCGGTGGTTCTGATATGTGATGCTTCCCCAGTGGGGGTGGGGGCGGTGCTGTGCCACGTGCTGGAAAACGGGAGAGAGGCCCCGGTAGCATTCTACTCCAGATCCCTGTCCCAGGCTGAGCGAAACTACGCCCAAACAGACAGGGAGGCGCTAGCAATAATAGCGGGGACTAAGAAGTTCCACGATTTCCTCTACGGCCGCCCCTTCACCATAGTAACCGACCACAAGCCCCTGCTAGGCATTTTCACTGCGGACAAGCCCACACCTCAGATCCTGTCCCCTAGGATGTTACGGTGGGCCATCTTCTTAAACGCGTATCAGCACGCGTTGATATACCGCCCAGGGAAGGAAATAAGCCACGCGGACGCCCTGTCGAGGTCTCCCCTTCCCCGCGGTAGCGGCCTCGTGGGCGAGGAGGAACAAGACCGCCAGGTGCTCCTGATAGAGGTCCTAGATTCGCCCCCATTGTACCTGCAGACATCGCCAAGGCGACCGGCAAGGACAAAACGTTAGCTCTAGTCAGCTCCTGGGTGCAGAAGGGGTGGCCGGCGTCCTCTCCGGCAGCGGAGTTCGCCCCGTTTTTCAGGAAGCGGCTAGAGTTGTCCATAGAGAGGGGGTGCCTTCTGTGGGGCCAGCGGGTGGTAGTCCCAGAATCCCTGAGGCCTAGGGTGCTTAAACTGCTGCACGTCAGTCACCCGGGAATTGCTCGCTCCAAGGCTCTGGCCAGGAGCTACTTTTGGTGGCCCCAACTAGACGCAGACATCGAGCACATGGTGGGCACTTGCGAGGGCTGCCAATGCTCCCAACCAGAAGAAGCGCGTCTGCCTCACAGGGAATGGGACGCGGCAAAGGGGCCGTGGTCCCGTGTGCACATTGATTTTGCGGGCCCATTTAGAGGGACACTTTTTCTCCTCGTAGTGGATGCTTACTCCAAGTGGTTGGAGGTCATTCCTGTTACGAACACCTCCTCAGCAACGACAGTAAAACATTTGCGTAGGGTCTTTAGCACGTTCGGTATACCCGACACCCTAATTAGCGATAACGCTAGTTGTTTCACGTCCGCTGAGTTCAGGGCATTCACCGAGATCAACGCCATTCGACACATCACCTCCGCCCCTTTCCACCCGGCAACAAACGGCCAGGTTGAGCGCCTCGTGCGCACCACCAAGGACGCGCTGAGGCGCATGGGTCCCGGGGATCTTAACCTGCAAGTGTGCCAGTTCCTGCTGGGCTACAGGGTGACCCCCCTAGCTTCTGGGTACTCGCCCGCGGAGCTCCTAATGCGTAGGAAGCTGACTACGATTCTGACCAGGCTAGACCCAACGAGGGTGGAGGACACAGGGAGGAACATCGGGTTAGCGGACACGAAGAGTTTCGAAGTAGGTGCCCCGGTGCATTGCAGGAACTACGCTAGCGCGGGGCCTGCCTGGGTCCCGGGCGTCGTCGTTGGGCAGACGGGTCCCGTGTCGTATTGTGTAGAGACCAGTGCGGGTCTTCTCTGGAGGCGGCATGCTGACCAGCTACGGCACCGGGTCCCGGCCAACCAACGCGCGGATAGCGCAGAAAAGGATTCAACGTTAGGGTTCTCCCCCACCCGTTCAGCCCAAGGGGGAGGAGAGGGGGGCCAGTGGTCCCCACCTAGGGGGGAGGAGAAGGAGTCTGTTCTCGTAGATAGCCTGTGGGATGCCCCCAATGACCCAGCAGAAGATTTCGAGTTTCAATTACAAAACCAGGGGTTTTTTCGGAGTCGTCCCCCACCCATCCAAGTGAGAAGCGGGGTTTTTCGTTAGCCCCCAGTGCCCCCGGTTTTTCCACAATGGAGTTTGTCCCTTCCCCATAAGCCGCAGAACCGCGGCAAGTCACTAACGAGTCTCCCTCTCCCGTTGCAGGACAAGAGACCAGGGGACAGAGAAGCAGTAGCACTCCCGGGACAAGCCAGCCAGCATCACGCCCAAAACGCGTTTGCAATAAGCCATCTTGGATGAGAGACTTCGTCTCATCCTAGGGGGGAGGGATGTTGTGTTCTCAATACTATGCCTTTAAACAATCACCAGCTGTATCAATGTAACCCGTTGTAATTAGGACGCGAGCTATTGACCACCTGGTGGCAATAGCGAGCGCCCAGCTCACACGGTTCCAATTCCCCAAAGAACTACAGCGCAGGAAGATTCCCGCCACTACCTCACCTGGACAAGAAGGGCGTGACCTGAAATGACGTCACGCTGACAGTAGCCAATGGGCTACCGTGGAGCCACATTCAAATGTATAGCCACTGTATATATTGAGCTGTTCGTCCGCCATTACCACATGTTCCCCCGTACCACCATGCAATAAAGATGTGTTAAGCCAATCCTTCGGCTGTTCCTGTGTCTTGGTTCTCATACACTAAACTTGTTTACTCATTTTTAATTTTAAAAAATTTCTGGGAAGCAAAGTGCAGAATAGTAAACCAGCCCCCTAGGTGGAACTAGCCCTGCACATGGCTAGACACCCCCCAATTAGGGTGGAGGAGCAAGGGATTAATTCCTCAAAATTAACCAATCTATTTGTTCCTCACTACAACCAGTTGAAGCACCAACACCTGAGAATGTCGGATCCAGCTTAAGGAAGGGAATTAGTAAAGTAAAAAGCAACCTCTGTAGTTTCCAAGCCTCCCAGCAGCTGAGGAGTTAATCTCCATATATGAAATATTGCTCACCTAGAGTAGACTCCCGTCCCAATGGTGGCTCCGACCACCAGCAGCATAAATGAAGCCTCCATGACCATGTGGCAGAAGGCCCCCACCACCACCTCCTTCTCTCTCCTTCCACAAGCGAAAAGCCACAGCGACCTCTGGTTGCAGGAAAAACATAATGCAGCTTCGCCTGTGAGGGCTCCAGTCAGGATTTGTTTTTTAAAAAATAAGGGATATTACGGGGAAAAGAATAAAACGAGGGAGGCGGGAAGAGGGGCAAAAATAAAGGGTTTTCCCGGGAAAAACAGGATACTTGACAGATATGTGCCAACCTAGCAGTTCGAAAGCAAGAAATTGCAAGTAGATAAATAGGGAACACTTCGGTGGGAAGGTAAACAGCGTTCTGTGCGCTCTGTTGTCTAGTCATGCCTGCCACAGGATCATGGGAACGTCTGCAGAAGCAGACAGTGCTGGCTTTTTGGCTTTGAAACAGAGATGAGCACTGAACCCTAGAGTCGGATACGACTGGCTTTCGAGCAAGGGAAACCTTTTCCTTTACCTAGAATATATTCAACTTTTCTGTATGCCAAGTATCATTTCTAGACTTCTTAAAGAATTGGCTTTCATGATTTATGTTGGAGTCAGTTTACCACCTCAACTTCTGACTTTCACAGGATCCTTTAGCAGAAATAGCTACTTCTGAGGGTGGAAAGAGTATTCAGTGTTGGCCGTCGGTGTACATTATTGAGACTGTTGCGTCTTGTTAACAGAGAGTTGAAGTTTTGACAAAGCCTTCCTGTGTGTATCTCAGGAGTGTGAAAAAAGGAAGAGAAAGAGATAGTATGTTAAGAGAAAAAACAAGATATTCAAATGTTTTTGTTATTTTTTGACATTTAACTTATATTTTTGTCTTTTGTCTTTTTCTGTTTTCTTATATTTTGTCTGATACAGTTCCACAGATTAACATGGCTGCTTCTTCCTAAATTAGATGAGACTGTAGCAGAAGTGGTTATAGGTAAATATTGTTTGAGAAGTACAGTAATACCTTGCATAACGAATGATTCATATAATGAAAAAATCACATAACGAAGCATTCATTATGCAAGGACGATACCCTGCATAACAAAAAAAATATTGTTCGTTATGTGGGGTTTTTGGTAACCGGGGTATACCCGCTCAATGGGAACCCCAGTTAACGAACATTTTTCCGTTATGTGGGATATTGCCAATAGCGCATCGCATAACGAAAAAACGCATAGCGAAGAGCTCCATGGAATGGAGTTTTTTTCGTTATGCAAGGTTCTACTACTGGATTTCTCTTCCTTATGGAGGAAGGGGCAGACCCAAAAGTGGTTCAACTACAAATCTTTGTTTGAACGTCTTATATTAAAAATTTGCATCAGTCTGAAGTTACACTTTGTTGACCTGCAATGACCACTATGAAAGTTGAAAAACATTATTGAGATGTATGTCATGTGGATAAGAGGGAGTGACATTCTTATTCCCAACAAGATACTTGCTTGTATAATATGGCAAAAGAATAGATTCCCCAATGAGCTGTTTATATTTAGTTTTCAATTTAATTAAGCAAATTAGTTTTCTTTCCGACTTTCAATGACTGAATTAAAAATCTGCAGATCAGACTCTCCCCTTTTGGTCAATTAGCTTAAAAGCCTTGCTGAGAGAAAGAGCTGGCCATGTTTTGATACTACTTACTTATATTTATATCCCGCCCATCTGGGATGCTCCCCTACTCTGAGCAGCATACACCAACTTTGAAACCTCCCATAAAGTACAAATCTGTGAGTAGAAGCCATAAGACATCATTTGTGTGGGATTCAGAGGGAGTGCTATTACCTGTTTGTTTTTAATTGCTCTTGTATTTTGCATAAGCAAGAATCCAGGCTAATGCACTTTAAGGTTTCTTCTAATTAACTAGGTTAGCATGGCTGGTGTTTGAATTAAGGCTGCCCTCAGACTAGGCAAGAGAGTTGAAATCAATTCCAGTTTCAGAAAAATGTTAATAGCTTTTCAGATAAAGACCATACTTTTAGCTAGCTGGATTTACGGTCAATCTAAATTAACTTTACTAACGTATCTTTCAGAGGAATGAGATAGCTGGACTTTTCTGGTGTAAATCTTAGGCCATTTATGCTTCTTTACACTCCATGTGAAGGTAAAGAAAATTTGAATGAAGAAAACAGATATTACTTTAGATGCTCAGTGAATAGCCTTATACCAGCTAGTAGTTCAGATGATGTTTGTGACAGTAAAATCTTAGGGCAGGGATTCTCAACCTGTGGCCTGTGGGCTGGATGCGATTCTCAGCACCATTTCATGTGCCCCCCCCCACCTCCACCACACCAGGAAGTGCCATGTGTAGAGGAAGGGCAAAATGTCCATCCATCCCCTGAAGCTGTCTCAGGGAGCGTGACCTCGCCCCTGGCTTAAAAAGGTTGAGAACCTGTTTTAGGGCTTTAAGAAATAAATATGCAAGGAAACGGAGCACCTGCACCTGCCTTCTTTGTATGTTGCTGTTGATTCTTACACATGGGAGTGTCTCTGAAGATCCTTTTGCATGTAGAAGCTTTCCATGTGATAAAATGTTTCCCTTGCTCAAAAGCCAGTCGTATCTGACTCTAGGGTGCAGTGCTCATCTCTGTTTCCAAGCCGAAGAGCCAGCGTTGTCTGCTTCTGCAGACGTTTCCGTGTGATGCAGTGCATGAAAAATCAACCTCTCTGAATCACAAGCAAAGCCTTCTTTCATAGAGGATGCTTTTCTCTTCTAAAAGCCTTTCTCCATGACGTGAACAGTGTGCCAGAATGGTGAATTAAGGGGGTGGGGCTCCCTCCTTCTCACAAAATGACCAGGTGTGGGGCTAGCACTCTCTCTTCTTCACACATTTTATTTCATAATGGCTAAAATTCTGTTTATACCAGAATAATGTAAAGTTATGCCTTTGAATGTGTGCTGGCCCTTACACCCAGGCAGTTGGTATTTCACAGTCAGCACAGTTCATGTTATGTTTGTGCAATTGACTGTATTGTTCATGATCGTGTGGTTCACAATTGTGTGATTCACATTCAAAGGTTTGCATGGGTTATATTGTGATTGTTGCATAACAAGCTTGCAGAGGTGTTTTGTGGATACTGTATTAGTTTGGCCCAGCCATGCTTTTTTCCACCACTTGTGTAGCTTATGCACTTGTGGCTGTGCAATAGAATTTCAGCCAATGCCATGAAGAACTTGACTTAGCTTTTCAGAGAGGAGAAGGGAAACTTGGATTTGTTTGACTTCTCGCCTATTTTAAGTAGCTTGAAAACAAATAAACTATGGAGGTGCCTGCTCATATAGAGCTTTTCTAAGGAGAGGCATTTCAAAAGAGGACTATGGGAGGGGTAGAGGAAAAGAAGCGTAGCAATTAACCCATTAAGTTTATGAGAAATTAAATTAATATTTGTTGTTTAAAGCAGGGGTCCCCAACCTTTTTTACATCATGGACCAGTTTCATGCTAAACAATTTTTCCACGCAAAGAGTATATATTTCAGTTTTGCTAAAATCTCTTTTTAAAAATTCTCCCGTCTGCCGGGCGGGGAGAGGAGCCTCGTTGTAGCTCAAAAACAAGGAGGAGGGGCCCAGCTGGCTGCCAGCCACACCGTTTGACTTGGGCAGTGAGGTATCACACGGTACACAGGCCAGGGGAGGGGGCAGAGCCTGGCCATAGTTAAGCAATGTGGAGGAGGGGGCTGGCCACCTGCCTTTCTGCTGTGTTTGAAGCCTGTGCTCTCGCTCCATTTGCTGGGCAGACTTGGCAGAGCACGTTGAGGGCAGAAGGCTGCCATTGGGACTCCCAGAACCACCCACCCTGCAGCCTGGTTCGGGACAGCCCATGGCCCAGTACCGGTCCATGGCCTGGTGGTTGGGGACCCCTGTTTTAAAGTACAGTACAGTAGAATCTCGGATAAAGTCCAAACTCCATTCCACAAGTTTGGACTTTATCCGATTTTGGACTTTATCCGAATCAAATGGGCAATGCATCGGATAACGTCCAAAAAAAAAATGGACTTTATCCGAAGTTCCTATACCAAATACCTTGGATAATGACCATTTTTTTGCGGTTTCGGACTTTATGCGATGCATCACATGTGCATGGAAACCGTGACTTTATCCGAATCGGACTTTATCCGCGGTACCACTGTATATTTACTTTCCTAAGCAGTAGTTAAAGCATTGCTGCTTTTGCCAGATGAAAATACTGTACTTCTTTCACTCTATGTTGCTGGGTTGTACATATTCTGTCACTGAGGAATGCATTGGCTATATTTTTTTTAAAAAATTAGGAAATAAGGTTTCCTTTTTTTAAAAAAGCAAAGCCCTTCATTTGCTTTGGCTCTTAAATGCTTTCCTCTGTAGATGCTACTGTTTGGTTTTACTGTCCTTATATCATAGCCCACTTGATACTGAGGCCAACGCATCCTGAGACATACAGAGCTACAGAACAGTTTTTGGTACCAACATGTTCTTAGAACATACAGGCTGATGAGCAGAGAAAGAAGTGGCTTGTAATGCTCCACCTAATTCTCTGTAATTATTAGATTGTGAAAGCAGCTGTATAGTCATGCATTTTAACCCCTGACTGTGACAAAATAAGAAATAACTGAAATCATGTTCAGAGATAACTTTCTAATAAGGCATTTATTGGTTTCCAAATGCAAACTCAACGTTCTACATACAAGGTGGATTGGCTTTTTGCAAGTACAGTAATAGCCCGGATAACGCTAAAACTTGGTTCCACGAGTCTTAGCATTATCTGATTTTTAATGTTGTGCGATACATTTATCACACAATGTTTAAAAAAGCCGGCTTCCTTTGGGGGAAGCCAGGGGCAAGTGCGCCTGCTCGGTTTCTCCCAAACCAAGCTGGGGATCAGATGCTGTGATCCCCGGCTTGGTTTGGAGGAAACCGGGCGCATGCCCGGGCACATTCCCCCAAACCAAGCCTGAGATAAGCCGGCTTGGTTTTAGGGAAAGTGCTCAGACTGCCGGTTTCCTTGGGGTGAGAGGGGCATGTGCACGCTCTCACCCCAAGTAAACTGGCAGCCCGATGCTCATACCGCCTGTTTCCTTGGGGTGAGAGCATGCACACGTGCTCTCACCCCAAGGAAACCGGCGGTCCGACGCTTGGCTCTATGGAGGTCCCCTTGCCCCCAGCCCAGACTTGCGGGTTTTTTTTGGGGGGGGGCAGAGATCATCGGGGAATATGAGGAAAACTTTTGCATCGCACAACGTTATCTTAATGTTGTGCGGTACAAAAGTGTTCTTCAAATTCCCCGACATGATCCGGTTTTAGCGTTATGTGGTGCAAACGCTAACGGGTATTACTGTAGAGTGTAAAGCTTCTGCTGTGGAAGCTTTCTGGTTGTAATTTCTGTACCATACTTAAAATAGAAGCTATATTAAATTATTCTGAAACTCTGATGTCTTTAAATTGAGTTCACAAAGCATTTCAAAATTCTCAGGCAGGTGAGTATTGATTTAAAGAAGTATTATAATGTAATGAAGAAAGCAACTAAGATTTGAACAAATAAAAACATTATAATTATATAAAATCTTATGTAGGAGCCTGTTTGTACAGTTCTGTCGGGCAATAAAAAGTTTCTGATTGTATCACTTGGATTGTTTAAAAATGTTGGAGTGCACAAGATTAGATTTATTTTTTCCTCATCGACTTTAGATACTGGATTGTGTGGGTCGATCCAGATGCATTTTCCACAATCAATCCAGAAGCCTCTGAGTGTAAGGAGAACAAAGGCAGCAGACAGGATATCCTGTTATATAGGTTACTTTGATGTGCCCTATGCAACCTGAGCCAATTTATTTTTGTCAACCCTGTGGGAAGAATGAACTGAGACCCTTGGTGGCCTTCTTTGCAAGAGTAGGGTTTGTTAAAACTCGGCACATCCTGGTTTTATTTTGCTACTTCTCAGAGGACATAGAATGAGACCCATTAAATTTCTTCCATTTACTCTTAACAAGCTAGCAAAGGAGTTTTGGTTGACAGAGACTTGGGTTGTTTCTCTCCACTTCCACCAAACAAATCTTCTTCTGTTGTACAGTATCTGAATCAGAATACTGGCGATCCACATAGTGATCAGCCATGAAGACTATCCTAAGAATATAATGCAGTGGTCTTTTATCTGCCTTCCACATCACAGCGTGACACCTGTACCAGTGATACAGTTCCAGTCACTTTCTGGTCCTGAGCCTTTTTGGCACGCAAAGTCCTCCTCAGCCCCAAGCCAGTATTGCTGAAGGTGCTGCCCTCCATCAAGGGTGAAGGTCCCCAAGTGGGATTTAATCCACTTGGGGATCATCACCCTTCCCTTTGGACTTAGGCACCCAAGGCCGTTAGTCCTCAGGGTTGTCAGGTTAGTTAACAACCGCCTGACACTAAGCGTTGTGTCGCTGGCAGTATGGTCTGCTATATTACCATAGCAGGATAACCTGGCCAGACAAGAACCAACCAAATAGATATCAGGTATTCAGCATCATCCCCATAGCCTATTTTGAAACTCAGGAGTCCTCCTTGGCTGAGAATTGAGGTTGAATTGAAATCCTTTCTTGCAGGGAGTTGATTGAAGGTATTTGTTGTTGTTGTTGTTTCATTTCATATTTCTATACTGCCTTGTTGTTGTTCTTGTTGTTCAGGGCTTCCAGCAACTGTGGTAAATGATGCATTCTTGCTATGACTTTCCAAATTGCACATGATATCTGGGGAGGATTTTTAAAATAAAGCTTTCTAATACCTCAGAGTCTTGGAAAAGATTTATCACCCACCAATCCGATAGTGATTCTCCACCTTACCCTTCAGGTTTTGTGCCATTGTTTGCCAGGACATGGGCAACAAGGAGGCTTGTTGAATTGAAGGTCTAGCTCTCTTCTTATTGTGAATGGCACAGTGGCCCCAAGCAAGTGTACCACCAACTCGCTATTCATTCTCCCCCCCCCTTGTGACATTTTGGTGTGCTGATGTTGCTAAAGCACATGACACCTAGAAACATCTTTATGCGGAGTGAGTGATTTCTGGTGGGGGTGGACATGGATGTTCAGGCTTTAAAAATCACTTCACATACGAACCCCCTTTCCCTCGCCCTGTATTCTTCAATGAGAGGGTTGTCTCTCTGGAGACCCAGGGAAGCATAGCAGTTCCCTGAGACTTCTGTTTGTAACATCTGGGTACCTTGAAAACTGTCACCCTTGGGAGGGAGAAAGTCACATACAGTACTAACCTTTTTATTATACAGGTGAAACTTCGAAAATTAGAATATCGTGCAAATGTTCATTCAGTTCAGTAATGCAAGTTAGGTGAAACAAATATATGAGATAGACTCATTACATGCAAAGCAAGATAGTTCAAGCCTTACTTTGTTATAATATTGATGCTTATGGCTTACAGTTTATGAAAACCCCAACCCTCCAATCTCATGTACCCCATAATCATCACATAATCTCATGTACGCTGTATCCATGATCATCACAATTATAACAAATTAAGGCATGACATATGGCTTTGCATGTAGTCAGTCTATCTCATATTTGTTTCACCTTTTAAGTGAAATGAATGGACATTTGCACGATATTCTAATTTTCCTAGTTTCACCTATACTGTATCTACTTGTGTTGTACAACAATCTAGATTCACTGAGTGTATAATAACAATATAGTGATGTGCCTTACTTTGTGCTTTGTTTTCTGAGACTTTGATAAAGAATCAAACAACTTGTGAGTTCAAATGTTTGTTTTTCTCTTTCATGCTCGCCATGTAAACTTGCAGGAAACTGCAGGAAACTGTAAGTAAATTAAAATGGTCCTGTATTGAAACTCTTAGTTTGTTCTTTCCCCCTTAAATTCTAGTCCAGAAACTCCTCCTAGCAATTTCAAGGCCTGGTATTCAGTGGTTCAGTGTCAAGATCTGATTGTTTAAATTGCTCCTAGTCCCCTGATTTCGCAATACAGGGTTGTTGTATTTCTTATTGGAAATAATGGACAGTACAAAATTTAACGGATTAGAATGATTTCTCGTTGAACCCTATTATACTATTGCCCATCACTGCTGCCAGAGATTAAAAGTTCTTTTGTACATGTCAAGGGGGAAGGGGAGATAATAATGTAGAAAGCTATGTTGTGCCTTTTAGTTACGGATCACATTTAATTGTATATTTGAGTATAATAGTTAATTGTATATTTGAGTATTTTTTAACAATAAATGAAGCATAGCTCTCCTTAGAATCATATATTCCTCCTATGCAGCTGTAATTTAATTTTAATTTTAATTTAATTTTTCAACTTGTTCGCCACCCACTCAGGGAAGCCAGACTGAGGCCAGCTTAACAGAATCTAAAACCCAACACAATAAAAACAGTAAAAAACCCCACCCCCTTTAAAACTCTCACCCACCCCATGAAGGAGAGAGAGGGTGCATCTCATGGTAAAAGCCAGTAGGCAGGAGCCACATTACCCTCAGGTCTCCACACCTGCCCCGCCAGCCAGGTCTTAAGTCCTTTCCTGAAGGGCAGCAACTCCATCTGCAGCCATTGCTCAACTAGCAGGAGGTTCCAAAGTGCCGGTGCGGACATGGAAAAGGCCCTTTTTCTTGTGCCAGAGAGGTGAGCTCCTCTGGTCGATGGAACAATCGGGGACCCTCTCCGGTCCACTCTGGTTGGACAGAAAGATGTTCTTAGGGTGATGCGGTCTCTTAGGTATCCTGATCCACTACCATATAGGGCTTTAAAGGTCATAACCAGCACCTTGAATTGCACTCGGAGGCAAACCGGTATCCAGTGCAGCTCCCAGAGCAGGGGCGAGGCCCGGGCATAACGGCCACACCCCCTCACTACCCGGGCCACCGCATTCTGGACCAGCTGCAGCCTCAGAATGGTCATCAAGGGCAGCCCCATGTAGAGCGCATTGTGGTAGTCTAGTCTGGAGGTGACCAGAGCATATGTGACCGTCAGCAAGGAGTCCCTATCCAGGAGCGGGCGCAACTGGTGTATCACACGGAGTTGTGCAAAGGCCCTCCTGGCCACGACTACTACCTGTTCTTCTAGCAGCAGTTGAGAGTCTAGCAGGATCCCCAAGTTGCGCACTGGGTCTGTCTGGGTCAGAGTAGCCCCATCCAAGACCAAGAATGGCAGCTCCCAGAATAGCGTACGACCCCAAACCCACAGCCACTCAGTCTTGCTGGGATTTAATTGTAACTCATTGGCCCCCATTCAGACTCCCACAGCATCCAGGCACCCAGATAGGACTTTGACAGCATCACTGGGGTCCCCACGGGCCGAGATGTACAACTGAGTGTCATCCGCATACTGGTGGTTCCGCACCCCGTGGGAACGGATTATCTCACCCAGCGGCTTCATGTAGATATTAAATAGGAGAGGTGAGAGCACCGAGCCCTGAGGCACCTCATATTGGAGGGGCCTAGGACTGGATTTCTCCCTCTCCAACCACACCGACTGGGTACGGCCCTCCAGAAATGAGGAAAACCAGGACAACACTGTACCCTGGATCCCCAACCCCTTGAGCCATCCCAGAAGGATACCATGGTCGACGGTATCGAAAGTCGCTGAGAGGTCAAGGAGAGCAAGGACAGACGGATGACTGCCATCCCGCTCCCACCAGAGATCATCCATCAGTGCGACCAATGCTGTCTCTGTGCCATACCCAGTCATGAATCCTGACTGAACCCACAGTCGACCAAGTCTTGCTAGGATTCATCTGTAACCCGTTGGCCCACATCCAGACCCCCACAGCCTCCAGACACCCCGATAGGACTTTGACAGCATTGTTGGCCAATCACATCATTAAATCGAAAGCTTTTTTGTGATAGTTTAAAATAGCCTGTCTGTTGAGGATTTGTGAGACACATTAATTGAAACGGTATAGGATTTTTACCTATAAAATGGTGGACCAGTTGTGCGTGTCCGGCATACACGCCCACACCTGGTCCAACCATCCCGAACCGAGCCGCCTACACTTACCTTAACATCCTGTGAAGGTCGCCGCAAGGTCCGCCAGTCATGAGTGGGGCAACCTCCCCACGAACATGACCAGAAAAAAACTTACAAGGCCCAGCGTTCTCCGCGTCGCACCACCCGTCAGCCAATCAGGCTGAAGGGTGGGAGCGCAGAGATAAAAAAACGGCAATGTGCCGACAAGTTCCCTCCGGGGGACACTTCATCTCCAGAAGGAAAGCTAAGTGGGGCGGGGAAGTGTAACGGGCCAGGCTGTGGGAAGGAAAAGCCCCCCGCTGCTGCCTGGTTTTCCTCCCCGCCGGAGCCACTGCCGGGTTTACTGCAGCCTGACCAGCGAGGCCAGGCCTTGGGAAGGAAAAGCCCCCCTGCCGCCACCTGGCCTACCTCCCCACCGGAGCCACTGCTGGGTTTCCCGTGGCCTAGTTAGTGAGGCCAGGCTGCAGGAAGGAAAAGCCCCTCCCCGCCGAAGGCAAAAGGTAAGTTGGGCAGGGGAGAGGAACTGAGGGGGGGGGGAGAAAATGGGCCAGGGAACCATGCCGCCCAACCGCCCCGCCACCTTGCCCCCCTACTCCCTGTCCCACGCCCCACTTACTTTTTGCTGGCTGGGCCTTTCCCTGGCATGCCCATCTGGGTGACCTCGCCAAGGCTTGTGGGGGGGGGGAGGACGGAGAGCACCTCCCCCCGCACAGCTTCGGCAAATGTGTGTGTATTGTGTGTGTGTGTGTGTGTGGCATTGTGTTGTGTGTATGGTTGTGTTATATGTGTGTGTAATGAGTGTGTGTGGTTGTGTTGTGTGTGTGGTTGTGTTGTGTATGTGAGTGTGTATTGAGTGTGTGTTTGGTTGTGTTGTGTGTGCAGTGTGTGAGTATTGTGTGTGTGCATGGTTGTGTGTGTGGTTGTTTTGTGTGTATATCTGTTTTATCTATTACTGTGAACCGCTCTGAGTCGGCCTTGGTTGAGTGGGTGGTATAGAAATCCAACAATTAAATTAAAATTAAATTGAATTGAGTGTGTGTGTGAGGTTGTGTGTGTGTGTGGTGTGTCTGTGTGTGTACATTGTGTGTGAGTGGGGTTGTGTGTGTGGTTGTGCATTTGTGTGTATTGTGTGTGTAGTTGTGTTGTGTGTGTGTTTGCATTGTGTGTGTGTTTGCGTTGTGTGTGTGTACCCCCAAAATCACCCCCCCACACACACACACAAAATGCCCAGCAAGGCTGGGCCAAAAAAACCTAGTAGTTTATAATAATTTTGACTTATTTTTCTATTTTCTCTATTTATTGAATATTTACAGTAAAATATAAAATGTAGTTGCCGGTAATACATTGATTCAAAGTGTGCTCAGTTACTTCAGAGTATTTTCTTTAGCTGTTGCATCTAGTTTTATTCCCAGTATAGTTTCCTAGGACTAAAACTGCTTTGACAATTCAGTTATACATTTGACAACGTGCATCAGTTTGTGTGATTTTTGTGCCACTGAAGACCTGTCAGCATATATTTAATCATAGTAATGTACTATGAAATCAATTTTAAGTTATGCCAACCGATGCTGGGTGTCCTAGGTATAAAGTGCTTGGAAGCGGTTTACTAGTCCGTCTAGTGATCCTCTAAGGTTATGCAGCTTATCCAATGCTATAATGAGTCCTGGTGGTGCAGTGGTTAAACTGCTGTACTGCAGCCAAAACATTGTGAGTTCAGTCCTGATGGGGATCTTGGTTGACTCAGCCTTCCATCCCTCTGGGGTTGGTAAAATGAGTACCCAGCACGTTGTGGGGCAAAATGCTAACTATCTTATGAACTGCCCAGGGAGTGCACTAAGCACGATGGGGCGGTATATCAGTGTAATCGCTATTTCTATCTTCTCCTGAAATGGACAGTGGAGAATTAAAAACCTGAAACCAAGTACCCATTTTACTTAGCTACAGTACCTATCCAGCAAGTTTCATATACAGTACTGTACTTAAGTGAAGAATTTCTGGCTCATTATGAAAAGCCTGTATGTTGCTGTTGACTACTTAACCTTCCCAACTTGGCTGCTCAGCAGGTGGAAATGGTTTGTTCAGCATGGTGTATGAACCGACATTATTGGCTTTTCTCTCTGTGTCAGGTGAGAAACCTGAGGACTTTCTTCAGGGGATTGTAGGGGTCTACCACAGCAGTAGCCATGCCTAGACATCCCAGGAGCTGTGGCTTCACTTAGATCAGGGTTCCTCAAACTTGGCTGTCCAGATGTTCTTGGACTTCAATTCCCAGAAGCCCTGATCAGCGGGAGTGCTGACTTGGACTTCTGGGAATTGAAGCCCAAGAACACCTGGAGAGCCAAGTTTGAGGAACCCCAGCTTCGACAGAAGAGGCACTGTTTGTCCGTTGGTGAAAACTATGCAACTGTGTTTGAAGGCTTTGGTGTGCCAAACTGTTACTAAAAATAATAATTTCGTGTTGGACTAAAAATCCTTTCAACTGTTACTGATATGTTTTGTTGGCACTAGCCATCTTTTATTCCTTCCCGCTCAAGAAAGCAGCACTATTGTGTGTACACAACTGCAATTGCTGATGAACTGCAACTCGATAAGTAGTGAAGTATGTCAAACCCACCTAAGTCCAGTGCTGGAAGTGAAACAAATAAAAAAGAACTTTTCGGAACTGTGTGAAAATTATAAGCACTTTATGTGTTTGAAACTGCTATTTCAACTGTAGAATAAGTTGAAGGAAGTGGCAGCTACTTCATTAGCCATATGGATTCAGTATCCAGAATGGCTAAGAGATTAATGTATCAAACTAGTTAATTCTTGACTATATTAAAGTAAGATGTATTGATTGCTCGAAAAGATATAAAAGATAGTGGATCTTCATCAAAATTTACCAGAAAGTATGTGTTATTTTCTGTGTGCCCCGCTCTTCATCTCTAGGGCTTTTTGAAACAAGTATCTGAATAAAAATATATAGTACCTAAGACATGGTCAGAATCACAGGACAGCAAGATAAAATAGAAGCAGTGTGTTTCATGCTGGATTAAAGCAGGAAATTTGACTCACGTGGATCTTGTCTGCAGTGGATCAGACCAACACACCATCTGTATTCAGTGTTGTTATCCCTGAGTAATAATGTGCCAGGAACACAAGGTTTCAGCTTTCCAAATCACACAGTTCCGAAAAGTTCTTTTTTATTTGTTTCACCTCCAGCACTAGACTTAAGTGGGTTTGATATACTTCACTACTTATCGAGTTGCAGTTCATCAGCAATTGCAGTTGTGTACACACAATAGTGCTGCTTTCTTGAGCGGGAAGGAATAAAAGATGGCTAGTGCCAAAAATTATACACATTTTAAGAGATGTTATCTATGTCTTATTTTTTGAAGTTGAATTGAATTATGGTGGCAATGTGTAGTATGACATTCACCTAAAATAATGAATGCTAGCATCACCATGCCACAGACAAGACAGTCAAGTGGCAGAAGCACGGTTGTTGTTTGAGGAGCGCAAGACTATTTTGAAGTGGTATTTGAAATTCAAAAACATTGTGGAAGTACAACAACAAAAGGGTGTGGTATACCATAGAAAACTGGCTACAGTGGCGGTACTTTGGGAAGGAACTTAAACAGCAATAACACAAGTGGAAACTTTAGTCAATGTTCATCAAGCAGTATTTCACCATAATCAAAAATGTCTGGACACTGATGGTGACCACTTTGAGTACTTCTTGTAATTGCAGTAGTCAAATGTGACTTGTATTCATCTTTTGTTATCAGTATATATTGAGTATTACAATTTTAATAGTTTTTTCCTTTCTTAAAATGTGTATATATTTTTGCCCCCTCTGTATTTACAGCAGGGGTTGCCAATTAGTGATCTCCTAGATATCACCCTGCGAACAGAAGTCCACATAGTTAAAGCAATGGCTTTCCCAGTAGTAATGTATGGCTGTGAGAGCTAGACCATAAAAGGAAGACTGAGCACAGAAGAAAACAGTTAAACCTTGCTTAGAGACTAACTCGCTTAAAGAGCAGAATTTTCTCCGAATGGTCGCCTTGTTTAACAACTAAAGCCAACCAAAAACTCGCTTAACAACTAGTTTGGGGTTCACAATCCCCCCCCCAGAAGTCACAATCGGTCACTTATAATGGTGTTTTGCTTAAAGAGCAAACTCGCTTAAAGAGCAATCCCATGGAACGCATTATGCTCTAAACGAGGTACCACTGTAGATGCCTTTGAACTGTGGTGCTGGAGAAGACTCTTGAGAGGCCCCCTGGACTGCAAGGAGTTCAAATCAGTCAATTTTAAAGGAAATCAATCCTGACTGCTCCTTGGAAGGACAAATACTGAAGCTGAAATTCAAATACTTTTGGCCACCAAATGAGAAGAGAGGACTCACTGAAGAAGGCCCTGATCCTAGGAAAGATGGAAGGCAAAAGGAGAAGGGGGTGTAACAGGATAAGATGGTTAGATGGCATCATTGATACAGTGGGCACAGAGCTTGGCGGACTATGGAGGATGGCAGATGACAGAGGAGCCTGGCGTGCTGTGGTCCATGGGGTCGCAAAGGGTCTGACTCGACAGTGTGACTAAACAACAACAACAGATATCATTGTGCTGCAGTTTGCAGTATTCTTCATTATTGGCACTGCTGACTAAAGCAGATAGATGTTGAAGTTCAACAGCATCTGCAATGCCACCAGTTGCCCATCATTGACTTTCAGGGTGAAACATCATGGAAAAAACCCAAACAGAAATGAAATTGTCCATCTGCCTGAATCTTTTGCATTTAATATTTTAGCTGTACATCAAGGAGGTTGAAGAGGGTGTTAATGAAGTATGTGGTTGATATATTGAAGGCGAATTGGTTGTAGTCAAGGGTCACATATCCCCAAGGTACAACTACTAGTGGTAAAAGTGTATAGGATACAGTGTGAAATGTTAAAATTCCCTGGGGATATCTTGAAGATATATAGAGAGTAGTGAACAGTGTTTTTCACTTTCTAATAAACCTGATTGTGCCATTCTACTATAAAATCCTGATTTGTTTATCTTTTTTTAAGAAAAAGGAGGACATTGACCTATGTCAAATGGAGGACTTCTCGACAAAGCTCTGTTTAGTTCAGAAAAAGCTAGGTCATTTAATATGCCCATCTGTTTAAAAAATGTCTCTAACAAGAGCAATACGCTATTCGGTTTTAAGAGTCACTGTAGACATACATTCTTATATGAGTTCTAATTGGCCCCTTGTAAAAACTACAAACTGGTGCATTGGGAAGCCTGCACTTTTTTAAAAGTACATTTGCCAGTTTGATTATGCACAAGGGTGTTGTAGTGTTAAGTATAAGTTGTTCTTAATGAAATTACACCCCTTCACTTTACATTTTATCTTGACTTTGTTTACAGCTGGAAAACATAATTCATGTAGCATTTTCCAAAGGTCCAAGTTAGCAAGATAGTGAATTCAATGCGGTTGAACAAGAATCCAGACTGAAGTTACATAATCGCCATTGTGTTTCTTGGCCCCGTCACTCAAATAATGAGTCTGAACTGCTGATACTAAGCTCTGGAAAGTAGATATCCTAGTACAGTATTAGAAAATGGAGCCAAGGAAAAATCTTAGTATAGTCTATGATGACTAGATTTCGTCAAAGTTTTTTGGATCAAGAGTGATTGATTTAATAGTAAGATGCTTTGAGCAGAGGATTGGACTCAATGTCCTTATAGGTCCCTTCCAACTCCATTATTGTGATTCTATTTTTAAACAAATATTTTAAAAACAAATTAAATTGCATATTGCTAAGTAATGGAATCAGACAAAACAACAACAACCCTGTCATGCTAGTTCATTCTTTACTGTTTCCCAAGTATAATTACAAATTCAGGTTTATAGTTTTGTATCTTGCAAGTTTTAAATCTAAACTGACATCTTAACATAAATTATCAGAGTATGCTGCTACATGTATATTGCTGTAGCCACTGACAAGAGTTTCTTTTACCTAGATCAGGATTCCTCAAACTTGGCTCTTCAGGTGTTCTTGGACTTAAATTACCAAAAGCCCAAGTCAGTACTTCTGCTGATCAGGGCATCTGGGAATTGAAGTCCAAGAACATCTGGAGAGCCAAGTTTGAGGAATCCTGATCTAGATGGATTCAAATTACTGTCATAGCACAAAAACCATATTTAGTTCTGACAAAGGCAGGTACTGTATATTTAAATGAAATGAGACTTGTTATGTGACTCTGACATAAATCCCTTTGATTTCAATGGATATAGTCTAGCAGGGACTAAATATTGGGTTTAGATCAGTGTTTATTAACATTTGGTTGAAGTTGTCCTGTGGGTTCTGGGCCCCACATTGGGAACCCCTGGTTTAGATTATTCTTAACAAGCAGCATATTTGAGAGTGCAATCTTCAGAAAGCAGGCAGGCATTGAAGTGTCAACATGTTTAGGTATAAAAGATTAATTCATCCTCCAAGGGGCTAACAAAATAAATATGACCACAGAGTCAAAGACCCCCCTCCCCCAATGTACCAGTTTTCTGTCCCATGATATCCTTGCCTTGACCTCTTCAATTGTCTGCGAGGCAAAAGAAATCAAGTAGTACTAAGACCGAGGAGGATGGAAAAACCAACAAATTTGCAGTTATTCACAACTCCCTGGTCCCTCACATGGTAAGGATGCAATTAAGAAGACCGCTAGTGTAAATCCTGACAGACACTGCTGTTGTTTAGTGCCTACCCTGTGTGTAAATATATAAAAACTGAACATAAAATGGTGCTTCAAAAATCTCAGCTGTGAAGGATGCAGTTACATTCTTAAGTTGTGGCACCCATGTTTCAAATTTCTCCCTTGGACGGGCTTAGGCACAGGATTAATTAACACTGCAATCTTTCAAGAGAAACAGACATGGTATTGACAAGGGTGTGGGAGTGTGTGATTGTTTATGTGAAAGAGAGATACCCATTCTTTTAGCAACACTTGGTCTGGTTCACATGGCTGCTAGAGATGACATTGAAGGAAGAGTTGAAATAATGTGAGGCCATACTAATAAGGGCAGCAGTGGATCTGGCAAGGATTGTGCTTGAATTTCTAATTTGATATCCTGTTCCCTTGACACTTTTAAGGTACTGTACTTTCCTATTACATAGAATAGTAAAGGTAAAGGTCTCCCTTGCTCGAAAGCCAGTTGTGTCCGACTCTAGGAGGTGGTGGTCATCTTCATTTACAGCCAAAGAGCCAGCGCTGTCTGCATCTGCAGACATTTCCGTGGCCATGTGGCAGAGATGACTAGACACCGACGTGCACGGAACACTGTTACCTTTCTTGCTGAAGCAGTACCTATTTATCCACTTGCAATTTCTTGCTTTCAAATTGCTAGGTTGGCAGTAGCTGGGACAGACAACAGGAGCTCACTCAGTTGTGTAGCTCTTGGGTCTTGAACTGCTGACCTTGCAGTCGTCAAGCTCATCGTCTTAACTACTAAGCCACCATGGCCCAATTACATACAAATACCCTTGTATAATACCTTGGTTTTATACCATGCAACACCTGCATGGATATATGCAAGACCTACTTTGGGATGGGCAATAAATATAACATTCCTGGGATGAGCTATGTCTGTAACATTGCCGTGGAATTATCTTCCTGTTGTGATGCTACATCAGAACTGACATCAGAAAATACATTGTATTGATAGTATGTTTCAGTGCCACTTTTTCATGTTTAGTTGCTCTGGGGTTCATTATGAGTTAGTAATACTATGCTAGAACCAGCTTTTTATTGCATTGTTTTAAAAGTGCCCATAAAAATGTGATTTTTAATCCAAACAGATGCACATGGTTCTCAAAATATAATGGCATAGCAGGGGTGTTGGAGCCTGTGATTCTGGCTGACCTTTCTGCACTGTTATTAAAAATTCCTTTGGCCTCCCAAGGTTAAACTTACAATGGAAAAAAAATGTGGTAATAAGCCTGTTTTGTTTTAAAGTATTGTTTTTCTTGTTCCCCATCCTCTAGCTCTGATAAAACTTGGTAATACTTTATTTCGATTTCTTTAGAAAATGTCTGAATGTATCCAGCTTTCATTTGCTGTTTGTAGAATTGGCATTTACACGGTAAGCAATGTGGCATCTTTTAAAGCAATACAGATTCTTGCTTGCAAAGTAATTTTTAGAATAGCCATAGACTGTCAGTCATACCTTTCCTCATGTCCAGTCAGAGTTCCATAATATAAGATTAGCACAGTAGTTTTAGAAGGTTGCCTAAGATAGTAATCCTGCTTTAATTATGCACCCTCCCAGTTGGCATCATGTTGTAGTGTGTCTTTGTGTGTGGCTTTATCACTTTCCACAGACATTTTAAGTTGACATAAAATGTCAATTTGTATCTGCATTTTTCAGGATACAAATATTTCCATGGCTGCTCACGTTATTTTTGTTTAAAGTAGGAGTGTATGCTTCATAGTATGGTGAGATCTCTCTGTGTTGGTTAATATTCTGAAGTTTTTCAAATGAATTTTTAAGTTTTGGATAAATATTTGAATAACCACGCCTGTTTATGGACATAACAAACATAAAGGGATGAGGGGAGATTGTATCAGTTACAGCTCAAATGTTTTCATTCTGTTAAACAGGTCAGCTGGTAAACCTGAAAACAGTATTTACACCAATTGCCTCCCATATCCGCAGGTTCAGTATCCACAGTTTCAGTTATTGCATCTAAAAGTATTCAATAAAAAAAATCATGAAATGCATAATATACAGTACAGTATATGTATTTCTATGGCGCATTACCGGAGTTGGTCACTAGAGGGCACAGTGTGCAATGTAAAATATGGGTTTTCCTGTTATCCATGGTTTCAGGTATCTGCAGTAGGTCTTGGAACATATGCATTGTGGAAATTGGGTGCAACCAGTAATTAAAAAACCTCTCCAGTTTTACAAGGAGGTGTGTGTATGTGCACATACGTTCATATAGTTTTTATATGAAATGACAACATAGACATATGATAGCAGAAACCTGCCTGTCATTGGCTTGCAAGGCATTATTTATTTATTTTATTCAATTTCTATTGCCACCCCCTCGCCGGAGTGACTCTGGGCGGCTTACAATCAACCATAAAAAACACTCAAATATAAAAACATCCCTACAGCAATTAAAATCATAAAAATATTTAACATTTAAAAGCCTTTAAAATGCCCTCCAAACAATCACAATAGGTTAAAACTAAAAACTGAACAGCCTTTCATATAAGCCAGTGTGGGTGTGTGGGTGTGTGTGTAGCACACCACACCTGCTGGGCCAGCCAAGTTTTAAGGCCTTTCCTAAAGGTCAATAGCTCTGTCTGGAGGCATAGTTCGGTCGGCAGGAGGTTCCACAGGGCCTGAGCAGATACTGAAAAGGCCCTCCTTTTAGTGCTAGATAGGGAAGCCTCTCTAGCCGATGGAACTATTAGGGAGCCCCTCTGGTCTGCTCTGGTGGGATGGGTAGATGTCCTTGGGGTAACGCAGTCTCTTAAGTAACCTGGTCCACTACCATGTAGGGCTTTAAAGGTAATCACCAACACCTTGAATTGTACCCGGAGGCACACTGGCAGCCAATGCTGCTCCTACAACAGGGGTGAGGCATGGGCATAACAGCTACACTCCATCACTACACAGTCAGCTGCATTCTGAACGAACTGCAGCCTCCGAATGGTCATCAAGGGCAGCCCCATGTAGAGCACATTACAATAATCTAATTTGGAGGTGACCAGAGCATGTGTGACCATAAGCAAGGAGTCTTGGTCTAGGAATGGGCATAATTGGTGAATCACTCGGAGTTGAGCGAAAGCCCTCCTGGCCACGACTTCCACCTGCTCTTCGAGCAGGAGTCGTGAGTCCAGGAGCACCCCCAAATTATGCACTGGGTCTGTCTAAGGCAAAAGAGCCCTGTCCAGTTCCAAAGGTGGTAACTCCCGGGCTAACACGGGACCCCTTACTCACAGCCACTCAGTCTTGCTAGGATTCAGTTGTAGCCCGTTGTACCCCATCCAGACCCTCACAGTCTTCAGGCACCTGGATAGGACTTCAACTGCTTTGGTTGCATCACCACGGGCTGAGATGTACAATTGAGTATCATCAGCATAATGATGGTACTTCACTCCGTGGGAATGGATGATCTCCCCCAGAGGCTTCATGCAGATATTAAATAGGAGAGGTGAGAGCACCGAGCCCTGTGGCACCCCATATTGGAGAAGCCTAGGGCTAGATCTCTCACCTTCCAACAACACTGATTGTGTCCGGCCCCTCAGAAATGAGGAAAACCATGACCACACAGTGCCCTGGATCCCCAATCCTCGGAGCCATCCTAGAAGGATACCGTGGTCGACAGTATCAAATACCACTGAGAGGTCAAGAAGAGCAAAGGTGGACAGATTACCTCTGTCCCGCTCACGCCAGAGATCATCCATCAGCGCGACCAATGCAGTCTCAGTACTATATCTGGGCCTGAATCCTGACTGAAAAGGGTCCACATGATCAGTAGAAGTCAACTTTATAATAATTTTTCCATGTAGCTGATATTCATCTGGAAGAAAAGTTCCTAGACTGAAATTCTCATATGTTCTTGGAACTCCTAGAAATCCTGACTGTAATTTGTTCTAACAGGTTTCTGAGAATTGTAGTTCTATTCCCCGCCCCATATGTGTAGAGTCCATAAGGAAACGGCAGCCTCCCCTGTTTTGCACTATTATTCTGAATGTGACAATGGGGAGGATTGGGTTAGCACACTCCTTGCATTATGTCTGGAATTTGTATGCTTACAGAACACTTGACCAGAGGTAGTGTTAAATGCTTATCTTATCTGACTTGTGTGTCATTTGAAATCTGACAGGATTACAACAGTGGAATTAAAAGCCACAAGGCACAGTAAGCCACATGTCATTCTTTGCCAAGCTGTCAGCCACTGTCTGTTCATGGGGGAAACTTTGCTCAAAGTTCTATGGGAGATGCTCTTTGGTGAAAGAGTGAGTTTAGTAAAGGTAAAGGTTTTCCTTGCTCAAAATTCAGTCGTATCTGACTAGGGATTGGTGCTCATCTCAGGTTACAGCCAAAGAGCCAGCTCTACGTCTGTGGTCATGTGCCAGGCATGATTAGATGCTGGAGTGCACAGAACGCTGTTACCTTGCCACCAAAGCTGTACCTGTTTATCTAATTTCTTGCTTTCGAACTGCTAGGTTGGCAGGAGCTGGGACAGAGACAGAGCTCACTCCGTCATGCAGCACTATGGTCTTGAACTGCTGACCTGCCGACCTTCCAGTTGTCGAGTTCACTGTCTTAACCACCAAGCCACTGCAGTCCCAAGAGTGAGTTTAGGTAATCCTTAATCTTGCCAGAGGACTGTGTTGGTCATGTTTGGCAGACAGAAGGAAGGAACTATAAATATAGATACAGTAGTGTACTTTTGAGCTTGTAAGTATCATTTCAGTTTGGTACTCTGTCAGGAAAATCTGCCTACTTTTTTCAGTATGAATTGTCACACTCTGTTTGGATGTACACGAATGAAGACAAACATCACTTTTGTCCAGTCAAGCAGTATGACTGGAAAGTGCAAAAGTGGACAATATGATTACAGTGATTATACATTTTAAAGAAATGTACATGACACACAAGTATTCACTAGAAATATGTGATATTGTTTTCTAAGGCAATCTACCACCAGCTACATTGAGATTTCTTATCTGTACAGTATATTCTTATTATTTAGTAGAAGAACGCATATAGTGCTGGCTAAATGTTACCTACTTCACAGAAGTATTGCAGCAATGGAACTTGGATTCTCTACTATTGACATCTGATTGTATGTTTTAGGTTGGGCCCCAGTTTTGGGTTGATTTGGAATTGATCAGATACAATCTTGATCTGAACCAAATTTTGAGAATTGAATCTTTGTGCTGCAAACTTTTTCACATGAATTTGTGATGGGAGGAGACACAACAGTGCCTTTAAAGGACATTGCAGACAGGTTTTGTGCTAGCTACTTTTAATGTTTGCTTTAATTCATTTAAAGGTTGCTAATAGGTGTGTGCTTCTTTTCTCTACTATGATAGTGTTTGTGTTCTATGTGTTCTGTTTGTGCTCTGAACCTCTTAGCAGCCTTTGATACTGTTGACCATGGTATTCTCCTGGACAGGTTGTTGAGGATTGGTTTTGGGACCAGCTTTAGCTTGGTTCCATTACTTTCTCAATAACCATTTTCAGAGGGTGCGGTTTAGGGAGGTGGTGTCAGACCATTGGGTTCTATAATGTAAGGTCCCACAAGGTTTGTCCATCTCCCTCATGCTGTTTAACATCTATATGAAACTGTTGGGGGGCGGTCATTCAGAGATTTGGTGGGGGGTGTCACTGTAATCCTTCCCCAGTTCAGCAGTGGAGGCTGTCCAGGCCCTAGAACAATGCCTGGAATTGATTAGGGTTTGGATGAGGAAGAGTAAGTTTAGGTGAAAGCCCAACAAAATGAAGGTCCTGTTGATGAGGGCAGATCCCCGTCTGTTGGGTGGAAACCTCCCTAGGCTGGATAAAGTCACTCTTCTGCTTAGGGATACGGTACGGAGTCTGGGTGTCCTCTATGACCCGACTCTTATTATGGGTCTCCAGATGTTTATTGTGGCCAGGGCTACGTTTTACCAACTGTACAGATTGCCAAACTTCACCCATATCCAGATGGGTGATTCCTGATTGCCTTGGTCTATGTGTTGGTAATCTTTAAGACTGAGTGCTGTAATACTATGTATAGTAATATATAGTAATACTATGTATTAGCCAGTATCCGGAATGGATACGGTACCTGAAGAAGAAGAAGAAGAATACTATATGGGGCTGCCCTTGAGACTGATACGGAAAGTTCATCTGGTCCAAAATCCAGCCTTTTTACAGTAACGCTTAAGTATGACCATATATCCCTGATTCTGAGCACCTGCATTGGTTATCTGTTGTTTTTTCCTCTGTGCCAGAAGCTTGCACTAATGTACAAAGCCTCACATACTTTGGGTCTTGCTACCTGATGGAGTGACTCTCCTGTAGAAATATTGCTCCTTTTAAAATATGAGGTCCTCTCAGGCTGCTTTGTTGAAGATGGCCACGTCAAGGGAGGCGTGACACCCAAGGAAGAGCTTTCTTTATGGTACCCACCTCCATTTCGAATGATCTCCCTGTTGAGATCCATCAAGTCTAGTCTTTTCATACTTTTAGAAAAATGCTAGAACCCTTTCTTTACAGAGATGCCTTTGTGGAAATTTCCTCTCAGTAAAATGGACTATAGTCTAGGGTTCTGTTATGTTTTTTTTTGAATTTATAATCCGATTATTCTGTATATTGCCACCTGTCACTATCTGGTGTTATCTGGGCTTACTGTATTGTCTGTTTTTATCATTTTGTTCCTTATTGTATTTTATGCACATATGTTGCTTATCACCACAAATAGTGCCCCTGCACTAAATCACACAGTATATAAAAGTTATAAATACATTATAAATAAATAAATACATTCCTCTATGTCTGTGTGTCTCACACCTGTGGAATCTTCTGTGCTTAGTACATGATTTCACCAGAATTAGGTCCACAGCAGACTTTGGGGAAAAAACCCTGCTACTGTACTTTTCTTTTTGTATTTGTGTTTCATTGGTTGAAATCTCATTGCTTAGTGCAACTAGAGTAGATCCATTTAATCAAGCGGATCTGGTGAGTCAACTAAGTTCCATTGATTCAAATGGGCTTATTTTAATTTTGATTCAGTATGCTAAATTAAGTTGCAACTAGAGTAGGCCCAACAGAAGAGTTGACTTACCAAATCCTCATTGTTTTAATGGGCCTGTTCCAGTGTGACTTACTGCATTAAGCAATTGAATTTCATCTATTATGTGTTCGTCATTATTGCAACGAGACAAATCAAAAGTTGGGTGTTGGGGAAAGAGATCTGTAGAGCAGTGGCAGCTTTGTTTTGCTTAGTTTGTGTATCATGGCTAAGATGATGATCCCACATATTTCCCCCGCTAGTTTAGTTCGGTTTGGAGTTGCAAGCATTTTAATTCAGTAGGTGTCAATTTGTAATTTCCTGACCTTTTTCCAGATAGGCCAAGGATGAGATGGCTAGATGGTATTATAGACACAATGGGCACAGAGCTGGGAGGGTTGAGGGGGATGGTAGAGGACAGAGGCGCCTGGAGAACAATGGTCCATAGGGTCGCAAAGGGTCGGAATCGACTGTGCGACTGAACAACAACAACAACAACTTTTATTACCACATCTGTACTAGATATAGTAGAGGTGAATATCCTCATTTATCTCATCCTTACACATGAGAATGAGGAAGTATAGAATTGTGAGACACTTTCAGCAAGAGAAGTGAACAGTTTTTATGAATGTGATGTAAGCAAAAATGCAGATTGAACGCTTTAACACAAAGAAAGCAGGTTTCACAACAAAATGATAGTTGATGCCTCCTTGCAGGGTCTTTTCAGAATTAAAAGCATCTGAATGGATGTTGACGTTGTTTTAAACATGCTGTGTGTATGGGCTTTACCTTTCAAAAGGAAAAGACACACATTTTGCACAGAAACAGTTTGTGCAAAATATGGAGATACTGATGAGAAAAAGAAGTGTTACTTATATCACATTGGCCTGGATCTGAATGTGAACGAAAACTCCTTGTTGGCATATCATTGAATCGAGAGTCTTTATATTCCAGTGCAGTGCTTTATAATCTGCATGAAGACATACCCTAAACTTAGTCTTGCTTAGTACATACCTTGGATACCTTGGAGTCATTATTCAGCGAGGAGTCCACACGTTGGTGGACGTCTCCGTGATGACATTCCGCACATGCAAATGGAGTTGAGAAATCAAGTCCATCTGCACACATTTTTATAGCCATTTGAATATCATGTGACTCGCTGGCTAGACGGGCTATGACGTATGCCCTCTGCTTCCACCTTGCCCAAGGGATCCGACAGAGGACACTTTGGTGAGCTTTAGTCCCAGCTGAACATCATTGACAAGAGATGGGCAACCCTGTCTAGTTAGACCGCTCAAGTCCCCGCGCCCAACAAGGCTCTCACAAGAAATATAGCATGAGTTTCCATGCTGAATTCTGTTTGCCTGGTGTAGTCAAGGAATTGGAGGTGGCATTTCCTAGATGCTGTATGGTTACAAAAACATTCACAATTTTGTGCATGGATTTTCATTCTCATGAGAAAATTTGAGCTACAGCTGATTTTAATAAATCTGATAGCTGAGCAAACAAGACAATCCTTCAAAAACATTTTAAAAT
This sequence comes from Bradypodion pumilum, assembly GCA_035047305.1. NCBI lineage: Eukaryota > Metazoa > Chordata > Lepidosauria > Squamata > Chamaeleonidae > Bradypodion > Bradypodion pumilum. The sequence continues at coordinate 36,936,998 of JAWDJD010000002.1, read as the reverse complement.
CGACCTGTATATATTTTGAAGTGCTTTCTAGTGTACATGAAGAATGATTGTTCTTTGGGGAAGTGTGACAAATCTAGATTCCATTATTGACATAGACATAGGTCACTGGGGATTGCTTTCATCCTAAGAAGCCACCAAATGGGAAGACCCTCCCAAAGAGAAGGGAGGCATTTTTCCAACATTAAAAAGTTCCTCTGTTTGCGTCTCAGTGTAGTTTTCAGGAAGGCTTTTTAACGTGCAAGTTAAATATAGTAGAGAATCTCTGAATGGCATTGTTACGCTCCTGTTTTCTTTGGTACAGTATTCTTTGACTAAAAGTAGCTTTTTTCTCATATCCCTGTAATACAGTATCACAGTTTGATAAAACAAAGATTGTTTTTTCTTTATATATAAAACTCTTACATTTTTTAATTAAGAAAGTAATTTAATTGGTAGGATTATATTCCCATGGATAGATAATAGTTATATGCCAGGGGTCGGCAACCTACGGCCCATGGACTGGATCCGGCCTGCAGCACCAAATCATCCAGCTACACCCTCACTGCTGCCGCTGCTGCCGGAAGCGGCCGCGTTTATGGCTGCCAGTCCAGCTCTCTCAACTGTCTGAGGGAGCATGACCCAGCCCCCAACTTTAAAAGGTTGCTGACCCCTGTTATCTTAACCTATAAATCCAAGGGTTCACCGTTGGAACTGGCTATAGGTTGCTATGCCTCGCCCTACTTGCCTGCACTCACCCTTCGTGCACACGGCCGATCTGGGTATGCAGGTCAACGAAGGATTGAAAAAACCGGCAGTGGGGCAACAACCCCACAAACGTGAGGAAAGGGAAACAACTTCACTTCCCAACATTCCTTGCGCCGCGCCGCGCCAGAGCCAATCAGGCTGAGAGGCTCTCGCACGGGGCAGCATTCGGAAACGCGCCGCAGCCAATCAAAATAAAACCATTTTAAAAAAGCGCAGCACAAACAGAAAGCACCAACCCATTACTACAAGCCCCAGCGTCCTGCACGCCATGAGCACGCAAAACGCTGAGGAAACCGGCGCCCGAAAAATTTAAAAGAAAAACAACTCACCGCGTCACAGCCAAGAACACACCAGCCGGCTTTCTATCGCTCCCTGAAGGACCCGACTGGAGTTTCCCCTTTAATATCAGTGGGTGGGGGTTGCGATCCCCCTCTCCGCTGGCTAACCTAGCGTTGGGAGGTTTGTGGGGACAAAAGGGGAATGTTTCCCAAACCCTTCTGGACTCAGGACACCAGGGAGAGGGGATCGATTCCCACCCCCCTCCTTAAAAAAACTCCGTCTTTTCTACTCTTTAAAAACGGAGTTGTTTTAAGGAGGGGGGGAGGGAATCGATCCACTGTGCCTGGTGTACTGGGTCCAGAAGAGTTGGGGGGACATTCCTCTTTTGTCCCCACAAACCTCCCAACCCCAGGGGAGCAAGCGGAGAGGGGGGTCGCAAGCCCCACCCACTGATATTAAAGGGGAAACCCCGATCTACTTTCACAACTACACACAAAAAAAGCACCATAAAACAATAAAGCCACCCTCCCCACCACCTAACCCACCCTTAATAACCCACAACGACCATGCCCCCCTCCCCTCCACCTAGCCCACCCTTCCTAACCCCCAACGACCATGCCCCCCTCCCCACCACCTAGCCCACCCTTCCTAACCCCCAACGACCATGCCCCCTCCCCACCACCTAGCCCACCCTTCCAAACCCTCAATGAGCACGTACCTTCCCCACCACCAAACAAATAATTTTTAAAAAATTACTAAAAACACTCAAACACAGCCAAAAATACACAAAAACAAAAACACCAAAAACAATACGAAGTAAACAAAGACACAACCAAAAACAAAACAAGCAGACAAAAAATACAAACTCCAACCCCCCCCCCCACCACCACACACACACACAAAACAAACAAAACAAGCAAACTTACCAGAACACGTGCTACCTACACCAGGACTGGAAAAGAAATGAATACAGAAAGACCCTACTTACCAGAAGAAGCTCCACCCAGAGGCCAGGAGAGAAACAAAAGTCAAAATACAATAACCCCTACCAGCACCACCTGCTGGCCACAATAGTAAAAACAATTCAAAAACACACAACAGCCCCAAACAAAACACAAACTCACAATTTTACACAAAAGGTCACACCAAAAAAAAAAACAAGTAAAAAAAATTACACTAAACACACTGTCACACAAATCACAAATATATATATGTCAATAAAATACAATAGAAACTTTAAAAAATCCTGTGCTGAGTTATTATATCATACTTTCTTCTTTTATTAATCCTCAAAAAAACCCAAAAAAGCAGATCACAGTTAATAACAGCCAAGCCAAACAAATTTATCATAAATAAACATTTAAAAAATTAAAATTACAGACTAAGCAATTTTTTTAAAAAAAACAACACAATTTAACCTTCCAACACAATGTAACACTATTGGGGAAAAAATGGCTCATTTTTAATTAAAAAACACGGGGGGAAAAGCCCGGCAACGCCGGGCAACCCTTGCTAGTATGCTATAAAAATATTTTCAATACAGTCTAGTGAAAAATCAAAATGAAGGAATACATGCAATGAATTATTTTCCAAAGGTCCATGGTAGGAGAGAGATGTGAAGCAGTGAATTACAGTTAATCCCAGTTCTGGAGCTATATCCGGTGTACTCCTCCCTTTGCTATTGTGTTACAGACAAAAACAGCCAATAATAATAATAATCAAAATATCTAACAATACAGATATAAAAAAACACATTATTTCTTCCCTTAGTTTCTGTTATCCATCTGCTCAGTCATAATCTGCCATGGCATGCTGTGATTTGTTTGGCAATAATGACATTTTCCCTACACCCCTAAAGTCCAGTCCATTAAGCAGTTATGGGTGTAATCGTATGTTTATTGAATTTGCTGTAATTCTTCCTAAGGTGAGGAGTCTTGTGAGGGAAGTTAATTTTTTAACACTGTTCATGTGTACTTTTCGCTAATACCCTTTTTGTCTATCTTTGCCCGAAAACATAACATAGTGTTTATACACTGAAGGTGTGGTACAGCACAAATTCATTTCTACACTTGGGACAAAGCCACTTTCACAGAGGTTACCTGGGGAGTATGAATAGCTGAATAGGAATTTGTAAATAGCCTTTTAGAGCCAAATGCAACATATTGTCAGCAGGAACACACTAAGAACAGAGATTTAGAATGTTTTTGTGTTCCGGCAAAAGCCTTGAAATGCTTTTAAAGATAAAGGCCATAGTGAATGGGATTTTTGTTCCTGTGTCTCTTGCCTTCTGTGCACTTCTAGAACTGTGAAAATCAGAAGGTAAAAAAAGCATATCCTAAATCCTGTGTGTTTGTGTTGTGTGGCCCTCCAGATGTTACAGGGATGCATCTCCTACCTAGCATCAACTGATGAAAGATTGAACATCTGGAGAGCTACAGTTACCCACCTTTGTTCTAGATTATTTATCTTATACTGTACTAGCAGAGGTTACTCGGCGTTGCCGGGCTGTTTTAAATTGTGTTTTGTTTGTTTTTTAGTAATGTAAAAAAGAGCAAAGTATGTAATTTTTTCCTCATTTTATTTATTTATTTATTTATTTTTAATTATTTATTTATTTATTGCCGGGCTGTTATAAACTGATCAGCTTTTTTGGTTTTTTTGTGGATTAAAAAAAAGAAAGGATGATATAATTTTTTTCAAATTCTTCTATTTATCCAAATAATGTTTTAGTTTGTGGGTTTTTTTTGTAAATAGTTGTACTGTAGGTAATATTTTTAAAAATGTAAAAGTACATGTTTTTTTTAATTCAATGGTTTTAAACTGTGTTTAGATGTTTTGGGTTTTTATTTGAGTTAAAACTCAACACAGGATGTTATAAATCTTTTTATTTTATTTATTTAACATATGTTTGTGATTTGTGTAAACTTTTGATTTATTGCTATGTTTTTGACTTGTTTTTACTCATGTGGCCTCTAGGTGGGGCTGTTGTGTGTTTTGGTTTTGATTTCATTTCACGTGTGTTTTCTCTCCTGGCCTCTGGGTGGGGCTTCTTCCAGTAAGTAGTCTCTTTGTTTCTTCATTTCTGTTCCAGTCTTTGTGGAGGGAGGACGTGCTGGTGAGTTCTCTGGTTTTCTTTCTTCTGGGGTTTTTCTTTGTTTTGTTTTTGTGGTGGTGGGCTGGGAGGTGTTTCTGTTTGTTCTTTTTTGTCTTGGTTGAGTTTTAGGTTTGTGTAATTGGTTTGGTTATTTTTGGTTTTGTTTAATTTTTCTTCTTTAGTTGTTGTTTATTTTTGTAATTAGTTGTTGTTTGTGTAATTTGTGGTTTTTTGTGTTGTAGTTAGGTGTTTTGTATGTGATTTTGTGGTATTGTGGATGTTTTTGTTTGTGTAATTTGTGGTTTACTAATGTTTTTTTAGTTATTGATTTTTTAATTATTTTTTATTAATTTTGGTACAGTAATACCTCATACAAAGTCCGCTTCATACAACATCGGATTCGTACAACATCACCTAATGCCTTGGAAAAAGTTGCCTCATACAAAGTCGTGTGACGTTGTATGAGGCATTGGGGTTTTCCCAGGTTGCATTGTGCCTGGGCAGTATAAAAGGCAGGACACATGCGTGCATTGCTCTTGTGGGTTTTACATTAGGCAAAGAGTGTTTAGGAGTGGTTTTGAGCGCGATTTTGGATTTTTTTGAATTTTTTGGTCAGAATTTTTAGAAGCATTCCTGGGATTTTTGCAGCATTGTTCAGGTTCTTGGACAATCAGGGTTGTTTGACAAGTTTTTGTAATGTTTTCAGCCTTTAGACATTGATTTCTTAAAGTTCTGTCAGTTTCCTGTCTGTTTCCTTGATTTTGCCCTGAAGTCTGTGCTGTTACAGTACAATGTATCTCTATGGAAATGACGTTGTATGAGGCATCGCGGCAAGGATTTGGACGTTGTATGAGGCATCGTGGCTAGGATTTTGCATGCCTCATACAAAGTCTAAATCCGTATAAAGTCCAAACTTGTGGAACCAAGTTTGGACGTTGTATGAGGTATCAGTGTATTTGTTTTTGGTGTTTACTTCTGAAGAACAGACTGCCTGTCGTTTCCTCTTTTCCCCATTGCTGCTTCGAATTTTGGTTTCGATGCAGCAATGGGGGAAAGGAGGAGGAGGCAGTCAGCCCGTTCTTCTCCTGGGAAGGTTCGTTAGGTAGGTCAGGGGAGAAGGAGGAGGCAGAGAAGAGCTTTTTCTGCCTAACGATGGTTATCTCCTCTCTGTCTCCTTTTTCTCCTGGCTTACCTAACCGGAGATCGGCAGGCAGCGATCCGTAAGGGGTGGTGCTCTTCCTTGCTTATTGCTGGCTGCTGCTTTTGTATTCGGAAGTACAAAGGCATCAGCCAGTCATCTGCTTCCCCTGACGAACTGCTGCCTGTTTTTGGGTTTTCCCCCCACCCCGGCTCAACTTTCCTTGAGGCCGACGGTGGTCTTGCCATGTCTTCGGTGGGGTAGCGTGGAGGAGAGGGAGTCCCCTCTTCTCCCCGTTGCTCCGGGAAAGAAGACCGGCAGGTATCTCGCGGTGGAGTTTTGTGGCTTGTTTGTTTTGTGAGGCTGGGAGGCGCTGCATCTGTCTGCTGGGGACGTGCGCTACCATTGCGTTTTGTAATTTTATTTTTCGCATGCTGGCTTTCTCAGCATTCTGTGCACTCACAGCGCGCAGGACGCTGGGGCTTGTAGTTTTGCGTTTGTGGTTTCCGTTCGTGTGGCAGTTTTTTTCTGCAGCTCGATTTTGATTGGCCGCAGTGCGTCTCACACGTTCTTTTTGTTCGCGCCTCTTAGCCTGATTGGCTGTGGTGTGGCACAAAGAACATTGGGAATTGAAGTTCTTTTTCTTTGTATGCGTTCGTGGGGCTCTTGCCCCACTGGCACATTTCTCAACTATTCAGTAACCTCCGTACCAGGTTTGGGTGAGTGCAGGAGTCTCGGTACAGGATAGGATGGATGGGTGCAGAAACGTATAGCTAGTTCCAACGGTTAACCCTTGGATTTATAGGTATAGATGTTCACAGTGCATGCTCAACTCAAGTACTCTTTCATTTTTCTCTCCCACTGTGATAATGACAACACAACACTGGATAAACAAATAGGATGACTCTTTAGGGCAGGGGTGCCCAAACTATGGCCTACTGGCCAGATCCGGCCTGCAGTGTCAAATCATCTGGCCTGTGCCGCCCTCACTGCTCCTGGAAGCGGAAGTAAAATGCTCCCATGCATGCACAAAATGTTGCCATAAATGCACCCATGGCTGTCATAAATGCATTAATGACATTTGTGGGTGCATTTACAGCAGCATTTTGCACATGCGCGGGTGCATTTTACTTCCACTTCAGGTGGGAGGAACCTCGTGACCAGCCCGCTCAATTACGTGACTGGCCTGTGGCGCAAAAAGTTTGGCCACCCCTGCTTTAGCGTGTCCATCCAATGAAAATGTGTATCAGTTTTGTATAGCAAAATTACCTTGGAACTGTTGTCTCTCACAAAAGTATGGGTACTCCTAAATGTATGCTGATGCGTTATCTATATGGGTTCTTGTATAACAGTGGGGTAGAGCATGTTCATTTGGAAGACATAGTTCTGCAGTAAAGCATTCTTTCTAGGCATCTTTCCACTCCATATACCGTATTTTTCGCCCTATAAGACGCTCCGGCATATAAGACGCACCCAATTTTAAAGGAGGAAAATCTAGAAAAAAAAGATTCTGAACCAAATACTGTACTAAAAGGGAAGAAAAAAAACACATCTTTTCAGAAACCCCACATGTCCAGGTACAATAAAGCCACCACAAAATACTCAAAGTCAAAAACTACCTGCCCTAGTCAACCTCCAAGAGGAACAAAGGGCCGGGAGGGCACGATGCTACGCAGCAGCGGCGTCTTCGGAGCCACGGAAGGCTCCCTTTATCTCCCCGCCGATGGTGGGGGCGGGGAGAGCGCGGCTGCGGCAGCGTCTTCGGAGCCTCCCGGGCCACGGAAGGCTCCCTTTATCTCCCCGCCGATGGTGGGGGCGGGGAGAGTGCGGCGGCGGCGGCGGCGGCGGCGTCTTCGGACCCTCCCGGGCCACGGAAGGCTCCCTTTATCTCCCCGCCGATGGTGGGGGTGGGGAGAGCGCGGCGGCGGCGGCGTCTTCGGAGCCTCCCGGGCCACGGAAGGCTCCCTTTATCTCCCCGCCGATGGTGGGGGCGGGGAGAGCGCGGCTGCGGCAGCGTCTTCGGAGCCTCCCGGGCCACGGAAGGCTCCCTTTATCTCCCCGCCGATGGTGGGGGCGGGAAGAGCGCGGCGGCGGCGGCGTCTTCGGCTCCCTCGGCCAGGGAGGCCTTTTAACCTCCCCGCCCGGTGGCAGGGGGCGGGGAGGGACGGCTTCGCGCGGCGCGGCGGCGGCGGCGGCGGCGTCTTCGGCTCCCTCGGCCAGGGAGCCCTTTTAACCTTCCCGCCCGGTGGCAGGGAGGGACGGCTTCGCGCGGCGCGGCTCGGCTCGGCGCGGCTCGGCTCCCTTTATCTTCCCGCCGATAAAGGGAGCCGTGCCGCGCCGCGCCGCGCGAGGCCGTCCCTCCCCGCCACCGGGCGGGGAGGTTAAAAGGGATCCCTCGGCCAGGGAGCCCTTTTAACCTCACAGCCCGGTGGCAGGGAGGGACGGCTTCGCTCGGCGCGGCTCGGCTCCCTTTATCTCCCCGCCGATAAAGGGAGCCGCGCTGCGCCGCGCCGCGCAAAGCCATCCCTCCCCGCCCCCTGCCACCGGGCGGGGAGGTTAAAAGGGATCCCTCGGCCAGGGAGCCCTTTTAACCTCACCGCCCGGTGGCAGGGAGGGACGGCTTCGCTCGGCGCGGCTCGGCTCCCTTTATCTCCCCGCCGATAAAGGGAGCCGTGCCGCGCCGCGCCACGCCGCACCGCGCCACGCCGCGCGAAGCCGTCCCTCCCCGCCCCCTGCCACCGGGCGGGGAGGTTAAAAGGGATCCCTCGGCCAGGGAGCCCCTTTAACCTCACCGCCCGGTGGCAGGGAGGGACAGCTTCGCTCGGCGCGGCTCGGCTCCCTTTATCTCCCCGCCGATAAAGGGAGCCGCGCCGCGCCGCGCCGTGCAAAGCCGTCCCTCCCCGCCCCCTGCCACCGGGCGGGGAGGTTAAAAGGGCTCCCTCGGCCAGGGAGGGACGGCTTCGCTCGGCGCGGCGCGGCTCCCTTTATCTCCCCGCCGATAAAGGGAGCCGCGCCGCGCCGCACGAAGCCGTCCCTCCCCGCCCCCTGCCACCGGGCGGGGAGGTTAAAAGGGATCCCTCGGCCAGGGAGCCCTTTTAACCTCACCGCCCGGTGGCAGGGAGGGATGGCTTCGCTCGGCGCGGCTCGGCTCCCTTTATCTCCCCGCCGATAAAGGGAGCCGCGCCGCGCCGCGCCGCGCCGCGCCGCGCCGCGCGAAGCCGTCCCTCCCCGCCCCTTGCCACCGGGCGGGGAGGTTAAAAGGGATCCCTCGGCCAGGGAGCCCTTTTAACCTCCCCGCCCGGTGGCAGGGAGGGACGGCTTCGCGCGGCGCGGCGCGGCGCGGCGCTGCGCGGCGCGGCTCCCTTTATCTCCCCGCCGATGGTGGGGGCGGGGAGAGCGCGGCTGCCGTATATTTGCCGTATAAGACGCACCAACTTCCCCCCCCAGTTTTGGGGAAGAAAAAGTGCGTCTTATATGGCGAAAAATACGGTATCCCTTTTTCTAGCTGGATGCTGTAAGGAGAATCTCTTCCAGTTCTTTGGGATTGGGTGAAGTGACTTTGTCAACAATTAGAGCTTTGTGTCTTTGCTGGGACCCCTTCTCACATTTCTTTAGAGTGATGCAATATCTTTGATGATGATATGACTTGTGTGTTTCTAATTATGTGTTCATGCCCCATGTTTGTGTATATTCCTAACAATTTTAAGCATAATTAAGTCACATTGATTTGCCTGTCTAGTGCAGTATTGGTCTGTGTAACTAAAGTACAGGCCTTTAAAATTTCATAGATTTCATCTAGGAGTAGATATCTGTAGAGAGCAACTACCTTCTTGGGAAATTTACTTTACTACCTCCTTGGGGAAGTTACTTTTTTGGACTGCAGCTTACAGAGTCTACTTGCTAGCACGGCCACTGAGTAATGCCTTCTCCTTAGGATAGCATTTGGTAGCAGGGTACAAATTGCACATGAAGTGCCGTGTGGTGGTGGAGGAAGGGCAAAATGGCCGTCCAGCCCCTGAAGTTGTCTGAGGGAGCGTAACCCAGCCCCCAGCATAAAAAGGTTGAGAACTCCTTGTTTAGGGTTATTTAGTGTAGAAAAAAAAGACATAATGGGAGATATGACTTAGTTATATAAAATTATTCATGGAATTGATATTAGGGAGAATGGAAGGGAACAGATAGATTTTCTGTCGCTCATAATATTAAAATCTGAGGTAATTTTCCAATGCTGAATGATGGGAAATTCCAGACAGACAAAATACTCCTCCATAGATTGTGGAGGTAAACTGGGAAATTCACTTTGTCAGGATGTGATGGTTGCCAACCTGAATGGGTTTTAAAAGGGATTATACAGTAGTTCATAGAAATTAGAGGTGTCAGAGACTAGTAGTCAGGATATCTGTGTATCATTGCCAATGTGAGAGACATCGGCAGAAATCCTTCTATGCAGCTAGACATATGCACCTGTAATGGTGGTGGTATCAGCAGCAGCTCCAAATCTTTGCTGATTAAGTTTCCTTTGGTAATTGCAACTTTATTGCATTATGTATGAGTCATATGCACTTCAGCATTGTCTTTAATGTCCTGTGATTTGCCACTGATGTTGATGTCATCCCATTTGCACAGATGGAACTGAGGCTACGATACAGGACAAATTTTCTGTCAATGCAGCATTTATGTGCGCACAGTTTTCACCCTCTCGCATGTACAAAAAAGATCTAGTAAAATGCTCTTGAAGTAGCCCACTTTTGATTAAACATTGTCCAACCATTTTAACATTTAAATTTGTCTGAACTTTATCTATAATGCACTAGTTTAGGTTTTTTTTGTGTTTTGGCGATAGTTTTTTTGGGGGGTACACACCACACTCAACACAAGCACACACACAACACAAACACACACACAACACATACAACACAACTACACACACAATCATACAATCACACACACAACACAAACACACACACAAACAAACAATACACACTGCACACACAGCACAACCACACACACACTTAATACACACACATACACAACACAACCACACACAACCACACACACTCATTACACACATACACAACACAACCTCACCCACACATACACCCACACAACACCCCCCACACACATTCATTACACACATACACAACACAACCACACGTACAATACAAACACACACACACACATGCCAAAGCTGCGTGGGAAGAGGAGGGGCTACCCCTCCCCCCAAAGCTTTGCCGAGGAGACACACACACAAACACACAACACAACACAGCCACACACACGTACACAACACACACACACACACACACACACAATACACACATACAACTCAACCACACACAACTCAACCACACACACACACACACACACACAATACACACAAATACACAACACAACCACACACAATACACACACAACACAACACACAAACACACACACAACACAACCACACACACACACAACACACAACACAACACACACACATGACTGGTGCTGTGTGTGTGTGGCCTCGCCGAGGATTCGGGGGGGAGCCACACACAACACAACCCCCCACGCATCCCAACCCCCACACATCCCAACCCCCCCAATCCCCCCCCCCACACACACTGTGTGTGTTGCGCCATGGGAGAAAAATGGCAGTTTCATTAACAGCCAGGCCTAAAAACGGAATGTTGGAGAGAGCTGATTTGCATCTTGGACTGTGATTGGTTGGGAGAAAATCTTGCTAGCCTGATTGGTTGCGCAGCACGGAGGATGCTGGGAACTGTAGTTCTTTTTTCTGTCCGCGTTCGTGGGGCGGATGCCCCACTCGCGGCTGCCGGACCCTTGCGGCGATGGTCAGTCGGTCTAAAGGGAAGTGTAGGCAGCTCGGTACGGAATAGTAGGGACAGATGCGGGCGTGTATGCCGGATTCCAACCGTTAACGCCCTTTCTTATAGGTAAAGACATGTGTCCATCATTTTAAATAGTGTAAGACGCTGATACAAATAAATAAATAAATAAATAAATAAATGAATGAATGAATGAATGAATGAATGAATGAATGAATAAATAAATAAATAGAAAGATCATATACATTTGGTATACATCTTCACCATTGTCCACTGTTACTTAAATTTACTATGCTGCAGCATCCCCAGTCCACCTAGTATCCTGGTCGTAGAGGTTAATGTATTCTGTCTAAATGTCTTGAGACGAGAGGAAAGAAGTCAGTCGCCAGGAAGAAGCAAACAAGGTTGGACCTCTTTCCTGTTTTAACACAGCAGGAAGAATGGGTTTCAAATAATGCTATTCTGGGAAGTGGAGTTAGGCAGACGTTTCAGTGCATCCTGGTTATAAATGATCAAAAGACACATTTCTCAAGAGATTGGGCTCTGGGTCTTGTAAAATTCACCAAGATGGCAAGTTGCATTGGTGTACTGTAGAAGACTATCCAATCAGAAGGCTGCAGCCACAGGTGCTAATAAGTTTACTTTATCATTCTGTTTTGTCTAATCTATGTGACTGGTATTGCAGAAGAGAATAAGTGACTGGTTAAAAACAGCATCAGCAGGAAAAAAGAAACAAGCAAGAAAGGAAACTACATGCTTCCTTTGTTGGGCTATGCTTTGTTCAGTCCAGCAACACATGGCTTTTTATATTTTCAGGTATTTATAAAGATTAATGCATTTTGTTGCATGTTGACTTTGGACACTTGTGTACCCATGTCTACACTGAAGGGGAATTAGTTATTTATAGACAATTATTGTAGGCTAAAAATTGCTTGATGTACCTCTAAACTAGGGGTTTGCAACCTATGGCCCGCAGGCTGGCCCCAGCCCTTGACGCCATTCCATATGGCCCCTTGACGCCTCCAGAAGTGGAAGTGTTTATGACAGCCGTAAATGCGCCTGCACCTTGTGCAATCACGCCTGCCCTGGTTTACAGCAGCATTTGTGGCAGGAGGAAGCCACATGTCTGGCCCACTCAGCTGTCTGAGGGGGAGTTGTCTGGCCCATGGCACAAAATGGTTGAGAACCCCTGCTCTAAGCAGTGTTTGTGAGACAACCAGTGTATTTGAAATGTACAGCATTTAGCTCCAAGCATGGATGAAAATTACATTTTAATGGAATAATTATACAGCGTTCCGTGCGCTCCGGTGTCTAGTCATGCCTGCCACATGACCATGGAAATGTTTGCAGAAGCAGACAGCGCTGGCTCTTTGGCTTTGAAACAGAGATGAGCACTGAACCCTCAAGTCGGATACAACTGGCTTTCAAGCAAGGGAAACCTTACTTTTACCTATACAGTATTAGCCTTTGTTTTTATTTTAATATTTAAATGTTATTTCAAATAATACAGAGACCAAAGACCATACATACAAAATACTAATAGCAAAGACTTTGTACTAAACTGTCTCACTGTTCCAATAGGTTCCATTCCATGAAATACATGAGGCAGTTAGTTTCATCCTATCAAGACATATAAAGTGACATGAAATGTGTTCTTAAAAAGTGAAAAATGACAGTCGATGGTGACCCAGACTTTTTCCTGATAATGTTCCTTTATGTTTATGGCCTATTCTGTGTGCAGTTTCAAAGAATTAGAACATAAGAACAGCCTTGCTGGAACAGGCCACAGCCCATCCAGTCCAGCATTCTGTCTCACACAGTGGCTCACCATTTGCTTCAGGGTATTCCCAAGGAGATGCCTTCACCTGCTTAGGATTCCCTGGAAATGGCATTGAGAGATATCCTGCCTATCTCTCCAACCCGGAGGTTGTCCTTAGGTATCCATAATTATAGCCATTGATACCCTTGTCCTCCATGAACTTGTCTAATCCTTTCTTAAAGCTGTCAAGACTGACAGCTGTCACCACTTCTTCTGGTAGGGAGTTCCATAGACCAGTAATCCTCTGGGTGAAAAAGTACTTTCTCTTATTTGTTTGAGAACTAGTACCCAAAAGTTTCATGGAGTGTCCCCTAGTTCTAGTGTAATGCGATAGGGAAAACAGTTTTTCCTTATCTACTTTGTCCACACCGTGCATAATTTTATAAACTTCAATCAGGTCACCTCTTAGACGCCGTCGTTCAAGAGTGAAGAGGCCCAACCGTTGCAGCCTCAGATGGTAAGGAAGGTGTTCCAGTCCCCTCATCATTCTGGTTGCCCTCCTCTGTACTTTCTCCAACTCCATAATATCCTTCTGGAGGTATGGCGACCAGAACTGTACACAATATTCCAGATGGGGCCTCACCATAGATTTATAAAGAGGCAAAATGACACTTGCTGACTTATTTTCTATACCCTTCCTAATGATCCCTAACATTGAGTTTGCTTTTTTCACTGCTGAGGCACACTGGGTTGACACCTTCATTGAGCTGTCCACCAGGACACCAAGGTCCCTTTCCTGGTTTGTCGCAGAGAGTTCAGACCCCATCAGTTTATAAATGTAATTGTTTTTTTTGCCCCAACATGCATCACTCTGCACTTACTAGTGTTGAAGCTCATTTGCCACTGTTTTGCCCACTCCCTCAGTGTCAAGAGATCCCTCTGGAGCTCCTCACAATCTCTCACAGTTTTCACTATCCTGTATTATTTAGTGTCGTCAGCAAATTTGGCTACCTTGCTCTTTACTCCTACTTCTAGATCATTTATGAAGAGGTTGAAAAGCAGGGGTATCGCGTCCTCGCCTCCATGTACGGACCTAGAAAAAATACATGGAGGTGAGGACGCGATAAGAAATATACTTCCTTAAAATAAATAGATTTCCTGAAGAAGGAACAATAAGTTCGGAAAAGTCGAATTAACTAATATCGACTTTGAAACGATACGTTTGCAACTGCTGTCTTATGTGATTATATTGAATTATACCCATAGAGGATTGTTTTTGTTCATAAACATCAAGAAAATCATATTTTTGTTATATAAATGAAGATAAGCTTTCAGTTTTTATGAAGATTTTTATTCAGCCCATGGTGGAAGTGTTTATGTTGAATTTTTCTGAGAAATATATAAAGGACAATATAAATTTTGAATATTGTAGTTCAGCAACATATAAGTCTGGCCGGACATCCCACTGTGGTAATGGAGTAGACTGTACAGCCAGTGACTAAATGGCGAGTGTTGGGTGGCAGTAAAAAAATGGATATGGGCGGATGAGCCACTTTAGGTGCGGTGATGGTCTCCCTCAGCGGAGGAAATGCCACTGGAAACCATCATATTGGACCCAATAGCAAAATAAGTGGAGGAGGAACCATTCTGATTCCCAACAGTGATGGAGGCGGAAGAGGCCATGCCAGATGGACTGGCTGTGAAGGTGCACCTTGTCAATATCCTCAAGCCTATTCCAGTCCATTGCAGTCCTCGTGTCAAATCCTGCATGTCTCATTTCATGTACTGCAGGAGATGGCTCCGTGATCATCGTGTGTGGGCCACTTCATGGCAAACTGGGATCCACCTTAAACAAATTCACGCCAATGGCATTTTTCTTGTTTGTCATTCTTTTTTCAGGAAAAAATGTATATTTGGACATTAGTAGGGGTCACTGCTGCCGTGTTCTGCAACAACTTGAGGAACATAGTTTCACTACGTGTATAGTATGCCAACCTTATTTTTAGATTCAATAAGTATACTATTGCCAGTAAATTAGTCAGTAGAACCTGTTGGCCAATATCCAATTAGTATAAGTTACATAGTGGAATTCACGTGATGTCATCGGCTAGGCCATATTGTGGTCATTTGAGGGGAATTAAAGGTTTCTTATTCTCCACCCTATCATATTTCTGGGATCCTCTTCATTCTAGGAAATCTTTGGGAGCCCCAGAAGAGGGTGGGAAATGATTTAGTCTGAAAATTGACACTGCCAATCCCAGAGTCCTTATAGGAACCTGTTCAATTCCCCCCAAAATGCCTCAGGATGGCTGTGGCTGATGATCTCTCTGAAACTGTGCAGTACAACTTGGTCAACAGGATCTCAGCCAATATGTAGCAGTTGTTTCATTGATGTAGTGGGAAACAATCAAAATTTAAGAATAGGGGCTTGAGGACTAAGTGTGATGTTTAGGGTTCAGGCATGCTTTATGTATCCTGCATTTTTAAAATTCCTTGCACTCTCATTGGATTGAGTCCAGATTTAGCCATGTATAAAAGCATTTCAAGGTAGCCAGTGCTAATCTAAATTTTCAGAAGGCATGGCTAAGTCTGGATCCTATCCATTATCTAGAAATACCACTGTACTGATGTGAAAAAATAACTGTGTACATACTTTTACAAGACTAGTTTATAAAGAAGAATAACAAGTAATGGCTTAAATCAGGGATTCTCAACCTGTGGCCCACAGCACCATTTCATGTGGGCCCCCACCACGTCCATCATACCAGGAAGTGCTGTGTGGTGGAAGAAGAGCAAAATGGTTGTCGGCCCCCCGAAGCTGTCTGAGGGAGTGTGACCAGGCCCCCGGCGTAAAAAGGTTGAGAAGTCCTTTACGGTTCTCTAAATTTGGTGCTTAAAATTAAGGTTGCAATCAATATGTAGTTGGATATTTTCCTCACTCATGCTAGAATAAATTGTTCCTATATTTTTCAAATAATTTCTATAAATAATTTGTGGAGTTTTAGACTTTGTATAGTACACATTTCCTACAGGATGTATAAAGTACTCATTTGGGAAGACGGGTGGACTTAAAAAAATAATCTCATTTTACTTCTCAGATTGGAGTTTAGGAGAGCAAACTCTGGCCCTGTAAATAATGATACCGATTGTACTTGAGTTTGTTGTGTAGAGCTGCCTGATTAGTTCAGCTGTGGATCCCGAGGTTGGGAGTTCAGTTCCCCATTGGATAACCTAAAGGAGCCAGCCTTTGTAATCATGTGCAAGTTGATCAGTCCCACGGTGTTGTTAGAAGAAGGGAATATTAAAGCACTTCTGTGTATTCTCTGCCAGATAATTTTTTTAACTTACAACAAACTTGAATAAAGAAAACAAAGGAAAACAAAAGCATGCAAAAACATAAGACAAAACTGCAAAGAATAAAGAAACAGATTTTACAAAAATAAAGAAGGCTGTGACTAGCTCCAGATACAGTATAATCTATTTACGAAAAATCTGTTCAACAGTGTTGAGAAATTTCTTTCAGATCTTTCCTTTCTATCTCTAGCTAAGGTACCCTTAAAATACTCTTGATTTTTAAAATTGTATTTGGCTGAGAGGTTAACAGCCTGGATCCCTGACATCATCATCAGCAATAAATAAATACTGAATATACAAATTAGAAGCAATGCTTATTCACGGCAACACATATTTTTATAGAGGCTGTTTGACCGCTAGAGGGTGCCATTTAATCTTTAATGACTGATAGCATAGTAGTAAATATTTGCCAAATAGCCAAAGGTTGTTAGATAATTGGAAGTGTGGTAATAGAAACAGCTCGTAGTGCTTTGAACATATGTAAAAGACATAAAGTAAAGGTGTGTTAGTCTGGAAAGTCCCTGTTCTTTCTAAGCCTGATCAACGTTTTATGATATACAATTGTTTGTATGTACATTCTAAATCTATACTCTAGAGCCGTGGATGTTGACATGGGGCACAAGCCCCACAGCGGGGCAATTTGATTTTTAACGGGTACAATTTGAAGCTTGTTTAGATCAAGTTAATGGCTTTTTAGGCTTCCTCCATGTGAACAGGAGTTCACTTTTTGAATAATAGAGGGGCAATCAAGATTTTAGAGATTCTTAGGTGGACTGCAGTGGTTCAAGTGGCTAAGACACTGACTGGAAGGTGGCAGGTCAGCAGTTCGATACCCGAATACTGCAGGATGGAATGAGCTCCTGTTTGTGCCAGCTCCTGCCAACCTAGCAGTTCGAAAGCAAGAAATTGCAAGTAGATAAATAGGGATCACTTCGGTGGGAAGGTAAACAGCGTTCCATGCGCTCCGGTATCTAGTCATGCCTGACACATAATCATGGAAACGTCTGCAGAAGTGGACAGCGCTGGCTCTTCGGCTATGAAACAGAGATGAGTGCTGAACCCTAGAGTTGGATACGACTGGCTTTCGACCAAGGGTGACCTAGGTGGGCCATGGCCAAAAAAAGGTTGTGAACCCCTGCTGTAAAGGATTCCCCCACCTAATTTGCCTTCAGTGCTGTGGTGGCTGATTTTCTTTCAGTCCCATGACAGTCCTTTGCAGGTTGTCATGTATGTATGTGTTTGCTGGGAGTGGGTGGGTGGGTGGGTGGTGGGTGAGTTGTGACTGCAGGGGTAGGCTGAAATTCTCCCATACCTGTAGTGCTTTTGATCCCCACCTCTAGGTTTGCTGATGGGTAAAGGCTGCCCTTATGGCTGGCCTCTCTTGTAGGAAGGATGAAATGTGCAGCTTTTAAAATTTCCCTTATGAGATGTTTTAATGCAATCACAGAATTGCCAAGAGTCCTAAAGATCATCAAGTGGTCTAACCTTGCAAAAGCACAGATCATATAGCTTTCACATCTATGTCAATGCTTCACGTGAGGTCATCTGAGAGTTCGGAGTCTCTTGTATCAGGTGAGATTGTAATTGCTGAACCTTTGTCTGGACTTGATAATGAAGTGGAGGGGGAGTAATACAAGTCTAAAGCTTATTTTGAAGAAGATTAATTTGTGGTTCTTGGGTCAGAACTGGAAGACAGGCTGCTCTGGAAATAATTTTTATTTTAATACACAGGTATCCTGTTTGAGTGATAGCCCTGATCCAGCATAGGTGTTTGAGTTTCAATGTCACTTGAAGTACAGTGATATCCTGGCCACAGTGATTTATAGTCTAATAATCTTCAGGTTTGATTATTGTAATGGGACATATAGATGGGACTTCACTTTAAGACTATATGTTAGTGAGCAAGTTTATATTTTGATCTTTTTGATGCCTCATTCCTATTTGCCTGGGCGAAGAATTTCTTTGCTTTGTTTGGTGTCTGTACCGTGTTGTTCCCATTGGAAAAGCACAAGAACGGTTGCGTTACCAGCTTCATCTTTTACAGAATTTGGATGAGAGTGGGATCCAGAGCAGTTTCTATCATAACAAGAATTTGCATGCTTTTGTGGCTTAGTGGTTAAGATGCTGAACTTGACGACTGGAAGGCTAGCATGTCAGTAGTTGGAGACCTGAGTGTTGCACGATGGAGTGAGCTCCCATCTCTGTCCCAGCTCATGTCAACCTAGCAGTTTGAAAGAAAGAAATTGCAAGTAGATAAATAGGTGCCACTTTGGTGGGAAAGTAACAGGATTCCATGCACTCAGGTGCCTAGTCATGCATGCCACATGACCATGGAAATGTCTGCAGATGCAGACAGTGCAGGCTTTTTGGCTATCAATGGAAATGAGCACTGAACCCTAGAGTCAGATACGACTGGCTTTCGAGCAAGGACGACCTTTACCTTTACCTAAACTAGGACAACACTAGTGAGGATTTTCACTTAGAGGTGGAAAACATTATCCCCCTGTGTAATTCTCAGGAGAAAGAGCCATTTTGTATAGGCGTGGGCAAAGTTGCTATATTCCAGGGTAACAGGGAATAATAAGCCTCTTCAAAGTATTCTTTTTTCCCAAGAAGTCCTGGAAAGGGTAACTATTAATCCAGAATCTACTTGCTGGCATGCAGTTTTTAGTACCTAGCATGATGTTGGCTCTAGGCCATGATTGTTTGTTTTTAGGATGTATGTGAATAATTTTATTCACTCTTTTGTGTACTGCCACGGAGTGCATTAGATGAATGGAAGTTAGTAAATTCTTTAAATAAATAAATTAGGGCTCTTTAAGTTGTGACTTAGTTGGAAAGGAATTGAAGCAGCACCTGCAGAGTATTGAGAGTGAGAGTGACCTTTGGTTTTAGAGACAATACAAGTTCTGAATGCTAACTAAGCAAGTAAACCGCTAGTAAATGCTTAATCCAAAAGAGAATTACATTGAAAGGGCAGCTCCCAGGATGGTTCCTGTTTTTCAGAACTGAACTTTTGTTTATTTTTGTTAACAGTTGATTTTCTTCAGGGTCATTGCTTGATTTTAAAAAATTCATAGTAAATTAATGTTATAGTTTCTGGCGTTACTAATTGATTAACCATGCTTATATCTAAAATTATGGGGAAGAAGAGATACTTGCATGAGACATATCTGTTGTAAGAAACATAGTTTTCAAATGCAGTCTATATTCCTAGCTAAGCATGAGAATGGCGAGTGCATGTGTTAAGAGGATGATAATTCCATGCAGTTTACAAGTAGTTGTATTAAAAACCTTTTTTAAAATTTGAAAATGTTTTTATTTGTAACCTGACATAAAACATAAAGTAATATACAGGTACTGTACACAGAAAATCCAAACATAATGAATTTTAAAAGAATCTATATGAACCTCACCATCTTCAGGACATGAAAAAAGCTTTTATGTTTCTTCTCCTTCCTCTCCTTCAATTACCGCATCCTATTTAGCTCCAAAAAGACATTGTTTCATGTGCAGGAGTATAACTTTTCCCCTTCAATAGGATATACTCTATAACAGGGGTGCCCAAACTATGGCGTTTTACTTCCGCTTCCAGGAGCAGTGTGGGCTGGATGAATTGACATCGGGGGCCGGATCTGGCCCCCGGGCTATAGTTTGGACACCCCTGGTTTAAGCAGAGAAAATGGCAACCTAAAACCTATGTCATCCTGTGGCAAAACATATCTGTTGCAAAACAGATTGCAAGTTGCATTTTACCTCTGCTTCTGCTGAACCCGTTGACAGTCCATGGCCCAAAATGTTTGGGCACCCCTGCTCTATAATTTCTCCCCATATATGTTTAAATCAATTTATTTTTGACAATCCCTTTTTAACCTTAATATCAGATGTCAATTTATCATCAATAGCTATATTCTAAATTTCTTTAATAAGCTGATATTTAAATCTTCCTTTTCAATATTTTTGCTATAATTAATCTCATTGCATTTACTGAAATTGTTATTAATTCCTTTTTTGCCATTTTATAGTTGAACAGCTCTAAAGCAGGATAACAGTGTTATTTTGAAGCAAATCAAGTTTCATAGATAAAATTTTATTCATTTTATTAAAACAATTTATCATATTTCTGAATTTCTTCACATTAACACCATAAATTGAAATAGGAACCTCTTATAGAATATTTTGAATTATAACAGTTCCTTTTCACTGGTGTTAAATACTTTCTCAACATTGTTTTAAAGCAGGGGTTCCCAGCCTTTTTACGCCGTGGGCCTGACCATGCCCGCCAGAAGCGGAAGCGGGCACATTTACGGCAGCCGTAAATGCAGCCACCTCTGTGTTTACGACAGCTGTAGGCGCGTTTGCACATGCGTGTTTCACAGCTGACATAAATGCATCCACTTCCACTAGCAACGAGGGTGGCCGTGAGCCACATGAAATGGTGCCATGGGCTGTAGTTTGGGAACCCCAGTTTTAAAGCAATTCTCTTTAATCCTTACAGATGTATTTTCAATTTTTTCTTTTTCCATAAGCTTTTTCATTCCTCCTTAGTTATATCCCCATCTAGATCCATTTCTCAGGCTATTCTCAAACTCTGCTGTTGACGCTATGCATTTACCAATATTCCGCAAATTTTATTTATTAATCTTTTCCTTTTCTTATTTTCAATGTCCACCTCTCTCTCTGCACTGTTCTTCAAGCTTTGTCATCTCTTTAGAGTCTCTACAATTTTAACCCACCTTTCAATTCATGTGTCCAAATAAATCACATTACTGTATATCATTTTATCCTTTCTCCATCGCCTCATTAATATATCCTCACTGAATAATAACTCCAAAGTACAGTAAAACCTCACATAAAGAGCACCTCGCTTAGACTAACTCGCTTAAAGAGCAAAATTTTCTCTGAATGGTCGCCTCGCTTAACAACTAAAACTAACCAAAAATTCGTTTAACAACTAAATCAGGGTTTACAGTCCGCCCCCCCCCCCGGCCAGAAGTCACAATTGGTCACTTACAATGGTGTTTCGCTTAAACAGCAAACTTGCTTAAAGAGTAATTCCTTGGAACGCATTATGCTCTTTAAGCAAGGTACCACTGCATCCAAGGTTGATCTCTATTACTTTGTTGTACCCATTCTTCAATCTAATAACATTTCCCTTTCAAATTTATTTAGTACACTCTTTTTAATATCCTGTGGAAATTTTTCCAAGTCCACAATCTGGGTTAATGGGGAAATTATTAAACTAAATTATTAAACTTAGTAAGTGCAGAGTGATGCATGTTGGGGCAAAAAACCCCAATTACATTTATAAACTGATGGGGTCTGAACTCTCTGCGACAAACCAGGAAAGGGACCTTGGTGTCCTGGTGGACAACTCAATGAAGGTGTCAACCCAGTGTGCCTCAGCAGTGAAAAAAGCAAACTCAATGCTAGGGATCATTAGGAAGGGTATAGAAAATAAGTCAGCAAGTGTCATTTTGCCTCTTTATAAATCTATGGTGAGGCCCCATCTGGAATACTGTGTACAGTTCTGGTCGCCATATCTCCAGAAGGATATTATGGAGCTGGAAAAAGTGCAGAGGAGGGCAACCAGAATGATTAGGGGACTGGAACACCTTCCTTACCATCTGAGGCTGCAACGGTTGGGCCTTTTCACTCTTGAACGACGACGTCTAAGAGGTGACCTGATTGAAGTTTATAAAATCATGCACGGTGTGGACAAAGTTGATAAGGAAAAACTGTTTTCCCTATCGCATAACACTAGAACTAGGGGACACTCCATGAAACCTTTGGGTACTAGTTCTCAAACAAATAAGAGAAAGTACTTTTTCACCCAGAGGATCACTGGTCTATGGAACTCCCTGCCAGAAGAAGTGGTGACAGCTGTCAGTCTTGACTGCTTTAAGAAAGGATTAGACAAGTTCATGGAGGACAAGGGTATCAATGGCTATAATTATGGATACTTAAGGACAACCTCCGGGTTGGAGAGAAAGGCAGGATATCTCTCAATGCCATTTCCAGGGAATCCTAAGCAGAGGAAGGCATCTCCTTGGGAATACCCTGAAGGAAATGGTGAGCCACTGTGTGAGACAGAATGCTGGACTGGATGGGCTGTGGCCTGTTCCAGCAAGGCTGTGCTTATGTTCTTATGTTCTTAAATATTTTCTTATATTTGGGTTAGTTATATATTTAACTATTTTTAAAATATCGTCTTTCAAAAATACAGGGTCTCCCAATAGTCGCCATACATAGGCAAAATTGCATAACAACAGATACCCTGGAGTGTGTTCACCATGAGTGAGACTGTGTGTGTGTGTGTGTGTGTAGAAAGAGGTGACCAGTACGTAGATAATATCTTGTAAATATTTTGTAAGGTTTTGTAATGAATATTTTGTCAATAAAGGCACATTTAGCTAATATTTCCCATTTCCCCTATGTATGGCGACTTTTGGGATAGCCTGTATTTTGAAAATTCTCCTCAGCTTCACATAATTATATACTTCCCCATATTTTGAATTTATTATGATATTAGGGAGATTTCTCATTTGATGAGCAACGTTCTAATATTGAGAATAGGTAACCCTGCCTTCCTTTTTTTCTATATACTGCAATTTTTATTTTATTCTTGGTCCCTTATCCTCAATGCAATTTTTAAAAAATTAAATTCTTCCAATCCTTTAAAACCACATCTATTAACATCCAAAATGAAAAATTAAATTTGGGCATAATCTTCAGTTCACATAGTTGCATTACAAACTGTAACAAGATCCCATCTTTTTTTATTGCCATCAGGGAGCATAGAATGTTTGAAGAATTTGAAACGAGATAGAAACAAGATAAAATCTCTATCTAGACATTGAGCTCGCATAATATGCCTTCAGATGAGGTACAGCATACTCTGGATCCAGTCCTGCACTTTGCTTCTGCCTAAGCAAGCCATTGATTTGCAAATTAGATCCATGACAACAACAACAATAATTTCATGTCAGAAATTATTCAGAGTTGAATGGATTTTTGCAGAAGAAACTCCGCTCAGGGAACACCCAAATGAGGCTCCTTTCATGTCCCCAAGATCTGGGACAGAGACGGGTACTCAATCTGTCATACGGTACCTGGGTCTTGAACTGCCGATTTGCCAGCCTTCCAGCTAACAAGACGAGCTTCTTAACCTCTGAGCCACCACAGCCCCTACGATTCATGACTCTTCACTGGGGGAACTTATGTTGGTCCCCTACTTTTTCCATCTACAGTACCTCAAAGGGTGGTTGTAAATGGAACACACACACACACACACAGGAGAGAGAGAGAGAGAGAGAGTGTGTGTGTGTGTGAGTGTGAGTCATGTTTAGTACCTTCTATTGTTTGGAACAGTACCAACATTTACTCATCCTTTGGCAAACTTTTATGAAAGTTCCAGGAGACTAATCTCATGAAACTACATCCAGCAAGCCCATTTCTAAAGTCATACCAAGTACTTGATAGGATGTAGAGCTGAAAATATTTCCAAATGATGGACACTATCAGATTCCTCCTAGGGCAACACTTTGTTAGGTGAGGGCAGCCCAAATTGCAGTGTGATGAAAAAGTGTTTCTGCAAACTTACTGTTGGCTAGTAAGTTTTCAGGCGAGCATTTGGTGAGATAAATGTATTTTAGAAACTTTTCCCCCTGTGTCAGGTACAGGACAGATTTTTTTAGTCCATCCTGTTTTGCTGTCTTAGCTAATGGTAGAAATCTTATCCTTTGCTTCATTTGGACATTGTTTTCAGGAGATGGGAAGCAGCATATGTTGTTATTAAAGCGGTCCTGTTGAAAAGTGTTTTCATCTTTTCTGACATACCAACAGATCTGTATTTGAGTTTTTTTAGAAAGGATGCAATTTCCTGGAGACTTTAGAGATCTCTAAAAGAAAAATAGGGCCAAAAGGAATTAAGATTATACTGTAATAAACAAAACATGAAGTTCTTTCTTTGTTATATTGTTGTTTATGCTGACCTAAAGAACCTGAAGAAAAGGAACAGTCTATTAATGTGGGTGTCTTGTCTAGCGATCAATTTGCTTACCAATAACAGGCCACAACAATTCATGGTTGCCTATATGCTAGATGATATAGTGTGGCTAGATGATATAGTGTGGCTATGGCAGGCACACTTCCTAGCATGAACTTTTTGCTTGGTTGCCCCACCCCAAGAGTGAGTGGGAGAAAGGTCTGTTATGCATGCTGCTTCCGGGTTTTTTTGGAGGAATTTTGTGTTTGTTTATATATTTTTGTACATATTTAGGTCTGATGATTGCAAAGCAAGGTACAAAATAAGAAAAGCATACAGTAAACATAGTGAACAAACTTTGAACAAAAATTTTACATTCCTAGTGAAACATGATCAGACTACACCAACATTAGGTCTCCCTTGCCCTAAAGCAGTGGTTCCCAACGTGGGCCCCACACCCCACAGGGGGACTTTAATTCCCAGAAGCCCAAGACAGTACATTGGCTGATCAGTACTTTGAGGAATTGACTTAGGCTTCTGGGAATTGAAGTCCAAAAACCAAAGGTTGGGAAACACTGCTCTAAAGCCAGTCATATCTGAGTGCGATGCTCATCTCAGTTGAAATCCTAAGAGCCAGTGCTGTCTGCATGTGCAGACGTTTCTATGGTCATGCAGTAGGCATTACTAGACGCCGGAGCGCATGGAGTACTATTACCTTTCTCACTGAAGCAGTACCTATTTATCTACTTGCAATTTCTTACTTTCGAACTGCTAGGTTGGCAGGAGCTGGGGCAGACAATGGGAGCTCAGTCCATCACACAGCACTTGCCTCTCAAACTGCTGACCTACCGACCTTCTACTTGTCAAGACAGCATCTTAACCACTAAGGCCCCACGTCCCCACACCAACATTACTTGGTATTAAAAATCCAAGATGAAAACAGTGATTGATTTCTTACATTAATTTATGAGTAGAGAAGTTCAAGGTAGCTCCATTTTATGGCACATCACTGGATTTGTTCTGGCATTCTGCTACACACAGTTTCTCCTAAGTCAAGAAATTAAACATTTTTTAAAAGATTGTTTGGCATTCACATTGTAGTGTCATAAATTGACCAGCCAACCACAAAATCAAGTGGGCGGGCTGAAAGAAATCCTTGCCTCTTGGCATAGCTAATTTGAGGAATCAGTGACACAATAGAGTTATGGCTTGGCTGGCTGGGGAGATGTAGGTTTCTGGGATTGTCTTTCAGAGCCAGGGACTGCCCAGAGAGCTATGTTACTCACTCTGCAGAGACCTGGTGGAGTCTTCAGTTTTCCCATATAGCTGTACTTCTCTCCCACGCATTTGTTAGCTGTCTTCTTTAAAGCTCTGGGGAACTTCAGAAACATTTGCAGCAAAATGTAAGAAAGCTCTTTGTCAGGAGAGGTAAAGGTTAAATGCCCCTCTAAGGAGAATCAGGATGAAAGTGTAAGTTGAATACAGCCTGGATTGGAGTTCCTGCGGCTGCTGCACCTCTGGGGACAGAAAACTGAACAGTGGAAAAACTGAACAGAGGTCCTAAGCCAAATATTTATAGGTAGAGCATCCGTCCTCAGTAGATTTCTGGATACTTGACAACAGTCTTCACAAATTATCTGGTTTGTGCTTCTGCTTTGTGGTCTGCAGAAGCCTTCCTCTTAGTTGAACTAGCTGCCCTGTTTAAATCAAACCTGACTCATGTTTAGGTCCTCTGATGCTTCAGATACAGGATTTTCAAAATATACTTTTTTAAAATGCTTGTCATACAAGAACTGCCTTCCTCAAAGCAACCTTGGATTTGTATTACAAAAGTGGGGCATGAGTTCCAAAAAATTATGTACTTGGACTGTCTTGTGTTTCAGATGAAATGAGATCTGTGTCCAACATCCTTTTAGCTCATTTTAAAGAGTACCTTCCAGAGAGGAGAATCAGGATGACAGAAATTGTAATGATGCTTTGTCCTTTTGCTGTTTTTCCATTCTAAGTTGTGCATTCTACTGCCTTCTGCCTGATATTTCTAAATGTTGTTTTAATGATAAATGTGCATAAACACAATATGCAGAGAAGAAGAAAAATCACCACATCTATTTGTTCATGATTCCCCAAATCATTGCCTCCTCCCCACTTTTAAAGGGGGCCTTTTTTGGTAAAATTGCAAGCATTAACATGGAGCAGCTGGTTGGGCCTTTGGTAATCTGCTGTGAAACAGCATCTGTGTTACAAATGGCAAGATGGAAAAGGTAAAGGACTTCCATATTTAGAATTCATTGCAAAGTTGCTTTTTTATGATAGCATTTGCTCTCCTAAACCCAATTTAGTTTTTTTTTTAGAGAAAGTAAATAATATCGTCCATTTACATTACAGATCAGTCTATGCCAGCGATGGCGAACCTTGGCACTCTGGGTGTTCTGGAACTTCAATTCCCAGAAGCTGTGATCAGCAGGAGTGCTGACTTGGGCTTCTGGTAAATGAAATCCAAGAACACCTGGAATGCCAAAGTTCGCCATGGAAAACTTTATGTTTTGATGTTGTTTTCATATAATAACTGTATGGGCTCTGTTATGTTTATATCCCATGTTGAAATTGTAAGCCATATTGACTCCATTTGGTAAAAAATAGAAACACTGTACAGTAAAACCCCTACTCACGTAAAAAGTCAGTTCCATAGGCTTTTATGTAAATCGGGTTTTTACTTAACTGGAAGCAAACCCATAGGGAAAATGAATTTTTACTTAACTTGAAGCAAATCCATAGGAAAAATGAATTTCTTACTTAACTCGAAGCAAACCCATAGGAAAATGTTATTTATATAAATCAAAGCAACCCCATAGGAAAAATGAATTTTTTATTTAACTTGAAACAAATCCATAGGAAATTGTGTTATATAAATCGGGACATGGTTTTAGTGCAAAAATCATTATGTAAGTCAAATTTTAAGTAACTCGAGGCATATGTAAGTCGGGGTTTTACTGTAAATGAAAAAAATAATCTCCCTTCCAGGAATGTCCTACTGGTCTCATTTTAAAGACTTTAGATTTCCTGGGTTTTTTGTTGTTGTTCAGTTGCACAGTCAATTCTAACCCTTTGCGACCCCATGGACCATTGACTGCCAGGCACCTCTGTCCTCCACCATCTTCCTTAACCCACCCACCTCTGTGCCCATTGCATCTACAATATCATCTAGCCATCTCATTTTTGGCCGCCCCTTCTCCAAAGAAAATAAGTTGTAAAATAATTAAAAATGTAGTCTAGAAAAGGAAGAAGTGGACTCATTTTGAGAACAATATGGAAACCTTGTAAAACCTTGTAAAATAAAGTGCACTATTTGAATGAAGTTAAAAACTGAAGCTTTTGCTTCTGTCTTTAACTGATTGCAACTTAGTGCTATGGTTGAACTCTATGATTGTTGAGGGAAAAATTACTTTATAAGTCATTGTCTAAAGTTATCTGATTTCTAATAAATAACATCTAAAGCATGCATTCTCAACCTACAGCCCACAGGCCAAACCCGACCCCTGACGCCCCTTGCTGATCCCGGAAGCAGAATTAAAATGCATTCTGTGTATGTGCAGCATGCATTTTGCTTCCAGGTGGGAGGAACCACATGACCTTCCTGATCAGCAGTCCATGAGATGTGGCCAGGCCCGCGACCTGAAAAACTTGAGAAAGCTTGATCTAAAGCCAACTGGCCAGGTTGGAATGAAGGTATTTTCCTAAGTTAACAAAAAATGAAAATCAAGACTGAGAGGTTGAGGGAATGATCTTTTTCTTCTATCTCTAGGCAGAGGCGAAACTGCCAAAATGAAGGCACCTTTTGGTGAGTTCATTCTGCAGTTCCTTTCACCAGACCTAATGTGAGAAAGATTAGCTGGCAACACAAGGTTGCTATTACTAGGGTACACCCAATTGCAGTTTTGTAAGGTAGTATGATGTCTAAACACAACCTGTGTATGTGTGGCAAAATCAGAAATTAAATTTTATAAACCAAGAAATGTCTGTTTCCTGAGGCTTATGGCAATTTGTTCTCAACACAGTAAACAATGGCTTACTGTGATGTCTAAATACAGTGGTACCGCAGATTATGAATTTAATTAATTAATTAATTTTTATTTATTCTTCAAATTTCTATTGCCGCCCAACTCGGCAATGATTCTGGGCAGCTAACAACAATTAAAAGCAACATCAAACTTATTAAAAAGCCATTAAAACCCCATTAAAAATTAATGAGTTCTCCGGGGTTTTTTGTATTGCGAAAAATTCGTAACCCAAGGTACCACTGTATTTTACAGTAGCCTCTAGTGTCCAGCTCTGGTAATGCACCAGTTTCCTGGGAAAACCTGCTTCGTATTCTGAAAATAATAATAATCATAACCTGAGGCATTATTTTCAATGGATTTTCATTTATAACCTGAAAATTTTATTACCTGAGGCATTCCTAACCTGAGGTACCACTGTACTGTTGCAAAACCAATACAGTGGAACCTCGGTTAATGTAATTAATGTGTTCTTCGGGACGTTTTCTACAGTGAAAATTACTTTAACCAAATTTCTTATAGGAATGTATTGAAAACCAAAATACATTAACTGAAACACGTTTTTCCATAGGAATGCATTGAACAATTAATCCGCATTAAAAAAAACTGTTAATCAAGCCACTATTTTCTATGGATTTCCTTTTGTTATGCGATTTTTTTATGTTAACCGAGCCATTTGTTAAGCAAGGTTCCACTGAACAGTAAAACCCTGGGTTACGGACGCCTTGGGTAACGGAAAAATCAACTTATGGAAGGAAATCATTTCCCGATTTACAAAAAAAAAAAAGTGTTATGGACAGGTTTTTTTGGTGTTCCGACTTCGCATGGTGGTGGGAGGGCGTTTTGATCATTTCCGCTCCGGTTTTGGAATTTTTCATCGCATTTTGGCTCCAGCAGAAGCTCTCAACACAACCAGAAACTGCTGGAATTTCCCCCCCACCCCTCATCAGCTGCTCGGTGGCACTTTCCCTGCAATTACCATAGCTGGCAACTAGATGGCAATGTCAAAAATGTGACGAATATACATTGAAAATAAAAAAATATCAGCTCCTGAGCTCACTAAAATGCAAAAAACAAAACAAAACCCAACAACATATTTTTCCTGTTCCAAACTCTTTCTAAAGGGCACTTTGAAAATTTTCACTGTGTTTTCGCCACTTTAGAAAGAGTTTTCAACAGATTTTTTTTGGCTCTTTTCTAACCTCCAGAACTTTTTTGTTTTCAGTGCATTCCTATGGGAAACCATGCTTTGCTTCATGGAAAAATCGCCATAAGGAAAACCCCTTGGAACGGATTAATTCCATAACCCAGGGTTTTACTGTATAAAGATTGTAATGTTAGACAGGGGCTTCATACAAAGCAATGATTTTGAAACTACAAAAGGCAATCAACACATTTTCTGTATGCTTTCCAGAGGACTAAAACTCCAAGAATCTATTAACCAATCACTGGAGTGTTAATCATAAAATAATAAAAACATCCTTGTCTGTGTATGTGTATATTGACACTTTCTTTGTGGAAAGGAGGTCTGCAATTCTTAGCAGAGGTCACTTGTGCCAGATTTACATATTACCATAGTGGCACTGGAGTATTTTTCAAATCTGTTGGTGAAAACATGTCTGTGGTAAATTGGAACTCGGGGTCCCATCCCACTCCGGTAATGGCTGCAGAAACAAGATCTGCAGATTAAAATGGCTCCCTACATCTGCATTTCAAGTTATGCATGAATCCTGGTCTTATGTCCTAAATGTCTTTCGGCAGCCATCAGTCATTGCAGGGCCCACTGAGAGCTCCTCATCTGCCATTTTGGAGTTATTAGGTTCAGGGAGCTGTGAAAGCTGTTGGTTGACTTGCTATTTGCATTTATTGTTTATGCAAGATTTATGTGTTCAGAGGAGCTGGGATTGTTTTAAGAAAGGTCCACTGGGACAAGCAAACACTTCTCACTAATGTGTTCCAGCATGGGTGTGTTTGTGCACTCTGCTTGCTAGTGGCTTTTCAATGGTGATGTCTCTCTGTAATAAGATCTCTTCTGGGAAAAGGGAATATGTGTTTCAGTAAGCCTGCTCTTATTTTTATTTGACATCTATGCAACTATCCTCAATTTGGAACCTGCTGTCTTGAAGATGAACGTCCCCTAGTGCTTTGTCTGGAACAGAATTTGCTGGACTGCAGTCTGGTAAAAATCCACATTTACGGTTGCCAGTGTAGGGGATGAAGACATATTGTTCTTAGAAATCCCAGTGAACAAAATTTTCATTGTGCAGGTCAGTTGTTGCTAATCCCCTAACCAAATCTCTCCCCAGTCCAGTTATAAAACCTAAAGCAAAAGGGTTTAGACAAGTTGTGACTTTGGCAACAGAATACGTCTGCTAAGTGTGCAAAGATGGAATTCTCTGTTTGATGTACCACAGCTATGTTATGATAGCCGGTGTTGGTCTGAGAGGTGTGTTGTATATGTAGACACTAAGAAAGAGACACAAGCTTGTATTGTGCTACAAAATCCTGTCAGTAGCCTAGAGGACGTGATTTTAGCGCAAGATATTCTGGCACTTTGCCTCTGTGTTGATGGGGACATAGACTCCTCAACCTTCTTTTTTTCAGTTCAGCACCTCAGGCTAGTTTCACACTTCTCGAGTGTGCAGTGACACTTTTGAGCAGGAGCCAAGGTCATGGTCAGCTTTACACCATGCTGGCCGGCCATTGTGGAAGATTACTTCAAATGTACATGTCCATGGAAACGTCTGCAGATGCAGACAGCGCTGGCTCTTCGGCTATAAATAGAGATGAGCACTGAACCATAGAGTCTGATACGACTGGCTTTCGAGCAAGGGTGACCTTTACCTTTACTGCCTGTTTAAAGAAATCAAAAGATGATGGCAGGCAGCTATATAGAGGGTAGCTAAGAGATGGCTTGGCTGGCTTCTGTTTGGAACAGACACGTTAACATTGCATTTATGGGACAAGAAAGTAAGAATGATTTTGGGGGCTGCACATCCAACACTGAAGAAATTCAGAACATGGTGTAGTCCCATATTTAAATGATGAAACGTGTTTAGTAAAGGTAAAGGTCTCCCTTGCTTGAAAGCTCACTCTGTCACATAGTACTCAGATCAGGAACTGCTGACCTTCCGGTTGTCAAGCTCAGTGTCTTAACCACTAAGCCACTGCTGCCCTGAAACATTCTTAACATGCACCGAAAAGCCTGGACTAAAACCTTTTAGCTGCTTTGTTACCATACTATGTTCTGTCATGGGGGTGGTGGTGGTTCTTGTCTAGTTGTCACATCTCACTCTGAAAGTGAAAATGGCTGACTACTCACTCCTCCTTAAAATCATCCGGACCAATGGTTTTAAGCAGAGGTTCACAACCTACAGCCTGCAGGTGACCTGCGGCAGCAAATCATCTGGCATGTGACAATGACCCCGGAAGCGGAAGCATTTATGACAGCCGTAAATGCGCCTGCGCAAATGTGCCTGCCGTGGTTTACAGTAGCATTTATGGTAGGGGAAACCACGTGCCTGGCATGTTCATCTGTCTGAGGGGGCGTGGCCTGGCTCGTGGCGCGAAAAGGTTGAGAACCCCGGGCTTTAAGTTTAGAGGATCACCCTTTCCTTAGGATCTGGCCTCATGATGAGCCAAAGTACGATCATACAACTTGAGAAAAGTAATGGCTAGCTCATTGTTTGGCTAGACCCACGGATGAATAGCTCTGTCTATGGTTTGAGCTTTCTCAGTGTTCACTTGGTGATGTGTATTGTTTTTTATACTAGCAAGGGTTGCCCGGCGTTGCCGGGCTTTTCCCCCCGTGTGTTTTAATAAAAAATGAACCAATTTTATTTTTGCAATAGTTTTAAATTGTGTTGGAAGGTTAAATTGTGTTAATGTTTTTTAAAAAATTGCTTAGTCTGTAATTTTAAATTTTTAAATGTTTATTTATGTAATTGTTTTTTGGCTTGGCTGTTATTAACTGGGATCTGATTTTTTGGTTTTTTTTTAGGATTAATAAAAGACGAAAGTATGATATAATTTTTTCAAATTGTTTTATGTAAGTGAATAATGTTTTAGTTTTTTGAATTTTTTAAATTAGTTGTACCGTAGGTCATAATTTTCATAATGTAAAAGTAAATGTTATTACATTCCTTGGTTTTAAAATGTGTTTAGATTTTTGGAGTTTAAATTT
Source organism: Bradypodion pumilum (assembly GCA_035047305.1). NCBI lineage: Eukaryota > Metazoa > Chordata > Lepidosauria > Squamata > Chamaeleonidae > Bradypodion > Bradypodion pumilum. The sequence goes on along the minus strand of JAWDJD010000002.1, from coordinate 36,904,577 downwards.
GAGTTATAACTCAGCACAGGAGTTTTAAAAGTTTCTATTGTATTTTATTGACATATGTTTTAGTGTAATTTTTTTACTTGTTTTTATTGGTGTGACCTTTTGTGTAAAATTGTGAATTTGTGTTATGCTGTTGTGTGTTTTTGAATTGTTTTTACTATTGTGGCCAGCAGGTGGTGCTGGTAGGGGTTATTGTATTTTGACTTTTTCTTCTCTCCTGGCCTCTGGGTGGAGCTTCTTCTTGGAAGTAGTCTCTTTCTTTATTCATTTGTTTTTCAGTCCTGGTGGTGGTTGCACATGTTTTGGTAAGCTTGCTTGTTTTCTTTGTTTTGTGTGTGTGTGTGTGTGTGTGTGTGGGGGGGGGGTGGAATTTGTATTTTTTGTCTGTTTGTTTTGTTTTTGATTGTGTCCTTGTTTACTTCGTATTGTTTTTGGTGTTTTTGTTTTTGTGTATTTTTGGATGTGTTTGACTGTTTTTAGTTATGTTTTAAAAAATATTTATTTATTTGGTGTTGGGGATTGGAGAAGGGACGTGGTCATTGGGGGTTAGGAAGGGTGGGCTAGGTGGTGGGGAGAGGGGCATGGTCATTGGGGGTTAGGAAGGGTGGGTTAGGTAGTGGGGAGGGGGGCATGGTCGTTGGGGGTTAGGAAGGGTGGGCTAGGGGGGTGGTCTTTGGGGTTAGGAAGGGTGGGCTCGGTGGTGGGGAGGGTGGGTTTAGTGTGTTATGGTGGTTTGTTTGTGTGGAGTCGTGAAAGTAGATCGGGTTTCCCCTTTAATATCTGTGGGTGGGGGTTGCGACCCCCCTCTCCGCTGCCTTCCCTAGGGTTGGGAGGTTTGTGGGGAGAAAAGGGATATATTGCCCCCACACTTCTGGAACCAAATGATCAGGCAGACTGGATGGAATCCCCCCCACCCCTTCTCCTTAAAAGAAGTCCGTTTTTAAAGAGAAGAAAAGATGGAGTTGTTTTAAGGAGGGGGAGGGGTGGGGGAACGATCCTCTCTGCCTGTTCGTCTGTGTCCAGAAGGGTGGGGGCAATATATCCCTTTTCTCCCCACAATCCTCCCAAACGTAGGGAACCCAGCGAAGAGGGGGATCGCAACTCCCCCACCCACTGATATTAAAGAGGAAACTCCAGTCGGGAGCTTCAGGCTCTGTTGGTGAGGGAAGGAAATCCGGCTGGTGTGTGCTTGGCTGTGACTTGTTTTTCTTTTTCATTTTTCGGGCGCCGTTTTCCTCAGTGCTCTGCCGCTCATGGCGCGCAGGACGCTGGGGCTTGTAGTTATGGGTTGCTGCTTTCTGTTTGTGCTGCGTTTTTTAAAAATGCTTTTCTTTCGATTGGCTCCGGCACGTTTCCGAACGCTGCCCCGTGCGAGAGCCTCTCAGCCTGATTGGCTCTGGCGAGGCGCGGCGCAAGGAATGTTGGGAAGTGAAGTTGTTTCCCTTTCTTTGCGTTTGTGGGGCTGTTGCCCCACTGCCGGTTTTTTCAATCCTTCGTTGACCTGCGTACCCAGATCGGCCGTGTGCACGAAGGGTGAGTGCAGGCAAGTAGGGCGAGGCATAGCAACCTATAGCCAGTTCCAACGGTTAACCCTTGGATTTATAGGTTAAGATTTCACTCCTGGTTTTTATCTTTTTAGTGTGATAGTTTAAATTAAGTTTCTCATAGTATATACTGTAGTGACAAAGTTAAAACCAAATGCAAAATATGAAGGACTGGAATCAATTCCACCGCTCTTATTGGACGCTCCCTCGGCCAGCCGGCCTGGAGGGAACAGCAGCTGTGTGGCTCAGGCGGCTACAGACCCACCGCCGCCGTTATCAGACATTGTGTTTTTGTATGGTTTAATTATCTCAGTTTATTATTGAAGTGTTTTTGTATTGTGACGGTTTGATATTTCATAATTGTAATTGCAATACTGTATTTGGTTTTTTGAAATGTTTCTGAAATGTTTTTGATATGTAATTGTAATTGTTTTTGACACCATGTAATTGTGATACTTTGTTTCTTTGTTAGCCACCCAGAGTCACTCTGTGAGTGGGGCGGCATACACGTTGAACAATTAAATTAAATTAAATTAAATATCAAGAGACAAGAGTTAAAATGAGGAGGCTTAAAAAGGAGCATTTCTGCTCAGTGTTAAGTAGGAGTAAAATTAGTACATAGGTCACTAGTGTTACAGTTATTACTAGCCTATGCTGTGGTTAAGGTCCTGCCTAGGTAAGGTGTTGGTAGAGTTTGACAGGCTCTTTGTCTGACGTGGTTACTTTTGGTTATGGGTCACTACCTAACTGTCGGGATCAAATATAACCTGCCTAAATTTACTAGTACTGTATCTGATTTGTTTAGTAAGAGTGGAACTCTTTTAACTGTATGAAGTGTCTAGGAAAGAAGTAGTGCTGACCAGTAGATGGCAGTATTGTTCTTTTGCATTAATGCTTCTGTATGCTGAGTGTGGTTTAAAGTCACTGCTCAGAGTTGAATTTACTTTGACATAGTTTTTGATTTCATTCAGATTCAAAACTAAAGTTATTAATTTCCTGTCCTAACATGAGCACTTGTGTAAATATGCTGTGCCATTAACTGCACTTGGGACTCTTGACATACAGCCAGCCTTCACGTAGGACTACCTTTTAAGTTGTCCTAAGTGATATCGGCATATTAAATTTCAGCAATTAGGATGTAGTTGAAGTCCAGATGGCTTTGCTTTCAGTAGTATGGTTCTCTCCATTCCATGGGTACAATTTTATGCTTAACATCAGTTGGTACCCATGGATGTGAAATTTTAGAGTCTGCTTGCACAGATGACGGAATATATGTGGAATAAAATACTAAGCAGCTTGGTTATATGTTATAAATGATACATTTGTAGTGAAAACCCTTGTTTCAAGTGGGTGATTGTGTTTAATATAACAGCTTGAATTAAAAAAAAATGTATAGTAGAGTCTTTTGACTTTAGGATTGGAAATCACTTGTTTTTTAAAATAATCAAATAATATACACTAAATTGTTTTTAATTGATTTACAATAATAATTTCTCAGAAACTGGAATTCTGCTTTGTAAAACTTCAAAAGGCTTAGAGGGACATGTGCATGCATTTGTGTACAGTTGTTGTTCTGTATTACTAATTTGCCCTGCAGATTCACATTTCTGTAATATCTAATTCTTAAAATGATGAGATTTGCATTTTTTGATGAATCTGTTAATATTGATTAAATTTTTTAGTATACAGTATTACCAAATTTTTTATTTCTACATATTATTATTATATAATATATAGCATGAAAGATTGTTCATTGCTCTGAAGAACTTAAATGATTCTAATATATTTTGGGCATGTATCTGCCATAAACTCAGTGTCAAGCCTTCAGTGATAAGTAAAACAGTCCAGAAAACACATTTATTTTAGTAGATTAATAATTTTATGCTATGAATTCTACTGTTTAGAACAGAAAACTGAGTTCAATTTATATTCTAGAGCAATTTTTTCCCCCAGCCTGCTAGTCCTCTTCCTCAATTGTGTCCACCTGCAACCCAAACCATCCATAGCCAGCACATTGGAAGGGTATTAGTTTATGAAAGCTGTCCAAACTGGAAATCAGGATTAGCAGTACTTTTGGGTAATTGGACCTGGATCTAAGTAGCTGTGAATCTTGGCTATTGAGTTCCATGTTTGTGTATTTATGTGTGTGGAGTGTCAGGCTTCATACTTTTCTCAAATGGAAGCCATCTGGCCCACAAAAGAGAAGTTTCAGAGAGAGTATTTGATATGAAACACATTATGTGATAAGTAATACGACATGCATAAAAAATCAGGTAAGCTTAAAGAATGCTGAATTTCTCTCAGTTATTGTCAGTCTTTTCAATGTGCCTAATAGGTAGCCACAGAAATACTAATATGGACGTCACTCTTAACTTTGAAAGAGCGTATTGTTTTGTATCAAGAGCAGACCATGACACTTTACTGCCAGAAGTAGAATAGCAATGACCCCCCCCCCCCTTTCACTCTCACCCTATACTGTTGGCATGGATTTTTCTTAAACCCAGCCAAGTTATCCTGGCACATGAGACAGAAATGGCACTAACATTTTTTTCTTCATCCCTTGCAATAGCGAACAATAACAAAGCTAATAAACAACACAATGTTTCCCTTTAATGACACCCCAAATCTTCTCTCTGAGGCACTGGCTTAATTTTCTGTAATGGTAAGGAGAGCATTGAACATCTTTGAGCTGTGTGTATTGCCACCAAGGAAGCATTATTTATTTATTTTCTTTTGAGGTCTTTCCTCAAAATGTACATATTTCAAAGTCAATGTAACGGGAGAAATAGTTAAAAAGGAAACACTGCCATACTGAGAAACAATGTGTTCAAATCTTATTGTGGATATGAATAACAAAAGACCAAAGTTGGTTAATGGGTTAGTTTTTAAATGTGTTGTAATGTTGCAGAGGAATGTAAACAGTACTTGCTAAATTAATTGCTCCTGTTAATTTAGGTTGTCTTGACTCTACAAGACTCCTGGATGAGAAATTTCCAAGATTCACAGAAGTCCTTATGAACAAAGTGAGACAAGGCTTTCTTTCTCTTGTCAAGATTTTTAAAATTAGCTCACAGTATGTCTGTGTAAGTCAGGGGTTCTCAACCTTTTCAAGCCGAGGGCTAGGTCATGCTCCCTCAGACAGCTTCGGGGACAAGACGGCCATTTTGCCTTTCCTGCCACACATGGCACTTCTTGGTATGTCAGAGGCGGCGGGAGGCCACATGAAATGGTGTCGCAGGCCGCATCTGTCCCCCGGGCCGCAAGTTGAGAACCCCTGGTGTAAGTCTATAAGAGGCAAAGGACATACATACTACGAAAGAAGGATTGTGTACTATGGAAAAGACACAGATAGCTTGTCTAGTAATTCTGATTCTGAACATTTATACAAACGTTCTAATAGTAACTGTATTTTCAAGTAATTTGCACAAGGTAAAATGATCTGCACAAAATACACAACAGGTAAGATACAGAATTTGCTTTAGAATTGTGGAATTAATAGCTCCACAAATAGCTCCAGAAAACATTTTTCTCTCTTACAGAGCAGAGGAGAAAAAATTCCAGTTTCTGAGTCTCACTTGCAAAGATGAAGGAATCAAGGATATGCGTTTCCATGCTGTAGACATGTTGCACTCTTAGAAATTCAAATTTTCAGCAAGGTAGTATATTACATGGCAATGGGAAGCAGGAGGAAAATCCCAGCCTTGCTCTTTACATCTGTAATATTTAAAGTACTTCAATAGGGGGCCCTTGATGCTTTGATCTAATGGCACAGTATACATTCTAAAGATGGGAGAGCAGTTTGGAATATTGTTGTGATGTACAGCATTCTAACAATATGTTGTAATATTCCGAGGTGTTGCACCTTGGCAGCCCTTCTGTTCTTTCTGGGCCCTCTGTTTGAAACAGGTAATTACGATAGGCCCCCTCAGATCAGTTTTGTAAAGGCGGCACCCTAAGGGGTACTCTGGCTGAAGAGTGACATGAAGCCCTTTCCAATACAATGGGTGGCCTAACATTTCTCTTGAAGGCCAAGCTCATTAAATATTCCGTTCCTTTCTCCCCCATTCCCCCCCCTCCCAAACCTTCTTCATGCACTTAGTTTGAGATGTGCGAAGTCTGAGGTTTCTCTGCTGAGGACTTAGCAAAACTGCTTAGAGTTCTCAGATTGAATTTTTTATGTATATGACTTCATGATGGCATTAGCATGCGCTTTGATCCATGTGTGAATGGCACTGGGTCGGCTCTTATTGCCATATCCAGATGGTGTTACGGGGAACAAACAGTTGTGTTTTAGGATTTCTCAATAGACTGTCTAGACTGGCTTTGTAGCAGACAGATACAGCCACCCATCAAATTAGCGTTTGTCAGATTTATGGTAATGGTTCACCAAAGCCTTCCTGTCACTGACATTAAGATTTACGCTGGCCAAGTTATTTTGTTTTCTACTCAATATAGGGAGCCTAATTTATTTACAAAGCCCCTACTCCCTTCCCGACCACAGATTCAGTGGAAACAATTTTCAAATAGATGCCTTGAGTTTTTAGAAATGATTAAAAGTAAGTAACTTGCAGCTGGGTTGACTGAGGAAACCTTTTATTTCCCCTTTTGGATGATAAGATGGATATCTTCTTTTCCATGCCATCCCATATGCTGCTTTTAGAAAGAAAAACATGTATGTGGATTACTATGGCTAGAGTTTGAACTTTCATGTTACTCTAGAGTAACATGAGCTGCTCCCTGCACACAGTGGGAATAACCTTTTGACAGGCAACAATGTCCATTCTCAGTGGAAATGTTTTTCCAAGTCTGGCCAGAGTGCCTTTGATCACACCACCTCAAATGTAGGGGTCATAGCTATTATGCCAGGCAGGAACCATTAGCTATTGACCAAAGCAAAAGATAAATTAGGGTAGGGATCCCTTTGAGGAGTATTTAAATGGAATCCAAAGTCTTGTGGTTGTTGCTGTTTTCTCCTAGGAAATTAGTAGCACAGGATACTTGGGGGGGGGGGGGGGGGAGAGAAGTTACATGATTGCCTGGGAAAGTTACTTGCTTTAAACTGCAGACTTGCTTATTTTTCTAAATTACCGTTAAAAAAGAAGCTTTAAATCTACATATGTGCCTTTGTGTATGTGTATGAATGCATACATGTTTGTGTATGCAAGTGTAATATGTGTACGGTATATCCTTTGTATATATTCCTTGTATATATACGTATGTTTTTGACAGCTGCACTTTGTGAAGAAAGATTTTTTATTTCTTCATGCAGTATAAGTAAAATGGACATGCCACGAACCTTTGGGACTCACTGATAATTCTCGTGCACTATCCACAAGAAATTGGTTCATGCCTGAAGACGTGATCTCGAGTCACTAAAGCTTGTGTAACATTTGTATTTTTAGTGGTCCAATAAAGGTATTGCTTTGCTCCTATAGACATGAGACTGCCAAAATTAAGCCATCTTTTGGTGAGTTCATTCTGCAGTTCCTTTCACCTGACCTAGTATGAGAAAAGATTAGCCGGCACAAGGTGGCCATTGCCCAGGGTACGCCCCATTGTGGTTAAAAAATACCACAATCTTTGAGGAGGCTCTTTCTGTGTACCCATGCCTTGCTCCTATATTTGTAATGGCTTTAGGTTTGTGTTGACTAAACAGAAAGATGAAAGAAGAAAGTAAATTTAAGGTCAGTGATGGTGAACCTTGGTGTCAGCACTTCCTCCTTCTCTGGACACATGCCAACGTTACCTTAAGGTTCCCTGGCACTAAACTCCCTCCGCCTCAGTCCTCTCCTTGTCCCCTCCTGGGTCTCCCATACACAGGCAGCTCCAATTTGGGACTACTGGGACTCCGAGCAATTTTCCATGGAGTGCTGGTCCAGCAAAATATTACCTTTTGCTGCAACCTGGAAGATCCACTCTAAAAGTGATCCCCAGAAAATATTAATAGAAGAGAATGGTAGCAGTGTGGCCTCTCCTGGCTTAAGCTGGCTTTACTCTGTCCCCCTCCCTTAAATAAGCAACAATTTATTAAAGGAATTGAGGTTTATTTCTCGTAAAGGATATTAAAGATACAGTGTTCACAAAATAGGTAACTAAATACTTTATACATCACTATTCAAAAAGATTCAGGAAAAGTCATTACTTTGGTTTCCCGCACAACATAAAATAATCTCATTTGCTAATTCTAAATCTTCTGAGAGAGCAGGTTTTCCTTCTTTTATTATTCTTCCAATTCTCTTCTCAATCTCTTTAGATTTACCTCAGAATGGTTTCCTCAGCTTTATTCTGAGGGCCCGACCAGGAGCAGTGGCCACACACCAACCGGATCTAGTTTTCTTGTCGGAGTAGTGGCAGAGTAATCTGAGATTACAGAAATTAGATATAACACCTGTGCCATGGTCAGATCACTATCTGGTGACTTTGGACTTTTCTGGGGACGGCATCCCACCGTAGGGAGGCAGGGCCTATTAAATTGGCCTGCCCCCGGCGACTAATGGATTCCGATGGATTCCAGAGGGAACTGGGGTGTTTTCCTCTGGATCGGCAACTTGATTCACTCGAGGCGCTCGTTGACCTGTGGCACAGGACGACAACAGCGGCCTTGGATGAAACTGCGCCACTACGGCCTCTCCGAGCCCGCGGGGCTCGGTTATCCCCATGGTTCACGGAAGAACTACGGGAGCTTAAATGGGCGAAGAGACGGCCACTGGGTGAAGACCCAGAGTTATTCCGACTGGACACTGGCTAGAGCAGCTATTAGGGCCTACAGGGTGGCTATAGTGGTGGTGAAATGACAATATTTCACCACCCTTATTGCCTCTGCGGATAATTGCCCAGCCACCCTGTTCTGGGTAACTAGTTCTCTCCTTTGTAGAGGGGGGGGGGGTCGGTGCCCGGTTTGCACAGATCAGCTGAGGCTTTTTCTGATTATCTGGTGGAGAAAATTGGCTGGATTAGCTCGTGGTTTAATCCTGGCGTGGATGGGGAGAGTCCCGGTGGAGTGGAGGAGACACCGGATCACAGTCTTGCCATGTTATCTGGCATCGGTTCGATCCAGTTGTCCCTGAGGAAGTGGACAGGCTCCTTGCAGCTGTTCGTGCCACCACATGCCCCCTGGATCCCTGTCCCACCTGGCTGGTGAAAGCCTCCAAGGTGGTGACGGCAGCTGGGTTGGGGCGAAAATTATTGCATCATTATGGGAGGGGGTGTTTCCTTCACCTTTTAAACATGCTTTGGTGCGCCCCCTCCTAAAGAAACCTTCCCTCGACCCAGCAGTGCTGGCCAATTGTAGGCCAGTATCCAACCTTCCCTTTTAAGGGAAGGTTCTGCAAAAGGCCGTGGTGCTTCAGTTGCAGGGGGGCCTGGATGAAGCGGATTATCTGGACCCCTTCCAGTCATAATTCAGGCCCGGCTACGGTACAGAGACAGCATTGGTTGCACTGATGGTTGATCTCTGGCGGGAGCGGGACGGCGGCCACCCGTCCATCCTTACTCTTCTTGACCTCTCAGCGGCCTTCAATACTGTTGACCATGGTATCCTTCTGGGTCAGCTCAAAGGATTGGGGATCCAGGGCACAGTGTTATCCTGGTTTTCCTCATTTTTGAAGAGCCAGACCCAGTTGGTGTGGTTGGAGAGTGAGAGGTCCAGCCCTAGGCCCCTCAAATATGGGGTGCCTCAGGGCTCAGGGCTCTCTCCTCTTCTATTCAACATCTACATAAAGCCATTGGGTGAGATCATCCGTTCCCACGGGGTGAGATACCATCAGTATGCTGATGATACTCAGCTGTACATCTTGGCCAGTGGTAATCCAAGCGATACTGTTAAAGTCCTATCCAGGTGTCTGGAGGCTGTGGGGGTCTGGATGGGAGACAACAGGCTACAGCTGAATCCTGGCAAGACTGGGTGGCTGTGGGTTGGGGCCCCTGCGTTATCCCGGGAGCTACCATCTTTGGTTCTGGGTGAGGGTATTTTGCCCCAGGCAGACCCGGTGCACAACTTGGGGGTCCTCCTGGACTCACGACTACTGCTCGTGGCCAGGAGGGCCTTTGCACAACTTCGTGTTATTCACCAGTTGCGCCCGCTCCTGGACCAGGACTCTTTGCTCATGGTCACTCATGCTATGGTGACCTCCAGACTAGATTACTGTAATGCGCTCTACATGGGGCTGCCCTTGATGACCATCTGGAGGCTGCAGTTGGTCCAGAATGTGGCTGCCCGGGTGGTGACGGGGTGCGGGTGTTATGCTTGTGCCCCGCCATTGCTCCAGGAGCTGCAGTGGTTACCAATTTGCCTCTGGGTGCAATTCATGGTGCTGGTAATGACCTTTAAAGCCCTACATGGTGGTGGGCCAAGTTACCTCAGAGACCGCGTCATCCCAAGAATGTCTGCCCGTCTGACTAGAGCAGAGCGGAGGGGCTCTCTAACTGTACCATTGGCTGGAGGGGCTCACCTTTCTAGCACGAGGAGGAGGGCCTTCTCCGTGTCTGCTCCGGCCCTTTGGAACCTCCTGCCGACAGAGTTACGGTTGCAGACAGAATTGCTGCCTTTTAGGAAAGAACTCAACACCTGGCTGGCTGGCTAGGTGTGGGGTACTCCTGGGGAGGTGGCACCTGCCCGCTGACTCATTTGAACTTCCTCTCTTCAGATGGGGTGGGTGGGTTTTTGATGTGTTTTTAAATGAGGTTTTAATGGGTTTTAATAAGGTTTTTAAATGGGGTTTGTAAAATGTTTTTAGCATGTTTGTTTTTATGTTTTTTATAGCTGGTTGTGAGCTGCCCATAGCCGCCCTTGGCGAGGTGGGCGGCAATACAAATTTTGAATAATAAATAAATAAATAAATACAATAAATAATAAATAAAATAAATTTATCTCAGAATGTTTCTTTTAAATTCTTTAGAAATTCTCCTTCAAAATTCTAAACTGAATCACCTTCAAAATTCCTTTCTGAAAGTTCCTCTCAGAAAACGTTCTCAAAGACAGTTCTCTCCCTGATTTTAAAGTCACAGGACACTGTCTTTTCGAACCCTCACAAGTTAGACCTAATTTAGCAAACATTCAGGCATGCCCAATTACCTAGGGTTTTACATCTTCCATTTCCTTAAGGGAATATGGAGGTTTACCTTTTTAATTCAGTTACACTTAACAAGACATAACATCCCCTGTATACAGAACACTTGTTACAGAAAAGAAGAAACAGTTAGTTACTAAACATTCAGGTAACAATTTAACATTCCTCTTTAACTTCTTCAATGGGATACTTCCTGCTTAAAGCATCGTCAGTGACATTTATATGGCCTTTCACATGACAAGAATTCTGTAAATGCAGAATAAATAATATTTATAGCAATATTGTACTACCTTTTTTTGATACAGAATCAGTCTTAACATTGAAATCTAACGGTCTGCCATTGCACATGTTTCTTTAAGTTCTTATCTGGATACACCTGAGGCTTTTTATTTCTTCCAGGCTTCTGCCCTCGTAACATGACTGGAGCCGGTCTCTTCTGCTTTTCCATTGCAGCTACATGAGCTTTGTAAGACAAATTACTGCCAATCAGGAATTCATATTGTCCCTTGGCAGAATGAACTCAACAAAGCACTGGCCCCTCAAATTCTTGGTACTGTACATGCACCTGTGTTACTGGACAAGTATGAGTTATTGTCCCCACTGGACTGTAGATTTCTACGCTGACCCTTACATCAGGCAAAAGCTGGTCTATTGTAATACAGTTCTCTGTGATGGAACAAAGATCAGCACCTGAGTCTAAAATTGCTCTGGTTTCTCTCTTGGCCCTAGTACCTGGATTAACCAGGGTCACAACCCTGGTTCTTTGGCATTGCACCCATTCCACCTCTGCTTCTGAGATCACATCAGCAGGATTCAAAAGGTTGTACTCTTTAGACTTCTCTTTTCCACACTTCATACTGTACAATCACCACTTTTCCTCTTTCCTGGTCCATCTGCTGCTTTCCATCGACAGGTCTGCTAGCCACTTCTGAGAGGAGATCTCCAGCAGGTTTGGCCGGAAGGCTCACCTCTAATTCTCTACTCTGCTATTTCTGGCATGCAGAACTCCGGTATTCCCTCGTTAGCAGAATATCGCTGGTCTTCATCAGGAAAGTTGGTACCAGAACTTTGGTGGTTGTTCAGTGAGGTTTTAATACACTTCATCTTTACAGTGGCTGTAGGCCCCCACGCATTTCCCCCACTTGGCATAACATTACCCACAGAGTCGGCTGAAGACTCAATTCTCACCAACCGTGCTGAAGCTGAAGCTGCTGGGGCTTGCATCTCACGAACCACACCGAATGAAGCTGCTGGTGGCAGTGAAGAAAAAGAGATAGGCATCTGTATTTCTGGTTCTCCAGCTGAAACCATTTTCACCCTTGAAGAATAAGAAGAGGCGCCAGCAGCTCTCCCTTTCTTTGGAGACTTGACTCGACCCTTTTCTTTACATTCTTTTTTCAAATGACCCACCTGGCCACAGGAAAAAAAAATGTCCTTTGAGAAGAAGGTTTCCTAGTCCACCCTAGCTTATCTTTGTTTTCCTTAGTTGCTGTAGCTGACTTCTTTTTGGAAAAATCCTGGAGTTCTGGCTTAACATCCTTCTGAAATAGAGGCTTTCTTTTCCTCTCATTTCCCTTCAAAATCCAAAGTAGGTCTGCAGCTTGAGCCAATTCCTTTGGACTTCAGATGTTTTTCCAGTAACACAACTTTTAAGTTCACTAGGAATCACCTTGATGAATTGCTCTTTAAATAAGAGGTTCACCATATTCACTTCTGGTTCCACTTCAGCTGCTTCAAGCCAACGACACAAATCAGCTTGTATTTTCATCATGAGCGAGGAGAATGAATCAGCTGGGTCCCATCTTCTACCTCTGAATTTCTGTCTGAGAGATTCTTCTGTGAGAGCAAATTGAATTCTGAAAGAAGCAACAAATTCATTGCAAGACTTACCTCTAGGACTAGCATTCACATATTCAGCCATGTTCCCACAAACTTGGGTTTTTATTACTCTTGTCCAATACTTTTGAGGTATTTCCAAATCTTCATAAGATGACTGAAAATTACTCAGAAACAGGAGTAAATCATCTCCCTCCCTCATGTGAGGCAGTAATTTCCTGTCAATATCCAACAGAGATTTCTCCTTATTCCTCCTGGCTTCTTTCAGGTTTTCTACTTGGATAAACAAAAGTTGTGTTAAGGCCTCTTCCATAAGCAATTGAGGCTTGTGCTGCCGTCTGGCCCTTGACATCTCATCTTCATCTTCATCATCAGAAGCACACCAACGGTCCACCGACACATTTCCATCTATGTTTTTTCTCCACTCAGGCTCACCCTTTTCATTACTCCTGTCTTCAAAATCGTCTTCCACATGGAGACTCTTCCCTGTATAAGAATCATACTTGGGTTTGATCTCTGGAAACATCTGCTGGGATCTCCGACTTGATCTGGAAAACACTCTGTCTTCCTTCTTGGGCTTCACCTTCTCCATCTGAGCACTCATCTCTTTGAGCAGATGGGCTTTAGCACTATCCAAGGCTGAGTTGAATCTCAGTGGCCATCTGTCCACTCTGCTTTCCCTCCTCCTGCAGTTTGATGACTCGAACCCGGCACCTTGTGAAGTCAATTTTGGTAGCAATCTGTCCACTCTGGTTTCCCTCATCCTGGGCATCACAGACTGGAACTCAACACCTTGTGGAGTCAATTCTGGCGGCGAGGCTAATTCCTCCCATCTCTTCTTGACCTCCTATTGAGCTTGGTCAGCTTTCTCAGCCATTCTTCTGAGAATTTTAACTTCCTTCTGAGCTGGAGTCAGGCTTCTCCGGCATGCAATCTTCTTGCTCTTGAGCAAGTCCTTGACCCTAATCTATCTAAAACCAAATAGACATGGGGGTCCTCTGAGTATTTCAATCCCTGCTAGAAAAACAATTGAACACTCAGAGGAAAAAAACTTTACAGTTCTTGAAGAATCCTTTCCTCTCCTTCAGTTCCTTGAAGGCAGATGTGCAGGAAATCTTCCCGGGGGGCATGCAGAGCTAGCCACAAATGGGTACAGGATTAATTAATTGATTGATTGATTGATTGATTGATTGATTGATTGATTGATTGATTGATTGATTGATTGATTAATTAATTAATTAATTAATTAATTAATTAATTAATTAAATCCCACCGCAAAATTCACCATGTCAGCGCTTCCTACTTCTCTGGACACGTGCCAACGTTACCTTAAGGTTCCCCGGCACTAAACTCCCTCCACCTCAGTCCAATTTGGGACTACTGAGACTCTGAGCAGTTTTCCATGGAGTGCTGGTCCAGCAAAATATTACCTTTTGTTGCAACCTGGAAGATCCACTCTAAAAGTGATCCCCAGAAAATATTAATAGAAGAGAATGGTAGCAGTGTGGCCTCTCCCATCTTAAGCTGGCTTTACTCTGTCCCCCTCCCTTAAATAAACAACAATTTATTAAAAGAATTGAGGTTTATTTCTCATAAAGGATATTAAAAATACATTGTTCACAAAATAAGTAACTAAATACTATATACATCACTATTAAAAAGATTCAGGAAAAATCATTACATTGGTTTCCCCCACAACATAAAATAATCTCACTCTCTATAATTTATTCTAAATCTTCTGAGAGAGCAGGTTTTCCTTCTTTTATTATTCTTCTGATTCTCTTCTCAATCTTTTTTTAATTGATTTTTATTAAAAAAAATTAAACAGACATACCGGAAAAAAAAAGAAAACAATAACATTACAATACAGTAATACCTCAAAGATAACCTCAATACAATATTAACTCACATTCATAGAGGCTAGCACATAACAGTACTTATACTAATTGTTTACCATTTAACCACAATATTAGATACCACAATGTAAAATATTATTCAATCAAACAATAAAAGTTTTCTAAGCTACCTCTATAATAATTTTTTAATAATTACAAATCGCCCTGTGAATATATACAATGCCCGTAGAGTTTAGTTGCTATTTCAACTCCAAAAACCTCTTTGCGATGGTGCAGGTCCTGAACTGTCATTTACCATAAGAGAATGATCCACAAACGGTTTCCATATATTCCAAAACCTATTCTCTTTTAAAATATCTCGTTTCACTTTAATCTCCCATGTCAATTTGTCATTCAATGCTAGGCTCCACATTTCCTTGTACCATTCTCCGATCTGTATATCTACATCATTTTTCCAATTTCTAGCTATACATTGTCTACCTGTGGTCAATACAATTTCCAATAATTCTTTTTCCTCCTTATTCAAACCCAAACCTTCCACATTTGTTAAAAGAATGGTACCTGACACCAACTTGACCCTTTTACCCAATATTTCACCAAACTCCCCTTCTATTCTTCCCCAAAAATCCCTTATTTTTTTACAACTCCACCACATGTGTTCATATGTTCCATCTGTTTCTTTACATCTCCAACATAACTTATCTCTTTTATTATCCATCTGATAAAGCTTTAGTGGTGTCAAGTACCATTGCCACAACATTTTAAAATTATGTTCTTTAATTCTTACAGACATTGTTCTCATGATCCTCTTTTTCCATTTGTTTCTCCATTCAACCTCCCCAATCTTTATATTCAAATTTTGTTCCCACTTCCGCTTCAAGTCTTCCTGTGGATCATTACCCTTGTTCAATATAATATAAAGTTTGCTTACAAGACCCTTAATGCCTCTTTCCCATTTTCTGATCTTTATTACCAAATCCTCAAATTCCGTCTTATTTCTATCTAACCCTGCTTCTCTTTTATATTTTTTATTCCAATTATCCGCCTTCAATTTCTGAAACCAATCCAAATTTAGCTTCTCAAATATTTTTTTCCTCTTAGTATCATCATCACACACTTTTAACCAATCCTTCAATAAAAGCACCCCATTTTTATCCAATATTTCCATTTTTTCCTTATCTATTTTTATTGGGAAACACCCCATATCCGTCAATTCCAAAATTGGAGAGAGATTTGGGACTATATCTTTCTTTACTTTCTTCCACACTTCCATGAGACCTCTCATCATAATATTATTTGACCTTTTCACCTTGTCTTTGTTCCCAAGAAAATCATACTACCAATGTCTCTATATTCTTTCATCTCCAGTTGCTCCCAAATTGTCTTTTCTCTTGCCAGGATCTTCACAACATTCTTAATTTGAAATGCTCGATAGTATGCTAACAAATTTGGCATACCCAAACCTCCTTTTTTCTGAGACAAGTACCATAGTTTCTTTTGAAGTCTAGATTTTTTACCACCATTACAAAAGCCATTGAACATCTTTTGAAACTCATTAATTTCCTTCTTCAGATGGATCGCTAATGCATCAAATAAAAAATTAATCTTTGGCAACAATATCATTTTACAAATAGCGATCCTTCCGAACCATGACAGCTTCAACTTCTGAAACTCTTGTATTTTATTCCTAAATTCCACTCTCAAGCTGTCATAGTTCAATCGTTTAAGTTCTTCTAATTTATTTGAGATAATTATCCCCAAATACTTCAGCTTATCTTTAATTTGTATATTAAGTGTCTCCACATTCCTACCCATCTCACTTGCTCCCAAGTTACACAACATCAATTCTGATTTATCCCAATTTATCATTAATCCAGTTATAGCTTCAAATACCTGTAAGTGATCTTAGATCCTGTCCATTACCAGCTCCGGTTGTTTCACCATAAGCAATGTATCATCCGCATACATGCTCACTTTGTTACCCATAATCCCTTCTATATTTAAATCATCCCTTATATTTTTAGCTAGAATCTCCATTGCCATAATAAATAAGATAGGAGATAATGGACAGCCCTGCCTAGTACCAGCCTCTAAATTTACCACATCAGTAAGCTCCTCATTTACTCTAACCCTAGCGTTCCCTTTTTGATATAATAAATCTATTACCCTATTGAATCTATCCCCAAACCCATATTTTTTAACTATTTCTTTAATTGAAGACCACTGTAATGAGTCGAATGCCTTAAAAATATCTAATGATAATAAACCCACCTTTTCCTTAGTTTGGTTAACGTTATCAATTAAATCTAATACCCTTCTAGTCAAATCCGCCATATGCCGACCTTTTAGGAACCCAACTTGATCTACATTTATGTATTCCCCCATAAAACTGTTTAATCGATTAGCCAATATTGCTGTGAAGATCTTAGCATCCTGATTTATAAGTGAAATTGGTCTGTACGATTCCACTCTTTCGAGATTCTTGCCAGGCTTTGGCAGTAGAACGATTATGGTATTATACCATGAAGTCGGAATTGATCCTCCATCTAAGATATAATTATATAGCTTCACCAATTTTGGAACCACTACCTCCTTAAATTCTTTGTAAAACTCTGTCGATAATCCATCATTCCCCGGAGCTTTCCCCGTCTTCAAGCCACTAATCACCTCCTTAACCTCTTTATTGTTAATCCTTTCCTCCATTTTCTCCCTATGTTCTTGTTTTATTCCATTCCCTAACTGTCTCTCCAATGTCTTTTTAAGCTTCTCCAGGTCTACTTCCTTTTTTGCATATAATAGCTGATAAAATTCCCTGACAATTTTACATTTATCTCCTTATTACACCTTGAACCTTGCTTATCAACCAATACCCCTATTTCTCTTTTTTCCCTTTTAGCCTTAGCTGCTCTTGCTAATAATTTTGAACTTCTATTACTAAATTCAAAATATTCTCTATTTAAATAAATCAAATCTTGTTTAACTTTATCAATATCCTTACCCATTAGTTCCGCTTTAAGCCTTTGTAATTTCGTAAAAAAAATTTTATCTTTACTTTTCGCATGATCCTCCTGTAATTGTTTTATTTCTCTTTCTTTTTCTATCTGTTCTGCTTTATATTTTTTATATTTAAAACTTGCCAATTTTATACTTTCCCCTCTAAAAACCGACTTCATGGTATCCCATACCACATTAAAATTAACCTCATTATTATCGTTCCACTGCCAACTTTGTTTCCATCTTCCCATAATCTGCTCTTTACATTTCTGATCTTTAAACAAATTAGGATCGTACCTCCAATTTCTAACTCTTCGAGTATCTTTTTGTACTTTCAATTCCAAATATACTTTAGCATGATCCGATTCCTTGATAATCCCAATTTCCATTCCTTCTATGTCTTTAATCAAATTTTCGGTAAGAAAAACATAGTCTATTCTTGAACAGGTCCCATGAACATGTGAAAAAAAAAGAATGTGCCCTTTCAGAGCCCTTATACACTCTCCAAGAATCCTTCAAACCCAAAACATCCATCCATTTATCCAAAACCTTCCCTTTCAAGCCAATTCTACTTCTTGATATATTTGTACAATCTAACCCTCACCTTATCAAGTTAAAGTCTCCAGCCACGATAGTTTTTGCAACGTTCTCTAATTCCACTATTTTCCGAATTTTTTCAAGGAACTCCGCTTGATGATCATTTGGAGCATAAATATTTACCAACATGATTTCCTCATCCTCCAATTTTCCTCTTACTATCAAATATCTACCCTCTTGGTCAACAAGAGGTTTTTAGAAATCATGATTGCCACCCCTCTTACTTTTGATGTTCCAAACGCCATCTCATAATGTTGCATCCATCCTAAAAAAAGTCTATTCATGTCTTTTGACTTCTGATGGGTTTCCTGTAAAAACAAAATATCTGGTCTATCTTTCTTCAGCGCCAATTCCAGTCTACGTCTCTTAAGAACAGAACCTGTACCCTTCACATTCCATGATATTATTTTAATACTTCCCATAACCTACTTCCTTTCCAAGCTCTAAACTCTCCATCGGGCGTGCCACCAACCACCCCTTACCCCTATGACATACAAAACTACATAGAACACACACTATCTCTCTCCCCACTTTCTTACCAAAAAAAGCCGCCTTTGACAACCAAAGAGGGGAGAGGGGGGACATGCAAGATGTGCCTTCCTACCGGTGCTACGCGCTATTCACCATTCTATATCGATTAAATGCTTTAAATTGTTATAATCTGATTCTCATTACTCCTTACTTGTCTCCTCCTCCACCATGATCAACGACAGCTCCTCCTCCTCCTCCCTTCGCTGCGGTGTTCTACCTGTTGCCCCACCAGCCTCCTCCCTCCCGTATTCTCTCCCCAATGCTCCCGATTCCATCAATTCCTTCTTAAGATTTATCCATTCTTCCGAATCTACTTTTACCAGTTCCAACAAGCTCAAATACTCCAATGGATTGGTCCCTTCATCTATTACCTGCATTCTTTTATCATAAAAAAAGCGCAGTTGCTGCGGAAATCTCCAGTTGTACCTTATATTTTTACTCATCAATAATTTGGTTACAGGCCTCATCTTATACCTCCAGGTTCTTTCTTTCAACGAAATATCATTGTAAACTTCTACGTCAGAGCCATCAAATTTCAAAGCATCAGGACCAGCGCGTTTCAGATGGGCCATTACTTTTAGCTTGTCTGCCCAATTTGCGAATTTTACCAACACATTTCTTTGAACCACCCTCCCTCTTCTTGGGCCCACCCGGAATACACTTACAAAATCTTCCTGGACAAATTCTTTTCCCATATTCAGACCATTTAACCACTGAACCACTCTTTCCCTTAACAAGTCTGGAGTTCGTTCCACGACCTGACGGATCACAATATTCTGCTTTCTCAGCATATCTTCCACAGCATCAATCCTTCTCTCTTGTTCCTCCAATTTCAGCTTATTCTCCCGCGCCACCTCCTGAGTCCCTTTTATTTCCTTTTTTATGGCAGTTACCTCGGTTTGAACCAATTGCACATTTCTCTCAATTTTTTTCAAACTTAAGTCCACCTTTTTTTGAAAAATCTGCAACAGATGATACCACCTTATCTTGCTTTTTCATCATTTCATTTCTGTCTTTCACCCTTGAATCCTCATTCTTCTCCAATTTCTGAAACAGCTTGCCAATTTCCACCATAATTTGGGTTTGATCGAAGGGCACTGTGGGCGGGGATGAAGACTGAGGGGCTTCCTCCATTGGTACTTTTTCCTTCTTCTTGGGCTTAACAGCTGGATCTTCTTCCTTTGCTTTCCCTCTTGTACCTTTATCCATAATAGTATAAAATCCCAAAGTTGCAGATCGCTGTAAAATTAGTCAAACAAATAAGCCTATAACACTGCAACCCCTGGTTCCACAAGTCCAACAGGGAAACTTATATTAAGCAGAAGTCCAAAGAGATATTGTAATCCACAAAAAGAGCAGAAGGAACCAATATTCCCAACAGGCAGCTGAGAAGAAAAAAAAGAAGGGCGAAAAAGAAAATAATAATCCACAGCGGGTCTGTTTCCCCAAAGCAATCAGTCCAGCCAGTTGTCTTCCACACTGCAATGTAAGTGCTCCAAGGAAACAGTCACCCAAAACTTCTCCTTTAAATCCAAGCCGCCGAAAAGTAAAAAAGAAAAAAAGGGAGGGGAGACTGGAGGGAGAAAAAGCCCAAAATCCAAACAGGAAAGCAGGAGAAGTGAGAAGCAATATTTTCCAAAAAGATTAAGTATTTATAATCCACACGGTGAAGGAGCAAAAAAAAGCCCAATTAATCCTTCTCTTGAAGCGGACAAGTCAAAACACCATTTTCCAGCGGCTGCTTTAACTTCTGGGTAAAAGCCCCCCTTCTTCTTCTTGGAACGGCAAACTTTTTCCAAACACTTTAAGCTGGGAAATTCACTGTTACCTTCCAATGTTATAGCCCAGACAGGTATTTTTTTTTCTAAACCACTTTGTTATCGTCAAAACACGGCGTGGTCCTTCTGGTGTGTGAAAAAAAACATAAACCCAAACACGATCACTTTCGTTTTCCAGAATCACCGCCATTAACGAAACAATCACTTGTTTTCATCTACTTCCACCCATTTCCATTTCAAAGCCCGGGCTCATTAAACAAGATCTCCAGCTGAGTTTAATCTTTAGTACTCAATTCATGCACTTACATGCAGCTGTTTTCGTGCCGAACAACTTCTTGCCAGCTCCAAAGCTTCTCTGCAGTCTCGCTGATCCCGTTCTCGGCTCCTCGGCAGAAAAGCCGCGACTGCCGTCGCAGGCCTCACTCGCCCAGGAAAACCTCCCGAACTTCGACCATCTGACTTCAAAAGTTCCCAAAATTTTCCAAAAAGACAAGCAAGATTCTTATCTACAGAAGTTGCCACTTTAAAAGTTTTCCATTTCGCTCCAACACATTAATTACCACTTTGTTAAGCGCGAGCATCCGAATCAAGATGTTACTCATCAGCCATCTTAGCCAAGCCCCCCTCTTCTCAATCTTATTTAGATTGACCTCAGAATGGTTTCCTCAGCTTCACTCTGAGAATTTACCCCAGAAAGTTTCTTTTAAGTTCTTTTAGAGTATCCCTGAAGTGCTCTTTCTTTATCTCCTCAGAAATTGTCCTTCAAAATTCTAAACTTAATCACCTTTGAAATTCCTTTCCAAAAGTTCCTCTCAGAAAACTTTCTCTAAGCCAGTTCTCTCCCTGACTTTATCACACTTTCCTTTGTTAATCTGTTTTTTTTTAAAAAAATATTTTGTCCTATTTTTGTAAAATAAGTAGCTATTGACGGGTTTAATTTGTGGCACTATGGAAGTCCTCCAATGTGCCTCTAAACACACATAAGGGACACTTAAATATAATGTGGTCCATGGTTTTGTTCGTCTTCTCCACAGTTACGCTGGGAAGAGGACTTCCATCCCCATGTGAACAGAGTGGCTCCACATCTACCACAGCTGGTCCTCACTCTGTTCAGAATCCTCCACTGCCATATTGGAAGGGGAAATCCAGCTGGTCACTTGCCAGGGGTCTTGACAGGGAATCAGGGAGAGATGTTACCAGAGGTCCATCCACGCGTCAACAGTTATTCTGTAGGTTAATTGCAGCGTGCCAGGCAGGGTGACTAGATTTTAATTGTTGAGCAAAGGGGGCTGTTAAGATTTATTCATTCATTCATTCATTCATTCATTCATTCATTCATTTATTTATTTATTTATTATTCAAATTTCTATGCCGCCCAATCAGGTGAACCCTACTCAGGGTGGCTTACAACAGGATAAAACACACACATACACACACACACACGTGCGTGTGTGCGTGCGTGCGTGCGTGCGTGCGTGCGTGCGTGCGTGCGTGCGTGCGTGCGTGTGTGTGTGTGTGTGTGTGTGTGTGTGTGTGTGTGTGTACACACACACACACCAATTAAAACCCCTCATACCCACCCACCCACCCCGGTTCATATTAAAAACTAACCACATTAAAACTGCCCACATTAAAATATATTGTATAAATGTAATTGTGGTTATGGGGTATAATGTTATCAACTTTGCTTTGCCGTGTAATGTGTGAGAGAGTGAATGTGTCTGTATCCAGTGAGCTATCAGCTTTCAAAAAGTACACACATGTTTTTCATAGGTTGTTTGAAATTCAGCTATCTCCACAAAGATTAATAGTAAAATGAGATAAGTTGTCAGAGGCAAACGGATAGCAACACTCTCTCACACCAGGATATTTAGGTTTTTACCATCTAATGTGGGGTAAACTTCCATGTTAGGAATCAGGAGGATGAGGCTAAAAGTTAAATGACATTATCCTTTATGGAAACCCATAGTGTAATTGCATTACATTTAGTTATAATCATTTCTCCTAAGAGCACAGCATAGACTTCAGCTATGTATGAAAGTTACAGGAAGAAAGGACTAGAAAAATACATAATGGTTTAGTACTTTCCCCTTCTTTAAATTGTGGTTGCAAGTGATTGCGGTTTTGCAATTTTATATAATTATGAATGGCATGGAGAAAGCAGATGGAGATGAAGTCTGGGAAGACAGGTCTGTCAACAGCTGTTAACTGTGATATAACAGAGGTTTGAAGTGAGTTACAGTAATTGTTTCCTGTAGCAAGTTGGCTACCTTTTTGGTAATGAGGGGTCAATGAACTTGTGTTACTGCAGTACTGTAAGAAGTATGATAAGGTGACTTATTGGTGCAGGGAACCATATTTTTTTTTACTTTATAAAGTTGCATTTGTTTAAAAAATGAGATTATTTCTAGGGCATTTTGAAAATTTTAAGTTGATATTGTACTCTTGTCAGTGCTATGTTTTTAATGAATGAACCAATGAACATAATGAACAAAAGAAAGAATAATGCTTCAAGTTACTATTTTAAAAATGTAAGTAGTAATAGCAGTAAATATTTTGGAGAACCATAATGAGCACTGGAATAGATGTAGGAAATAGAAATATCACTTCTTCTTCTTCCCATCTAGGCCAGATGTGAAACTGACAAAATGAAGGCATCTTTTGGTGAGTTCATTCTGCAGTTCCTTTCACCTGACCTAGCATGAGAAAAATTATCCAGTAACACAAGGTTGCCGTTACCAGGGTACGCCCGATTGTGGTTCAAAAATAGCACAATCTTCGAGGAGGCTCTTTCTGTGTATCCCAGAAATAGCACTAGCAAAATGCAGAGGAGACTGTTGTCATGTGCTTTAAATACTGCTCAAAATGTAGAATTAAATTAGTCAAGGTTGCATTACAGAGCTAGACAACTTTATGGTTTCTCTAAAAGGCAAAGATTGGATTAATTCTAGAAGAATTACATTTAGAAGTAAATGTGTGTGTATGTATGTGTTAGTGTATGTTAAGTATTGAGTAGAGTGTCCCATTCATTCATTCATACATGCCCCATCTTTCTAGTGCAAGCACCACTCAGTGCAGCTTACAATATATAAAACATTCAATAAAAGAGACATATAGTGGAGGAAGCTCTCAATTTGGTTTTATTCAAAGAGGAAGTAGTGCATTCTTACTCTTAAAATAGTTTTAGGCAATCTAATGCTTTCCTCACCTCTCCCCTTTCTGCTAGTCTTAAAAATTTGGACCATTTGGCAAGACTAGTTGCAGCACCTATGGAACAATACAGTTTACAGAGCTTCAGATTTATTCACGTGCATGTGCATTTGAAATAGTTGGCATTACTATGATTCTATGATTTCTAGTCCATAATAGTGTGTGAATTGATGACTGCATTATTATTTGTTCAGTGTTGTTGTACTCTGTACATGGTATTGTGTGTAAATGCATCAGAAAAATCAATGAAAACGAATTACTACAAAAGATCAACTATAGATTCATGGCAGAATGTTGTGGAAAATGCTTAAATAAATATATGCATTCATTATTGAAATACTAAAGTTTCCTTAGAGGCCATTTTGTTGATCTGTTCCTTTCCTTCCTTGGAATTGAGACACATAGACAGAGATTGAGGATTTAGGTACCTTGACTTTGCAACATTCTCCTTGGGGATGCTTGCTTGTTTAAAGCCAACTCTGATCACCAGATGAGAACTTGGTTTCACTGATTTGTAAGTCATCTTTAAAATCTTCCATCTGAAGAGTGGCGTATTAAGTGTAGCAAATATATGTGTATATGGCTAAACAAATGGAGGGGAAATATTATTTTGTGTAAGGAAGTTGTGCAAATTCAATTGTACGGTTTTGAAATATAGCATAGCTTTATTCTTAGAAAATCCATTACAAACTTGAAGATTAAATTTGTGTGTGTGTGTGTGTGTGTGTGTGTGTTAAGAATCTTAACCCAAGTCTCCTTTTCCCCCTTTCTTAGTTAATGGTTTTTATTTTCCCAAACTCTCAAAACTGTGTATTATCCTCCACCCCTACATTTTAGGTTAAATACACAATGGCTAGGACTACCTATAATTTAACTTGGCACTGGTTAATAAATCAGTATCTGCTTTGCGTGTTAGCAACCCCCCCCCCAAAAAAAAAAATATCTAATGAAATAATGTACAGAAGCCTACAGATAGAAAAGAGAGGAGTAAACTTTGTGCATCTGTTTCCTTTGTGTTTTTATCATTCAGCAGCGAACAAGATGTCTAGTCGTCTGTGGCCACGTATGATGTGCTGTTTGTCTGGCTTTTAGATAACAACTGAAAGAACAGTGCCCTTTAGAAAGCGACAATGCCCTGTTCCTTTTATTTTCTTGTCCTAGACGTCTTGGAGCGCTTGCTCGGTTGCAGAGGGCACCGTGATCTGTTTTCTAAAGCCCATGCCTTTGGCAAATTGTTGTTTTTCTGCAGTCAACACACAATACTTATCTTAATGTGCAGCACTGTGTGTGAATAAGCAAATATAAAAAAACATTAGGCTCAAGAATGTAAAAAAAATTGTGATTTTTAAAAAAATAAGGGACAGGGAAACATAAAGGGCTTAGTCACTAAAGTGGATAGCAGTTGTAATAGAGCAGAAACCTGGGGTCCCCTCAAAAAGGAAGTGGTACACAAGCAGCGTAACATCATTTCTCTGGCTTTCTCATCAGCATTTTATTAGCAGTATATCTTACTATGAGTAGCTGTTGTGAAGAATCCTTATTTTAAAAGGAGCTGTTCTTTTCTCATTAAGGAGATTAACATTGCAGGCAGGTCCTTGCACCTGCTAAACCTTGCTGAGTGTTTCCTCCAGAGAGACATGGAGAATGGTGATAAAATAGTGCACATGAG
Organism: Bradypodion pumilum; assembly: GCA_035047305.1. Classification (NCBI taxonomy): domain Eukaryota; kingdom Metazoa; phylum Chordata; class Lepidosauria; order Squamata; family Chamaeleonidae; genus Bradypodion; species Bradypodion pumilum. Next base: position 36,879,497 of record JAWDJD010000002.1, on the reverse strand, counting down.
GATGAAAAACTGCAGAACCATTTGACTTGGTCCACATGAAGTCAATATATTTTGTGATGCTCCTGGGAAGAAAACAAGAACAGGCCCCTTTGACGTAGATCAGGGGTGCCCAAACTATGGCCCGGGGCCTGGATCAGGCTCTCAACTCCAAGTCATATGGGCATGTTTTACTTCCGCTTCCAGGAGCAACGAGGGCTTCCCGGGCCAGATGAATTGGCGTCTGGCCCGCAGCCCAAAAAGTTTGGGCACCCCTGACATAGATCAAATAAGAGAGAAAGTACACACCCATACCTTTGGATTATCAACTAAGGTTTTTCAAGAGAGGCTTGGAAGGTGACAATAGGGAGGAAGTAGGGATATGAATACAGTAATTGCTTGTTTCAGTTTCGCACAATAGGAGAAGAAATTGCTCCTGGTATATCTATACCTCCAGGCCCAGTTGGTACCATTTAGGAAAGAGCTGAAGTCGTGGTTGGCAAAATGGGTCTGGGGGCCGGGATTGTCAACAAACTCCCCTTTCTGGCTCGTCTGAGGCTCCGCCCCTCCTGTAACCAATTTTAATGTTATGCTGATTTTATATTTGTTTTTAAGATAGCAAAATGGCACAACGGTGGCAATATTGCCAAATGTTCTTAAGGGTTTTTAAATTGGTTTTATATTGGTTTTAACTTGTTTCATTGTATGGTCAGTGAGGTGCTCACTGGCCTATGTACACCACCCAGAGTCCACTGCATTAGGGCGGTATATAAATCTATTAAATATTATATATTAAATATACTATTAAATATACTATTAAAATATTTAACTTGCTGTTCAAGAGGGCAAAGTATGAGGTGACATTCTCAACAGGAGAAGAGATGCCATCGGTCTGCAACCTTAATCTTTAATTTAATGTAATGCTTTTTATCCTTGCCCATCAGATTTCAAAATGAGACAACTAGCACAAAAAATGCAAATTAAACAAAAGTCTCCTGTCTTCTAGACCCAATTGTGTTTTCCCAGAATTCCCACTCCTCCCTGGTAGGAGTGTAAAGTTTCTATTGTCTTCATTTGACACCTAGACTAGTAGCTCCAAGAATTGTTTTCCACGCCCTACAGGAGTGTGAGGTATTAATTACTACCTACAGTGTAGTAATTAAGATGCTGAGCTTGTTGACTGGAAGGTCGGCAGGCCAGCAGTTTGAGATCAAAGTGCTGCATGATGTAGTGAGTGCCCATCTCTGTCCCTGCCCTTGCTAACCTAGCAGTTCGAAAAGCAAGTAATTGCAAGTAGATAAATAGGGACCACTTCGGTGGGAAGGTAAACAGCATTCCATGCACTCTAGTCATGCCTGCCACATGTCCATGGAAACATCTGTAGACACAGACAGCGCTGGCTCTTTGGCTGTAAATGATGATGAGCACTGCACCCTAGAGTTGGATACAACTAGGGTTCAAGCAAGGACAACCTTTACAGAGGATAGAATACTATTTGGGAGAAATCAAGCAAAATTTCACGAATAATACATATACAGTAATGCAAATTGAACAAATTGCTCAAAACAGATAAGAGTGCTGCTGTTTTGCATAGATGTCTAATGATTAAACACATTGGAAGGGTTGTTTGTGTCTTAAAACTTTCAGTTTGTTCTCCATTTGGTATGTATCCAGCTGCTCTTTTTCTACATGAAACAAACACTGGTTTTGTGTTGGTATGATTTTGTGCAAATTAAGAAGAAGCTTATGAGGGAAAATAGCAGTTTATGTACCACTGTCACTTGGAAGTGAGGATTCTCATGAGACTTGAAAATGTCTTATCAAATAATTTGAATTGATGAGACTGAATGAGTGACTAAGTAGTCTATACTTTTCCATGAATTGAATGATCCCTCCAGTGAGGCTTGTGAGGCTCTAATTTGACATTATCAGTCTCACATTGAGAAGTTTCTCAGCTTTCAGCCATTTGATGAGATATTATTGACCTGTTTTTCAGTAACTCACTGTGGATGATAAGTTTTGCAGTCCAACATCTGGAGAGCCACCCATTGGTCATCCTTACCAGTAGGATATGGCAAACTTCTGATGATATAGGAAGCCCCAGAAAAAAAACCTATAGTCTTGTGTATCCACCCAGCAGTATGAAATTGTAATGCTATTTCCTAGACTTTTCCATTTAGTCAGCAGATGGAGAATTGCATGCTTGAATAAATTGGACTGTTAAAGAAAAACAGCATTCTGGGGACAGGTTAGGCAAGGCTGACTGATCCTCTGAAAACAAATTTTGGGGTGGAAGATGACATGTAGGACAGATGATTGACTTTGTCTTGCTAGCTTCATCCTCTACCATTGTAACTCCTCCCAGCCCTACTATAATATACCTACTATATCCTCCTTGGCTAAAGTTCCAGGAAGTTTATTGTATATGCCTTGAAGTCAGTTGTAAAGGATTTGATTCATTTGTTTGATTTATATCAATTTTTTCTCCCAGAACTGGAACCCATAGTGATTCACAGTGTAGTGAAGAACAACCAACAACAAAAGAAACCTCAGTTGCTAGAATCTTGTTGTGTAACTATGCAAATATAAATGAGGATGAGGATGTCATCAACCTGCAACCTCAATATTTAATTTAATTTTTAATTTAAAGCTTCCTATCCCTGCCTCTCAGGTTCCAAGGCTCTCTTAAGAATCCCCTTTGATCTGGGACAGTGTTGTGATGTAGAAGGAATAATTTACTATTCAAAAACCACTGTTGGATCACCACCAGCAGTCCTTATCCCACCAGCAGGAATCTGACTGGATATTAAAGGCTTTCCCCCAGTCCTGAGCTTTACAAAGGCTTCCTCAGGTCAAAAGGGATCCTTGTGGAGCCTTAGGATCTAAAAGACAGGGATAGGAAGCTTTAAATTAAATTAAAAAGTAAGGTTGCAGTCTGACGACATCACATCATTTATCGCTGTGTGGTTTGTAAAAGGATTTCAACCATTAAGTTTAGATATTGAAGAATTCAACAAGTTAAACTTTTACAAAACAATTGAATTAGTACACCATCAGAATACCTCAGATTAGAAGACAACAATCACTACTACTACCAATCATCATAATCCATTTTAGAAATAATCCTTTGAAAACAAATATAACATAGCTGTTAAAAGCATATAGGCGAGAAACATTGTCCTTTATTGTTAGCCAGTTGGTGAAAGCTTGCATGGAGAAAGATATCTGCCACTTGGTGGAAGAATAACAGAGAAAGGGTCATTCAGGTCTCCTTTGGGAGGGTGGCTCACAGCGTCAGAACATTTTCTCTTTTCACTAGCAGAGCTTGCCCAGCATTGCCGGGCTGTTTTAAATGGTGTTTGTATTTATTTATTTTTATTAATGTTTGTAAAGGAGAGGCTAGTCTATATTTGAAATTTTTAATATGTTGATTGATTGATTGATTGCTGGGCTGTTATAAACTGTGATTAGTTGTGTTTGGTTTTTTGCTTTTGTGGATTAAGAAAAAAAACAAATGATATACTTTTACAAAAAAAAGTTATTTAACCAAATAATGTTTTAGTATGTGGATTTTTTAAATAGTTGTACCGTAGGTAATAATTTTAAAAATGTGAAAGTACATGTTTTTTTACAATAAATGTTTTAAAACTGTGTTTAGATGTTTTGGGTTTTTATTTTAGTTAAAATTCAGCACAGGATTTTGAAAAGTTTTTATTTTATTGTCATATGTTTGTGATTTGTGTTAAATTGTGATTTTGTGTTATTTTGTTGACTTGTTTTTACTGTTGGGGCCTTTTGTTTGGGGCTGTTGTGTCTTTGTGAATTGTTTTTACTTTTGTGGCCAGCAGGTGGTGCTGGTAAGGTGTTTTCTTGTATTTTGACTGTTTTTTCTCTCGTGGCCTCTGGGTGAAGCTTCTTCCGGTAAGTAGTCTGTTTCTTTATTCATTTCGTTTCCAGCCGTCGTGGAGTGAGGACGTCTGCTGGTGAGTTCCCTTGTTTTATTTATTTTGTGTGTGGGGATGTGTGTTTGGATTTTGTGTTGTTTTGGTGTATTTTTTTGTTGTTTTTGTGGTGTTTGGGGGGTCTTTCCTTTCCGTGGGCTGGGCTCGATGCCTGGCCCGTGGAAAGGAAGGGCAGCGGCGGCGGTCTTTCCTTCCCGCAGGCTGGGCTCGATGCCTGGCCCGTGGAAAGGAAGGGCAGTGGCGGCGGGGGGGGTGTCTTTCCTTCCCACGAGCTGGGCTCGATGCCTGCCCCATGGAAAAGAAGGGCAGCAGCGGGAGGGTTTGCTTACCGCGGCCTGTGTTGCTGTGATGCGCTGCGTTTTTATTTTTTATTTTTCGCGCAACGGCTTTCTCAGCGTTCTGCGCGCTCATGGCACGCAGGACACTGGAGATTGTAGTTTTTATTTTTTGTTTTCCTTTTTTTTAATGCGGCTCATTTTTGATTGGCCGCAGCGCGTTTCCAAACGCTCTTTGTGCTGGCACCTCTCAGCCTGATTGGCTGCGGCGCGGCGCAAAGAACGTTGGGAAATGAAGTTGTTTCCCTTTTTTCGCGTTTGTGGGACTCTTGCCCCACTGGCACATTTCTCAATCCTTCGTTGACCTGCGGACCCAGTTTGGGCGTGTGCACAAATGGTGGGTGTGGGCTTTTAGGGCCTGGCCTAGGAACCTATTCAAAGTTCCAACGGTTAACGCTTGGTTTTATAGGTTAAGATGGGGCTGGTTTGCACATGATGTTGACCAACTGGGATTTTTACAAGAATGTGAAAATGCTGCATCAGTCGATCCTTGGGTGTACAGGATCAGGTACTGCTTGGAGGAAATGGAAATTCTACATGAGTAGTGTAGGTTATCCTGCTTTGGTAATAGAGTAGACCATACTGCCAGTGACTCAATGTCGAGTGTCAGGTGGTGGTTAACTAACCTGACAACCCTGAGAACTAACGGCTTGGGTGCTGAAGTCCACAGGGAAGGGCAATGGTCTCCAGGTGGTTTAAATCCCATTTGAATCTATCTTGATGGAAGGCAGCAGCTTCATCAATACTGACCTGGGGCTGATGAGGACTTTGTGTGCCAAAATGGGCTCAGAACCAGAAAGTGACTGGATCTGTATCAATGGTACGGGTGTCATGCTGCGATGCGGAACACAGAGGAAAGGCCACTGCATTATATTCTCAGGATAGTTTTCATGGCTGATTGCTATTATGATCGCTAATATTTGGATTTGGATATGGTAGAACAAGAAGTGTATACCAAAGTATCACTGGCTTGTTTCCCAACAGAAGCTGGTTAACAGAGGCATATAAATTATTATTATTATTTAAAAAAATACAGCATAGTAGACTTTTAATGCTGCAGTCCTGAAGCCATCTTTGGGAGTAAGCCCCACTAACTTCAGAGGATTTTACATCTGAGTGGACACATATTGGATTGCATTTGTAAGTGTTGTTGTTTTTAGCTTGATTTCTTCGGTCCTATGAATTTTCACGCTCATCTAGTTGGTTGTAGCTGGCAGTTGTAGAATATTTATCAATACATCCCCAGTGCTAACAAAACAGAGCTCAGTTAGCTGAGCTTGTAGCATACTTAATTCATGAATCACATTGAAGAAGCTTTTCTTGCTTAGTTGAAGATCTGTAAAAGGATGGCTTTTAGCACATCTTTGTGCTCTAGGCTATTGTTGAATAATCTGCACCCATCTTTCATCCTAACAGGAAATGACAAGAGATGCTGTATCCTCAGATTCTCCATATTTGTAATATTCATTGGTTTCTTCTGGTATTTTCCTACCAGTGATTTGTTTCCCTTAAAACAAAGAATAATCAGCAATCTGTTTGTCTATTTTCTTCTATCTTCTCTGAGGTCTTATTAAAAGTTCTATAAAGAAAGTAATATGATGATGTGACAGTACAGAGAATTAGGATTTAAGGACTGTATGGATGTTTTGGGTGACACTTGGTCCTTCTATAACTTTTCCCTAACATAATGTGTTTCTTAAATGGATGAATTTGTGGAACTAGATGTGGAATCAAAACAGATTGTTCTAGGCCAGTGAAGGTGAACCTATGGCACACATACTAAAGGTGGCACTTAGAGGCCTTTCAGTGGGGATGTGTGATAAGCCCCGCCCCATACCACCTTGCGCTGTAATGGAAGCACCGCTTCTCCAGCCACCCAGCTCCCACTCCCAATGGGGAGGTGATAGGGGAGGCTGAAATCCTCCCCAGGAGGTGTGGCCAGCCATCCCCCCCCCTTAGGGGATGATGTGCACACATGCTATTTCTCCTCAGACAGGTGTGTGCGGGGTGTCTCATCCCTGTGGCACCTCCAGTTAGAGATTTCAGCCTTCCCATTGGTGGAGGGAGGCGAGTTGCTGGGGAGAGAAGCAAGAGTGTGCTCCTGTCACTAAGCCATTGTACCAGACCCCACAGACCCCCAAAAACCCCTGCTGTTGCCATCACCACTGAACAAGCCCCACACAGTTGCTGCAAAAGCGCCGTGCCGGGCACTGGAAAAGCCAGGCATGCTCTCTTGCTTCCCTCTCCCTTTCGCCTACTGTAAAACAAAGGAGTATGAGCAAAAGGGGCAGGGGGAGAGAAGGAAGAGAGCACTCCTGTCCCTAAGCTGCCGTGTCAGGTGGCACCAGCACGTGTGATTCCTACCCCCATTTCTCCCACATCTTTGGGCACACGATCTCTAAAAGGTTCACCATCATTGTCCTAGGCTGTGAGGTTAATATTCTCAATTTAATGTGTGTGTCCTGATCTAGAAAAGGATGGAAGAGATAATTCTCTTTTAAAATCTTATAAAATTTTGAAATTCTAATCTCTCTTTTTAGTAATTCACTTGGGCAGGGGCAGATCCTGAAATAATATGGTCCAGAGAACATGTAGGGATAATTTGGAGCTGGCTGGATAGCTCAGTGGTTTAGATAATTGGAGTTCAAATTTCCCACTGTGCTTCCTGGGAGAAGAGCCAGCTTGTGTAGATTTAGGCAAGCTTTACAGTCTCTCAGGGTGCCCTCAAAAGAAGGAAACGGTAAACCAGTTCTATATATTCTCTACCTAAAAAATCTTGGAAAAGCTCCCTATAAATCAGAAATTACTTTACCGCACATGATTATTGATTACTATTATTAGGAAAGGACTCAACCAAAGTGCTCTGCTAGAAAACAAAACCAAACTATTGTATAAGTAGGCATTGTCTCAATAAGTATCCAGCATTTTATTATCATTTTCTTCATCTCTTTTGTGATATTCCATATCATGTCATATCATTTTATATTTCAGTGTGATTATACAGTTATACCATTCCATGTTGCACCAAATAGATGTTTAGTTTCTTAGAGTGACTTGAACAGACTCAAATGCTTAGCCGAATCCAAGCCTTTGTCCTGTGTTAAATCATCCTTGGTGAGGTTTCTCTGCATTTATAGAGCGGATAAAATTGGGTAAATTGGAAACATTTTCCTAGGCAAGCTTCATTGTTGTTGGGCTTGTGTTATTTAACACTGGATTTTGGCTAGTGTGATGCTTTTGAACAGTGATGGCGAACCTTGGCACTGCAGATGTTCTTGGATTTCAATTCCCAGAAGCCCCCATGAATCCACATGAATGGTTTTACTGCGATTCATCCGGCCCACACCGCCCTTGTCACTCCTGGAAGTGGAAGTAAAATGCACCCATACGGGCACGTTTTACTTCCACTTCCAAGAGCGACAAGGGCGGTGTGGGCCGCATGCATCGCAGTAAAACCATTCGTGTGGATTCATGGGGGCTTCTGGGAATTGAAGTCCAAGAACATCTGGAGTGCCAAGGTTCGCCATCGCAGCTTTTGAACATGTCCTGTTCACCTGGCCTGACTTCTAGATAGCTCTCTTAACAGCAGCCCGGAAGTGAACCTTCTCAATAGTGGCCTCCACTTTTTTAAAATGTCCTTCTCACACTTGAGGGACATCAACTGTGGCTTGCTTAACTTATCTGTTAAAAATCCAGGCACCTGTCCACACTTACTGTGCTAATCAGTTTGGGCATTGTATTCTGCATCTCTGATTTGGTACATTTTCTTCATGGTTCCTTGATATCTACACAATGTTTAATTTTCAGATTTTTATCTACTTGTGCATCAATTCAAGATACCATTAAGTATAGGAAGCATTATAGAAATTGATTTAATAATAATAACAACAATACAGGCATTAAATCATTCCAGGTAACAATAGTTGGAGATTTACCTCTGACTTTGAGGTAGGTTGGGGGCTGCTTCGATCTGTGTGTGTGTGTGTGTGTGTGTGTGTGTGTGTGTGTGTGTGTGTGTGTGTGTGTGTGTGTGTCGGCTTTTTGAGGCTTTGCTGGACTGGCCAAGCCTTGTTCTGTTTAGAGAGTTTAGGTGACAAGTTGAGGCTTTTTCAAAAATGCAAGTTTATTGTCCCATGGCTATATTTACTGTCTGAGGCTGACTACGGTAACAAATCAACTGTAGTGATTAAGCTAAGAAATATTGTGCTGAATAAACACAGGTGCAGATCTGTTAAATGTGAAGGTACAACCTTTATACATCTATGCATGCTTAACACTAGAAATCTGTTCTCTGAAGCACAATAAAGTGCAGCAGCAGGTTCCTGAAGTATTCTTTACCACCTTTGGCTCCTCATGTGTTAAGGATTTATTTGCCTTTTGAAATCTATAAAGCCTTTCTAAAAACATTGTATTAGAAGGCAAGGGAATACATCCCACAGGAAGATAGGTCTATTTTTTAAAAATGTATATATGTTTGTTTGTTTGTTTTTGCAGGAAGTAAATAGGCCTACATATACATTGCAAAGAGATTATAAATTGCTTTGAATGTTATTTAGTTCCATTAAAAAACAATATATATTCATATTAAGGAGGATATATTGCATTTATCTCCTGTATTAGTCCTCTACTGAAGGCCTTCTTTGTAGAATTAACCTGAGCATAGAATTAATATGAATGTGTAAGGAGGGAGTGTAATGTAGCCCTGCCTGTTTGCTGGTAATTTTTTTTCATGCACAGTAGTAGTTAGTTGGAGGAGGGTTTTGAGAGTCCCCTGGACAGCGAGGAGAACAAATAGGTCAATCTTAGAAGAAATTAACCCTGACTGCTCATTGGAAGGTCAAATAGTAAAGATGAAGCTAAAATACTTTGGACATCAAATGAGAAGGGAGGATTCACTTGAGAAGGCATTGATGTTGGGAAAGGTGGAGGGCAAAAGAAGAAGGGGGAGGCCAAGGATGAGATGGCTAGATGGTATTATAGACACAATGGGCACAGAGCTGGGAGGGCTGAGGGGGATGGTAGAGGACAGAGGCGCCTGGAGGAAAATGGTCCAAGGGTCGGAGTCGACTGTGCGACTGAACAACAACAGTTAGTTTGGGGAGGTAGGAGAGCAGCCTCTCAAGCTTGTGTAACTTTTCTGTGTGATCCGGAACCATGCAAAACCAAGGTTTCAAACGATACGGAGAAGCTGGGCATGCAAAACATGTCCTTCTAAAGTTGTTGCTCTCTATGCGAGGAGAATGGAGGTTGTGGTGATGGCTCTTTCCTTTTCTTCACACATTTTGGTCTGCCTTATGCTGAGTTTTTGAACGGTGTTTATGTTTCTCTGAACCACACTGGAGGTTCAGCTGGTGAGAAGGGAAATGGTGGTCTCTACCACCATGTTCAGATGTTATGCCTACAACTATGAAGAGGGCTAAATGGATAATAATAATTTAGTGTCAGAGATTACTCTTGGTTGAAAGGACTTTTGCTGGAGAAACTCTGCTCGGGGGGATGCACGAATGAGGCTCCTTTCATGTCCCCGTGCAGCCCTCGAGTATCGAAACCCGGCTTTCCAGTATCCAAGCTCAGCGTCTTAACCACTAAGCCACCTGGGGCGCTGGTGAGGATGCATGTTAGTTTTTCCATGTCCTCCTCCCACCCATCCAGGAGCCCCTCAGACTGGTGGTGTGTGTTCAACAGGTCTGTGGAGGAGGTCATAAGTGTGTTCAGCTGAACAGGCTTACAAGGTTCCAGTGAACAGATTTATCAAGGTTCCTGACAACACTTACGAACTTCCCTGCAGATATTTTTGCTGAAAATGCAAAAGTCTAAGGGATGTTTGTATGCAGAGGATTAAATTTAACAATAATTTAATTTAATAGTCATATTTATATATGCCGCCCACTCAGGCAGAACCCGACTCAGGGCGGCATTACAACAAGTTCTAAAAACACATTAAAACACTTTAAAAGACCCACATCCCATCCACTTTAAAAGACCCATATCCTACCCAACCATCCCACCCACTATAAAAAGAAGAAGAAGAGAGAGTTCTTAATTGTTTACATAAGCCAGCAGGCGGGGACCATGTTCCCATTCGGGCCCCACACCTGCCCTGCCAGCCAGGTCTTCAATCCTTTCCTGAAGGGCAGCAATTCTCTTTGAAGTCTTAGATCTGTTGGCAGGAGGTTCCAGAGAGTTGGTGCGGACACGGAGAAGGCCCTCCTTCGGGTGCTGGATAGATGTGCACCCCTAGCTGATGGCACTATTAGAGAGCCCCTCCGGTCCGCTCTGGTTGGACGGGCAGACACTCTTGGGATGATGCAGTCTCTAAGGTATCCTGGCCCACTGCCATATAGGGCTTTAAAGGTCAAAACCAGCACCTTGAATTGCACCTGGAGACAAACTGGTAACCAGTACAGCTCCCGAAGTAGCGGTGAGGCATGGGCATATAGCAGGATAAAGCAGTGGGCTCATATGGGAATCTGTTTTCCTTTGCTCACATTTAGCTCAGTCCGCGGTTTCAGGCACGATGAATAGTGTCTTGAACGCTCGACCAGGCGCTGGCTTACAGGAGGCATGTACCGATCCTTTAGGCTGCAATAATTTCTTTTATCCGCACACTCCCAGTGTAGCCTAAGGTTGCCTCACTGTACCGCGCCACAATCGGCTTCAAAGAACTCCACCTGTCGCTTACAGGGAGTATACGGTTATTTAGCTTATTGGTAGCATGTGGGGGCATAGAGCAAAGCACTTGGATATAGCCTGATAAACTGACATCCACTCTGATGGTATTACTCACAAAGAGTTTTATTTTCCATTATCATCTGAAAAAGAAGAGACAGACAAAGACAAAGTACATAGAAATATTTTGTTAGTAGGGTTCCCTTTGATCGAGAATTTGAGTCCGGCCTGGGGAGACAGACGTCTCTGCCTTCTACCCAAGGGGACCGAAGAACAGAGGGAAAGGGCTCTGCTTATATTCACAAAAGGAGCAGATTTCCCTCCCACCTTTGCATTCTTTGGGATGACCTAATCTGCAGGTGTTAGAGCTATTGGGTTCTATGATTGACATGGGAAGAAGCGTCTTCTCCCTCGTGGTGTAGTCAGCTGACCTAGCTGTCACTCTGTACCTTCGTGGGACTGCACCTGCAGTAGCTGTCAATCACTCCCTCATGGGACTGCAGCTGTGAAGGACACATCCCAAAGGAATGTGAGTGTGTGAAAGAGCTCTAGTAGCTTCAGATAAGGTTGTCATGGATACTCAAGATCATGACAAATAGGGCTTATGTCCAGTGGTGGGCATAAATTTTTTTTGCTACCACACCATGGGTGGAGCCTACATTGTGGGCAGAGCCTACACTGTGGGTGGAGCCATGTGACTGGATGGGTGATCTAGTCATGCCTGCCACATGGCCATGAAATTGTCTGCAAACATAGACAGCACTGGTTCTTTGGCTGTAAATGGAGATGAGCACTGCAGTCCTAGAGTCGGATATGACTGTCTTTTGAGGAGGGGCGACCTTTAATTAAACAGGGCCAAAACCTCACAGCAAATTTGAATACCAGTCAGGGATCTTCTGTTATTAGGTAAAGCCGTAAAGGTAAAGGTTGCCTTTGCTCGAAAGCCAGTTGTATCCTACTCTGAGGTTCAGTGCTCATCTCTGATTACAGCCAAAGAGTTAGTGGACTTGACAACCTTTTAATGCAGTGCTTCTATTTATCTACAGTACCTCCCTGTGTGAAGTCTTTCGACTTCTTGTCCATAAAATCTTTTGTCTTATTAACTCTAGGGAACCTTGAGGATGCCATGAAACTCACTTTTTGTTCTATCATAAAAAGAGTGCTCCCTTTGGAAATTTAAAATTAATGTGACTTAGGATTCTGTTGCATAACCCTAATAGAGAGTATATTGGACAAGACCAACACAGGAAGACTGCAGGATAGCAATGATGTCATTGTCTCTACTGCTCAAAAAAGTTCAGGCTTCAACTCTTTGAGCTCAGACTTAAATACACCACTGGACATGTATTTTAGCAGATGGAATTGAATAGTCAAGTAATCAATCCATGCGATACTGGAAGTTTTCTGTGAATAGCTCCTGTATACAATTTTGATCATGTAAGGAATGGATCAACGGTTTCACTGATCTAATTAGAATCATATAGTTTATTTGGGCCAGGAGGCAGCTGGCACTACTTAAGAACATAAGAACAGCCTTGCTGGAACAGGCCACAGCCCATCCAGTCCAGCATTCTGTCTCACACAGTGGCTCACCATTTGCTTCAGGGTATTATACCCAAGCAGATGCCTTCACCTGCCTAGGATTCCCTGGAAATGGCATTGAGAGATATCCTGCCTATCTCTCCAACCCGGAGGATGTTCTTAGGTATCCATAATTATAGCCATTGATACCCTTGTCCTCCATGAACTTGTCTAATCCTTTCTTAAAGCTGTCAAGACTGACAACTGTCATCACTTCTTCTGGCAGGGAGTTCCATAGACCAGTGATCCTCTGGGTGAAGAAGTACTTTCTCTTATTTGTTTGAGAACTAGTATTTATTTTATTTATTATTTATTTATTTAGTCGTATTTATATATGCCGCCCACTCAGGCAGAACCCGACTCAGGGCGGCATTACAGCAAATTCTAAAAAACATATAAAAACACTTTAAAAAACCCTTATCCCACCCATCCATCCCACCCACTCTAAAAAAGGAAGAGAGAGTTCTTAATTCTTTACATAAGCCAGCAGGCGGGGACCGTGATCCCATTCGGGCCCCACACCTGCCCTGCCAGCCAGGTCTTCAATCCTTTCCTGAAGGGCAGCAATTCTCTTTGAAGTCTTAGATCTGTTGGCAGGAGGTTCCAGAGGGTTGGTGCGGACACGGAGAAGGCCCTCCTTCGGGTGCTGGATAGATGTGCACCCCTAACTGATGGCACCATTAGAGAGCCCCTCCGGTCCACTCTAGTTGGACGGGCAGACACTCTTGGCACGATGCGGTCTCTAAGGTATCCTGGCCCACTGCCATATAGGGCTTTAAAGGTCAAAACCAGCACCTTGAATTGCATCCGGAGACAAACTGGTAACCAGTGCAGCTCCCGAAGTAGCGGTGAGGCATGGGCATATCGCCCACATCCCATCACCACCCGGGCTGCCGCATTCTGGACCAGCTGCAGCCTCCGAATGGTCGTCAAGGGCAGCCCCATGTAGAGTGCAATAATCTAGTCGGGAAGTAACCAGAGCATGGGTGGCCATAAGCAAGGAGCCCCGGTCCAGGAGCGTGCGCAATTGGCGAATCACCCAAAGTTGGGCAAAAGCCCTCCTGGCCACAGCCGCCACTTGTTCTTCCAGCAGCAGCCGTGAATCCAGAAGGACCCCCAAGTTGCGCACTGGGTCTGTCTGGGGCAAAACCGCCCCATCCAGTACCAAAGGTGGTAACTCCCTGGATAACACGGGGCCCCTTATCCACAGCCACTCTGTCTTGCTGGGATTCAGCCGAAGCCCATTGGCCCCCATCCAGACCCCAATGGCCTCCAGGCATCCGGATAGGATTTCAACAGCATCACTGGGGTCCCCACGGGCCGAGATATACAACTGGGTGTCATCCGCGTACTGATGGTACCGCACCCCGTGGGAACGAATGATCTCACCCAGTGGCTTCATGTAGATGTTAAATAAGAGGGGAGAAAGCACCGAGCCCTGAGGAACCCCATACTTGAGGGACCTAGGGCTGGACCTCTCACTCTCTAACCACACCGACTGGGTACGGCCCTCCAGAAAAGAGGAAAACCAGGACAACACAGTGCCCTGGATCCCCAATCCTTTGAGCCGTTCCAGAAGGATACCGTGGTCGACGGTATCGAAGGCCGCTGAGAGGTCAAGAAGAGCAAGGACGGATGGATAACCCCCGTCCCGCTCCCGCCAGAGATCATCCATTAGTGCGACCAATGCCGTCTCCGTACCATACCCGGGCCTGAATCCTGATTGAAAGGGGTCTAGATAATCCGCTTCCTCCAGGACACTCTGCAGCTGGCGCGCCACCGCCTTCTCCAAAACCTTACCCAAAAAAGGCAGGTTGGAAACCGGCCTGTAATTGTTAAGGACAGCTGGGTCAAGGGATATTTTCTTCAGGAGGGGGCGCACCAAAGCATGTTTTAATGGTGCAGGAAATACCCCCTCCCGTAAGGATGCATTTATTATCGCCCCAACCCAGCCACCTGTCCCCACCTTGGAGGCTTTCACCAACCAGGTGGGACAGGGGTCCAAAGGACATGTAGTGACACGTACAGCTGCAAGGAGCCTGTCCACTTCATCAGGGACGACAGGATCAAACTGATCCCAGATCATACAGCAAGACTGTGCTCCGGCACCCCCCCCGACCCTCCCCATCCACGCCGGGACTTAGTCCTGAACGAATCCGATCGATTTTCTCCACCAGATGGTCAGCAAAGTCCTCAGCCGAGCCCTGCCAACCGGGCACCGATCTCCCCCTACCGAGGAGGGACCTGGTTACCCGGAACAGAGCGGCTGGGCGATTATCAGCGGAGGCAATAAGGGTGGTGAAGTATTGACGCCTCACCACCCCCATCGCCACTAGGTAGGCTCTAATAGCAGCTCTAGCCAGTGTCCAATCGGAGTCATCCCGGGTCTTCAAAGGTTTCATGGAGTGCCCCCTAGTTCTTGTATTGTGCAATAGGGGAAACAGTTTTTCCTTATCTACTTTGTCCACACCGTGCATGATTTTATAAACTTCAATCGGGTCACCTCTTAGACGCCATTGTTCTCGGGTCACCTCTTAGACGCCGTTGTTCAAGAGTGAAGAGGCCCAGCCGTTGCAACCTCAGATGGAAGGTGTTCCAGTTCCCTAATCATTTTGGTTGCCCTCCTCTGCACTTTTTCCAGCTCCATAATATCCTTCTGGAGGTATGGCAACCAGAACTGTACACAGTATTCCAGATGGGGCCTCACCATAGATTTATAAAGAGGCAAAATAATACTTGCTGGCTTATTTTCTATACCCTTCCTAATGATCCCTAGCATTGAGTTTGCTTTTTTCACTGCTGAGGCACACTGGGTTGACACCTTCATTGAGCTGTCCACCAGGTCCCTTTCCTGGTTTGTCCCAGAGAGTTCAGACCCCATCAGTTTATAAATGTAATTGGGGTTTTTTGCCCCAACATGCATCACTCTGCACTTACTAGTGTTGAAGCTAATTTGCCATTGTTTTGCCCACTCCCCCATACCTGTCAAGTTTCAGGAAATTTCTGTCAAACCCCAGTATTTTACACTCTTTCCCGTCGTCATCTCGTATTAGTTAGACTGCAATTAAACTGGAGTTAGACTGGAGGCCAGCACATGATAAGCATAACTGTCCAGTTTCCTGTTTTGGCTGGGAAATTTCCCTTATTTGACAAATTTCCCGAAACTTGACAGGTATGCACTCCCCCAGTGTCAAGAGATCCCTCTGGAGCTCCTCACAATCTCTCACAGTTTTCACTACCTTGTATAATTTAGTGTCGTCAGCAAATATGGCTATCTTGCTGTTTAGTCCTACTTCTAGATCATTTATGAAGAGTGATCACACTTGGACTTGACAGCTCCTCTTTCTGGAGAATAACACATTTTGCCTTTTGAGATGTTGGATGATGTTGGAGTGTTTGCTGCTAGGTTACTCTTTCAACATTATACTGAAATATGTTGGGGACAGACATAACCCCTTCACCATCACAGCATGAGAAGCAGATACATTTGGAACTGAAATCCTAAATGGCTGGTTCTGTCTAGGGTTATACTCAATGTGAGAAGAAATGGAATCCCACAACATTATTGCTCTCTTTGCATGAAGAGCAATAGTGTGAAAAGGAGTGTCTTGGCTGCATACGAATAGTTTCCATTTGATTCACAAACTCACCCTCTCAAAACGAAGCACAGCAGGATTTCTTATTTTGTTGAGATGCTTCATGGATGTGGAATGCAAGGTCTTTAGTCCTCTATATTAACAGAGCATGGCTAGAGAGGGGGATTCATGTTAATTTTGTTCAGCATGCCTGTTAAGTAAGTTAGTTATGTGCTAATGTCAAGTTGGAACTGACCTAATAAGGCTTTCAAGGTAAGTGTGATATTTAAGGACAGGTTTTACCAGTTCCACCAGTGAATTCCCATGAGTTGACTGGGGATTTGAATCAGGCCTCCTGGATCCTAATCTATCACTCTGTCCACTACACAGACTGGGTGCCCGTTGCCTCTGCAGATCTCTAATTGAGTTGTATTAATTTCTAAATCATTATAATAATAAAAAGCTCCACCAAAGCTTTGTTTACTCTCTGATGTTTGATAAAATTAAGAAGAAATTTCCCCTTCTAACAAATGTGATTTAATTTTTCTTCTTTATATAACAGTGTTTTCGAGCGCTTTGCTGCAAAGGACCTCCACCTCCCCGACCAGAATATGACTTAGTTTGCATAGGTCTCACTGGTTCTGGCAAAACAAGTCTATTGTCACAGCTCTGCAGTGAGAACAGAGAAACTATAGTGTCAACAACAGGTGAGAAAGTGTTCTACTTAGCATCTTGGATCAGCTGTCTCTTTTGAAAAACTGACAATGCCATGTGGTGTGTTTAAGGTCCAATTAAAGTGGTGTTTTAAATTATGTTTATAGTCTTAAATATTGATAAACGTCTGGCTCATGATTCTGTGCAAATAATATGAAACATGTTGACTAAGTGCAAATTCAACCTGGCTCATTCATTAAGAAGTAGTAAACCAATTGCGAAATAGAAGCTATCAAATAAAGGCTGCTGGTATCAATTGCATTTCCCCCCACCATACCACATTTTGTCCAGCAGTGGAAGTCAGGGAGGCCCACAGTAAAACTGTGCAAATGAGGGATGTAACAAATACATTTTGTGTGTGCTTGATGCAAAATGGTATCTTGGCAGGTGAAGATGTCCAGTCTTAAAAATGCATCTTCAGGACTAAAGTACAGCATGCAGGGCCAGACACTATGTTTTGAAATTCTCTCATTTCTTTAAGAAGAGTGACCATTTGTCTTGGGCTTACAGTGTGGTTGGAGAGCATTTAAACCGTAGGCAAAACAAGTCCCACCAAATGTTTAACACTAACTTCTATTAATCATAGCCAGTATAGTTAATAGTGAGGAAAACTGAAGGTTACAGTCTAACAATATAGTGTGGCCCGTGCTTTGGCTACACCTAGTTTAATACTTTGATCCTTTTTGTGGTGCCATCTCAACCCACTTTCTCCAAGCTCCTGTAACCTGTGAGAAGGAAATGTACAGGCTTACTTTTGGAAATCTATCTAACTGTATACATTTATGGGGATGAGATTAGTTCACTGCAGCCTCCAAAGAATTTAACCTTCCTTTATGGCTCTGATACAAGTCACATATGCTTGCTTTTCCAGAAAGAGATGTTTGGAACACCTAACATGCTTCAACATTATGTCTGGTTTAGATTGCATTTCATGATCTGCTGAAGGAAAGAAGGGGAATATTTTGTAAATATTTCTTCAGAGGCTGTCAGTGAACATATACAGTGTGATCTAGTAGAAATTCATGGGGTTTTATTTAAGATTGTATATCCCATTTAAATCCTATTTAAATATTTAATTTGTGAAGTGAACTTTCTTTGGATGGCTTTACATAGTAGTGTTCGTTTATTCACATAAGCAAAATGTGGACGGGATCTTGGGAGAGATAAGAGCCACCACATGTATGCTGGACCCTTGCCGTTCCTGATTTATAAAAGCAGCTTGTGGGACTCTGAGAGAGTTAAGGGAATGATGAATGATTCCTTGAACAAACCAGAGTACCAGCATGCCCAAAGGAGGCAGTAGTTCTACCTTTGGGGGGGGGGCATAAAGACCTTGAATCCCATTATATTGTATAATTAATCACCAATTTCTAATAGTTTAGTTTGGACAAGGTTTTGGAGTGTGTGCTGGTGTCCCATCTCCAGAAGTTCCTTGATGATATGAATTAACTTGGTCCATAGCCATCTGTTTTCAGATCTGGTGTTGTCTTGGTGGATTACTTACACCAAGAACTGGATGAGGTAAATGTGTCCCTGTTGGTTCTGCTGAACCTCTCAGCAGTTTATGACCTTATAGACCAGGCGTCAGCAAAAGTGGCTCTCTAGATGTTCTTGGACTTCAATTCCCAGAAGCCCTGATCAGCAGGTGTAGTGACTTGGGCTTTTGGGAATTGAAGTCCAAGAACACCTGGAGAGCCAAGTTTGCTGACCCCTGGTATAGACAATGGTATTCTTTTAGGGCACCTTTCTGGGATGGAGCTTGGAAGTACTGCAGTGATTCCAGTCCTTCCCAGATGGCTGAAATAAACAATTGGGAGAATGCCTATGCCTGGAGTTCAGTTTAACACCTATTTAACACCTACATGAAACCTCTAGAAAAGAATGTTTGACGTTTTGGAGTTTGGTGTCATCATAATGCTGATGACACCCAACTCTCTCCCTGTCTTGCATCTGATTTAAAAAAACTGTTCTTTACTGAGAGTAGTTTTCCCCCCAGTAATGGACTGGATAAGAGCTAACAATCTGAAACTTAACCCAGACAAGGTAGAATCTTTGTCACAAGGAAATCAGGGGGTAGGGATTCAGGCTGTACTGGATGGGATTACACACTCCTTGAAAAGTCAGGTTTGCAGTTTAGATGTGATTCTGGACTCAATCCTGAGCTTGTCTCAGTGGTAGCCAAGAATGCCTTTGCACAATTAAAGTTTGTGTGCCATCTGTGTCTGTTCTTTGAGATGTTTGATTTGGCTATTATGACACATACCATAGTTATATTTCATATGGGTTACTGCAATACATTCCGTGTGGGGCTGCCTTTGAAGAGTGTTTGGAAACTTCAGCTGGTTCAAAATGTTGCAGCCAAACTGCTGATTTCAAAGAGCACAAAACCTCTCTATTCCCATGGCTTCACTAGTTGCAAGTCTGTTTCCAGGCTCAATTTAAAATGCCTGTGTTATTCATAAAGTCTTATATGACTTGTGTCCAGGGTATTTGAAGGATTGTATCACCCCCATATGATGACAAGTCTATTCAGCTCTTAAGATCTTCCAAGGAAGCCCTTCTTATTTCCACCACTTTCCCAAGCTCATTTGGTAAGAATAATAAAGGGGGACTTTGGGATATACTGTACTGTCTTGAGAAGCCAAATTGGGCCCCTTTTGTCTTTCTACCATCAGGGCAAAGATCTTCTTTTTCAGGCAGGCTTTTAAGCAATAAGTGGGACTCAAGGGAATGTTCTATTTATGAAATGTAGATAATTTAAATGTTTTTTAAAAAAAAAAAAGATTTAAAATTGTTTTTAACCTTGATCAATGTTTAATTGTTTTTAGTTTATAGTTCTGTATAGTATTTTAACTCATTGTTATTGTATGATTGTTGTGTTATGAGCTGCCTCCGATACCCTTTTTGACTGCACTCTTAGCTGTGGTCTGAAGCAAGAATATTCTTTCTCAAACCTTATTCTATGTTACGGTAGTTGGCTGTTTTCTGGGAAAGGATGTCTTTTGTCTTCTCTCTCTAAATGTTTTTAAAATACCTCCCAGTTGTACTAAAATGATGCAAAAAGCTTTTACCTTATTTTATATAACTATTCTTTTATGATTCATATTTTAAAATAATTCTAAATATTTTTGGCAGTAAAGTGGATCTCAAAGGAATAAAGGAAAGGGAAAGGATTAGTGAGAAGATAACTTTTGAAACTTTGCCCAGACACTTTAAGCTTGTAAGATGTTGAAAGCTCGAACCAAGAAACATATAACGTATATATTAAAAAACATACTACTTTGGATACTGTTCTTTAATTAAGTTACTAACTTTTTATTTATTTCTTATTTCAGGCTTTAGCATAAAAGCAGTGCCATTCCAGAATGCCATCTTGAATGTAAAAGAGCTTGGAGGTATTAAACAATTGCATGTATGACTGAGAGATTTCTGTCTTGTTTATGTCTCTGTAATAATAAATAATATTTCATGTAATATACTTAATGAGTACCTATAATTCCTAGGTACTAGGGATAGTCTCTGCTTGAAAGTTATATTTCCAAAGCATAACCAATGTAGGAAGAAAGCAAGCTGAGCATACTTTAAAATAGCAGCTGCTGTGCTAAGCCTGAAAGGGTTGAAGGGAAGAAGGACGAACAATTAGAATAAGGAAGGAAGAAAAGGTGAGCTGATGGATTGTTTTTGGTTGTATTTATACATAGTAGATGATGTTGGATGTATGACTGCGGGTGCTGGGTTTAATTTCTAAAGTATGGGAGTCCCCAAAATATGTATGTTAGTGTAGAAACAAAATACAAAAGTAGGAATGTTTTGACTGGTTCAGCTAAAGTAGATATTCACGTTCTGTTTTGGAAGACAGAGGAAATCATTAAAGATTAGGGACACTTCTTTGTTTCTTCCCATGAGGGAAGAGTTCTCCTTCGTATAGTTTGTGAATCCCCACTATCGGATTATGCACCTACGCAGAACATCGATCGGAGGCTTTAAAGCTCATTGGCTAAAAGTTTTGGCGGTAAGACCGCCCACCGTATCGCCCACCTTTAGGTGCTAGTTCGCCATTTTACCTCAGTTCTCTTCTTTCCGCCTTAGCAGCAGGACGATTGTTGAGAGCTTGCTCAATTTTTTTGTCGATTCCTTTGGAAAAGACACGGTTTTTCAAAAAAAAAAAAAAATTCCCGGTGATCTTGTCCTCCGGGCAGGATTGCCACCCCGGTACTTCTTCTTCTCTGAGGAACTAGTCACCACTCTTCGCTTTGGTCACTGTTTCCCCCCTTAAGGGGGTAGCGGCTAGCCGGCCCTTCGGGGTTGTTTGTCTTCTCGAACATTCCACTTCCACTGGAAGAATTTTTCATGGCTGCAGCCTTTAAGCAGTGCTCTTCTTGTCTGAAGAAATTCCCTGCGTCGGACGGACATAGTCTGTGTCTCTTCTGCCTTGGGGAGTTGCACCAGAGTCAGACCTGTGTGCACTGCAGAAATTTCACTCATCTGGCGGTTCAAAACTGTAGCAACAGGCTGAAGGCGCACCTCATGGAACTTGCCCTCACTCCTACCGCTGCGCCTTCCACCTCTGCTGCTATGAGTACTTCTCCTGGAAAGTCTCTCCAGGCATCATCCTCTCTTCTTATCCGGAAGAAAAAGAAGAAAGATAAGAACGGAGACAAAAAGAAAAAGCACAGGTTGGACGAGTGTCATTCTCTACCACCTACGCCTCACCCTCCTGTGTCTCCGGGACCTTCTCCACCCCTCTCCATCGCGAGATGCCCCTTGCGCGTGGGGTGGCAGGTCGTCCTCAGACTCTCCGAACAAGGGCCGCAGGACTGGGGCTCCAGCTCGCCCCTTGCAACTTCCATCATGGAGAGGGGCCGCCTCACCACCAGGCAAGCTTCCGTCTCACCGAGACGAGCCGGCAGCCACCATTTCGGCCATCGTTTTGTCACCGATCATCCCTTCCACCGTTTCGCCGCCCACCGTTTCATCGCTGCCAGCTGGTGTGGACGCTGCCCAAATGGAACTCTTCAAGGGCAAGTTTGAGGCCATGGCGAAGACATTTGTCGAACAGTTTAAGGCCACCATTCCTGCGGCCTCTGCGGCTCTGGACCGACCACCACAAGCCTCAGTGATTCTGGCCCTGCTGCTGTTCCGCCACCCTCTCGAGGGTTGAGCAGTTGCTCCGTTGGCCTGGCCATATCATCATGGCACGGTCCGGATGTTGATGCGATGAGCACTCAACCTGTCGACCCACCCAGGCCATACTGGCGCGGTCCTGATGTGGCTTCGAGGGTTCCCGCCTCATCCTCCGATGACTCCAGCTCGTCCTCGGAAGAGGATGAGGGGGATGTTGACGTGGAGAAGACGCCCGATCAGGCGATTGGTGCCGTCGACCCACTGCGTGGTGAAGGTCAGAAGTCTTTCACCGCGATGCTCACCCATTTGGGCATCACGTTGAACCTACGGGTGGACCAGCCGCCGCTGGAAGGGGAGGACCAGAGGACAGCCAAATTGGACAAAAAGGCCGTCCATCCGGTGCACATCACCATGCTCCCCTCCATGTTGACGTCAGCAAAGGCAACATGGAAGAAACCCGTCTCTGCCCACTCCGTTTCATCCAGGCTCGATGGGTTGTACCGAGTTCTGGACGAAAATGTTGAGTTTCTTCAGGCTCATCCACTACCCAACTCCTTGGTTGTGAAGGCTTTCAACACAAGACTGCGGTTAGTGGGTTTCTGGTACCTTCGACTCCGGAGGGGAAGAAGCTAGATGCGGTGGGCCGTTACCTTTTCCTCAGGGCTGCCAACTACTCAGCCGCCATGGGTCTTTATCAGTCCCATCTTTGGGAACGGACCAAGACCATCGCCGTAAGACTCCCGTCAGATGTCCAGAAAGAACTTGACTCGCTGGCCGAGGAAGGGGACTTTCTGTCAGAGCAACAAATGAGGACGGCGAGACACATTAATGACTATGTGGCCAAAGATATGTCCTCCACCATTCTTTTGAGGTGCCATTCTTGGCTCAGAGGGACCACTCTCGATGAGTTGATGAAGAAATTAATCAAAGAGTTCCCTTTTGACGGACAGGGCCTCTTTGGTCAGGACACTGATAAGGTATTGAACGAGTTGCGCCAAACCAACTCCACCACGAAGTTCCTGGGTCTTGCTACACCTTCGCAGCTGGCAAAACCCAGGTTCCAACCGTTCACTCACCACTATCGTGGCAACCCTCAACAACAGGGCGGGTCCAACGAGCAACCTAGGACTGGCTTCTACCGACTGAGGCGTCAACACAAGCAGCGTTTCCACCCCTATGCTCAGGGCAAATGCATGAACGGGAAGTCCAAATCGCGGGTTTGAAGTCTCCCCAGCCAAGGCTCTCTCGCTCCACCTTCCGTACCTCCCCCTCCGGAACTTCCTCCAGGTGTGGTCTGACGTAACGAACGACCAGTGGGTCTTGAAGATCTTGTCTGCTGGCTACGCCATCGAGTTCGACTGGATGCCTCGGGTAGGAAAATACCGTTTCACCACCTCGTCCCCCCATTTGGAAAAAGTTCTACCCTTCTCTCCAAGGGAGCCATCAAGCGGGTACCACCAACCAATTGGGACAACGGTTTCTACTCGAGGTACTTCGTTGTCCAGAAGAAAGATGGAGGACTCCGCCCAATTCTGGACTTGCGTCGCCTCAACAAATGCATCTACACCAGGAAGTTCCGGATGGTCCTTCCCCTCATCAACAAATGGGACTGTTTTATGGTAATAGACCTCAAGGACGCTTATTTCCACATCAGCATCCTTGAGGATCACAGGCGGTTCCTTCATTTCAGGATAGGGAGCTCTGTGTACCAGTACCGTTGCCTACCATTCCCTCTGTCCACAGCACCGAAGGTCTTCACCAAATGCATGGCTCCGTTAGCTGCCTTCCTCCGTCAGAAGGGGATCCGGGTCTTCCCATACATCGATGACTAGTTGATCGTCTCTCCCACCAGATCATCCGCCATTCAGGACATGGAATTCACCGTACATCTTATGGAGAGTCTTGGCCTCAGGATCAACTTTACCAAATCAAAGTTGGAACCTTCACAGCGAGTAGAGTACATTGGAGCAGTACTAGACTCGCTAGCAACCAGGGCCATTGCCCCTCAGAAATGCTTACTGGACATTGCAAAGGTAGTAAGCGACTTCAAACGCAAGCCTTGCATCAGAAGAAAGAAGGCTCAGAGACTGTTGGGCTTGATGGCCTCCACCACGGCAGTGATTCCTCACGCCAAGTTAAAGTTCAGGTCCCTGCAATCGTGGCTTCTCCACAAGTTCGACCCTCTCACGGAGAGCCAGTCCAAACAGTTGTTTCCCTCAGGAACTGTTGGACCAGCTGGTGTGGTGGACGACACCACTCAGTGTGGCAACGGGAAAGAACTTTTACCCTCCACAGCCATCTCTTCAGGTACTGACCGATGCAAGCAACCTCGGCTGGGGAGCTGCTTGCGGGACTCTGACGGTCAACAACACTTGGTCTCCTCATGAGATGGTGTACCATATCAACTACCTAGAGTTGCTGGCCATATGGAAGGCTCTACGCTCCTTCGAGACACTGCTCTGCGGCAACGTGGTCCAGATTGCATCCGACAACACCACAGCAGTTGCATATCTCAACAAGCAAGGAGGGACAAGGTCCATGACGTTGCTCTACCTGGCAGTGCAACTTTGGGAATGGTGCCTGGAGAGACACATCTTCCCAATTGGAGTCCACATTCAGGGCAAGTTGAATGTGCTGGCCGTCCACCTCAGCCGCCTTACCTTGACAACCCACAAGTGGGAACTGGACAATGTGGTTTTTCAGTTCCTTTGCAGGGCATGGGGGACCCCGAGCATCGACCTGTTTGCATCGTCCAACAAGAAGTGTGACAGATATTGCTCCAGGGCGGGCCTCGGTCTGAACTCCGAGGGCGATGCCGTCATGAAATGGTGGGATCAGGACTACCTCTACGCCTTTCCCCCATTTCCTCTGGTTCAGAAGGTCCTCACCAGAATGTACCAACAGCGGGCAACCATGATCCTCATCGCTCCGGCATGGCCGCGTCAGCCCTGGTATCCACTTCAGTTGCACGTCATTGCAATCTCGCACACTGCCGGACTCGCCAACTCTCCTGCAAATGGAGCACGGTCAACTCCACCACCCAGACTTGTCCAGTCTCCACCTCACCGCGTGGAGGATAACCCCAGACTGTCCAGGATCTTGGAACTAGCAAGGCGCCCCTCTATGAGGAAGTCCTATGCCTCCAAGTACAGGCAGTTTCGTGCCTTCCTGGATACACAGCAAGGGTCCTCATCACATGTAGGACTACAAGACATCATGGCCTACCTCCTCCATTTGGCGGAGTCGGGCCTCAGTATCACCTCCATACGGGTCCACCTGGCAGCAGTAGTAGCCTACTCTCCAGCTGGTTCACCTGCATCTGGCACTTTCTGTGACCAAACGGTGAAGCGTTTCCTCAAGGGATTACGGAACGCTTTTCCTCCGGTCAAGACTCCAACCGCACAATGGTCATTGTCTACTATTCTGAATGCCTTCACCAGGACTGCTTTCGAGCCTATGGCTACCGCGGATGTTCGTCTCATCACTTGGAAGACTGCATTTCTGGTGGACATCACGTATGCTAGATGAGCTGGTGAACTGGTTGCTCTGCGGGCAGATGCTCCATTTCTCAAGTTTTTCAATGACCGCGTGGTGCTCCACACAGACATCACCTTCCTACCAAAGGTAGTCTCCCAATTTCATATGGCTCAGACTATTTCATTGCCAACCTTCTTTCAGAACCCCAGCAACTCCCAAGAAAGGACTTGGCACATGCTGGATATGAAGCAAGCTTTATTGTTTTACCCCTGCAGGACACGAACCCATCTCTTCCCAGAGGTTCTCCAAATGGATTACATCAACCATCTACCTGGCCTATGAGTCTGCCTCGTTGCCTCCTCCACCACATGTCAGGGCACATTCCACAAGAGCAGTTGCTACCTCCATTGCCTTTTTGGAGGGCACCCTGCTTGAGGACATCTGTAAGGCTGCCACCTGGTCCAGACCTTCTACATTTGTCCAACACTACAGGATGGACACCAGAGCCACTGCGGACGCCAGACTTGGTCGTGTCGTCCTTGCCAGAGGGCTCCAAGGGCCTCATCATTGAGGATCCATCCTGCCTGACAGACAGCTCCACGGACTCATCTCATCCGACTGCCCACCATCCAAGTAAGTGTGAGCTTGCTAATCTCCCAATTGTGGGGATTCACAAACTATACAAAGGAGAAAGTTCGGTTTCACTTACCAGTGATAACTTTCGTTCTTCGAGTATATAGTTTGTGAATACACACTACCCACCCTGCCTCCCCTCTTGAGCAGCACGGATGAGATCATTTGGTTTATCCTGTGCTATGCTTAAGTATGGAACTGTGGTAAAATGGCGAACTGGCGCCCAGGGGTGGGCGGTACGATGGGCGGTCTTACCGCCAAAACTTTTAGCCAATGAGCTTTAAAGCCTCTGATCGATGTTCTGCGCAGGTGCATAACCCAATAGTGTGTATTCACAAACTATATACTCGAAGAACGAAAGTTATCACTGGTAAGTGAAACCGAACTTTCCCATTCTTCATGTGTACAAGTGCTGGTAGAGGCAGGTGATCTTAGGAGGTTTGTGAAAAGGCTTGGAAAAGAAGCCCAGTTTAATTTGCCAGGGTTAATTGTTTGGGGTGCAGCTGGCATGTGACTACTCATGAGTAATCTAAGCAAAAGCACATTTAATTTTCAGAGGGAAGCAAAGCAAAGCAATCACACTTATATACCACCTCATAGCACGTAGTGCACTCTCTGGGCAGTTCACAAGTTAATTAGCATTTTGTGCCCAACATACTGGGTACTCATTTTACTGACCTTAGATGGATGGAAGGCTGAATCAACCTTGATCCCTGGTCAGGATCGAACTCACAACTTTTGGGTTGCAGGACTGCAGTTTAACTGCTGCGCCACAACAACAATTATTATTTTTAAATCCTGTAGCTGCCAAGCATGTGGGGGAGAAGAGATTTGATTTTTAAGAGGGGCAGTTTGAGAATGAGTTATTAACGGTTAATGGCCTTTTAGGCTTCCTCCATGTGAATAGGAGTTTACTTTTTGAATAATAAGAATTATATGTTAAAGTGGGGAGGCATCAGGATTTTAAAGATGGGGCATGGCCAAAAAAATGGTTGGGAACCACTTGTCTAGGAGAAGAGCAACTTTCCAGGAGCATGTAGGACTTGAGAAACATTATGTTACATGACTGTTCCCTTTCTACTCTGATGGTAAGTTTGGGTGGGAAGAGAAGTCTTCATGGTGCTATTGCACCTCTACTTGAAGTGAACATCTTTTGTAATGTTCTTAAATATAGGCATGGTTTTTTTGTTTTTTTAAAAATCATTGTTCATCTACAAGTGTTTCACACAACAATGTACAATAAAATAGTTAGAAACTTGTCTTTAAAAAATAGAGCAAAAATAGTTTTCAGAGCCAATTATAAAAACATTGTTAAAATTAAAGGCAATATTAAAAGTTTCTCTGCCTGCTGGATGTTGTGCAGCAAAGGACCAGTCTGATTTTCCTGTTCTGCTATCAGGATATTGCTATAGGAAAGCTAAGACTTGTGTATTCATCACTTTATTCTTTCATGGCAGTGGAAAATACAACAGGGCGTCCATATAGAATCTTAAGTTCTGAGTAGGCTCATAGGAGGAAGTAGTCTTCCAGATATATTGTCTCGAGTTATTTACTGTTTTATGAGTAAAATTCATCACTTTCAACTAACCTCAAAAGCATTTGAAATTCAGGGCAGGTATTTGGAATATGGTCCCTGAAAAGTACACAACAGCTAATAGAATGGCTGCTGCATTTTGCACTAGATCTAGGGTACAGAGTCCAGACAGTTTTCAAGGCAGCCTCACATAGAACAAGTTTAATTAGTGCTACTAAAAACAATGAACAAAATATTTCTCCTGTATAGATAAATATTTTGCATGGATCCAAAACTAGAGAAATAATGGCTAAAGTTATAATTATTGTGTTTTGGGAAACAGGTGTGTGTGTGTGTGGGGGGGGGGGGGCAGGCATCCCAAATAGCAACATAACATACTTGACCTTGGATACAGAGAGTTGTGTGTGTGTGTGTGTGTGTGTGTGTGTGTGTGTGCATTTCTTCTCTGGCACAGACAGGAGATAGTTCAGGTAGCCATACATTGGAATCTACTGATTAGATTCTGAAACAAGATATAATTTTTAATTTTTCATGAAATACTTGTGTGAAGATGAAAAACTGTATGATCAGGTGTCTTCAGTCGTACATTGGAATATGCTAGTAGGTGGTGGTGATTCTGATTGAGTTGATTCAGAAATGAAATTGTTTAAGACAGAGGTGGCCAACCTTTTTATGCCATGGGCCTGACCATGCTGACTTGGGCTGAGCGGGCCGGACCACACAGCTGAGCGGGCCGGACCACGCCCCCAGAAGTGGAAGCGGACATATTTGTGGCTGTCGTAAATGTGCCCACTTCCATATTTACGACAGCTATTTGCGCATGTGCGGGCGCATTTTACATAAACGCAGCTGCTTTTACTTCCTGGTGCAGCAGAGGCGGCGATGGGCTGGATGAAATGGTGTTGCGGGCTATATGTTGGGAACCCCTGGTTTAAGGTACTGGAGAACACAATACAGAAGTATATTTGGATTACATTTATATTTTATACATGCAAGCAAGCACGCACGCATGATCACACACACGCAAATAAGAGGAAGGCCTTATATCTCCCTGTCTTTTAAAACTAATGTACCTTGTATCTTTCTCAGGTATTTCTAGTCAGTTCTGGTGTCATGCTAGATAACTGTGGGCTAAATTCCAGTTAAAATATAAAACTGTCCATCTTAATTTATTAGCATCTTCCAATGTATGAAATGGAAATTTCTTACAAAGATAGTTGAAACTTTGTCTTCGTTTGTCTGTGGCTCAAAGCCCATTATTTTCCAATAGAACTGAGGTACTGGTGAATCCAAGCAGAAGCATTTTCTAGTGCTGTGTCAGATTTAATTTACTGTAATCTACAAGCATATAGGTAGGCAACATGTACACCATGGACCAAATGCAACTCTGACGGGAAATTTTGACTTATCAAGGGCATTTTAGTTTCCCCTAAAGAAGAGATTAATGGTTTTGATTTTAAATTTTCCTTTTTTGCCTTAGACCCCCCCAACCCCTAAGTCAGTGATGGCAAACATTGGCACTCCAGGTGTTCTTGGACTTCTATTACCAGAAGCCCAAGTCAGCACTCCTGCTGATCAGGGCTTCTGGGAATTGAAGTTCCAGAATACCTGGAGTGCCAAGGTTTTCCATCATTGCCCTAAATCAAGAAGAAGAAGAAAAAGAAATGATTTAGAAGTGCCCATCCAGAGACTTCCTGCTTATATTGTCTTCAACAAATGGCTGCAAATTGCCATCTCTTTACCTGGTGCAACCCATGATGTGGCTGGGGCAAAAATCTGCACCCCAAGTTGCCAGAGGGTCATCACTTGCTCTTCCATGACGATGCAGCTCCAGGTGCCGACCCTGAGATTAGCTAGGAAGGCCGTGACTAGTAAGAGGGCCTTCTCGGTGGCGGCACCAGTGCTGTGGAATTCCCTCCCAGTGGAGCTGCGCCTGGTACCATCTCTCCATATTTTTAAAAAGCAATTGAAAACTTCCCTTTTTAAAGAGGCCTGTGGCAATAGTTTACCAACTGCTGATGGTTAAGCATTTTATTCTGCCCCACTGCTTCCAAAATAGGCTTTCTTATTAGGCTGTTTGGGTTTTGAGGGGTTTATATGAAAATTTTAATATTTGTGTCAGTTTGTATTTTTGAATTTTGTGCTGTAAGCCGCCCTGAGTAGGAAAGTTTTTCCTAGAAGGGCAGGATATAAGTTTAATAAATAAAATAAAATAAAATTGGTTTTGAGTGGTCTGTAGGCTGGATTTGTGTCAGTCACCAGACTCATGATTTGCAGAAATCATCATTGCATTAAAATTATGTTTTGAGTAGTCTAAGATCCATTTGAGTACTCTAGTACTCAAATCTTGCTGCTTGGTAGTGCAGCCGGCTATTAATGAGTTACTGCTGGGAATATTGGGATTTGTACACCTGCAGGCTCAGCATATGTTTGACAATCCCAATGGGAACTAGTTAACTACCGGTTAGAAGTGAGTGGATGTTATGCCACTGGTATTCCATGTGCATGATTAAGCAGCAGGACTCCAGTCAGTATTAAATTGCACGAGGCATTAACTGTTAAATGTTGACATAAATTGCTGTTGAAAAACACAGAATGTAACTGTTCTTGTCATGGTGAGGAAAAACATTGTTATTTTAAATCAAAACATGGTTTATGCATGTCTTGCACAGGATCAGATCTATTTTTCGGTCTGTGATAATGTTTGGTGCAGATTTTGGTTGGCTCACAATGTGCTGTTGAAAGGCTGTGTGAGCGCAACTGTCTAAATGGGATCAGATGAACTGAGCTCTCAGTTAACACTTCGAGTAATGGAGATCTGGAAATGTTTTGGGGGAAAGTAGGCTGAGAGGGGACTTTTCCCCCAAAACCACACTCATTTGGAATGACTCACTAACAGCCCGCTCCCAATGGTGAGATTGTTCCTCAGAATAGCTTGTGAATGGCCTTGGCTTGATTAGTGCATTGAAGAATATTGTAGGGGTTTAAAAGTTCTGGAGTGGATGTGGCATTCCACTGTTGGATATGTATGGCCCTGATATCTGGAGGTTGCTTATTCCTGTTATGTATTTCTGCCTAATTTACCAGATTTTCTGATGCAGTGGTGGTGGGGGATCTTCTCTAGCTTGGAGTTTGTGTTTTTTCTTCACGAGATCAGTTTGATTTCAGGTGGAATAGACAGAACAAAGGCTTAAAACTACAGTAATACCTCAGATAACGTGTGCACCACACAACGTTAAAACTCCATAATGTTAAGGAATCTGAAAAAAATATTACGCCATACAACATTAAAACCCTATGGGATGTATCGCATAACATTCGCCAAAGTCTGTGCTGGTTATACTGTATCTCTGCGGGGTTAACGTTATGCGATTCATCCCATAGGATTTTAACGTTGTACAATGCATGTATCGCACAACGTTAAAATTGCATAGCGTTAAGACTCGTGGAACCAAGTTTTAACGTTATCCGGGGTATTACTGTAGTTGGTAATCCCAGACAGAATGGAGCTATTAAATCAGTTCCTGAAAAATGAGTAGGAATGGGAATTATTATTTGAAGGCAACCGATTTTTTGGCTGATCTGATTTTCCCCTCTTTGATTGTGGATGTGTTGACTAAGAGCTCGTCTTCCTTGTGAGAGCTCCTCCCGCAAACTTATTTTTTATTGACATCAGGTTTTTATGCAAGCAATGTGTGTGAAAGACTGTGGAGCAGACAGTTCATTCCCCCTACTTCCAAAGAGGAACAATTTAAGTCTTTGAAGTCTGAGAAAAATGACCTGTATTGACTCTGCAGTAAAAGAACATCGAAAGTAAAAGGAGAAAGAAAAATTATAATACGTGAAGGCAAGTTGATAACATCTTTCCAGGCCAACCCATCCCCCTCTTTGGTCCCTGAGTTATATGATTAACCCAGGTCTCTAGAACATGGGTTTCCAATCTGTGGGCCATAGCCCCCAAAGGAACTACTAAGTGGTTTCGGGGGATGTCATTGGGTCATTATGGTTCTGTTACACTGCGCTGATGAAGAGAGTATTGGGAGGAGGGAGTGGGGAGGGACTTAGAGAGATGCCACCATTTTGTGAGGTGGGTCATGTAAAGAGGCCGTGTTAGGGGTAAAAAGTATTTTAATATGCTTTCTTTACTTCTTTAAAATAGTGACTTTGGCTCAGTGGTTAAGAAGCTCGCCTTGTTAGCTGGAAGGCCGGCAAGTCGGTAGTTTGAAACTGCACGACGGATTGAGCACCTGTCTCTGTCTCAGCTCTTGGGGAGATGAAAGGATCCTCATTTGGGCCTTCCCTGAGCAGAGTTTGTCCTGAAAAAATCAGTTCAACCCAGAATAATTTCTGACATGAAATTATTATTACCGCTTTAAAATGCCTTATTATGCAAATGTGACAGAGGGTCACAGGTTACGTAGCCATTATAAAGGGGGTTACAATTGGGAAACACTGCTCTAGAGGCTAAAGTGAATTCTTTTATTTTTCTATAAGTATACTCTGTGTGTGCACGCACACACACGCACATGCATATGGATGTCACAGAGTTTACTATCTTTTGGCATGCAGGAAAGTTTTTCTTTTAAGAACCAATCTTTCTCCACTTCAAATTAAATACAACTCATTTGTGAACAAAGAAGGGAAGGGGATGCTACACTGAGGCAACCCAAATCAAACCTCTTTGAAGTTTGAGAGCTGATTTTTTCCCCCCATTTGCCCCATTCCCAATGGTAGGTCAGTACTTAAGTAGATCTCACTGATTCTGTGGGTCTCTTTTAGTAAGGAGTGACATGTGGATCCACTCCATATTTTTTCTTTGGTTTTGCTTGGACCCTCCCATGTGGAAATACCTCATGCTAAGCTGAGACTTTCATGTAATTAAGAGTCACCCATATTTGTGAACTAGGAAAAGCCAGCGTACAGGAATAGAGAAGAAAGATTACTATGAGAGAAAAACTGAGATGCAAGCATGGGTAAGTGGGTGGGGACTGTTATTACAATAACAACCAGCCAGCATGAACTGATTGTAGGATTCTAGGACCATGATGGCGAACCTTGGCACTCCAGATGTTCTGGACGGGCGCGTTTTACTTACGCTTCTAGGAGTGACGAGGGCAGCACAGGCCGGATGAATTGCAGTAAACCCATTCGTGTGGATTCACAGGGTGCTTGGGTTTCTGGGATTTGAAGTCCAAGAACATCTGGAGTTACAAGGTTCGCCATCACGGTTCTAGGAGGTATGATGCAGGCAGGGGTATGCAGGGTACAATGGGAAGGCACTGAACAGGGAGTAGTGGGGTCACCTAGTTGGGGTTGGGGTTGGGGGGGAATCCCATACATTGCTATTGGCACCCGATTGCCTGATATACCAGTACACACCTGGATGCAGGTAACTTAAATTTAAAAAGAGAGCCGGAAAGTAAGAGCGAAAGACTGAAATAATGTTAATAGTAGGAGTAGAGATAATGGAACATTTTTTGCAGGGCAAAATATGTCCCGCAAAGTTAGTACATGCTTAACTCATAGTGTAATAGACCAAAATTTAGAAATTGATAAGGACTGAAACTGAACTTTGGTTTTGTTTCTAAAATGGGCTTAATATATTTGATCTGTTTTCTGTACTTAATCACTTTGAAGTTGCTGCTTGACTTTTTGTTCAATTATCGTTAAAGGGGCTGACAATATCAGGAAGTACTGGAGCCGTTACTACCAAGGATCCCAAGGAGTAATATTTGTATTAGACAGTGCCTCTTCAGAAGATGATTTAGAAATTGCTAGAAATGAACTGCACTCCGCGCTTCAGCATCCACAGTTATGTACTTTGCCATTTTTAATATTGGCCAATCACCAAGATAAGCCAGCAGCCCGCTCAGTGCAAGAGGTATGTTTAACACAGCGATATCTTACATGTTTCTAAATATTGTCTGGGGTGCTATGCTGGGATGAATGTAACATACTCTGTGTGAGTGTATGATATGCATGCATGCATGCATGCCTGTGCATTTTATGCAGAATGTAGCATCTGTAAGGGCTAGAGATGAACAGAATTTATTTTTCTTTCACCACATCTTGTTTAAGGGTGGAATGATGCTTTTAACTGCCTTTACCAAAGAGCGCTTCTATGGCTTGTTGGGTTTAATCTAAGCGTGAGTTTTTTGTTTGCTGTTTGTTTAATTTTATTTTCTTTCTTCCTAACAACCCTATAACTTTTTCTGTTCTTCCCTGTTGCTTAATTTTTCCAGCAATATTCACAATTCTATATAAAAGCTTTTAGGGTTCTCTCTTGTTAATGGTTAGCAATTAAAATATTCCCTGCTTGCAATTTTTTTAAAAAAAATCAGACACAATTTTTTTGCCCTATGGGCGGCAGAATAAGACTTCTCAGTAATTATATTTACTTATTTTAAAATTTGTGTACTGAACTGTCTATACTGATTTTTCCTTTATCTTTGACTAGCTGATTACCCGGCTTCATTCGGGTTTTTCTTTTCTTTAACGTAGGTCAGCCTTTCCCTCTTGGAAACCTCATGGGGTATATGTGGGTCACTCCTGCCTCCCTTCCTCCGTCTCTCTCTCTTCCCTCACCCATCCCGCTTCTCCATCGACGGTCACTTACAGTGCTGATCTCGCATGCCCATTTGCCTTCCACCTACTGTGAAAACTATAGCTGAGCTCAGAGGTCTACAGCTGAGCTAGTCAGATGATGTCACAATGGGACTATGACATCAGCTCAATTACATCACTGGGAAACATACATTTTATAGATCAATTGTGTCCCAATTTTGGAGGCATACACCCCCCCCCCATGGGTTTAGAGATCCCCGCAGTGCTGATCTCCCAAGCCCAAGGTATGTATGTGCCAAATTTCAGCGGGATCGGTCCAGGGGTGCGGGAGATTTTGGAACACATACAAACAAACACTTCTGTTTTATATATATAGATTTATTTATGGATTCATTATATGTAACCCTAGAGTCGGATATGACTGGCTTTTGAGCAAGGGTTACCTTTACCTTTATATGTCTTGGTATTATAGAAACATGCTCACTGTTAGGTTTTTAACCCCCTTGGGTAGAATCTATTTTGTCAATCTTATAAGGCTGACATGTGTGACATGCCTTCCGTCCATTACTGTGAAATTTATATGGCCTTTAAATTACAAAACTGGTATACCCATCCTCCTTTTTGGCCCACATGGGCAAAGAATGTATTTTTAAATTAATTTGGATTTCCTCTGACTAATATTTTGGAGTATGAGACAAAATCTTGATTTTGTACATACCTTATTTCCATATCTCCTTATTTTTATATATTGTATTAAATGTATGTAATTACCTTTGTATATACTTTTTTGACCTTTATGCACTTCTAATATATATTTAGTATATGTTAGCTTTGTAGGTTTAGTATCCATTGTGTCTTGATCTCATATGTTCTCCTGTGGAGGGGTGATCATATTCATAGCTACTTAGTTTCAAAACTGGGGCAGGCAGGTGCTTGCTAACCACATGTTGAGCTCACATGCATTCCTTTTACTAAGTCCTTTTTAACTAAAAGAGGGAAGAGTTTCATAGCAACAATAAGAAAAATACTTAGTCTTTATTTGAAAGATTTATAGAGTATTTATAGCATTGTGGGGGAGGGGCTTGCATGAAATGAACATGCCGTTCTGGACTCCTGCTACCAAATGATAGAAAGACAAGGATAACCAAGCATTCTAGGACTTGCTGGATTATGTATCTCTCCACATTCACACAGTGTATTGTCCGCCAGCAGCCCCCACTTCAGCATGCTGGTCTTGCATTTAGGGACTCCAACCCTCAGCCTATACAGTGTCCTCCAAGTGACATAGGGGAAGTTGAGTTTCTCAGCTATATTCTTCTTTAATGTTGTTCCTTGTCCAGAGGGCTCCTTCATCCATCTTCTCATTTGATTTTTCTCTTGTGTACCCTCAAGAATCTTTGTTCTTGCCATAAAGCTCTTCCTGGATCTGAGCTGGCAAACCTGAGGCTCATATCCATTCAGAAGATGTCGAGGGTCATTCTCTTCTTTAGTTCTCTCAGCACCTGCTGCTACTTCTCTCCTTATTGTAGGTGGAGCGATACCAACAAGAGGGTATATGTTCAACAGTTACAAGTGTAAGGGGCACCCCGGGTGCTCTGGGCTCTGCCGTGGGTAGCACACGGAACTCCCCAAAGACCACGGCCCCGATTTTCTGATTTGCGTGGCCTGGTGAAGGGTTCTCCTCTAAGGAGGAATGGGCTAGCAATACTCTCCCGAGAGGCTGAGACTAAAATGGCTGGTTCTCAGCTTGCCCCTGTGGCAATTTAATGTCCATGTGTAGATTAAGGAAGGCCACTCCTTGCTGGACATGATTTCCCATGAGAACAGGGCCCATTATTTCCAGTCTAAGATGGGGTAGGCACAGTTGCCATGAATTGCTAAGGAGGGTCTGTGTGGGTATCGGCACACCTTCACTCCTCATCTGAGAAATGGCTCCTTCCGTGTTGCAAAGCTGCTGGAATTCCTGGAGCTGGTTTCCTCCCTCCGCGTTGCTGAGACATTTGCTCAGTGAGTGCGTATGTGCAGTTCCACCCCTTAGACGTCCTAGTTTGGGAGTTCTCAAGAATGAGTTACAAAAAGATATTCTTTTTGTAATTTTATTAGACAGAAATAGTAAAAGTCCAGAATATAGAAAAATAGCTAGCTATTAAATTCAGCTAGAGCCTATCTCCTCAGAGATAGGATTCTGAATAAGAATCCGAGTCCAGTATATTGTGGCCTCCAGCCGCTCATAAAGATTTATGGGTGTGGGTTCAGTTAGACAGCATGGCTAACGGAATGCTAAGCATTTCATGATTCGAATCCTTCTAGTTTCTAGATCTTCTTTTGTTTACATTAACAACACTTCTTATAGGGTTTTCATGGGAACTATTGAAATTCAATGTGCATCAATGCTGTGATTGACAGTTAACAAAGCACCTCAAGAATATGGCTCAGGTCTGCACCTGGCTCCATATCTTGGATTGGAAATCCCCTTGTGGCGAGATTTCTCCCCATAACCCAAACATAGAACACAATAGTTTGCATTCCTGCTTGTTGTTGTTCTTGCAAAGCAAGATGTTTTTCTGCTTGCTGGTGAGACAGCTTTCTCTGGTAGAGAGAAACGCAGCGTCTGCTGATTTGAGGCAGACTGTTCAAAATGGATCCTAGCTGGGTGCTAGAAATGAACCCCATTTATGCCTAAAACTAAGCAAAACATGGCAATGTGGATACATGTCAAACATCACGTTTACATCACTTTAAATTTAAGGCATCCCTATTTATGGAATCTCGACAACAAGTACAAAAAAGAAGAAGATAATTTCAACTACAAATGGGCTTTTAATACAGAAGGTTTTAAGTTTATATCTTGAGATAGGGCTGGTGGATATTTTGGTGTGAATACCTGGGAAATGGCTTTTAGCCCCTTTGATTTTATAGATCTAGATGAGAAAATGGTCTGACTTGATAGTTTCCTTTTAAAAAGAATTGGCTTCCTCAGTATATAATGTTTGATTTTACAAAAAGCAGCAGCACCATGGAAAGCTACTTCAAATACAAGTGAGGAAGACAACTTTTAATCAAGGAGGCATATAATTTACTGGAAAAATAATGTTCTGTGCTAACTGCAGATATTGCCAGCACTTGAAAAGTTATTTTTAAAAGTGATTAGTTATAGTTTCAAGGACTCAAATCAAAGTTGTATGTTACCTTTCTGTCCACTTTGTCATTACCTCGACATGCACAACAGAGCATAGAGCAGAAGTGGGAAGGCATAGTAAAAGCCAATTCTTGAACCATGAGATATTTCTCTCACCATTAGAAGAAGTTATACCCCTGCATCTAGAAAAGTAACTAAAACATTATTTACATCAGTAAAGAAGTTATCACTTTGTAAATACAAACATTAATGAAACTTAGTTATACTTTGGTTATTGAAAAAAGATGACAAGTAACTAATGATTCTGAACTTTTTGCTTTCAAGCATCAGATCAGAGATATATTTATGCATTTACTAAAACAGGATTTATTGTATTTTTGGCAAAAGCTAAGAAAATATGAGAAAATATGATGAAATAGCATCTAGTTTTGAAAAAGAGATTTCTTTTTAAAATAATTTTTATTAAATTTTACTAACAAGACAAAAACAAATAAACATATATCATGCATTACAATACAACACACTATAAATGAAAGAAACATTTTTTACATGAAAGACAAATACACCAACATATAATATAAAAAAGAAACAAAAAACAAAAATGGGTATCACTTTATCATATTATCATTTTTCTCTCATGCTAACACTTATTTAAATCTACTTAATACATTTCTACCTTTTCTGCTTTAACTCACTTATTACCCATACAACAAAAACTAAATGTATAAACAAAACCCTGGAGACCACCGTTTTATTTCAACACTATATTGTCATTTCCAAAAACTCATTTGATCTGGTACTGGTTTGTCACCTTTAGATTTTACCAAAATATATTCCAAAAACAATTTCCATATTTCCCAAAACTTATTTTCCTTAATTATACCTTTCTTTTTATTCAATTCCCATGTTAATTTATCATTCAACGCAATCTCCTACATTTCTCTATACCATTCTTCCAATTTTACCACAGTATCATTTTTCCAATTTCTTGCAATACATTGTCTTGCCACAGTTAACATTATAGACAACAACTCTTTTTTTATTTGCTTCCATATTCATATTGTCTATTTTGGTCAATAAGAGAGATAGAGAGATTTCAAAGGATGCTTGGTCATGGAAATTTTGCTCTCCCCCCCCCCTCCTCAGGAATATTTTCCCTGTAACAATTCCCCTTCTCATGTTTTTTTAAACCTCCAGACAGCTGCTGCTGAGGTAGAATAATCAAATATAAAACCCTGTTTTTTCATGCAGCTGAGTAGAGTTCTTAAGGATACAGTGCCCTAGTATGTTCTTAAGACCTTTAAAGATACACCTTTGATATGGGAATTGTATTGATCTTCTTTCATAATAGTGAGAAGGTTAGTCATAAAGACTATAGAGGATTTTTCAATCTGAAATACTACATAAACGATGAGTAATGGATTGTCACAAAACCCTTTTGCCTGAAACTGCACAAGAGCCAAGGAAGATTCTGCAACAGCTGTTAGTGATGTTCTCATGTGGGAGGCTGTCCTGTAATTTTTCCAAATGTGAAATGTTTAAACAAATATTTTGCTATGTATGTGGCATTTAAAAAGAAGCATTGTACGAATTATTTATCCAACTCATTAAGAAGAAAACCACATGTAACCTACTCAACAGGCAAGTAATCAGATCCAAGGGAGTATTACTTGTTCGTGTTAAAAGTAATGAACATTTGTGTGTATTTTACAGCCATAGCAGTTTTAAAGTGTGTTAAAGACCGAGAGCGTATTCTTTTGCTTTCCTGTTCCTTGAAATATCTATTAACTTTTAAAAATTGATCCTCTTAACCAATTACGCTATCAGTTTACAACAGGGGTTCACAGTGTTTTCTTGCTATGGGCCAGACATGCCCCTGACACTCAGCTGTGTGGGCTGGAGCCGTGGTAGCACCCACTGCTTACGTTTGCAGCAGCGGCAGCAATCACACCATTTTTCGGCTTCTTGCACAGCCTCCGCTGCTTCCCAGAGCAGTGGAAGGGTTTGCAGAGCATATTCACTCTGTTTTTGGATTTTTTTGCCACTTCTCTGCTGCGTTTCAGCAGCCAAACCGCGCCATTCTGGGACTTCCTGATTCTGCCCCGGGTACCCAGGCACTGATGTAAGCTCCGCCCAGCACTGGAAGTCACCAACCGCCATGGTTTAGGTGCCGAAACACAGCAGAGAAGTGGCAGAAAAATCCCAAAACGGAGCAAATATGCTCTGCAAACCCTCCTGCTGCTGCGGGAAGTGGCAGAGACTGTGCAAGAAGCCAAATCACCGCTGTCATGGTAAGTGACATTTATCAACTTCTGGTGGTGGTGTGGACTTCTGGTGGTGCCCGGGTGGCCACTACAGGCTGGATTAATGAGCTTCATGGGCCAGATTAGGCCCATGGGCTGTAGGTTACAAATGCCTGGCCAAGTTGGCGGTATAGAAATAAAAATAAATAAATAAATAAATGCTTCACTCAACTCTGTGGTTTGTACTACAGGCTCCTCGGAAGGGAAAGACTGCTTGGCAGCATATTTAATATTCACTAAGCTTACCTAGACACTGAAGAAATGGGGATTTAATATGTGTGTCTCACTGTTTTGTTTCCATGTTTGTCATATCGTAAGCTAGAGGAGTGCTTGCTTATCTGCTGTAAACTGTATGCTCAGAATCTCTGGAACATGATGATCTCGGAGCTTGAGAGTCCTTACTTCAGATGTTACATTAGAAATCAATTTATAGAAAAATGCTCCTGAAATGCCATCTTTTTTTTAAAGATTCTGTTTGTCCTAGTGCAGGTTTTTCATATGTGGCTGTCTCCACTCTGTTGTTAGAACCCAGATGGGAGCAGCCTAAAGCACTTTAATAATCAAGAAAGCCTTTATTTATACAATACCCTGCTGTTCATCTGTGTATGTTGTATCTTCTCTTCAGTACATTCAGTTCCAGCTCTCAGTCGTGATACATTATTGAACAAACTGGTTTGTGTGTGTGTGTGTGTGTTTAAATAGATTGAGAAGCTTCAGTGCTTCCTAAGGGAAGAACAGCAGCCTCTTGTATCAAATCATTTTTGGCTTGGA
Source organism: Bradypodion pumilum (assembly GCA_035047305.1). NCBI lineage: Eukaryota > Metazoa > Chordata > Lepidosauria > Squamata > Chamaeleonidae > Bradypodion > Bradypodion pumilum. Next base: position 36,839,140 of record JAWDJD010000002.1, on the reverse strand, counting down.
TTTATTAATTTGGAGAAAAATAAACTTTCCTGTTTTAGCATCAAGACCTTAGCTATTTTCTTGGCATCTAAATAGATCAGTTGATGGGGCTGTATGATGAGCAAAGTGTAGACTCTTTCCCAGTTAATTAAGCATTCCATTTTCTGCTAATTACTATAATGCAGCCTTTGTTTTGAATAGCAACCAGGAACCTTTGTCTGAATGGTTCTATAATGCTGTCTAGGAAGCTCTTATATATACCCATTGAAAATGTACTCCATTGAAAACCCATCTGGGCCTTGTGCTTCCCCCCTTTTAATTGCCTGTTCAGACTTTTCCCCCTCCTGTCAACTCACAGTTATGTGTGTGGGGGGCAAGCTTGTCCATTCTGGGCAGTTTGATTTTTATCTAGGTATTCTCCCATGGTTTTTATGTTGAATTTGACGATTGGGGGAAGTGTCTGTGGGGGCCTGTTGGAAGGTAGAGCTGAAGATATGATTAATTGGAATATGTCACAGAATTTGTTAGCTATATTTGCCTTTTTGATTGTCTATCTATGTAAATTTTTAGCACCTTAGAGAGTTACCTTTTGGAGATAAAAACACACATTCAAATATAAAATGAATTTGTTCCTTAACCTTTGGTGAAACTAAATGCAAAGAATCTTCTTTACACTTTTTATATCCATTTTGGTTTAAAAGGGAAAGAGTTATAATCCTTTAATCTAGACCACAGTCATAATAATAATTTCGTGTCAGAAATTATTCTGGGTTGAAAGGATTTTTGCGGAGGAAACTCTGCTTAGGGAACATCCGAATGAGGCTCCTTTAATGTCCACAAGAGCTGGGACAGAGACGGGCGTTCAATCCGACATGCAGTACCCGGGTCTCGAACTGCTAACTTGCCAGCCTTCCAGCTAACAAGGTGAGCTTCTTAACCACTGAACCACCACAGCCCCTACTACAGTCATAAACCCAGCAGGTTGGATTTGAATTGCCAAAACAGCATTCTTAGCAATTCCATCTTTGTATCCTTTGTCTTGCTCTGGGCTTACCCAATGGTTGTCAACTTTAATGCTTTGGTAGATGAATCATGTCAGGCTCCCATAAATCCAGAGATCTCTGATTTAAATAAGCCGTTATGCTGCTATTACAGTCATTAGCAGCCACGATACATTGCAGATGGAAGTATTCTGACACTGATGCCTTTAAGTGGTCATGTATATTTGGACCATTATTAATGGAGCTTTCACTTTGAGAAGGAAAAAATGGTCTGCTTTTGTTGCAGAATTAGAGATTCAGAATTTAGTTGTCCACTGTGTCTCCCAGGAGAACAGCCAGCCTATATAGCCTTGGGCAAGACCCACAGTCTGAGAAGACGGGATTGGTAAACCATTGCTGAGTACTCTATGCCTAGAAAACCTTAGAAGGAGTTGTCACAAGTTGGAATCAATTTGGCAGCATGTAATTATTATTTGATTTTCTTTCTCTCTCCACATCATGGAAGTCTTTTGCACTCATGCTGTAAGAGGGTGCAGTATTTTGTGCAACTTTCAGCAAAAGAATGTTATGTTTTCCAAGATCTTTGATTATGCTCACTCCTGTCAAGGAATTCCATGATGTGCAGCTTATCAATATCTTCCTTAAAACATGTCCAGAATAGAATACAGTACTCCATGCACCCTTGTTTTTCATGTTAAAGATTATCCACATTTAACCAAAGTGTAAATAATTTTGTGTGCAGGTCACACTCAGTTCCTCTTTCTGTTTCTTTTAGCGCACAGTAAATCTGCCTGTTTCACAGTCTTGTAATCTGGCTACATGAAAATTGGACGCAAAAGGGTGCACGTAAGTGCAAAGTGCATGAATGTGGTGATATAAATTCAGCATTAATTACTTTTCAAAATGCTGAGCCTGCAATTCCAGGAAAGACCTTGTGCATACATATGGGAAATAAGTTGAGGATTGTGCCAGAACAGTGAGGTTCAACAATGAAAATGCTATAGGAGTGCTGACCTGTGCTTGTCCTTGGCTATCAGCCTAGTACTGTATCACCAAAAATACAGCACCTTGAATGATAAATTACGTACTGGTGCTTTATTCAAATACCTTGAATATTTAGCATAAATACTGTAGCAATTATTATTGCTGCTTTATTTGTGCCACTCAACAAAATTGGCAAAACTAATTTATCTATTGCAACATCACTGTGTTATGTTTGCTTCTAGTTTTAAAAAAGAGGGTGAAATACTGTGTTCACCGCTTTTAACTTGCAGAAAGAACCTTTCAAGCTGTGTTTTAATCTGTAAAAGCTTCTGTCAAGTGGCCAGTATTGAATTTTCAAATTAAAGATAATGCTAAGGGCAATGTCTGTCTCATTATTTGTTCTGAAATGTCGTCTGTCTACTGTATAATGACACTTTGTTAGAGGAATAGGAAATCATGCTCCTACCATTTCTACAATGGGCAATGATTCAGCAGCAGGGAAACATAGACCCTCAGAGAAATGAGATGTACCAACTATCTAGTACAGGGGTGCCCAAATTTTTTGGCCTGCGGCTCAGTCATGTGGTTTAGCAGGCTGGTCACTATAGCCTGGGGGTCAGATCCGGCCCATGACACCAATTCATCCAGCCCGTGAAGCCTTCGTCGCTTCCGGAAGCGGAAGTAAAATGTGCCCATACGGTCATGTTCTACTCCGCTTCCTGGAGCGACGAGGGCTTTGCAGGCTGGATGAATTTGTGTCAGGGGCCGGATTCGGGCCCTGGGCCATAGTTTGGGCACCCCTGGTCTAGTATTTGGGAAGAATGTATATAAGATGAGAAGCAAAGTAGTGAATATAATTATACTCTTACACTGGTGATTTTACTAATGCAATATTGTATCATTGGCTTTCCTGGCATCTGAGGATGTAAATGTTTTGTGGAAATAATGTATTTACTTAGGAGGTCCATTAATCTAGTGACGGAATAGCATGGTTTTCTACAAGGGAATGAGACCTGAAATAATATGGATAAACAAAGTAAAAACAGTATGAAAAGATTGTGATAAGGACAGTAGAAAATGATGTCTCTGTGTCCTGAACCAGTAATTTAGGCCAGGGGTTCTCAACCTTTTGAAGCTGTGGGCTGGACCATGTCCCCTCAGACAGTTGAGTGGGCCAGACTGGTAGTTCCCCCGTTGTACATGCTGCTGTAAAACACATCCGTAAACATGTTTACGACAGCCGCAGGCGCAATGTAAATTGCAACCGATGCCTAAATCAGTGGTCCGCAACCTATGGCCTGCAGGCCGGATCCAGTCCATGGCATCATTTCATGTGGCCCATCGCTCTCGATGCCACGGCCGGGATCTGGCCTGTAGGCCAAAGGCTGTGAACCCCAGATTTAAAATTAACACTTTGCCCCAGTATTTAGCTTCGAGTCTTATGACTAAAAAAGTGGTATCAGCTATTTCCGTTCTTGTTTTCCTGCTCTATACTGTTCTACACAATAGCTAGGAAACCCATTTCAACTGCTCTGAGAATTTTTGTGTGCCCAACTAGGTTTTGGGTGACATATGTGATATTTGGGAATATTTTTTCCCACTTGATATCTCTTCCATCTTTTTCCTAGTGTGACGATTCTAGGCAACAGCCATGGGTGCATTTATGGCAGTGTTTTACACATGTGCTGGCACATTTTTCTTCCACTTCCAGGAGCAACAAGGGTGGCACAGACCAGATGAATTGGCGTGGGGGCCGGATCTGGCCCACGAGCCATAGTTTGGGAACCTATTGTAGGTTATTCCACAAAATCGTTTCTATTTTCTTAAAATAGTTTTCCTTTCTGTCACTCATATATTTCTATGAATACAGTCCTCACCTGCATTATCTTGGCTGCCAGACAAAAAAAAAGTATTAAAAAAGGCCTATATTTTCTTAATTGTTATTTTGAAATATGGATGAAAACGATAGCTGGGTATTAAATTATTGAATAATTATATATACATTAAACTAGAATATAATTTGAAAGTGTGTTGCATATTCGTACATACATTTATAGAGTGTATAAATTCTAACAGTACCTTTTAAGACTATAGAACCCGATGGGAACAGTTCTAAGATCGCTAAGGAAGCCAGAGAGAGGCACATAATAGATAGATATTAATAATAAATCTCATTTTTTCATATTCAGAAAGGGGAGAAGTATCTCTCCAAATGGTCACAGATCAGGTGAGTAAAAGGAGAAGTTAAATGTATAATTACATTTCCATTTCTGTTACAGAATATTTTAGAGGGGAAAGCTTTCCCTTGCCCTTCTCAGTCACTTTTGATCATTGTTCTGGGTGACTGCCATACTTGAGCTTTCCTTCCTTCATTTAGCAAGGATGCCCGCCCGCATTTTCTGAAACATAATTCTCATTTGGGACCTCAGCCAGCTCTGCTTCACTAATCTGTGATCTAATGAGCAATAATATGGGGATACAGTGAACATTTTGTTTGCTTTGATGTGGAGGATAGCTAGACAGAGTGGGAGAGAAGTAGTGTCTGTGGAGAAAAGAGATTAAGAGTGATTTAACAGTGTAATAGGGGGCTGGGGCGGCGGGGCGGAGAAGACTCCTGTGAGGCCACGATAGCAATCCTGATTTATTTCATAGCAGTTAAAGAAAGACACGGGCAAATCTACTACTTATTTTCAGGGTTTTAAACTGATCCGTGCACTCCGGTGTCTAGTCATGCTTGCCACATGACCACGGAAACAGCTGCAGAAGTGGATAGCACTGGCTCTTTGGCTATGAAACAGAGATGAGCACTGAACCCTAGAGTCGGATACGACTGGCTTTCGAGCAACGGTGACCTTTACCTTTAAACCCTTCTGACCAAAAACATTTTGGTTCTTGTGGAGGAACTCCCAAACCATATTTGGCATCACTGTTTCTTACAGGCATATAACAAGATATATTGGAAGATTTTCTTACTTTAATTATAAATAGCTTTTTGAAATTTCCTTGAGTCTGAAACAGAAGCATGTATTAAATAAGATGCCATTATAATTTGAGCTTTATCTCGTGTCCATTCTGCTCATTTTCATGGAGTTACATAGCTGTTTATTCTCCATTTTTATCATTCTTTATTTTCTCCTTTGGAAACTCCGTTGGGAATCGTAGTGGAAAACTTTAGTATGAGGGGAGATGAGGTGATGTGGACACATACACTTTTAATCTGTTGCACTGATCGTCTTTGACTTGGAGCAAGCTCAGACATTATTTCTGGCCCAGCTGTCATTCATAAAAATGAAAGTGCAGTCTCTTAAGCTACATTATTGTTGTTCAGTGAGGCATTAGGTTGCAAAACAAATGGGGGCTCTTAAACAGTAAAACACATTTTGTTTTGGTGTTCTCCAATACATTTAGCTAATTGAGTCTCTACTGAAATCTCAAAACCATACATACCTTAGAGACTGCATTAGCATTAACTGGGGCATTAATGAAGGTATGTCAGGCACAATGTCTGTAAAAATCACCAAGCTTCCCTTCTTTTCCAGACTCTACATCAGGAGTTGTCAACCTTTTTCAAGCTGAGGGCCAGGTCATGCTCCCTCAGACAGCTTCAGGGGCCAGATGGCCATTTTCCCCTGCCTGCCACACATGGCACTTCTGGGTGTGGTGGAGGCGGTGGGTGGCACATGAAATGGTGCCATGGGCCGCATCAGGCCCCCGGGCTGTAGGTTGAGAATCCCTGCTCTACATTCACACATGATTATCTAACAAAATGAAGATGAAAACTGTCCAAATGCGCACTGGCTACTGGCTTGTTGAATTCCATTGTAGTTCTGAATTTGAGTCATGATATCTTGATCAATGTTGTCTTATTCAAAATTGTTACATGTTTTATCTTTTTTTTACTGTACTGGTATGTTCTCGTATTTAGTTGATACTTATTGGGAGCAACTTTATGCTCAGTCTGCATTAGAGAAGATTATAAATAAGTAAAAATGAAATACAAAGATACTGTTGAAATAAAAATGGATACCTTGACTGGGAAAAGACTGTGCCAGAGACCTTGGATGGGGTGACTGCCAGTCAGTGAAGAAAGTACCAGGCTTTACCTTTACCTAGAAATACTGGAAAGAGCCAGATTTTGATTTCCATTCTAAGTAAGCACTTAAAGAATTTTTTGCTACATGTATTTGCAGTATTGTTGTGCTAGCCATTATATATTTTTCCACAGGTTTCTGGGGGACATTTGCAGTAAAACAACTTTTTATCTTAATAAGGTACAGATTTGACTCACTTCACATTAAGGAACATACTTTTCAGCATTCATTTCTTGCAGAAATTCTTCTAATCTGCAGACTACTATGACTTTTATCAGTTGATTTCTTGATGTAAGAAATATTATCTTGCTTTGGTTAAAATTAGACCATACTGCCAGTGACTCAACACCAATCATCTGGCGGCGGTTAACTAGCCTAACAATCCTGAGGACTAATGGCCTTGGGTGGCAAAATCCACAGGGAAGGCTGATGGTCCCCAAGAGGATTAAATCCCACTTGAATCCATCTTGATGTTGGGCAGCAGCTTCATCAATACTGTCTTGGGGCTGATGAGGACTTTGCATGCCAAAAGGTCTCAGAGACCAGAATGTGACTCACAGAGCTGGATCAGTGGTACAGGTGTCACACTACAATGTGAAAGGCCACTGCATTACAGGTATATTCTCAGGACAGTCTTCATGGCTGATCGCCATGAGGTTTGCCAACATTCAGATTCGGATACAGCAAAAGAAGAAGAAGGAGGAGAGGGAGAAGAAGAAGAAACAACCTTATAAATGAAGATTTTCCATTAAAAATAGGGTGGAATCTTTTTATGACTAAACATTAATGAAACAGACATAAATCTTAATAGATGGATACAACCCTTTCTTACTTGAAAGTAGTTATAGAATTTGATGCAGTAATTGATTCTTATTTAAAGTTCAAGAAGCCATGTAATCCATATGTGGAGGTATAGGTCTCCCCTCATATCCATGGGAGATATGTTCTGAGACCTTCCACAGATACATGAAACTGCAGATAACAGTGAGGTCTATATTTAACTCATTTGCCTGAGTCATAGAAGCAGGGTAGAGGTTTCAGATTCCTCCATCATTCTGCATAAGAGCTACTAAAATGCCTGCTTCTGTTTCTTGTAAACATTACATTGCACCATGTGACCTCTAATGGCCAGATCTGATAATATGCCATAGAAATAAATATGTTTAATGGATTTTTATTAAATATTTTTAGACCGATGGGTAACTGAAACCATGGATACTGAATGCATGGTTATGGGGGCAACTTCATTGGCTTAAAATGGGGGATATAAACTTGTCTGGCTCAAAAGAACCCTTTTTTCAAAAAAGGATTCTTGCAAAGTACTTTCAAAAGTGCTACTGTACAGGAAAAATGTAAAAATCTACACACTTAAACAAAGGGCTGCTGGGAGCAAATTCCTATAAACATGAACAGTTCTTCAACAAACCCTGTTATACAACTGGTGGAAACAGTTTATTCATTGATGGAAGACATTTTGGAGGGCTGCTACTACTGGCCTCCCCTGAAAATCTAGCCTTCAGAAAGCAGTTTGATAATCTCTTTAATAATCTTGTAAAGTTCCCCAATAGCAACTCTTTAAAGATTTCTATGTGAGAGACACCCAGAGACTGATTGGGTTTGAAGTCCCAAAACATTTAAAAGGCTACAGGTTTCCCAGACCTTTTTAATGAAAACCCTTAGGAGATAAATTTTCATATGGGGCACTTTAAAGCAGTTCATCCGGAACTGTATACTTTAGCCAGGAGTATTAATGATGAGTTGTACCTGTCTAAGTTGATGTTCGAACAGGGTCATGAGCAGAGTTCAGCTAATTCTTATACCAGTCCTAATTTGAAATCACATAAAACATTACAAACAGATCCATCTATAGTTATCGGACAGATTAATTGGCTGATTTAGAAGGTTTGTTTTGCTGAGACTACCAGTGAGTAATTGGATTTAGGCCTAGGGATTCTGTGGTCAGCAGTTTATTGTTTATTTATTAGTTCAAATTTATATTGCCGCCCACTCACCGAAGCAACTCAGTTCAGGTAGCAATGTATATTATGTGTTTCCCCTTCAATTATTGAACACAAAAACATTTCATAACAATCGTACTTTGAGCCCTTGTTATTAGGGATTGTGCTTATTACTTCTATAGTAACATGACTACTACTATCAACATGGAATGTCAAAGACGTCCACAGAGTTAGCTGGAGTATTTATTGGGGTTGCATCCCCAGCCATTGTGTTGCTTCTTGGGCTACTCTTACTTTCATTTCTTTTGATATTCAGTCACACTTCATGGAACATTTCTTGTCTTCTGACATTTAGCTGGTCTTACACATTATGTCCGGGCCACACCCCTTCTCTCGGGACTTGCTTCCTGTCAGTTTCTGTAGGCAACTGCACTATTTGCATGTTGTGGGAAATCACTGGAAAGTATTTGGTGTGAGCATGAAAGCGTAATTATACTGTTGGCTAGACATCACACAATTGAGTAGTAGAACACAGCAGCTATGCTTCTTGGTTACCTTGTACCTGAGAAAAGAAGTGAGATCTCTTCACTGTAATCTACCCCTCATTGTATTAGTATCAAATGCAGGAAATTATTTTATACCCCACTGTGAAATTCATTCATTCATTCATTCATTCATTTATTACAGTGTTTGTATCCCGCCTTCCTCATACCAAGATGACCCAAGGCAGGTCATCTTGGGATACTGGCACAATCCTCTCGTGCTGTCTGGGGATAGTGGGAGTTGTAGTTCTGTGTTATCTAGAGAGGAAAACTATATTAAGTTGGGGAAGACTTTATTCAGAAACAGACATGTGTATGTGGTCTGCTTTTGTGAGCCTTTTTGAATGTAGGAACGTAAAATCTTAAAGACCTTCACCTATATTATTAGCTTAGTAGTAGATGATAGAACAAGAAAGGAGAGCAGTTGAGTTTCAAAGAGGAGTCTGCTGTTCAGAAATAAATCGAGAAATTTAGTTCTCTGTCAAGTGATATATAGTGGGGGTGGAAGGAGGAATTCTTTAATGTCACTCTGCTAGGGAGCAGACACTGGAAGAGGAAGCAGAAAAGACTTGGGAAAGTTACAGAAGGAAAGAATTGAAAGAAAAGAAACAAGGAAGGTGACAAAAGTATCAGGAGTTAGGAAGGGCTTTTCTTGTGAATGGTCTGGGATTGACCTCTGATGGTTAAAGGTCTTTGAAGCTTCCTGACAAGACAACAGGCTACAGATCTGATGCAGAAGGAGCTTTGCTGTCTGTAGTCTTTCTGAAGGAGAAAGAAGTTTGTGTGCAAATTCCACACATTCTTATGCTTCTCATTAACTTTGCTTTTGTTCTCAATTATAGCATGTTTATAATAGTTGGGTTTTAAAACTGTAGAGTTCCCATCCTGAGTTTGTTTCATTTCCAGGGTATGCATCCATTTGAGATTATATTAGATAATTTGTTTCTTTTCAACCACTGTAATGCCTCCTTTTTATGTATTTTCTAATTGTTATAAAATGGTGATCGTCTTTCAAAAGGTACTAATTTAAATTAATTTCTATTTTACACTCAGTTTTTCTCCTAGCATTTTAATAATAGCAGGTTTTATTTCTAGAATACACTCTTGAATAATTTTAGGAAATGTTTATTCATGGATCACCATGCTGAAGTATGTGCAGCTCTAGAGGGAAATCATTTTGATTGTTGTGCAATGTACTACTTCTGAAGTGAGATTAGGACTTCAGAATCTCTTATGTCTCATTGGTATATGTATTTCTTAGATGTCAGTCTAACTGTGATCAAGAGAGCTTAATCTCTAGTAAGTGTGGTTAAGATTTCATCTTTAGTTTATGCTGTGTTCTGCCATGTAAATCTCTTTAGAGTTATGAGTAATGTTTGTGTAACTAAGATAGTGAATAATTGGTACTGGTATCTTTTAATCTCACTTCAAGCAGTAAACTGGTACCCATCAGTTGGAGTGGTAAATGAGAATTAGATTTTTGGTCAGACTATGGGTCCTACAAAGGGAAGATTACTGGGTCAGAGTTTTGCCCAGATAGGACATGCAATTGTTTGTCTAACTGGGATGTTGGTGAGATTTATTTTTTATGGTTGAAGTGGTTTGCTGAATGTCTAGTTGTAGGAGTGAGGAAACTGAGCATGAATATTGAGTTTTTAAAGTTGGTGTTGTTGGTAATTTGTTCTTAAGTGCCTTTCGTTGAAATGGTATCCCTTTCATGTTTAAAAAAGGACAAGCAAGTAGCAAATGTAACTTCTCAAGGTTTTGTCTGTTTCTAACATATACTGTTTTCTTGCCCTCCAATCTATCTTATCTATAGCTATATACAGTAAAACCCCTACTTACTAAAAAAAAAAGTCGGTTCCGTAGGCTTTTGCTTAAATCACATTTTTTTGTAACTTGAAACAAACCCACAGGGAATTTTTTTTTACGTAACTCAAAGCAAACCCATAGGAAAAAGAATCTTTATGTAACTCGAAGCAAACCCATAGGAAATCGTGTAAATTGGAACATGGTTTTAGCATAATATCATTATGTAAGTCAAATTTTATGTAACTCGAGGCATTTGTAAGTCAGGGTTTTACTGTATATAAAAGAGAGGTGTGTGTGTATGTCCCGTATGTGTTCCCACACCCCTGGACTGAACCCCCTGAAATTTGGCACGCACCTACCTACCTTGGCACTCCTGGCTGGTTTGTGCCCTACGCCACCCAAAAAAGAGAAAGATGAAAAAACAAGTCCCAGCGGCCACCACAGCATGGCATGGCCAATCAGGGGAGTGCGGGAGTGTGTATATTTACGACAGCTGACCAGCTGTATTGTAACAGTTCATACTGAAGAGATTTGATTTGTCTAATCTTACATGCTCATATATATGTATTTTTTTTAAATTGGTGACTGTTTTTAATGTGTGAGTTTTGTTTTGTTAGCTGCCCAGAGTAGGAAAATCTTCTAAATGGGTGGGGTACAAATGTAATAAATAAATAAATAAATAATAAAGTTATCTGGTACTTTGGCTCTACTCCTTGAGAGGACAGCAAGAGTCTCATTATAATCCTTCATAGATATTTTAGTCTGATCTTAATTCTTACACAAATTCAAATATAAAGCAGTATAGAAAAGAAAGAAACTACATTCTCTGTAAGCAAGCTTTTATCTATATTTCAGGATCCTACTTATTTGTAGCAATACCTCTTTTTTGTTTGTTCTGAAATATATGCATGCTAAATCTTTGGAGGATTTTTCAGAAGACTCTTAGAATAAGAAGAAACAACTACAGGGAAAAAGCAGAGGCTGGAAGAAATGCATTCCAAATTGGAATCTATATACTGTTTTATGTACTGTATGAACATTTTGGTCTAATGTTTTTGTTCTTTTGTGCTAAAGTCATTAGACAGGTCTACCATCTTGCCAGTTTTATTGTTCCATAAAAGAGTGTTTAAAAAGCAATTAATGGCATACAGAAATCTAAGACCGCACAATTCAAGATGTAAAGTTAGCAGCAGCTCCCTCATAGAATGGGAGGTTTTGTTCAGCATGTATCATAGTAACTACCTTTAAAAAGACAACATGGAGACAATGTAAAGACCACCATAGCAGCAAATTAAAGCCCCTGGGAGCAAACTAAGTATTGCTGAAAGCTTTAGCAGAGTTCTCCTTCAAAACTTGAAGCTTTGCAAAATAAGACATGATTTAGTGTAGAAGTCTGCTTTTCTGCTATGATTTGTGTTGGGACCCTGGCTATAAAAGATAAATTTGTTTCCCATCATATAGAATTATGCAGTTGGAACCAGAAATAATGAGAATATGTCAAGCTGAGATCAAATACAAAATGTGCAGAATTTAAAATACTTAATATATATTAAAGGTATTACACTAATACAAATGGCTACTGTTAAAATATTAATTATTTTCCTACTTGTATGTATTATCAGGTAGACAACTTCAAATGTGTATGGTCCTAGTAATAGTCAAAAGACAAAACATTGAAACTGTGAAGTATAATTTCTCAATTTCCTGCAGCACTAAACAAAGTCCTAATAACATTTATGTGATGGGAAATCAAATTGATTTCAACTCTAGTTGGGCTTCCTTAAGTGTAAAATACTTAGAAAGGGTTATCTGTCAGTAGTGCTCTAGAACTCTGCAGTTTGCCCAAAGCTAAACAGGCTTCCCTTTCCTCTCTAGCAGGCACAATGGCCGAATCCAATTCCCAACCCCTGGATCCACAGCCTAGTAAAGTGATGGTGAACCTTTTGGAGACCGAGTGCCCAAACTGCAACCCAAAATCCACTTATTTATCGTAAAGTGCCAACATAGCAACAGGGGAGGAAGGAAACCCATTGGGCTGCTGGGCAGAGGGGCGGGGCAAACTCTGCTGGGGTGACTGCATGGGTGCCCACAGAGAGGGCTCTGAGTGCCACCTCTGGCACACTACCATAGTTTCGCCATCATTGGCCTAGTATTCCAATTTGTTGAGCTGGCCAGCCAACATCCTAATTTGCTACGTAGATATATGTATGCTTTAGCATACATGTGTATTCTGGAGTTTTAAAAGTTTATGTTGTTGGTAAGTATCTTTTGTTGAAATGGTATTCCTTTCATGCTTAAAATGGTTTCATGGGTATTGCTCTTAGTTAGCAGATTATGAGGTATAAAATCAACAACAGCAATACAGAGAAAAATTACAGAGATCAGCTGAATTTTATTAACACACTCCCTTGGTTTTACACACACACACACACAAAACAACAACAACAGTTTACATGATAAAAGTACTCTAGAGTCCTCAAAAGTACTCTAGAAGAATGGTTGGGTGGGCTCTGAAAAGAGAAGGGGTGATAGTTGCATGGGCGCCCGGCGGCTTTAAGATCTCCCGCCACCGCCCCACCCCCTCCTCTTGGCTGGGTAGGCCTTGAGAGGAAAAGGACTTTTTGTCGCCACCACTCATGGACTTGGATTAAATCAGGACGAGGAGGCCTGCTGGCTCCGAGCGCCTGGACTCGCAACACCTGCCGATGCGTTCGGAGCCCATCCCCTGTCCCGGGGGTTCGAAGGGTCTGTTTACAATACATTATTACTGTATGTTATTATGATGTATGCTGTGTTAGGAGTTTGGACTTTCTGTATAGGGCATTACCATGTTCCTTATGATATTTTGTTAATTTATTTGTATTATTGTATACTGTATTCTTGCTGCTAGGTATTGCTATATATTTGTATTTTTGAGTAAGGTTTTTAATTGAATTGTTTTTATTGTGTAACTGTATTTCTATTGTATTCATTGTATTGCACTGTGACACACTGTATTTATTTATTTATTGTGATATTTTCTATGCTGTAACTTGTGAACTTGTAACTTGTAAACCGCATTGAGTTGCCCCTTGGGCAGAGAATTGCGGTATATAAATTATTTTATTTATTTATTTATTTATAACTCAAATTTCTATGCCGCCCAATCAGGCAAACCCAACTCAGGGTGGCTCACAACAGGATTAAAACATACATATTAAAAACAATTAAAACCCCAACATACCCACCCACCTATTAAAAACTAACCACATTAAACACTTTAAAAAGATGGAGAGGCTTCATTTTATAAGCCAACAGGCGGGGGCCACTCTTCCATCCGGGCCCCACACCTGCCCCGCCAACCAGGTTTTTAATTCTTTTCTGAAAGGCAGCAGCTCCGTCTGCTCCTGCAACTCTACTGGCAGGAGGTTCCACAAGGCCGGTGAGGACACGGAAAAGGCCCTCCTTCGTGTGTCAGAGAGGTGAGCCCCTCTGGCAGATGGAACAGTTAGAGAGCCCCTCCGGTCCGCTCTGGTTGGGTGGACAGACACTCTTGGGACGATGCAGTCTCTTAGGTATCCTGGCCCACTACCATGTAGGGCTTTAAAGGTCAAAATCAGCACATTGAATTGCACCCGGAGACAAACTGGTAACCAGTGCAGCTCCTAAAGCAATGGTGAGGCGCGAGCATAACACCGGCACCCCATCACCGCCCGGGCTGCCGCATTCTGCACCAGCTGTAGCCTCTGAATGGCCGTCAAGGACAGCCCCATGTAGAGCGCATTGCAATAATCTAGCCTGGAGGTCACCAGAGCATGTGTGACCATGAGCAGGGAGTCCCGGTCCAGGAGCGAACTCAACTGATGGATGACACGAAGCTGTGCGAAAGCCCTCCTGGCCACGGCTGCCACCTGATCTACAAGTAGCAGTCCCGAATCCAGGAGGACCCCTAAGTTGCGTACCGGGTCTGTCTGGGGCAAAGCAGCCCCATCCAAGACCAAAGTTGGCAGCTCCCTGGATAACGTGGGGGCCCCTAACCAAAGCCACTCAGTCTTGGAGGGATTCAATTGTAGCCCGTTGTCCCCCATCCAGACCCCAACAGCTTCCAGACATCTGGATAGGACATTGACCGCAGCTGGGGTCCCCATGGGCCGAGATGTACAGCTGGGTATCATCAGCATACTGATGATACCTCACTCCATGGGAACGGATAACCTCGTCCAGCGGCTTCATGTAGATGTTGAATAGGAGAGGAGAGAGCACCGAGCTCATTCATTCATTAAAGTAGAAAAATGAATTTTTACTTACAGCTACCTTTCTTAGTTATAGTCAAAAGAAAAGAGGAAAATAGAGGGTTTGCCTAAAATGCCGGAGGCAAAAAAGAACTATACCAGTCACATTAGTGGCAAAGGACAATCACATTAGACCATAAAGCCTCCATCCACTGATGCCCAGTGTTAGTGTATGAAAGAATTTATCTACATGCATTATATGTTTATTATTAGAGTAGCCCTGTGCAAACAATTGATTTAATCTGCAGTGAGGAATTGGGATTACAGTGGCTCAACCTATCCATATGATGAACATCTGCCTAGTCTCCTGTGTACAGTAATACCTCGGATAACGACAAAACTTGGTTCCACAAGTCTGGTCATTATCCGATTTTTAGCGTTATCCCATGCATGCATCGGATATTGCAAAAAAAAAAAAGCCAGCTGCCTCTGGGAAGGTTGGGGGACCCGATCCGCACTGTTTCCGATGTCCCCCAGCCTTCCCAGAGGCAGCTGGCTTTTTTTTTTTTTTTTTTTTGCGATATCCGATGCATGCATGGGATAATGCTAAAAATCGGATAATGACCAGACTTGTGGAACCAAGTTTTGTCATTATCCAAGGTATTACTGTACACAGGAGACTAGGCAGATGTTCATCATATAGATAGGTTGAGCCACTGTAATCCCAATTCCTCACTGCAGATTAAATCAATTGTTTGCACAGGGCTACTCTAATAATAAACATATAATGCATGTAGATAAATTCTTCCATCACAACAGAGTTTTTTCGCCTATTTTGGGCCCTCCACCACCCCTGCCACCTCTGGGAAGGTCAGGGGACCTGATCTGCGCTGTTTCTGACATACCCTAACATTCCCTGGCACTGCTGCAAGGCAAAACCTGCAGCCGAGGAAGGAGTTTCCCCCAGTGCCTGGGAAGGTCAGGGAATGTCGGAAACAGCGCTGATTGGGTTCCCCGGCCCTCCCAGCAGTGGCGGCGGCAGCGGGTCAGTGCAGAAAAATGATACATTGCATAACGCTAAAATAGTGTTATCCAATGCAATCCCCCATATATATATATATATATATATATATATATATATATATATATATATATATATATATATATATATATATATATATATATATATATATATATATATATATATATATATATATATATATATATATATATATATATATATATATATATATATATATATATATATATATATATATATATATAAAATATTTGGATCGTTATCCAATTTTAGCGTTATGCGATGAGGTCGTTGTCCGAGGTATTACTGTATTTGGGAGGCTGCCTAAAAATTGTGATACCCAAAGTGGCTAAAAGTACTAATGCTAGGAACCTTGCATTCTTGATCAAGGCCCTTCACCTCTGGAATAAGCTTCCTATAGTGCAGGCATTCTCAACCTGCGGCCCATGGGCTGGATGTGGCCCATGGGCTGGATGTGGCCCATGGTACCATTTCATGTGGCCTCCACCACACCAGGAAGTGCCATGTGGTGGAAGAAGGGCAAAATGGCCATCCAGCCCCTAAAGCTGTCTGAGGGAGCGTGACCCGGCCCCTGGCTTAAAATGGTTGAGAACTCCTGCTATAGTGGTTCACCAAGCACCATTCCTTTTTTAGATAGCTAATTAAATTGGAATGATACAATGCAGCCTTTTACTAGCACCTTAACTATTGACTTCGGATGTTCACATTTGTTTCAAGTTTGTTTAAGTGCAGTTTTTATTGTTTCAGCTGAGGACAAGATTTTATTATATTCATTGCATTTATTGCATACAGTGGTTTTGTATTTTATCTTTTGTATTTTATGCCAGGATATGTTGTGAACCGCCCAGAGAGCGTCAGCACTATGGGACAGTACAGAAGTTGAAATAAGAAACAAGCAAGCAAGCAAGCAGACAAACTCCACAGCAGGGCTGCACACTGATAAATTCATTATCTCACTTGCTCACTAAATGCCTCGTCTTTGGGGGTTTCCCATCACCATGACAAATTTAATAGCATAGTGTATGCCAGGGGATTCTGAAACAAGCAAGGTGGGGCATGTATACCTGTATTTAGTGTGCCATGAGCTGCATAATTTTTAAAAGAACATCTTGTTCAGATGTTCAGATCCAACTAACAAGTTTTGAGGGGGTCTCTTGTGTTTTAAAGAATGGAGGGAAAAGATTTTATCGTATTCCCTAAACTGTGTGATTGCAAGCAAGGATTATAAAACGCTTATGCTTCTTAACCTATAAAATCGAGGGTTAACCGTTGGAACTTTGCATAGGCTCCTTAGCCAGGCCCTACTAGCCTGCACTCACCATTCATGCACACGCCCGAACTGGGTACCCAGGCAAACGCAAGATTAAGAAATGCGCCAGTGGGGCAAGAGCCCCACAAACACGAAAAAAGGGAAACAACTTCATTTCCCAATGTTCTTTGTGCCGCACCACAGCCAATCAGGCTGAGAGGCACGACCACAAAGAACATTGAAAAACATGCCGCGGCCAATCAAAATCAAGCCGCAGAAAAAAAACGCACCACAACCACAAATCACAAACCCATAACTACAAGCCCCAGAGTCCTGCGTGACATGAGCGCGCAGGACACTGAGGAAACCCGCGCCCGAAAAATTAGAAAAACAACTCACCGCCTCACAGCCAAGCAAACACCAGCCAGCTTTCTTTCCCTCACCCACGGCGCCTGAAGGTCCCGACTGGAGTTTCCCCTTTAATATCAGTGGGTGAGAGGTTGTGAGCCCCCTCTCCCCTGGCTCCCCTAGGGTTGGGAGGTTTGTGGGAACAAAAGAGGTATGCCCCCCAACCCTTCTGGACCCAGGAGACCAGGGAGAGTGGATCGATTCCCCCCCTCCTAAAAAAACTCCGTCTTTAAAGAGAAGAAACCAAGCGGTTTCAATTCAAAAACACACAACAGCCCCAAACAAAAGGCCACAAGAGAAAAAACAAATCAAAAACATAACACAAATTCACAATTTTACACAAAAGGTCACACCAATAAAAACAAGTCAAAAAAATTACACTAACACACACTTTAACACAAATCACAAACATATGTCAATAAAATACAATAGAAACTTTTAAAAATCCTGTGCTGAGTTTTAACTCAAATTAAAACCCAAAACATATAAACACATTTTAAAAACATTGAATGTAAAAAACATTTACTTTTACATTATTAAAATTATTACCTACGGTACAACTAATTAAAAAAATTCAAAAAACTAAAACATTATTCGCTTACATAAAACAATTTGAAAAAATTATATCATACTTTGTTCTTTTATTAATCCTAAAAAAAAACAAAAAAGCAGATCACAGTTAATAACAGCCAAGCCCAAAAAATATTACATAAATGAACATTTTAAAAATTAAAATTACAGACTAAGCAATTTTTAAAAAACATTAACACAATTTAACCTTCCAACACAATTTAAAACAGCCCGGCAATGCCGGGCAACCTCTGCTAGTAATCTATAAAACCATAATAGCAAAAGGGCTATGAGCAATCTAGATGTTTAATTTAATGTTTGAAGATACTCTTTTGCAAGGTTTTTAAACACATGACTACATTTGCAGAGTTCTGCATTGTTTGTTTCTAATCTCAATTTTTCTTTATGATTTGTTTGTAGGAAATCATTCATAGTGACTGACCTTAGAAGAATGCAACTGTCTGCTAAGATGTGTTTGTACATGTGCCTGGCAGTGAAATTTGTCTAGCAATAAACTTTCAGAGCTTTCAGTTTTCAACAAATGTATTTTATTGTAGCAGCGAGTGAGTTTATTTCATGGGCTGAACCAATTGCGGGATTACCTAAAGGAACACAGTAATAAAAACAAAACTTGAAACATCATTTTATACTCTTCTGGAATTATGAAATTATCGTGTTAACAAGACTGGTGCAAGCTGTAGTGATACAAATTAGCAGTGGATTGTTTTACAGTTGGTAGTTATATTCCCTTTCTAAAGGTTAAAGTGAATCAGAACATTTGCTTGTGTGGAATACTTGCTACCTGTCTGTTGTTACAGCAGTAGCTTCCACAAAAGTTTAGCTAGCAGCCCTGTGGAAAACTTGGTAAAATCTTTAGAAAAGAAACAGATAATTGGAAGCATTCAAACTTGGCTTAGTTACTTTATAAGAGGATCATGAAATAGTATTTATCTTGTCAAATGTATTATGCCTCCTTTTTCACTGCTTTCGGATAACATAGAATTAAGAAGAGACACTGATACATTTACAGGAAAAGTTATGATATAGTCTGGAGCATGGTGTCTTAGATTCTAAGAGCTGTAAATAAAGTTGTGCTTAGGCTATATACTGTACCTTTCCTCCTCCTTTGCTTTCTCTCCTTTCCAAAAAACTTTTACTGGTGTTCAGGGAATTTTTTTTGTTAACCAAGTACAAAGAGGCATTGCAGCTGTGGAAGAAATAGGAAATTGATGTCCCTTGCTTTCCTGAGTGCTAATGCCTTCTGCACATGCTCGGGCGCTGCTGGATCCAGGCCATCCAAAACCAAATCCAAAGCATGGAATAATTCACATTTGAATTCAAAGTAGATGAAGGAAATATTAGTGTTGTTTAAGTGGGAAACTTAATAGACTGCCACTCATAGCAGCAGCAAAGCTGCCTTATTCCAAGTAAGATAGCCCAGAGTCTAGTGCAGTAGTTCCCAACCTAAGGCCCGTAGGCCAGATCCAGCCTGTGGCACCATTTCATGTGGCCTCCCACATTGGGTTCAAGTGAACTATAGTCCACAAGACCTTATGCTAGAAAAAACTTGTTACTTGTCTTTAAGGAGTTACAAGACTCCTCGCAAAAACTAACAGGGCTACCCCTTCTGAAACTTCAATTGCTGTTGTTTCATTAGTCTCGTGTTGTCTGTTCTGATCTTTCACAAGGTCTCATGCAATTTGTTTCTAGTACTGCCCTTTTTATTGGCAACCTGACAGCTTAAGAGTGTTTATGCCTTTCTTTCAGCTCTGTCCTGCAAAATAACAGGTAAACTCTTCTTACCAAATGATTTTTAGAAAAAATTCCTGTACTAATTGTTAGCAGATTGTATTATCTTCAACAAAAGATACCGTTGCTCAGTACCAACCAAGCCTCCCATAAATTGCTTGGATTTACCCATGAGTCATAAAAATGTGTTTTGATCCTAGATTTCAGCACACATCAATGAAGGATTAGAATTGCTTTTAAATTATGAATGCTGTTGTGTCTGTTGCGAGAGGTTCAAATTCTTCCTGTTTATACAGCCACAGGCAGTTTGAGCAATATGTTTTGTCACCTGTTTGTTCTCTTAAGAAGATCTGGAAAGTTGATGAAGAAATAAAAAAGAAGTACTTTGAGGCCTTAACATCTTCAAAATAAATGTACATATTGTTAGTGACAGATTGCTAAATTTGGCTGTAGACACTTAACTGTATTTCTTGCCAAAAGTAATCCAGATGTGCATAATTTATCCTGCTGCCATATGTGCACTGACATGTTTTTCTATAATTAACTGTCTGTTTTAGTATTGTTAAACAGTTAAATGTTTATCAAAATCCTTTGGAGTAGTATTTTATTTAATGCCATGCAAGTCCTATGTTCTTAATTGGAGTATGGTGGTGGAATAGCTGAATGAGAGTTTCCAGGAGGCAGAGGGGCTAGAATAAGCCAGATTTTAATGTTTAGTTCTTCACAAGCAATTATTTGGGAGCATATGGTCTGTAACTCTTTCACTCTCTCTTTTTCATTGTGATTGAATAGTTACACAATTCATGCTAAGAAGTTCAGTAACACTGGACAAGGTGATGACTACAAATGACCAAGCAGAAATTGATAAGTTGTAGCCAAACATTCCTTAAAGTTTGAAAAGATCAGCAAAAGGCAGATACTATAGTTTTGAAATCTATCTCTGCATGGGAAGAAGTATTATGTCTTGCATCGGGGATTTTTTATGTGCACCTGGCGCTTGCTCTCCTACTGTCTTGATCAGTTAATTTTTTGTTAAGCATTCCAGAGCAACAGTGAAGTCTGCCAGTTTGCAGAGTTGATTGCCAAATATGTGTTGAAAGAAATTCACTATCTCTTCTTCAGGCTGCTTTTAAAGACAGTTGGGAAACCACAAAGTGCACTACTCAGGAACCAAGTAGGACCTAAATCAGGAGTTCCCAACCTTTTTATGCCATGGGCCAGACCATGCCCCCCCAGACAGCTAAGTGAGCCAGACTGGTGGTTCCCCCAGTGTAAATGCAGCCCTAAAACGTGTCTGTAGCTGCCAAATGCGTTTATGGCAGCCGTGGGCACATTTACGGCTGTCGTAAATGCATCTGCTTCTGTTTCAGGGTGGGGGTGGCGGCGATGTGGGCCACATGAAATGATACCACGGGTTGGGACCGGCCCATGGGCCATAGGTTAAGAACCTATGGTCATCATGCATTGCATCAGCCTTACAACATTTGCACTAGTTGCTGCCTTTCCAGGCTCAGTTCAAAAGCTTTCGATTTAACCTAAAAGTCCTAACTATTTTAGGAATACATTATTTGAAGGACCACTTGCTCAAATGTGAACCAGTTAAGAGCATAAAAATGACATTGTGAACTCTGTTGTATGTTCCACAAGATGGAGTGAAATATATTTTAAAGATGCACTTATCTGTGCATTTTCAATTGAGCATTCATCAAGGCTGCTACCACACAACAGGAAAGGTGCATAACCAATCACACCAGAAAGGATACCTTTTCAAGGAGCAATCTCTCCCATAAAGCAACCCTTCCATCTTGTAGTAGGGAATCACTCCAGTGCAGCCCCCAAAAGTAGTAGTGCTACAGATGGAGCAAGAATGTGATTACCAGAAAATAGATTGCACCAGATTGTTTCACAAGCACTTCAAAGCATGATCTCTTTTCCTGAAGTGTCATATCCTAAGTGTTTTAAATTAGTGTATCACCTTAGTGCATTATGGTGCCTTGGATGTTAAAACAAAACTCTGAAATTCCAATTTTCTAACTAGGTTAGTTTACTGGAGTGAATAGAGAAAGTGACTTGTTTTAAGAAGGAAAGAGATTGAATAGAATATCTGTGTTGATTATAATATCTGTGTGACACATCAAAATTAGCAATGAGACCACAGCCTTTAACCCCTGCAGCTGAAGATTAAGAATGATTCAGTTGCTCCATCTCTTACAAATGCATGTTCTTCTCAAACACTCTGTTCAGCACTTACACACTGTGTGAATGTGGCCTGACTCACATGCTGGTCTTTTGACTACTGCCAGAAACATGTACCAACAATGATTTAATTTCGGCCAATAAGAAGACCAAGATGGTGGCTTCATTTTGACTGTTTAAAGTTTGACCTGGACATGAAAGAAGAAGACCTGATCACAGGACAGATCAAAAACATATTGGGTAAGAATTTGAAATGCAAGAAATACATTATATATCCAGTTTACTAGAAAGTAAATAAGGGATTGGTTGCAGTGGTTTCCAAGTACTGTAGTGTAGGATGAGTACCACTGGTAGGCAGTTGGCCACGTGAAAGGATGTCATAGGCCGGGGCCAGCCCGTGGGCCATAGATTGGCCACCCCTGCTCTAGAAGGAGTACCAGATACTTGTAAGAGAGAGTTAAAGAGGTCATTTTTAACAGCACAAATCTATAAATCACATAGCACCAGTCTTTCAAATACTTTAAGTCTACCTAATTAGTAACCATACATTTTTATAAAGATCATGTTTTGAACAGATCCACACCAATAAACAGTTGTTAAAATCACAGATGAAATGCTCAAACCCATTTTAATGAAGTTGTGTCTTTCTACCAAAAGCTCACTTGAATGTCATCAGTGTGCCCCTGTCAAGAGTTGAAGCTTAAGAATCACCATATTGATCTTTTAGCAACTTGATGATCTTCAGTTTAAATTTCCTTAAAAACAAAACGAAGCATTTTGATTTTAGGTTATCTGGTCACACATGATGCTTCTCATTAGATGGTTCTATACAAAAGATTCCTTGCTCACATATAAATAAAATAGAACCAGTTTTCTTGAGTGTAAACTGGTTTCATTACAGAGTGGACAAAATGAATGATTTATTTTTTAAAATAAAATTTTAAAAGCCTGAATTGATTTTTGGGGGTTGATTGTACAACATTTTCTCTATAGCAGGGGTTCCCAACCTAAGGGCTGAGGGCCAGATCCGGCCCATGGCACCATTTCATGTGATCCCCATCCCTCCAAGGGCATTCAAGAAGCAAAATGGCCATCCCTTTGAAGCTCTTGGGACAAAATGGCCACCCCATCGTGCAGGCAGGACAAAATAGCTGTCCAGCCCTCAAAGTGGACTGAGAGAGCATGACCCGGCTCCTGTCTTGAAAAGGTTGGGAACCCCCTACTCTGTAGAATAAGAACATTAAATTTACTCAATAAAATGTTAGACCCTCTCTTAAATTCTAAACTGATTTAGTGTTTTTACCAAATAGGTTATATACAAACAGGATATTCTACATGAATGAAAGCAGTTGTCTGAAACATGATTGTTTATACTTTTGTCATTTTCAGCTAATTAAAAGGAGTACACAGAAAGAGCCTCCTTGAAGATTGTGGTGTTTTAGAACCACAATCGGACATACCCTGGTAACGACAGCCTTGTGTTTTTGGCTAATCTTTCTCCCACTAGGTCAATTTCTCCAGCAAAAATCCTTTCAACCCAGAATAATTTCTGCCACAAAATTATTATTACTAGGTCAGGT
The DNA here is from genome assembly GCA_035047305.1 of Bradypodion pumilum. NCBI lineage: Eukaryota > Metazoa > Chordata > Lepidosauria > Squamata > Chamaeleonidae > Bradypodion > Bradypodion pumilum. The sequence goes on along the minus strand of JAWDJD010000002.1, from coordinate 36,815,750 downwards.
GAAGGGAACTACAGAATGAATTCACCAAAAGGTGCCTTCATTTTGGCAGTTTCACGTCTGGCCTAGACATGGAAGAAGAAGAAGCTAATTTTAAAAAGCCAGATATTAACATTTATATTGACCTATCTAACTATGCCATTTTTTAAAATTTGCTATCTTGTCTTTATGAATGGGGATGGCCTATGGCAGTGATGGCCAACCTTGGCACTCCAGGTGTTCTTGGACTTCAATTCCCAGAAGCCCAAGTCAGCACTCCTGCTCATCAGGGCTTCTGGAAATTCAAGTCCAAGAACATCTGGAATGCCAAGGTTGGCCATCACTAGCCTATAGTTGTAGAATCTAGGTGGAACGGTATCCTACGAATGCTCAAATAACTCAATTTACAAGGGGAGATGAATAACTTCAAAGAACACCAAAAATGTTACAAACACAAAGTTTACTTTCCACTGTCTCTTTAAAGAATAAATGCACAGTTTATACTTGTTTTTCAATGTTCACGTGTTCCATTCTATTGTCCACAGAAACTGTACTTTAAAATTAAGGAAATTAAATTTTTTTTATTTAAAAATTTGATTCACATACATACAAAAAGAAGGGAAAGGAAAAAAGATGAGAAAACATACATTTACAACATAATGAAAAACAAACAAACAATCTCCCATATTCAAATAATTACCTCCTAATAATGCAATTCCAAATTACTCATGTTTGAATATGAGATATATCACCCGTGCTATACAATTGGATCTACAGATGGTAAATGCTTTACTTCTCCTTCTTTCTATCTTTCCCAAAATTTACGAGTCTCCGGGTCTGGGCCGACATTATTTTCTTTGGGTAAGGCAACTGTACTTTAAAATTAAGGAAATTAATTAAAATTAATTAAGGAATCTTCCTTTCCTGATGAAAGATTGAAAAGAAAAATTATCGAATTTTCTTTGACGGGAAGAGCATTTTGTGTCAGTTTTTTAAGAAATCATTCAAGAAATATACTTTACCTGAGATGCTAAAGGAATTTAAGTTTTGGAACATTGAAAAACAAGTATAAACTGTGCATTTATTCTTTAAAGAGACAGTGGAAAGTAAACTTTGTGTTTGTAACATTTTTGGTGTTCTTTGAAGTTATTCATCTCCCCTTGGGAACGAAGTTATTTGAGCATCACTGGCCTATGGCATACAATATCAGGAGAAAAACCAAAAGTTTTCATCACTGGTTTTCATGCTTAATTTCACAAACTTTTATGGTATGAAAAAGCTTGTAGGAAAGGTCCCCACTGTTATTAAAAAGAGGAAATGCATGATGAAAAATGGACCAATTAGGAAAGAGAGCAAACCTATATTAAATTATATGAAATTAAATTATATTTAATAATAATTTAATTATAAATTAGCATGTGTAAAGAACAGTTAGTGGGAAAGCCAACTTAAATTAGACCCTTTTTTGCTTACTTAATTTGTGTTAAGTACATCCTCTCTGCTTCCTCATTTGTAAATATTTATATTCTGCTTGTGAATCAGAGCACTTAAGAAAATGGCTATCGAATACAATATCACAATAAAACATTTGAAAAATAAACTAATGTATAAAAGAATCAGCCGTGGAAGACAAATGAAATGGTAACAAATGCCACATCGAAAACAATCAGAAAACACAATGTTTAAAAAAGAAAAGAAAAGAGCCTGATAGAGAGGGAAGGGCATTTCAGTGACAAGCTACACCATGCCAGATAAATTACTTTAGTCCAGGAGTACCCAACCTTTTGTGCTGGGGGCCTGACCATGTCTCAGGAACAGCTGAGTGGGCACGTTTGCACATGTGCATCCAGAATCACTTCCAGGAGGGGCACGTGCGTGTTTTGCGCATGTGCAAGTACATCCGCCCCACTCCTGGGAGTGGCTCCCCCACTCCCAGAAGTGGTTCTTTATGTTACAACTCATGCGCGAATGCATTTGTTCCACTCCCGGAAGTAGTTTTGCCACTCCCAGAAGTGGTTCTGGACATCCCCGCATATGTGCAAATGCACCTGCGCCACTCCCAGAAGTGGTTTTGGACATGCATGTGCATTGATGGGCAGGTCCCCATTCACTTCCTGGAGTGATGAGGGTGTCGGGGGCTGGATGAATTGGCGTTGGGGGCCGGATACAGCCCATGAGCCATAATTTGGGCACCCCTGCTTTAGTCCCTATTAGAATAAATCAACTGAATTACAGGGACTTAAATAAGTGTTCACAAGTTCCATTCATTCAGCTACTGGTTGATTTACCCTACAGTGTTTTTTTTTAAATGTTTTGTTTCCCCAAAGATAAAAACAGTCTGAAGAACAACTTGTTACACATATAGTCATGGCTGAAATCTTGTTTGATGTGATCTTCATTGGCCATATTAATTTGAAAGATGAGCTATTCTCCCATGTGTCTTATATGCACTGCTAATAGTGAATGTTTTTGCTAATTTTAATCTGATCATAGTGTTCAAATTCATCCATTTATCTTCAGATGCATATCAGGAAGAACTAAGCCATTTTGATATCAACATAGCATTATTTAGAAGTAAATAGGCTATGATTTCATTGCTAGACACTGCCTTAAGGCAAAAGAAATTACACTGTCATGTGGAGGATATGTAGCTGCTGCTATTTTGGTGTTTCATATCTTTGTTGTCACATAGTTGAAACTGATCCAGATGAAGAAGAACTGGAAACTAACAAAAGATGATTACCTGCATATGACTGGCTATAGGATTCAGGGAAAAGGCTCTTTTAGTATTGCAGGAGTATGTATTATGGTTTCTGCGTTCCCTTCTTTTGTCTTCTTTTGAGTTACAGTAAATGTTCAGGAAGATGAATATGACATTGCACCCACCATATTGTGCAAAAAAATAATAATACAAAAATACCAGCATATTTTTTTGAGATTCAGTCTGAATCTTAGGCAAAGTGAAACTTTAATACAGTACAAGGTAAAATATTGATAAATATAAGAAACCTTTCAAGTGTGTTTTAAGAAGGAGGGTTTCTTGAAATCAGGCCAATTACTGTGAATCCTTATATATATACTTATTTAATTAATTAAAATACAGAAAAAGATAAAACATCTCAACAACAAAAAATTAAACAAAAATACATCTAATACAATATAACTTCTATGTGCACCACCCACCGGTGAGACTTACAATCCTTTTGTATTAAATATTCTTGATATCATTAAATTTTTATATTCACTCCCTTGTTCCAGAAAGATAATATATCTTGCACTGGCTTTACTCCTTTTCATTTCTTTATTGAATTTTTTAAACAATATTACAACATAATAAAAAAACGACAATCATACATAAAAAATCTGAACAAATATAGTCAATTTATAACTAATTTCATACCTATACAATACCAAAACTAAATAATGATAAAAGAAAAAAAGACAAGAATAAACATCTGGAAAATGCCAGTTGATTATGACTTATTTCTTGTATCTTTCATACCATTATCAGAAATCCAAACAGTTTTTAATATTTATTCTTATTATTGCTTAAACCTAGTCTAATTCCACTTCAAAATCTACACAGTTTAATATATCTGTTAAGTCAAACTTCTAAGTCATGAATACTATAACAAAAAAGTAAAATACTGGCAAATTTCAATAATAATAATAATAATAATAATAATAATAATAATAATAATAATAATAATAATAATAATAATAATAATAAAAGAAATAAGAATTAAACACCCAGTGCTTTATACACTGCCCTGGAAAAACCAGTGTCACTCTGTTTTCCTTTCCAAAAACTCATTTATTTGGGTACAGGTCTATTCTTTTTCATTGCCTTTCAAAGAGTAATCCACAAATGCTTGCCAAATATTCCAAAATCAATTATCTTTCACAATACCCTTTTTAACATCTCATATGTTAATTTGTCATTCAGTGCTAGATCCCACATTTCCTTGTACCATTCCTCAATTTTCATATTCACATCATTTTTCCATTTTCTAGCGATACACAATCTACCTGTTGTCAACATTATTTCTAGTAACTCTTTTTTATCTTTGCTTAAATTTGTACCTTCCACATCTGTCAGCATGATGGTATTTAGTCCCAACTTTATTTCCCCCCCCCATAATTTCGCTTATCTCATTTTCAATTTTCCCCCAGAAATCCTTTACCACATTGCAACTCCACCACATGTGTTCATATGTATCCAGTGCATTCTTACAACACTAACACATTTTGTCTTTCTTATTATCTATCTGATGTAATCTCATTGGTGTCAAATACCATCTCCACAACATTTTATAATTGTGTTCTTTGACTCTGACAGACATAGTTCTCATAATTCTTTTCTTCCATTTATTTGTCCAATTCTGGTCCTCTATCTTCATCTTTAAATCTTGTTCCCAACTTGTTTTCAATTTCTTGCACTGGCTTTACTCCTTTTCATTTCACCAATACCTAATAAAAAAAATCTCCCTGTCGCGCCTCTAAAATCAGTTTTTTTTAACTAATTCCATTTTTATTTTTAACTCACAAGTTAATTTACTATATATAGCTATATTCCAACCATCCCTGTACTTTGTATTTCTGAAGGAGTAAACATCAAATTCCTCATCCTCCATCATCTCCATTTCCTAGAGTTTGTTCTCATACTTTAAAAACCCCTCTAGACACTTTAAATTATGCATATGCTCCCAAAATTGCACTCATTATCATAGTGTAGAAGACTGTAGGGGCAGTGAACCATTTCATTGTCCATAGTAAGCGGGACCTAACATTACAGGTCCACTAACAGAGCAAAACTGAAAATGGAGGGGATTCCTTGTGCCTTTGTAGTATTTCCTCTGGAAAAAACCCTGCTTTAGTTGGCTAAGAAACTCTCAAGAGGTTTATTTTAGGCAATGCAGTGTGTTGCAAATGGGAGCAAATTAAGTCCTAATGTGCTGGCAGACGTGTGTTGGCATTATGTTGGATTTGAATCAGTAAATTTAGCGAATTCTCCCCAGAAAGTCTCTGTGTGTGCTCAATGTATTGATGTACTGTATTGCTAAGTAAAAGTTACTAAGATATTCTCTGCTATCTGCAGCCTTAGAATAATGCCAAAGGCATATCTACACATTACCATTAGTAATTTTAATTCTCCAAAGGAATTATCAATAGCTAGGTCTTAAAGAAAATCACGATCTCTTGCCAGATATGACTAATCTGTGCTACTGTCTAGCCTGTTCAAGATATTTCAAAGTGCCTCAAATTAGACAAATAATAGCAAATGAAAGATAACATTTGGAAATATAAAATTAAACACTTCATTAAGACAAGTTAGAAGTTAAATTTTATCATACAGATTTATTGTTCTGTTGCATTCTTCGTGCCAAGAAATAGTATCACTGTTACTCTTCCAAATCTTCTTCTTCAGGTGCTGTATCATTCCGGATATTGGTTGTCATTGTGGCGGTAGTCTTACTGTTCTTAACTCCTCAGAACAGTTCTTCCAAATGGCAAAGCTAATTGATTTACATACTACCTTATATATTTTCTTCTTTTGTTTGGCTCTTGACTCTTTAAAAGATGGTATTGTCCAACAGATGTTTTTGTTGGTTCACCACTGTAAAAGAAAATATATCTTGTCATGTATGTTTGTTAATTAGGGTGCAAGGCCACAATTATTGCATATGTTTTTGTGATCATCAGCTCAAGATGTTATGAAGGAAGACAAGATCATAATCTTACTATCTGTGGATCCTGAATAGCAGGGTATTCATACCATATATCACATAATCCAGAAAAAAAGAGTAGGAGACAATTAGAAGAGCAGCTGTTTTATGAGTAGGAGGATGAAAGGGGAGGGGAGGAATATTCTGTAGCATGGAGATATATAGTCAGAAGCTTGATAGGCCCAGTCTTGCCGGTGTAGAATACTACATTGTAAAAGTGATATATGATGACGTATTGTGAACACTTTAAAATTCATATTTAGAGTAATGTTATTAATGTAGCTCAGAGTCTATTGCTTATATATGCCTTTTGATTACTGCCTTTCATGAGCATTCTGGGACTGCTGCCTGAGCCACTCCCAGAGCCCTTGCCACCGGCTCCGGGAGGAGAAACAGCTGCGCCCAGCGCCCCTCCCCTTGACCATCGGGTGGGGAGTTTAAAAGACGCTGGAGGCACCAGAGATCCTGCTGCTGCCGCCAAACTGGGACTGCTGCCTGAGCCACTCCCAGAGCCCTTGCCACCGGCTCCGGGAGGAGAAACAGCTGCGCCCAGCGCCCCTCCCCTTGACCATCGGGTGGGGAGTTTAAAAGACGCTGGAGGCACCAGAGATCCTGCTGCTGCCGCCAAACTGGGACTGCTGCCTGAGCCACTCCCAGAGCCCTTGCCACCGGCTCCGGGAGGAGAAACAGCTGCGCCCAGCGCCCCTCCCCTTCACCATCAGGTGGGGAGTTTAAAAAGCGCTGGAGGCACCAGAGATCCTGCTGCTGCCGCCAAACTGGGACTGCTGCCTGAGCCACTCCCAGAGCCCTTGCCACCGGCTCCGGGAGGAGAAACAGCTGCGCCCAGCGCCCCTCCCCTTGACCATCGGGTGGGGAGTTTAAAAGACGCTGGAGGCACCAGAGATCCTGCTGCTGCCGCCAAACTGGGACTGCTGCCTGAGCCACTCCCAGAGCCCTTGCCACCGGCTCCGGGAGGAGAAACAGCTGCGCCCAGCGCCCCTCCCCTTGACCATCGGGTGGGGAGTTTAAAAGACGCTGGAGGCACCAGAGATCCTGCTGCTGCCGCCAAACTGGGACTGCTGCCTGAGCCACTCCCAGAGCCCTTGCCACCGGCTCCGGGAGGAGAAACAGCTGCGCCCAGCGCCCCTCCCCTTGACCCGCAGTGAAGATGCCGAATGTCGCCACCGCTGCACCTCGGGCCCACCTTGCATCACTCGCCTCCGGCCAGGACTTTAAAAAGGCTGTGTGAGGCACTAGAACTTTCATTTTTGTATTTTTATCTGCTGGCGGGGTTGGATAGAGTGTGTGTGACAGTTGATGTTGTTAGTGTGGCTGTAGTGCAGTCACACTTTATATTGCCTATATTGTGTTTTTGTATTATTGTATTTTGTAACTGAGAATTGCCACTTTGTGGAAATTTCTATTGTACCTGTAATTTATTTGTGTTTCTGGGTTTACATTGTATCTTTACTATTTGTTTGGGACTGGATCGTCCTCTTCTTTGGCTTTGTTAGGGACCTATGAGCTATGGGGTTATGTTTTGGGGACATTAGTAGTTGAGGGATCGTGTTTATGTTTGGGTCTGTATTAAACGTGATAATGTTGTATTGTTAACATTGTAGAAATTGCCATTTTGTAGAGAATTCTAGTGTAATTTATTTGTATTACCTGTATTGTACTTACTGTTGGTTTTGTTTATATTTTGACTGTATATTGTGTATTTGATTATGTTGTAATGCCGCCCAGAGTCGGCCATGTGCTGAGAGGGGCGGGGTACAAATTAAAATTATTATTATTATTATTATTATTCCTGGTACATTGATCCATTTAGTAGTTTAACAGTAGTCACAGCATGAACATATTGATCTTAACTCATTTCAGAAGCTAAGTAAGGTCAGTCCTGGCTAATAGATGGGAGAGCATCATGGGTATCTCCTTATAGGGCTAGAAATGGAATCCTGCCTGAAACATTGCAAAGATGTTGCCAGTTATAGCTGACAGTATTGAGAGTAAATGGGCCAATGGTCTGGCCTGTAAAAGGCAACTTCCCGCATTCCAAGCCAAATTCATTCATTGAGTGTCTCATTACTGATGAAAGAAATCTATCAATGTGAGTTGGAGTTCTTTGTTATCACAGTGTGGGTTGCAGGAAAGCATCAGAACATACCATGGTGCATACTTCTGAGTTTTCCCTGTGCAGACAGTTGAGCTATAAGAGCAGACAGTTGTGCATGTGAAATTGAAGGTAGGGATTATTCCGATGGGCAAACTTTTTATGATGTTGAGCGAAGGTTAATAAATCCCCTGAATCTTCTGCTTGTCAGTATTAAACTTTGCTCCGTGCAGGCAAGTCAAAGAATGTACATGATAGTTCAAGAAGATCCACTGTTCTGTGCGTATGTTTTAGCTCATGACAATTTCACCTTGAGAAGTTGGTTAAGAATGATAATGGAATACTTTTTTCAATTACTATAAGACACAAATATATATCTACCCTGTGCTCCTTTCCCCTTAACTTTTGGTAGTTGCGAACAATTGATACTTATCCTTGAACATGCGTGTTTCGGAATATTGTGCTTGAAAAAGAAAGTGGTTTACATTGTTTCATATGATAGGAGAGGCAAAGCTACAAACATCCTAGATATTTAATTTTGGTTGTGTTGAGGTCATAGCACCAGGGTACATTAGCTAGTTAGGCATCAGCAGAGTTGCTGCGATGGTATTTCAGTTGTTTTGATGTGTATTTATAGCTCTGAAACTATCCTTTGTATGCTGATTTAAGAATTTTAGTATGCTATAAAGTTATGTCATTAAAATGCTTTGAAATGTAGAAGTATACCTGGATTTTGCTCACCAGATATTACAAAGGGTTCCCCTCTCTTAGTAAAATATACAGTAGACCCTCACATAATGACGTTACTTGGTTCCCCAAGTAGCATTGCTAAGTGAATTTTGTTGTTATGTGGGTTTCTATAGAGTTTCCCGCATAATGATGTTTTTAGCGTCATTGTCCGGTTATTTTAGCGTTGTTGTCCGGACAATGACACTAAAAACGTTGTTATGCGGAGGAACACGTGGTGCATAACGACACGTTGTTAAGCGAAAATGATGCTATACGAACGCGTTGTTATGTGAGGGTTGACTGTACATTTATTTTCATTTGGCCTTAATAAGGATAGAATAACCAAAATCTGGCTTTCTTATAGTCATCGATTACCTTGAGGATGTAGTGAATATTGAGTTTTAGGATTTTCAGCTATGCTTTGTTTATAGTTGCTACTTTCAGTAGAGATTTGCAAATGTCTGCAAAATTCTTCTTAATTATATTTCAAGTATATTCTATATGATGTATTCTAAAAATTGTACTTTTATTTTAGTTGTAAGAAAAAAGTGGTATTTTTAATACAGTGATCTGTAGGTTTGTGAGATAGAGGTAGAAATCTGAATAAATAATTATTTAACTTACCTGTGTGAGGCTGATGATATCATCAGCAAGGGCAATCCTCTGTAAATATTCAAGTATAAGCTGATCCGAATATAAGCCGAGGTACCTAATTTTACCTGAGAAACCAGGAAAATTTATTGACTTGAATATAAGCTGAGGTTGGGAAATGCAGCAGCTACTAGTGCACAGAAGGAAGAGAGGGAGGGAAAGAAAGAAGCCAGAGAAATCTGCTTCCAAGCTTGCCTTCCTTGTACAGAAGGAAGGGAGAGAAAGAAAGACACCAGAGAAATCCGCCTTAAGCCCTGCCATAGTAGGAGGCAATAGGGGAAAGGAATGGGCGAGGAAGATTGCTCCAAAAGGAGTGATTTCACCTGCCCGCCCCCCGCCCCCCATCGCTGCTGGCTGTCAGGAGGTGATGGGGGAAAGAAATGGGTTATGTGGGATGGGGGAGCCCATTTTTGGGAGGTGGAATGGGGTGGAAAGGGATTCTTTGAAGTCTGTTCCCCCTATCCCACAGCTGTTGGCTGCCAGCAGCTGGGGGGGATGGACTTTAAATGAGCTCTCTTCCCACCCCATTCCCCACCCTCCCGGCTGCTGATGGCCAGTGGCTGTGGATGGTGAGCCTGTTTTGGGGGGATGGAATAGGGTGGAAAAAGGGCTCCTTTGAAGTCCATTAACCCCTGATACCGCCACCGCCTGTTGCCAGAAGGTGATGGAGGAATGACCAGGTGAAGTAAATCCCTCCAATAGCGATTTTGCCTGCCCCCCACCACCGGTCATTGCCAGGAGACAATGGGGGAAGGAATGGGCGAGGAAGATCACTCCAAAAGGAACTCTCTCGCTCATCTTGGCCTCAACGCCACTCCCAATCAGGAGATGACATGAGTATAAACTGAGTCAGTTTTTTTCAACATATTCTTGGTGCTGAAAATATTGGCTTATACTCGAGTATATATGGCAGGGGTTCCCAACCTTTTTATGCCGAGGGCCTGACCATGCCCCCTGGACAGCTGAGCGAGCCATACTACACACCCCAGAAGCAGAAGTAAATGCACCCACTTCCGTGTTTATGAAAGCTGTGGGTGCATTTATGGCTGACGTAACCATGTTTACACATGTGTGGGCATGTATTACGGCTGTTTTAAACATACACATTTCTACTTCCAGGTGCAGTGGTGGGCCTCATGAAGTGGTGCCATGGGTCAAGTCTGGCCCACGGGCCGTAGGTTGAGAACCCCTGATATATGGTAATTGATAGGGTTAGTATAGTGTAGCTAAGTAAGATGTTTCTAATGGAATGGAAGTCTTCAAAAATATAAGAAGAAATCTTTCCCATAATTCATGTAGATCATGTTGCTTCAATATTTAATTCTTTGTTTATCACAGTTATAAGAAGCTTGTTTGCTGGAAGGCCGGCAGGTTGGCAATTCGAGACCCAGGTACTGCATGACGGATTGTGCACCCATGTATGTCCCAGCTCTTGGGGACATGAAAGGAACCTCATTCAGACATCTTCTGAGCGGGGTTTCTCTCGCAAAAATCCTTTCAACCCAGAATAATTTCTGACACAAAATTATTATTACAGTTATATAGTGATTTTAGACTTGATGGTATTCATAATAGATCTAGCTAAACATAATTAATTCCCCTTTGGCAAATACTGTATCATGTTCTACAGTTGAGCTAAGTGCTTTCTGTTTATAAAGCCTGGGGGATTACACCTGAATTTCATTAGAGAAGTTTAAGTAATATACAGATGAATCTACTTTTCAAAATGGCTTCAAGACATGGTGAGAAGAAAGTTTTCTGTTTCCCTTGTGAGCCCAAAATTTTCACTGTTTTTGTCCTTCAAAACACTGTGTTACCGTATTTCCCCAAGAATTAACTTGCAGTCTAGAATTGGTTGGATATACTAGAGAAGTCTGGAGTAAAAGAAAGAAAGAGTGCTAATTTCACTTTCTTTCTAAAAAGAGCAAACGTTATTAATTTTAAAAAATGCCTACTGAGGAAAAGTTGTTCAATGCTTTTAAAATCTGAATGTTTTACTAGTTCTTCATGGTGTTTATGAAGATCTGTATTTGTGACAACTGGGTGGTCTGTGCTTAGAGGAGAGCCACACCCTGATGGGAAATAATGATTTGAAAGAAAGATTTGTCAAGGAAGGGAAGTTCCACTTGGGAGATAGATGAACTGATAATCTCATGCTGCCTTGTGCGAATTGAAGCTTATCTGCATGCTCAAGAATTTATCCTTGAGTTAAGGCGCGGCCAATAAGGGCTTTTTTGCCACTGATCTAAAATATTAATTTTGCTAATTGACAGAATTTGATATTTAAACCCTCTAATCCCAAAATTACCCACTCCCATCATAGCTTCCAAGATTCTTTGCAACCTAGCATCAGACCGTGCGCCCATTTAAACTGGGGAGAGTGACATGTTTACTTACAAACAGATGTGTTCTCAATATCTTAGAAGAAAAACCTTGAATATGTGTTTTTCTTTCATTTTCCCTCCTGAAACTATGCTGCAAAATATCAAGAAACTATGGTAATAGTGAACTAGTAATTCATTGATATTGTCATCAACAGATTGACAATACCATTTATTTACTAGGTCATCAACAGATTAAGGGGCTGCAGTGGCTCAGTGCTTAAGAAGCTTGCCTTGTTAGCTGGAAGGCAGTTCAAAACCCGGGTACTGCATGATGGATTGAATGCCCGTCTCTGTCCCAGCTCTTGAGGACATGAAAGGAGCCTCATTTGGACGATTATTCCTGAGCGGAATTTCTCCTGCAAAAATCCTTTCAACCCAGAATAATTTCTGACATGAAATTATTATTATCAACACGTTGCTTGTGAACCACCTAGAGAGTGCACTAAGCACTATAGAGTGGTATATAAGTGTAATGTTAATTGCTATTCTTGCTGTCTGGATGCCAGGGCAATATACTCAATCATTGGGTTGAGGGGTTTCATGGAATTTTTACACAATTCAGTTTTTTTTAAATCCACAATAAATTTGACTGGTGTCTGTTTCCATAAACTTCATTTCACACTTTGACTGACGCTTATTGCATTAAACTTTATTTCACACTGCATCTTTGCATCTGAGCTGTCTAAGGTAGGCTAGTCACTATGAGTGCATATGGTTTTAGATTCTGCTTCTCTTTTGGTAATAGAATTTCCATCCTATTCTTTCTTGTTGCATTACATGTATATGCAAGTGAACTGTTATCCTCAATCATGTTTCCTTTTGTGAGTATTTTTCTTGTTAAATTACTCCCAGTTTTAGCACTTTTCTTGTAGGTAATATTTGATTTCCAGGTTATTTGGTGTTTTGTCTTTCTTCCCACCTTTCTTCCAACCCATGGGAAGGATGTTTGAGCTTTGAGTCTATTATTTGGTAAAGGCATAGTTTTTCAGCAAGTACAGTAAAATTATTTTTTACAGTTATCGGGGGGGTGGGGGGCTTTACATACATTCTCCAATACTTTTTCACTGGTTCATCATTTGAGACTATGGTTTCAAGGGTTAATTTTGACATACAAGGAGGACAGTCCTGTCTGTTTAAGATGTAGAAGAAAATGCATTACTGTTGTTTAAGATGGTTGGGTTTTGCTTTCTCCAATAGAGGCCACAAAGAGAAACCTATTAATTGTAATGTTATTACCCTATTATTTAATATTTTCCTGATGCATGAGAAGAGTTGAGATGGAGTATCTGAATTTCTTGTTGTTCCATTATGTTTGGCTATTTATATAATGTTGATTTTTGTCCTGGTGTTTTTAATTGCTGGTTTTTCTCCCATGGGGGAAGCAAAGTCAGCTGTGTCGGGCCCCCTGTGGCCATAAAGATCTCACTGCGGGGCCGCTGCCAATGCCGGCCACCTTCCCCCACCCTGGACTGGCCATGGGGAAAGCGAAGTCAGCTGTGCCGGGCCTCCTACGGCTGCCGCTGAGCCAGCCTCACTTTTTGGAGGGAGGCTTGGTGAGAACATCTTCGGTGGGACAGTCCCTGGACTCTTGGGTTGACCTCGGGGGCCGCCGCCGCCAGCGCTTTTGCTGCCGCCGAGCCAGCCTTGCCTTCGGGAGGAAGGCTTGGTGGGAACTCTGGACACTTGCCCTTCCTTGTCTGGCTGGTTCGGCAGGATTGAGGAGGTGTGACTTGCCCCAGTATTGCAAGGCTGGTGTGGCAGCTACAAGAAGAACTCACCGCCGCCGGTGCTACGGACCCCCCATGCTTATCCGCAGGGTCCCACCACCACCACCATCTGACTTTCCCTACGGTCCGTCCTTGCCGTGACGGAGATGGGGGAGCAGTTTGTTCCTGGTAGGCTTTGTATGTTTTTGCTTTTGCTGCTGTATTGTATTGCTTAGGCTGACTGAATCTTTGTATTTTAGGGATCCTATTGTACTGTTTTGCGATGCTGATATTGATTATATAATTATATTGTATTTGCTGGATCCATATTGATGTATTATTTTGCCATTTTGGATTATTGTATTGTAATTAGGGGTTGATTATTGCCTTGTTGTTATACTTTACCATTGTGGATTTTTCTGATTTATTTGGTATTTGTGATTATGTATATCATTATATTGTTGTAATTTGTATGCATAATAATTTGTTGTAGCCACTCTGAGTCGGCCTTGTGCCTGATTAGAGCGGGGTATAAATCCAATAAACTTAAACATTGAACTCCCAACCTCTGATACCCTAGCCCAGGGGTGCCCAAACCTTTCATGCCATGGGCTGGTCACACTGGTCACGTGGTTCCTCCACCCAGAAGCAGAAATAAAACACACATGCACATTTTATTTCCACTTCCAGGAGTAGTGAGGGCGGCACAGCCTGATCCGGCCCACGAACCATAGTTTGAGGACCCCTGCCCTAGCCACTGAGCTATCCAACCAGCAGCCTACCTGTACACATACATTTTTAAAACAACCTATAGCTTGTTTTTTTTAAAAAAAAACTTTTTTCTCTTGCAGGAACATTTGACTTAAACACGTTAGTTATATGTTGTTGCTCCAGGACCATGGAATTAGACTTCTAAGGTTTGTTTAGGTATTAAAGGTTGGCAAAGCTGGGATAGAGGTGGTGGTAAATATGGGGAGCTTAGTTTTGGAATGTAAATACATATAGAGCTCTTCTTTTGTTAGCATCTCTTTACACCGAAGGGAGGAGAGAGCAAAAAAATCAGTAAATGAATGAATGTATAGCAGCATGGTGAAATACCTAAATGTTTATGTTAAAAATTTTGGATGTTTGAAATCCTGTTTGGATCCTTTTCCCAGATCATGGTGTATTCATAAGCACTCAGCAGGAAACTTCATGGAGATACACGTCTGAGTAGAAGGACCATGGCGGTGCCTTTTTCTTAACTTGTGTCTTTTCTTCTTTTGAAGAAAGTAATGGCTTAAGTCTGACTGAAGAACAATCTTCTTTTGGTACATTCCTTAGAAGAATGTATTTATGGTTCAAAGACTTTTACTCACCATCTCTGTCTGAAGTCCATTGGATTTTAAGCAGTATATATCTACTACACACAACAGGAAACACCAAATTAAGGACTTAATGACAAATTGCAGAAAGACAAAACACAACGAATAATAGATAAACCAGTTAACACTTTCAGGAAAATATATTCTAAAAGAGTTCAACATTTGTACAGCTTTAATTTGGCAGAATTGGAAGGGGAAGTAAAAAGAAATAGACGTTACAGGTGAAGTTGCTAATTGGTAAAATTAATCTAAGTGTTGGTTCATTAAAAGTGATTTATTGATAGCTTTGCACATTTTAGCATTCATGAAAGTTGAAAATATAAATACTGATTTATTACTTCACAATGTGATAGTGATCTTTAAAAAGTTCTGTATTGGCTTCCAGCAATAGACTTACTATTTTTGTTTCTTTGAAACTCTAGTGGCTGGGAGCTTTTAGCCTTTACAAATGAGTAGGCACTGTCTAAAGCAAATGCAAGTCTCTTAACCTTTTGACACTCCTTTGGCTTACAGTAGTTATGTATTTTGATTTGCTACTGTCCAGTTTCATTTACTGGGAGTGAATAGGTTTTCTTTCATTATATGCTTGAATTCTGGGGGAACAAGGATAGCACAGATAGTGAGAAATAACAAATATTTTAAATAGACTTTCTCCTTTCCCCCTTGTGCAGAGTGGGTTATCTGTCCCTGAGATAGAGAAGGATTGGGTCAGCATTTACTGTATTTTCTGGCGTATAAGACTACTTTTTAATCTCGAAAAATCTGTGCCAAAGTCGGGGGTTGTCTTATAGGACAGGTACTTAACTGCAGCTTGTTTCCCCTTGCTTCATATGTCCGGCACATATGGTGGGGGGTGCCGCGGCCGAGTCCCTGCTCTGTGCGGGGAGTATGAAGCAAGGGGAAGCAAGCTGCACACATCTTCCTGTACCTCGAGGAGGAGAACGTGAGCGTCGCTTGGCTCTCCACCAGAACCTGCCCATTCGACTCGGAGGGCTGCACGTCTTCAGGTTGAGTGTGGGTTAATTTTTATTTGGTGTGCATTGGAAGAGAGGTAGTCTTATACGGCAAGTATATTCCAAACTCTATATTTTAACTGGAAAAGTTGGGGGTCATCTTATACGCCCAGTTGTCTTATACGCCGGAAAATACGGTACTTATGCATGGTGGAATTTAATAATATTTCAAAGACATTGCCGTACTCTACGTACTTACTAGTGGATTTTAGCAAAGTGTTTAGTGAAACAAATTTGGAAAACTGAAACATGTTTTATGCAAAACAGATTTGCTGAGCATACTGCTGCTTAGATTTTATAATAACAATCTCTTCATATGGAAGATCAGCAGCATAAACACACAAGGTTTAAAAACAAAGCTGATTTCTTACACCTACTGAGTCTTGTATAGAGAAGTAGCTACAGACATTCAGTTTTGCTGAAGGTTTTGTACTCTCATTTATAAGGAAGTTCAGAATTTAGACCTTTGGTTCTAGTATCTGTTATAAGTGGAACAGCATATAAAAGTGAATTTATTATAGAAAATTTGATGTATTTTGAAAAAAGATGGCTTTAACATTCTAGAAAGCAAAATTAATAATTTTGGGGCACTTTAAATTCCATGTGGATTATATCCAGGGCCCGGAATTGACAGGGGCCCTGCCACCACCGACCATAACTGTGACATTACTGTGTGTGTGTGGGGAGGGGGGGGGGAATAGGATTGCTCAGTATGTGGCTCAGAAATTTCTGATAGCTGCCCTGTCCAGGAAAGCCAGAAAAGAAACTTCTGGATACAGCCTCTAAAGTTTAAAAGTTTGAAAATGAATATCAGTTTAGGGGAAAATCCAAGCTTCTGGTTTTTGTTGTATGCACAGTTGTTGATCCATCTAGTGCTGTTGGCCATAATCAGTATAATAACATCAGTGGGTCATCACTGATTGAACATTCATGATGCTTCTACCCCCCCTTTCTTAAGTAAAATTTAATTTACAGTTTAAGGATCAGTCTATTATGCAGCCTCAAGATGAATTTTATTACAATTGCTATTAGAGAAATCTGACTCTTAGGAGAAAATAAATTAGTATTTTTATTTCTTTTACTGTTGAGTTGTAGCCTTCTCTTCTTTGTAGTTTCATGAATTCATTAAATCAGTCCTAGAGATTGATGGGATATAGTTGGCTATAGTAGGATAGGGAAATATAGAACTCCCTTGTAGAAATACTGATTTTCACAAGGTATGTCTGGAGTCATTTCTTTTTTATTTTATTTTTTCTCTTGCTTCTTGCTATATACTGTACATAAGATAATATGTTCTGCTGGACTGGACTGGCCACGTAATTGCCAAAATCCACACTTAAGATGATGAAAATTGCATGCTTGTAAACAAAGACGCAACCTTAGAAGTCATAATTTTAATAGGATTATGGTATAGTTAGGGTTGCCATATGTCCCGGAAAACCAGGATTGTCCCGGATTCAAAGTCAGAAAAATTGTCCCTGCCAGTTCAATAAAAATCATGCTAAAGTCCTGGATTTTTAAAAACTTTCTGATTTAAATAAATTCAAACTCTCGCCATCAAACAAGCGATTTCCTGCCACATTGAAGTTGGAGTACACCTGGAGACAAATCTTAACATCCTCGCCTCACACCACTGACTGATAAGTTTGACCAGTGTGTTTCCTGGAACTGAGGATGTTAAGAGTTGACCGCAATGTGACTTCTCAGAAGTACAACAGATCATCTTACAGTAAGAATTAACTGTTGTAAATAAATCCATTTATGTATTGATGTATTTAATGTGAAAGTGTTTTATAGCTGTCATTATATTATGTTTATTTTTAAAAAGTCTATTTTGTAGATAACCTGCCCATTTTTGTCAAATATACTTCTGTCCCGGTTTTGTGGGAGAAAATTATGGCAACCCTAGGTACAGTACCTCTCAATAAAGTATGAAATATGATCAGGTGATTTGTGTGCCCTGCTCAGTCTGTGATCAAGGTGCTAATTGTTGGTGGCCACTAGCATGGTCCCTTCATACATTTTTTGCATGCTTGCTCACTTTTAATATTTCAAAGAGACTTAGATTGGACAGTGTTCAAGCAGGGACTGTCTTTCAAAGTATCCATCTCTGAGTTGCTTTCACTTGGTATGTAGAACCAATGATATGATTCAGTGTAAAATGGTTCTCTAGGTGTTTTAAAGATATATGGGTCGTTCTCACACATTGGGCTTTGGTGGCTCAGTGGTTAAGAAGCTTGTCTTGTTAGCTGGAAGGCCGGCAAGTTGGCAGCTCGAGACCTGGGTACTGCATGATGGTTTGAGCACCCATCTCTGTCCCAGCTCATGCCAACTTAGCAGTTCGAAAGCAAGAAATGGCAAGTAGATAAATAGGAACCACTTTGGTGGGAAAAAATCTTGAGGACATGAAAGGAACCTCATCTGGGTGTCCCCTGAGCAGAGTTTCTCCAGCAAAAATCCTTGCAACCCAGAATAATTCCTGACACGAAATTGTTGTTGTTGTTGTTGGATACAAATCAACCATTTGGTTCACAGTCAAGGACTGGAATAAAATTAACATTTCAAGCCCTAACCAAGGAACTAAGGACGGTTAAGGTAACGTCTGAGTATATATGCAGTTCCTAGTAGAGTTGTTTTCTGGAGAGTTAGGATGTTGAAGCCCGATCAGTCCAAGATAAATATCTGAGGAGTCCTTTGGGTATTGCTCCAAGGGCTCTGATCACTATGGGTACAACAGCAGATTTCCTCCTCCATAGATGTTCAACTTCAATTTGGGAATCACGATATTTTGTGATTTTCTCCAGTTGGTTGTTGTTGTGCCAGTTGATAAAAGAGACTAGATTAAGCTTCTGTTGCCTCAAGACATGTGGATGTATTGCTCTTTATGGGAGGCCATGTCAAGGAAGTGAACACTTTTTCCACTGGCTATTTATAATGTTCTGTTATGTTGCAAATGAGTTTAAACTGTTATGTATAGTTTTAAGGAAATGTATAAGAATGCCTTATTTCACCATGAGCCACTTAAGCTTAGTAAAATTGCAACTTAGTAAAATTCATACTGCTATGAAAGAGTTCATTTGATGTCCAGTTTAATCACAGTGTGGACTGTTTTGTCCAATATGATCAGAGGTCTGGTGTCAGTATATGACATATCATGCTCTCCTAAGGGAATGTCACATATTACGTACTACCTAATTCACACATGCCATATGAAGTCCCACCAGAATCTGTGCACTAAGAAGATTTCAGTGTACAACAGTCTACAGAAAAAAGTAATGGCAGATGCATTTTTGCATCTACAGAGTGCTGCCTCTTTATGAGTGGAGCATTTTTTGAAAGCTTTCATTTATTGTGTGTTGCTGCTTGTCTTCTTTTGTTGACCTTTCTTGTAGTGGGGAGGAGACAATCGCAATAGATGTAATACTCCTTCTGTCCAAAGAATACACTTAATTTTGTTAATTACAAAAATATAATTTTTATTTGTTTATGGTTTCATATGTGGCAAATACTAACACATTTATTTATGTAGCATTGAACACCAGCTTTCGGTTCTTGTTGTAGAGTATGTTCGTAACACATACTTCTTCTGCGAAACCTCCCTAATTTATATTTTTAAATTTTATGACAGAGATATTGATATATTTTAAAACTCCATAAATATGCCAAACAGTACAATTTGATATGCTAACTAAATTGTCAATGAAGCATTTTATTTTGCTAAACAAGTAAAATATTTTTAGATATAATGTGAAAATATGTTTCAATTTTCCACAACATTTCTCAATTATTTATTTTCCTTGACAAGCCCTGGGGGAATAACTGTTCTTCCCAATGCCTTCAGGATTTCTGGAAACTTTACATCTCTACATGGAAAAAATTCCATGTAAGAATGTTATGACTTCCTGAACAATCTTTAAACTCTTGATTGTGAATGTCAATAAAAAGATCACTGGTTATAGTACTAGTGCAGGTACAGGATATGGATGGGATAGGAAAATGAATATTGTAGTGAAGAATCGCCATTAAAGGCAATGTTTTCCATACTGCAATGGATAACTGGTATTAGCGGCAATGAGAGGAAAGTACCTGCATCAGCAGAAAAACAGCTGTCTAATGACAGCTGCAAAGAGACAGCATCATAGATTTTCTTGAATCATTGACAGAAAGTGTTGTAAATAAAGATGTCATGCTCCCAGTTGGTTTGTCAGAGAACTGGAAAGGTCACTATCCAGCAAATTATTATGTGTTTATAGCCCAACTTTGTTTTTCCTACGTAGAAGTTGAAGGTGAAAATATACTCCATTCTCATACCTTGTTTGGAAAACAGAATCACAGAAGAAATTACTATATCAAAAATATTACTATACAGTACATGAATCCATTTGCTATGTATTTGCCATACATTGAATATTTCACAATTACCGTATTTTCCGGCGTATAAGATGACTTTTTAACCCTGAAAAATCTGTGCCAAAGTTGGGGGTCGTCTTATACACCGGGTACTACGGAGCCAGGGGCCGCCCAGCAGGGAAAGCCATTTGCCGCTGCCGCCGCGAGGTCTCCGGAGCAAGGGGCTGCCCGGATATCACCACCCTCAGCCTGGTGGCAGGGGTGGGTATTTCCCCGCCAGTCAGCTGCTGCTGCTGCTCCTCCTCACCCCCCCAGGTGGTGAGGTGGAGGACCAGCTGACTGGCGGGGAAAGCCATCCGCCACCGCTGCTGCAAGGCTAAGGGTGGTGATATCCGGGCGGCCCCTTGCTCCGGAGACCTCGCAGTGGGGGTGGGGGCAGGTGGCTTTCCCCGCCAGTCAGCTGCTGCGAGGTCTCCGGAGCAAGGGGCCACCCGGATATCACCACCCTCAGCCTCGCGGCTGTGGCGAGTTTCCCCACCGGTCAGCTGCTGCTGTTGCTCCTCCTCACGCCCCCAGGTGGTGAGGTGGAGGAGCAGCTGACCGGCGCGGAAAGCCATCCGCCACCGTTGCTGCGAGGCTGAGAGTGGTGATATCCGGGCGGCCCCTTGCTCTGGAGACCTTTCCGTCGCGCCTCCTCCTCCTCATTCCCCCGGCTAGGGTGCAGTGCTCATCTCTGTTTCAAAGCCAAAAGAGCCAGCGCTGTGTCTGCTTCTGCAGACATTTCCGTGGTCATGTGCACAGAACGCTGTTACCTTCCCACCGAAGTGGCCCCTATTTAGTAAAGGTAAAGGTTTTCCCTTGCTCGAAAGCTAGTCGTAGCCGACTCTAGCATGCAGGGAGGGAGGGAAGCGGCGCCCTCGCCCAAGCTTTGTGCTGCTTTCTCATCCACTTAAAGCGGCTGCTCATCGCAGCTCTGCTCTGAATCTGCCCTGAAGTCTCCGAGTTTCCCCGCTGAGGGGAGAAGAGGAGGAGGAGGAGGACAGGGGAAAAAGGCGGGTCTCGTCGTGCTCAGAGGGCAGGATGGAGTCCAGACTCCCCCCCACCCCTCCACTGACCCGGGTCGAGAGACATCTATCTGGTTTACTTACAGGTCAAACTCAGAAAATTAGAATATCGTGCAAATGTTCATTCATTTCACTTAAAAGGTGAAACAAATATATGAGATTGACTCATTGCACGCATAGTGAGATGGTTCAAGCCTTACTTTAATATTGATGCTCATGGCTTAAAGGTAAAGGTAAAGGGTTTCCCTTGCTCGAAAGCCATTCATATCCGACTGTAGGGTGCAGTGCTCATCTCTGTTTCAAAGCCAAAGAGCCAGCGCTGTCTGCTTCTGCAGACTTTTCCATGGACATGTGGCAGGCACGAAATTTTGTGAGAGCTGATGTAAAAAGTGGCAGATAGCACCGTAGGACATGAAATGATCTGTTGCCTTCAGAACACAGGAGTGCACGGAATGCTGTTACCTTCCCACCAAAGTGGTCCTTGTTTATTTACTTGCAATTTCTTGCTTTCATGATAATAATAGGTAAAGGTAAAGGTTTCTCTTACTCGAAAGCCAGTCGTATCCAACTCTAGGGTGCAGTGGTCATCTCTGTTTCAAAGCTGAAGAGCCAGCACTGTCTGCTTCTGCAGACCTTTCCGGGGTCATGTGGCAGGCATGACTAGACACCAAAGTGAACGGAATGCTGTTACCTTCCCTATTTATCTACTTGCAATTTCTTGCTTTCGAACTGCTAGGTTGGCAGGAGCTGGGACAAAGACGGGAGCTCATTCCATCCTGCAGTCCTCGGGAATCAAACTGCTGACCTTCCGCCTCCCAGTCAGCATCTTCATTTTTCATTTCATTCATTTCATTTCATTTATTCGATTTATACCCCGCCCTACTCGACCAGGGCCGACTCAGGGCGGCTTACAACAGTTAAATCAAATACAATATACAAAATTACAAATGATACAATGTTACAATACAGCAGTGAAACAATAAAATATGCAATAACATTTAAGTTCTAACATAACAAAAGGGTTACACGATCCCTCAGCTACTAAACATAAGTAGGGGAAAGGGAAAGGGAAAGAGGAGGGGGAAAGGGGAAATACGACACAATACAGTTCATTATGCAATACAGGGCAATAACAACATATCAAGCATAAACACAATATAAACAATTAAATAAAAAATAAACTTATACAAAACATAATAACAGTTTACAATGTTACAAGATATAATCAGGAAAAAAACAATAATCCAAAAGGGGGGAGGGTCGGAACCCAAGGCTCAACGACCTTACACAACTCTTAATGTGAGCCGGGCTCAACAACTACATTGGAGCTCAGCTTAGTAATGAGCAATAACACCATAATACACTCTACAAAATACAAAAGAGACAAGACAAATACCGCAATGTCCTCAGCAGCCAAGTCCACAACCATGGTGGGGCCACGGACGGGAACGTCACCGTGCGGTGTCTTCAGCCCGCTCTGGCCACGGGAGCCCTTTTAAACTCCCCGCCCGGTGGCAGGGGGCAGGGAGGGACGGCTTCGCGCGGCGGCGTCTTCTTCGACTCCCTCTGGCCACGGGAGCCCTTTTAAACTCCCCGCCCGGTGGCAGGGGGCAGGGAGGGGCGGCTTCGCGCGGCGGCGGCTTCTTTGGCTCCCTCTGGCCACGGGAGCCCTTTTTAAACTCCCCGCCCAGTGGCAGGGGGCGGGGAGGGACGGCTTCACGCGGCGGCGTCTTCTTTGGCTCCCTCTGGCCACGGGAGCCCTTTTTAAATTCCCCGCCCGGTGGCAGGGGGCGGGGAGGGACGGCTTCACGCGGCGGCGTCTTCTTCGGCTCCCTCTGGCCACGGGAGCCCTTTTAAACTCCCCGCCCGGTGGCAGGGGCAGGGAGGGACGGCTTCACACCGCGGCGGCGGCTTTGGCTCCCTCTGGCCACGGGAGCCCTTTTTAAACTCCCCGCCCGGTGGCAGTGGGCGAGGAGAGACAGCTTCGTGCGGCGGCGGCGGCTTAGGCTCCCTCTGGCCACGGGAGCCGTTTTAAACTCCCCACCCGGTGGCAGGGGGTGGGGAGGGACGGCTTCGCGCGGCGGCGTCTTCGGCTCCATCTGGCCACGGGAGCCCTTTTAAACTCCCCGCCCGGTGGCAGGGGGCGGGGAGGGACGGCTTCGCGCGGCGGCGTCTTCTTCGGCTCCCTCTGGCTACGGGAGCCCTTTTAAACTCCCCGCCCGGTGGCAGGGGGCAGGGAGGGACGGCTTCGCGCGGCGGCGTCTTCTTTGGCTCCCTCTGGCCACGGGAGCCCTTTTTAAATTCCCCGCCCGGTGGCAGGGGGCGGGGAGGGATGGCTTCGCGCGGCGGCGTCTTCTTCGGCTCCCTCTGGCCACGGGAGCCCTTTTAAACTCCCCGCCCGGTGGCAGGGGGCGGGGAGGGACGGCTTCATGCCGCGGCGGCGGCTTCGGCTCCCTCTGGCCACAGGAGCCCTTTTTAAACTCCCCGCCCGGTGGCAGGGGGCGAGGAGAGACGGCTTCACGCGGCGGCGGCGGCGTCTTAGGCTCCCTCTGGCCACGGGAGCCCTTTTAAACTCCCTGCCCGGTGGCAGGGGGCGGGGAGGGACGGCTTCGCGCGGCAGCATCTTCTTCGGCTCCCTCTGGCCACGGGAGCCCTTTTAAACTCCCCGCCCGGTGGCAGGGGGCAGGGAGGGACGGCTTTGCGCGGCGGCGGCTTCTTTGGCTCCCTCTGGCCACGGGAGCCCTTTTTAAACTCCCCGCCCAGTGGCAGGGGGCGGGGAGGGACGGCTTCTTAGCCACTTGATAATTACCAGTAGTTATTTCTAAGCTTTAGAATAAAAGCTTGGCCCCAGCAGCCAACAGCCCTTTATCCCTCCTGGTAGGAGCAGGGAGGGAGAGGCAGGACCCCTTGCAGCTGTGGCGGCGCTCCTACCGGGAGGAATAAAGGGCCGTGGGCCGCCTTAAAGGGGCAGTGTAGGCAGGCACTGGCTGTCTGCCGGCGTTGGAAGAGGGGTAGTCTTATAGGGTGAGTATATTCCAAACTCTATATTTTAACTTGAAAAGTTGGGGGTCGTCTTATACGCCCAGTCATCTTATACGCCGGAAAATACGGTATATAATGAATATTCCATTCTACTATGGTAGATAGCTTATCTACAATATGTAATTGTTCTATAGCAAAAAATATTAATTGCTCTCAGTCCATCATTCCAGTTCTTCATTTTCCCCCTTTTAAATCTATAATTTTAGAAGCATTCCTTTTAGCCCAGTGATGTCTCTTGTGGTTAATCTTAAAATACTTCCAAAATATTTGGAATTTGAAAAGTCCCCTAGCTGCTCAGTCAGAATTTTTAGTTCTTGGGAGAAGGACAACAGTTGTTATTGAAAGTGTTGTTGCTTTGACCTGTAATTGTGCAAACCTCCTCCTAAATCTAATAAATCTGTGTCGCCTGCTCACTTCCACAACTATCCTTAACTATTTTTGAAAATATGTTTTATAATTATGAAATATTGAATCAAACCACAAACCAACATGTCCAAATTCTTGTCCTTTGTATTATGTAGGCTTTCTTCACAACTTATTCACCAGGTTCAAAAAATACGAACCAAACAGCATAAAGGTGAAATCAATGGTGACATTTTATATGAGCATAGTAAGGAAATTTATCCTAACTTCATATAATCTCTCATGCTATGCAGAATACATAGATATCAATTTGTCTCATGGAAATATGGTGATCTTTTGTATCATTATGGTTGAGTATTTCTGCACATTCTGCCATGTTTCCATAGGATAGCTTGAAGATGTCACAAATAACTAACATATTACATACTGGTTTTGATAATTGTTAAGCATATCAACATTGTTATTTGAATTTGTTTGGTCTTAGTTATGAGCAATTTTCAGCAATGCCCTAAGAACCTAATACTGTAATTCAAACCAACATGAAGGAAGAGTTGTTCTATAAACGTTTCTATCATGGAAACTGAATTGTTCAAAGATAGTTTTAACATTTGACGAAGGTTTGGTAGCTTGGTATTCCAACAGTGTATCAATAAACTTGTTTGTCTGTTCCCTATTATGCATCATTGAAGAACGTGTAGATGAAATGGAACACTGAGCCTTAAATATTGCTTGTCTAGTCAACTGGAGATGAAAATATACAAGGATGTAATTGTGTATAAAGAAACTTGCTTGTGTAAACACACTGGTGGTGTTGATGTGTGTCAAAGAAAAAGTGTTTTGGTACTTCTTGTTCTTGCTCTTCTTGTTCTTCTTGTTCTTCTCCTTCTTCTTCAAGTGCCGTATCCATTCCGGATATTGGCTATCATTGTGCCAATAGTCTTCCTGTTCTTAACTCCTAGGAACAGTCGCAAAACTAAATTTACCAGCTGCAAATTGTATGTTGTCTGTGACTTACTTCGCACATTCTGTTTGGTTACTCCTTTTTATACATATAAGTTTATACTTTTGCCTTGGGCTGCTCCTCAGTTTTTTGCCGTGTCAGGCTGCCTAAGGACCACTTTTACCCTTGGGACTATAGAAACTTAATAGCCCAGGGAGAAATATGATACATCTGATCTTCTTCACCAGGAGTACTGTGACTCAATTTTTTTCACACTGTGTGATCAGTATTCCAATTCGGGGGACTGATCACTTGATTTGGTCATTACACTGCTCATCATTTGAAGGACTGCAGTCTAATTTGACAGGAAGAAATAGTAATTTAGCAAAAAAAAAAGGCAAGCTGTAGCTCTGAGAAAAGGGTTTTATGGAGATTGGAGGCATAAATGAAGCATTCAGTAGGGAGTCATGTTATATTCCCAATGAAAAACATTTCTTATAGTTCATGCTATATTTATTTATTTATTTATTTATTCGATTTGTATAGTACTCTCCATCAAAGAGTACTGCTACCAGTGTTTACATGTAGGAATGTTCTGGAGTGTAGAGACCTCATGAATTGGATTTGAAACAGCTGATCAATATTATTTCGGCTAGCACTAACATATTGTATAAATCTCTCTAACAGTTAATAGTGCTTGTGGAGATGTCATTGGGGAATCTATCACAATCTAAACTAGATCCAGTTGGATGGTTGTGTGTGCTGAAACTTACAATGTAGAAGGTAACAAGATCTTGCAAACACATCCAGCACACATTGATGGCAGGTTTTATGACTTGCATATGATATGCAATATATAGCAAAGATTTGTGTTGAAATTGTGAGGTATTCAGTCCATATCTTTATTTAGTATTATTGGCTCATTGTTCACAGCAGTTTCATATCTGAACAGTATAGCTGCTGTCCTGTGAAGACAGTTTAAACTTTGCCAGTTGGACACTTACTGCTGTGACTTGGATTTTTAAGGCATGGCTTTGCAGATGTATATATATGCTTGAATAATTAGAATATATGCAGTTGCTTGGGAAGTGCTTTTTAAAGAAAGTTTCTTACCTATCTTAATGTACATTGTTTTGGGAGCCCTTGCAGTTTGAAAAGTGACTAAGAAATACTTCTAGTAAATAGATATTTTCTGTGTCTTGGTTTCTCAGGCTAAATACTATCCTGAGTCCTGAAACATATGATTCAGTAGAATGTCTAATGCACAGGTAGGCAATGTGAAGTGTTCTGATGTTGATGAGCTGCAATTCTCAGTGGTCATCTCCATTAGCTATGCTGGCTAGGGTTGGTAAGAGTTACAGTCCAATAGCATCTGGAGGGCTGAACTTTTCCACTCTTGGTCTGATGCAATTGTAATAATATCTTGGTATGAAACTAACAACCAGGTTTTATGCCTAGTTAATGATTAGTAACCATTTTTTGACCTTGTTTATATAAAATATTTTTTACCCTTACTATATAAAGTAATTTGTTTGCAGTAAAGTCAGTTCATTTGCAACTTGTCCAAATTCCATTCTTCTATTTTTACAGAATGCTGTCCCAACTTACTGAGGGATGAAATTCACGCTTGTCAATTAAATAATGGGATATGCCAGAGCTGTGAGATAAATTTGTTTTGAGGATTGCACAAAAATGTCTTTTTAATCAATGAATTGGAATATGTCCAAGCTAGGTGTTTTGACATGGTGTCTTATTAGGGGCCATTCAACAATTATGTGATCCTCGAGGGGGGATGGGGTCTGCCATTACGGAAAATTACATGGGAGCAGGGGGGCAGGTCATAGATTATGTAATCCATTTGGAGCTGTTGTGGTTTTGAAACATGGCACTTTTTAGGTTTAAAAATTATCTCTGGGAATTTTGATCCGATTTGAGATTATTGAATTGCTTGTGCAGTCTATTTCTATTTCACTAATAGTGAAAAGCTCCAAAAATTAGAGTTTCGATACAAAAGCTCTGGATTACATAATTTTAAAAGGGGGGCGGTTTCAAAGCAAAAATTATAGTCGGATTACATGGGAGGCAGGGGGTCAATTTCCCCCCAAAAAATTGGGTCATGTAATTGTTGAATGGCCCCTTAGACATAAGCAAATAATGCTGATTCTCTCTGCTAGTCTAATTACCCAGCCCATAATTTTAGTCCGGGCTTAAGTGTTCAAAAGAGTGGTTGTAGCATCTCTGATGCAATTTGCTCCTAAAATATAGTATTGGGGTCTCTCCTAAAGTGTCGTTCTGCAAAAACAAATTGAGGTGGAAAGTACCTGGTGAAAGAAAGACATTCTGCTTGTGTCATTGAGTTTCTCTTTTTCCAAATAGTCTGAGCTTGACTCTTCCTTCTGCAAATACTAACTACACAATGGCTGAAATTCTCTTACTTAAAATTGTAGGACATACTGGGGATATGATGACCCAGCTCCTCCTTAAGTTACATTGATTCAATGAGCAGCTCTAGTTGTGATTTACTATGACGTGGTATGTTGCAGTTAGAGCAGGCCCATTTGAATCAGTGGAACTTATGAATTGACGCACCAAATCATCTCTGTTCTTTGGTCCTGTTGTTGCGTCACCTGCAACATTAAACAACAGGATTTCAATGAACACATCAATAGGCCCTTATTTCAAATGTGTATTCATAGGTTTATGGAAGCAGTCCAAAATATGTCTTTTTCAATGGCGGGGGGGGTGTCATTCTGAGTAATGTGGATGTTTAGTTGAAGTACAACTGTTCTCCAAGCTTTGTCTTAAAGTTAGTTTTCAAACTTGCAACTTGTTCTGACCTTTTTCTAAACGGAGTCAAAATTTCATGGCTCGATAAATATAATGAATATGTTGGCCTTCTTTGGTAATAGGTTTCTGAGTTTTATGATGAAGTAAATGCTGGGCTTGGTGCTTAAATTCTTTAGAGTGATTAGAAAGTCCCTTTAGGCTTCTTTCTTGGCTGCTTATTTTTGGTACAGTATTTGGATTGGAGTTGTATTCTCAGTTGTTATCTGTTTAAACTAGGATGACTTACTATTGAGCTATTAATAGCTGAGATTGTTCATCATTTAACACTGATGATTTGTTGTTAATTATCAATACTGTGATTCATTTTATTAACCTTACACTCATTTTTTCCAGTTTATAAAATGTAACAGTGTAGAAAGGTATACTGCGTATCTATAATACTCAGTTAGCTGGTATTGCGGTGGCTCAAATGGTTAAGACGCTGAACTCGCTGACAGAAAGGTCGGCGTTCGATTCCCCGGTACTGCATGATGGAGTGAGCTCCCATCTCCATCCCAGCTCCTGCCAACCTAGCAGTTCAAAAGCAAGAAATTGCAAGTAAATAAGTAGGGACCACTTTGGTGGGAAGGTAAACAGCGTTTCGTGCACAGGTAAACAGCGTTCCGTGTTGAGGCATGCTTGCCACATGTCCACAGAAATGTCTTCAGGCACAGACAGCGTTGGCTCTTTGGCTATAAACCAAGATGACCACTGAACCCTAGAGTCAGATACGACTGGCTTTCAAGGAAGGGCAACCTTCACCTTTACCTATAATACAAAGTTATAGCAGTTTGATACCATTATAGCTGTCTTGGATCCATTGCATGGAATCCTGGAGTTGCAGTTTGGTGAATTCTTTTCTAGAACATTCAGGTTCATTCACCTGAACTGCAATAGTTAATACTAAGTATCTCACCAAACTATAAATTCTAGCATAAATTGGTTTTGGGCATGCTTTGTGGATCTTTTGGGATGAAGCACAGCAGAGGTTTTAGTTTACTGAGTGCATCTTCCAGCCATCATTCTGTGGCCAGTACTTCTGTTAATTTTAATCAAAAAAAATTCTTGTCTTCAGCACTGCCTGGCTTTTATAAAGCAAAATATAAACATATTCTCTTTTTTGTGATAACTTTCACTTCTATAGTTTGCCTCACTCTATTGTAGTTCCCAAAGCTGCTGCTTCTTCACAGTTGATAAATGTTAAATCTTGACACAAACAAAGATGTGTATAAGAGACCTGTTTCCTCAACCTGTAATGTAAATCTCTGTCAAAATTACACTGCAAAACTAGATATAGCTCTGATTGACACTGGTCAAAAAAGATATTATACAGCTTAAGCATATTTTTTCCTTGGATCATGTGACCAAGCTTCCAACATTTGTTTCAATTTCCTCAATACATCAGTTATCACAGGAAACCTTTATTTGAGCATAAATAATAGTAGAAGTGCATAGTATAATAATGTGAAAATCACACACACACACACCCAGTAAGAATCTGGGACTGTGAACAATACATTAAATGGTAAATGGACAATTTGTATACATACACATGGTGTAATGAGTTAAAAATAGTAGAAGCAATAAGCAAAAATATATATATACAGTAAAACATTGTATAAAGAGCGCCTCGCTTAGAGACTAACTTGCTTAAAGAGCAGAATTTTCTCTGAATGGTTGCCTCGCTTAACAACTAAAACCAACCAAAAACTCACTTAAGAACTAAATCGGAATTCGCAATCCCCCCCCCCCCCCGCCAGAAGTCACAATTGGTCACTTACAATGGTGTTTCGCTTAAAGAGCAAACTTGCTTAAAGAACAATCCAGTGGAACGCATTATGCTCTTTAAGCGAGGTACCACTGTATCTAGATATCACCAAGACATGTGATAAATGACCAGTACATATTCAAAGTGCTGGTGAAAAAGTTTAAAACAAATGTTTTGAATTCTGTGAATTTTATAATCTAGCATCTATGTTTACTATGTTTTATTTTACTTAATACCTTATTACTTGTTTCCTGTTAGTGTTATTAAAACAGTTAGTAAACATACACTTGGCATATACAGTTCTCTTGTTAATTTTTTGGCACTTGTTCTTTCTTTCTTTATCCCACAGGGTAATCCACAACTTTGCAAAAACATGAGTCAAACGCATTATAAATTTCCCTAAGAGAATCAACATATTTCCCAGCTGTTTGGATGGACTGTCTAAAATCTAAGCAGATAGCTCATCTCTCAGTATAGTTTGAAGTCCTTAAGCTTTGATTTGCTCAGTTTTCTTGATGAACTGAGCCAATAGCTTATGGTTTCTTTAGTTGTTGTCTTTTTGCAGTTTTTTGCCTTTATCATAAACGTAAAATGATCTGTTTGTGGAAAGAGTGTGCTATATTGAACTATTTGTGTCCATTAATTCAAAAACCTGTGTCAACAAAATCCCTTTAAACTCCTCCCAAGCCAATTTTCAATGTTATTTATGGAATAAGACATCTCTGAATGATTGTTGCAAATAAATTTTAACTTGTTTTGATCAATTTTAGATAGCTGCACCAAACAAGATAATAGATCTTTTAAAAAATCTCTGGTTCTATTTTAAATGTAGTTTTGGCAAACAAAGATGTTATAATTTATGAAGAAGAATGTATTTGCTAACATTCCGATTAATAGTTTCTTGTGTTTTCTCTGGCATGTCCATGTATACCTAGTCGTAACAGCTTTAAGTATTGGCAAGCAGTGTAGCATGCAGTCTGAAGGCTGGAACTGGGCCTCTAAAGCTTTCAGTAAATGTATTTGCTCTTTGGAGGACTGCCGCTGCCCCAGGACCATCGCCGCAGCTGCAAGGGGCCCCCACCCACCCTTGCAGGGGGAGATAAAGGGCCGTGGGCCGCCGGGCTAGGCCGAGGACTGCCGCTGCCCCAGGACCATTGCCGCAGCTGCGAGGGGGCCCCGCCCTCCTCTCCCGTCCCTTGCGGGGGGAGATAAAGGGCCGTGGGCCGCCGGGCCAGGCCGAGGACTGCCGCCACCCTAGGACCATCGCCGCAGCTGCAAGGGGGCCCCGCCCTCCTCTCCCATCCCTTGCGGGGGGAGATAAAGGGCCGTGGGCCACCGGGCCAGGCCGAGGACTGCTGCCCCCCAGGACCATTGCCGCAGCTGTGAGGGGCCCCCGCCCTCCTCTCCCATCCCTTGCGGGGGGGAGATAAAGGGCCATGGACCGCCGGGCCAGGCCGAGGACTGCCGCCGCCCCAGGACCATCGCCGCAGCTGTGAGGGGGCCCCACCCTCCTCTCCCATCCCTTGCGAGGGGAGATAAAGGGCCTTGGGCCGCCGGGCCAGCCCGAGGACTGCCGCTGCCCCAGGACCATCGCCGCAGCTGCAAGGGGCCCCTGCCCTCCTCTCCCGTCCCTTGCGGGGGGAGATAAAGGGCCATGGGCTGCCGGGCTAGGCCGAGGACTGCTGCCGCCCCAGGACCATCGCCGTCTTTGGCTCCTTCCCATGGTTGCCTTGGCTCATGTTGAGACTGAGACGTGGACTTCCTTCCCCAAGTTGTCGGGGGAGTGGTAGCTCCTACGACTTTTCTCCAGTGGACATGGGGGTCTTGCTACGTTGGGTTTGTTGTAGTATAATTATTTTTATTGTATTTTTATTGTATTTTTATGACCTAATTATGTAGTGTAGTTTTTTGTATTATGATATTATGCTTATCTGGATTGTTTTCCATTTTGAATTTATTGTATCTCTGTATTATCCTTTTATTGTTACTTTGTTGGATTATGTTGTTAGCCGCCTTGAGTTGGCCGTGGCTGAGGAAGGCGGGATATAAATTAAACTGATTGATTGATTGATTGATTAGAAACCTTTTATATAGTCTTTATTAAATCTTAATTCACTTTTGAGAAATAGTCCTCTGTCAAATGTCTTCAGGGGGGG
This sequence comes from Bradypodion pumilum, assembly GCA_035047305.1. Taxonomy (NCBI): domain Eukaryota; kingdom Metazoa; phylum Chordata; class Lepidosauria; order Squamata; family Chamaeleonidae; genus Bradypodion; species Bradypodion pumilum. The sequence continues at coordinate 36,783,579 of JAWDJD010000002.1, read as the reverse complement.
AAACCCAGAACTGAATCTGCTGTCTTTTCCAGATATTATATGTGCCCATGTTTAAGTTTCATATGTGAAATAAGTGATAAGCTCAGTTTACATAAGAATTGCAAAATGACAGAAGAACTGTTTGAACAAAATGTTCTACAACAGGGGTTCTCAACCTACGGCCAGGGGGCTGGATGCGGCCAGCGACACCATTTCATGTGGCCCCCCACTGTTTCCACTACACCCGGAAGTGCCATGTGTGGCACACAGGGCAAAATGGCCGTCCAGCCCCCGAAGCTGTCTGAGGGAGCATGACCCGGCCCCAAGCTTTAAAAGGTTGAGAACTCCTGTTCTACAATGTGATTGATATTAAGTATCTCATGAAGTGGGCTGCGTATCATGACAGCTTATACCAAATAAAACGTATAAGTCTGTAAAGTACAACAGCAGGCTTTGTTTCATTCTTTATGTAGCAATTAGTCAAACATTGCCAATAAACAATATATTTAAAGTGAGCTATGTATGGATAACAAAGCCCATTATCCCACTACCATAGGACTCGTTCCACCTGACAGACCTGCATCCATTCAGGAAGCCAGCATAAAACATTTTGCTGCTTCAGAGTATAGTACTGTACATGTGGTTCTGCTCCAGGTTAGAGAAATCTATGATAGGTTTTAATCACTGATTGTTTATGCTTACAAAGCATAATCAGGTAGGTAGCAATATGTAGCATTGCCAATACAGAAATAAAGGAACTGGAAATCTCCCACCAGCTTACGTTCTATATAAAAAATACAGCGTCTTCTATTACAAATCAGGTTTTATTTTGAAGGGAAAATAGATTGAAGTTCAAGATCACAAAAATAGAAAGGAACTTTTTTTTGCAATTCTCCTTTCCCTGGTTAAAATTAAAAAAGCATATCTGTTTATGTTTTGTGGTATGGCCAGTTAACAAAAGCAAGATTACATATTTATACTGTTCTACTCAGTAGTAAGCATGATAACTCCTGTCTCCACCTGCTCTTAGAACATGCACACTACAATGGTGTTTCTTCTACAACATTCTAAGATAACCAAACCCATTTTTCATCTTTCATCCCGCCTCTTCCTGTATGTTACCCAATAAGGTTTCAATGTTCATCATACCTACTTCCATTCTCACAGTTTTAGGTTGTTATTAATATCTTCAAGGGAAAGGAATCCGCACCTGGCTTTGAAGGAAACTTACCCAGACTTTATTCACCACCACCACCATTCTCCACCCTGCTCAGTGAGCAAAGAACCAGTGACCAGCTAAACTCACTAAAAGCAAAGGCTCCATTTTGATTCATTACAAGCTACAGCTAGTCCAGGGATTATCAACCTGTGGCCCATGGGCTGGATGTAACCAACAGCACCATTTCATGTGTGTGTGTGTGGGGGGGCACCGCCTCCACCACACCAGGAAGTGTCATGTGGTGGAGGAAGGGCAAAATGGCTGTCCGGCCCCCATAGCTGTCTGAGGGAGTGTGACCTGGCCCCTGTCTTTAAAAGGTTGAGACCTCCTGAGCTAGTCCTTCCATAGGAATTTGAAGCATTTACATTTTACTTCAGCTGCTTAAATTATGAGAGCTCTTTGGCCGCTGGGTGGCATGGAAATCACCTTGCATGCATACCTAGAAAACTTGAACAGAACATCACCAAGTCTATAATATTTGAGAAGGTCCACTGGGTTTGTGACTATTAAGAACTTCTATATGGATGCATTGCAGAGTCTTTTCGTCACATTTCTAATTACACAAGGCCCAGGTGTATTTGAACCTTTAGTCAGTTTCGAAGAATTCTATTGTAAAATCTCCAATGACTATAAATCTCAAGGTACACCCTCCAATGATGATAAAGAGGATGTAATTTCAATAGGACTGTTGAAATCAAAGAGCGGTGAATCCGGTTCTTTAATGTATAAGTACTGAGTCTGTTTACATGGTGTGCTGATCCCATGGGAGTCAGTCCAATGGTATTCACTTCCTTCCTTGACTGTCTTAGCAGGCTGGAAAAGCCAGGTGAGATTTGAAACATTCTCTAGCCCTTCTCCTTTCCCAGGATTCCCAAGAATGAGTGATGTCCACACATACCATACTCAGCAGAGGCAACTATTTGCCAAAGGAAGGGCATCTTCACTTTTTATTTAACTTCTTTGTAGTCATTTCTACTCAAAAAGGTGCTTTCCTGTAGATTTGAGTGTGGAGAAGAACAAACTATCTCCCATATGGTACAATGCACATGATGCCCCTCAACATGCACTGAGGAGGATCTTATGTTGGCAAGAGGAAATGCTGTTGAAGTGCCCTGATATTGGGCGGATGTCATCTAGCCCTTTTAATTCTATTTTGTTTTAGATGTGTTAATTTTAGCTTTGTATGTTATTATATGCTGGTGGTGCATCTGACATGAATAAAGATTTAATTTATCTTTTCTTCCTGGTATGACAGTCTTTCTTGCTCACATCTGTTCCATTATGAGCACTTGCGATGGAAAACTGTGTACAGTGAAACCTCATACAACAATCGCCCCATATAACAACGAAATCGCATAACAATTAGGGAGGTTTTTTTTGGGGGAATGACATCCCACATAACAATTTTCCCTATGGAAAAAATAGTGCAATAATTTTTCAATGGTAAAAACCACTTAGCAAAAAAAATCGTTGTACGATACATCCCATAGGGGAAATCGCTATATGATGCATGTATCGTATAACAATTGTTTCATACAACAACGAGCCCCGTGGAATGGATTAAAATAGTTGTATGAGGTACCACTGTGTAAGAAAAATATAACAGGTGACCCTGCAATGTCAAAGAAGTATCCAGCTGTCACAGAATATTAGGTTTCCTGGCATTTCAGGAGGGTGTGTGTGTGTGTGTGTGTGTGTGTGTGTGTGTGTGTGTGTGTGTGTGTGTGTGTGTGTGTGTGTGTGTGTGTGTGTGTGTGTGTGAACAGAAAGCTGGATGTGGTTTCCCTGTTCAGGAAATGCTATGGCTATTCTGGCAGTCTTTATTTACAGAAATTTAATTAATTCCTTCATCCTCATTTGATGCCACTCTGCTGCTGTTTGTTCCTTATGCCCTAAAAGCAACGACATAAACCACCTAGTTTGGGTTTTAGTTGTACAATTAATTTTGGAAAGTTCATCTTGAGATACACACGCACGCACGCACGCGCACGCGCGCGCACACACACACACACACACACACACACACACACACACACACACACACACACACACACACACACACACACACATGCACTGTAGCTTGCTTTTTCTGCCTTTAGACTATATTTCAAACTTTCTGGCCAAGATACCAACAGTATATAATCAATCATACAAGACGACCCAGGTCAAACCATAAGTTGTTTCATTTGGTATTACTAACTGTAGCTTCCAAATGTAGCTCCACAGAGAATGAATTATGGCGAATGAGCATAGTATTTTGCTAAAACAATGTCCTGTGATGAATACATTCATCATATGTCATGCATAAGTACAGCCAAACAGGAGTGCCACAATTAATCTCTCACCCACCTCCACAAGTCCCTTTTATTCTCCCCCTCCCTTTAATTACTTATTTAATTAAAAATACCCTTATTCGTCAGGATGCTCCAAAGGCAGATTTGGTGTGTTTTGTCTGTTTTATGCAAAATTTAAATTGTGTGCAAAATTTAAATACAGTTTGTTGTATTCAGAACTCACGATTACAGAACTAGAGTTGGAGCACTAGTATTATTGTGCATTTATATCATAACAATTAAGCTTCTTAAGGCAGACGTTCTGATAATGTGTTTCCCAAAGTAGGGCACCATAATATTCTAAAAGGGTGGAGGAAATAAAATGTCTTGTTTGTGTATCCTGCCAAGGGAATTTCCTCTTTCAGGTAGAGTGAGAGGTGCCCTCCTCCTTCTGTACAGGTGTTCAAATCTTTGCCTGAAGAGTTGGCTCTCTTGTTGGGTACATTATGTATTATTACCATTCCAGATTTGCCAGCCTGAAAGACTTGTTCGAGACTGCAGAGTTATTAACTTTTTCTCTTTGCTAATTTGCCGTGACGTTCTGGTCATGTCGATTCCTTAAGAGGAGAACAGAAATCTTTCATCAAAGTCATACCCGTTTTCACTCTTTGCCAACTTTCTAAATGCCTTTCCCTCTTCCCTTTCTGCTCTATGGGAGAGGCAGAGATCATAAAGTATTGTAGAAAATGTATTGTATGACATGAAAAAACTCTCGCAGGTAAAAGATACCCCAATCTCGTTGTTCTGTGCAGGACAATGACAATGAAGATTTATCTATCTACCTTGATATTTTAGTATCTAATTGTTTTTTAGCAGTGAAGTGTTAACCTTTCTTACTGTACCATTTTGTACATTCAGAGTTATAATTTTCTACCTTCCTGGAAATACATTGCAGGCGCACCCCCCAATAACGGACTCAGACACCATTGAAAGTGGATAACGGCATTGGGCCACATTTATTGATTCATGCCCTAGTCCGAATTATAAATTTGTATTGGTAAAACGACCAATCATAATTCTTAAGGCAAGCAGGCCGAAGTAACACTGGTAAGGTACCACCCAAAATTGCCAGCGGCAATTGGTTACAATGTATCAATTTGTATCAATTTGTTTGTTGACAACAAACAAATTGTTGACCGTAGTCAATATCTAACTCATGACCCCACCCTCTGACTCATATCCGTGAAATCACGGGGTGATGCATGCTGGCTAGCTATCGCCATCACCCCGTCGCCTGGTTCGTCGTTGACCGGACAACGTTTAACTAATTTATTCCTATCTAGTGTTGTCCAGTCAATTGCGAACCTGCCGGATACCTGTGGGTCATAACTGTTTACCTTACCAGTGCTACCCGCCCATGTGACCAAAGTCAACAGTAGTCGTAGAAGAACCCCTATATCAAACCATAGCAACAGTGTGGGATGGGCAAAAAAGCCAGGACCCGGAAGCCAATGTGGGTCCCAGCCAAAAATTCCCACCCGGCCCCGAAGCGACCAGAATATCACACTGTTAACTAGGGAGGGGGTGGAGGGGAAAAAACTTCTCCGCTCCGTCACTTAGCTAAAATGGCAGCTCGGCTGCCTCGTGGCCACCCCTTTTATAAGGGAGCTGGCCACGCCCTAAACTACCCGGATCATTCGTCCTGTGGGGGGGGGCCGCAAAGAGCGCGGCGGCCATTTTGGCGCCGCGCTTGCATTGCAGGCGCACCCCCCAATAACGGACTCAGACACCATTGAAAGTGGATAACGGCATTGGGCCACATTTATTGATTCATGCCCTAGTCCGAATTATAAATTTGTATTGGTAAAACGACCAATCATAATTCTTAAGGCAAGCAGGCCGAAGTAACACTGGTAAGGTACCACCCAAAATTGCCAACGGCAATTGGTTACAATGTATCAATTTGTATCAATTTGTTTGTTGACAACAAACAAATTGTTGACCGTAGTCAATATCTAACTCATGACCCCACCCTCTGACTCGTATCCGTGAAATCACGGGGTGATGCATGCTGGCTAGCTATCGCCATCACCCCGTCGCCTGGTTCGTCGTTGACCGGACAACGTTTAACTAATTTATTCCTATCTAGTGTTGTCCAGTCAATTGCGAACCTGCCGGATACCTGTGGGTCATAACTGTTTACCTTACCAGTGCTACCCGCCACACGGAGGGGCTTCAAAGAAGGCCTGACGCCCCCCCCAGACCGTCAGCTCGGTCAACAGGCCTGCTCGCCAATCACCCAACAGGAGATCCATACCTCCTCGCGACAGATGGACCCCATCCCCTGCATACAAATCATAATTTCCTAGGCCAATAGCGGGGTGACGACTGACCCGTCCCCAAGCCTTGTCGGCAAGGAACCGCGCCACCGCCCTATTGACCGCGCGCCTAGCGCGGTCAAGGGCCATGAGGTCAACTCCTCCTCTGTAAGAATGGCGCGGGACCATGTCCGACCAAACCAGGGTTGCGGGAGGCCAGACGTAGTGCAAGTAGGCGAGGTCCTCGCAAATCGCATGCTTGAGCGACAAGCCGGTGACCTGACCCAAATCGTTGCCCCCCAGGTGCATGATGAGAATGTCAGGCGGGGCAGCACTTCTGCCTGAAAAAAGAAAAGGCAGCAGCTCCCGCCATAACATCCCAGGCTTACCATGCCATGTGAGACTGGCGTGGTCACCCAGTCCCAGTCGGGGTCCCCACTCTGTCGCCGCAGCGTAACGCGCTGCCCTTTGCACGTAGCTGTGGCCCACCAGCCATACTGTCACCGGTGTAATACGACACCCAGGGTCTGTAAGAAAATTGAGGAAAAAAGGAAGGTAAGGTGACTGTATTGGTACTCACGGCGGAAGTGGGTGCACATAAAACTGAAAACATTGTGAATCCCACCTCCCCATGCTGCGTATGTCAGCCCCGGAGTACCCAAAAGCAGCTGCTGTAGAGGCTGCCCCAATACGGAATGAATGTGTGCCATAACGGGCACCTGGTAGGCCCACCCTGGCGAGGGCTCTGCCTGTCACCTTCCAAAACTGAAATTTAGTAAGGGGAGACCCATCTTGGTGACAGAAAAACGGGCCATGGTGCGTGCCACGCAGTGCAAGAAACTCCTGTAGGGCACCAACCGGACAGATGTCTGCCAAAGAACACCGTAGCAGTCTTACACCACTGCCTGCGCCCTGCTGATCAGTCTTAGAGGAGCGTATCCTCAACTGGGCCCAGTCTTTGGCAACATAGACATCTTCGAGTTCCAGTGCCCTACAACTTGCATCCGCCTTAGACAGCATCACAAGTTTGCTGATGCGGAGCGCTCCAAAAAATGCCACCGTTGTGGCTGCATGAAAAAGGGCTGCCTCATAATGATCAAAACAGAGGCCTGGCCAGCCCCGGGCCAACTGGGTAAGAACCCCTGGGGAAATAGGGTGCCGGTCGTCCGGGCAACGCCCGCGCTCACGCACCCACCCCTCCAAAACATGTCTCACACGGAAGTCAGAGTTGCTGTCCACACGACCCCTCACCTTGGCCATGAAAGCCAGCGCCGAGAGCTTGGATGCTATGGTGCGAGGTGCGAGGCCCTGGGAATGCGGGTGAACCATGAACCGCAGAACATGATCCACCGGGATAGGCCAGGTCTCTGGCAGGTGAAATTGGGCAGAAAATGCCCTATAAGAATTAAAAGCTTGTTGATACGCCTTACGCGTGCGGGGTGCCAGTGACAGGCCGATCGCCCGGTTCACCTCTCCCTGCCAATGGTCCATATCTCGTCCGGGAGTGGCGAGGGAAATTCCTCCGCATCCGGGGCCAAGGCACGGAACCGGGAGATCTGCAGGCGGGACAAAGCGTCGGCAATATCATTATTAACCCCTGGGACGTGCCTAGCCCTGAACAAAACGTTGAGGCGCAGGCAGCGCAGCACAAACTGGCGCACTAGGTCCATAACCCTGGGCGATTTGGAAGTCTGTGCATTGACAATGTGGACAACAGCAGCGTTGTCACACCAGAAATGCACGACCAAGTTGGCCCATTCCTCGCCCCACAGCATCAAAGCCCCCAGGATAGGAAAAAATTCAAGGTATGTGAGATCACGCAGGCGACCAGTGCCTGCCCATGCCGGTGGCCACCCACCATAGGCCCACTTCCCATTGAAGTACATCCCATAACCCAGGGATCCTGAGGCATCAGACTGGATCTGAAAATTTGGGGAAGCCAGGAGGTCAGACCTCCAAAACGAGACCCCATTGAACTCCCTCAGGAACTGTAACCAGACGAACATGTCTGCCCTAATACCCCGGGTAATCCTGACTCTATGGTGGGGCCTGGATAACCCTGCCATGGCGTCGCATAAGCGCCGAGCAAAAGCCCTGCCCGGTGCGACCACCCTGCAGGCAAAATTGAGGTGACCATGCAACACTTGGAGTTCCCTCAGCGATGCCTTGCGCTTGGCCAGCAAATCCGAGATGAGGGCCACTAACCGGGACACCTTATCCCCCGGTAACCTAGAAGCCTGCGCTACTGTGTCGATACCCACCCCCAGGAATACTAGCTTGTTAGATGGGCCCTCGGTCTTTTCGGGCGCTAAAGGGACACCGAGTTCCTCCATTAGCGTCTGAAATGTGTTGAGGAGACGTGTGCACGTGTCCCAGCGCCGTTCACCCCCGAATAAAAAGTCATCCAGGTAATGGGCTACAGACCGGGACCCTGACCTGCGGACGAAAGCCCACTCCAGGAAGGTACTGAAACGCTCGAATGCAGAGCATGATATGGAACAGCCAAAAGGCATGGCCTTATCAAAATAATATTCGCCCCGAAATTTGAAACCCAGCAACTCGAAGTCGCCCGGATGCACCGGCAGTAGGCGAAAAGCCGACTTGATGTCGCATTTAGCCAGTAGGGCACACGGGCCGCACGAGCGCACCATGCGCAGCGCGTGGTCAAAGGATGTATACCTGACCGAACAAAGGTCATCAGGGATAGCATCATTGACCGATCGGCCGGCTGGGTAAGACAAATGATGAATAAGGCGAAATTCGCCTAGCGACTTTTTGGGAACTAAGCCTAGGGGCGATACCTTAAGATTGGGGAACGGGGGTGCAGGGAAAGGGCCAGCGACCCTGCCCGCATCAACCTCCTTCCTAATGCTGGCAGCAGCCACCTCCTCCCTTCCCCTAAGAGATAAAAGATTGGGGGCATCCTGAGGGGACCTATCACCCATGAAAGGGATACGGAACCCTTGCTGAAAGCCTCGAAGGAGATACTCCGCATCCTCCCTCTTCGAGTACGATGTGAGCCAACGCTCCAACATACGCACATTAATTGGGGAGGGGGCCTTTTGGTACACTACCTCCATCTGCGGCAGTCTTGCCAGCCCACTGTCCGCCCTTCCCTCTGCCCCGCGTCCCTCCAGGCCTGGGACAAGCAGAGGCTGCGTGGGGGCCCGCACAGGTGGGACACTCATGCCTGTACTTGCAATTTTTCCTATTGCAGGAACCATTGGACGAGAAAGTCCAGCACAGCAGGCGGGCTGGAACCCCCTGCCCCGCCACCTGGCGGGGAACCTGAACTGGAGCCGCTCGCTGGACCGCATGTCCGCAATGGTATGTCTCCCCTGGCGCGGGGCGCGTGGGCGTCATGTACAGAAGCCAAAGCCTCTGGCACGGCTCGTCCCACCTCATCTCGGGGTGCAGGGGAATCCGCATACGAAATTCCTCGTCATAAGCCAACCACGAGGGGCCCAGAAAATCGACCATCGCCCTATAGATGTTGTCCAAATATTGGACCATCGGAATAGCCAAATCCGGCCGCGCTCTCAAGTACACTGCCATGTAGATTAAATAAGCCGGCAGCCAGTTGGCCCAGGTACGTGGTGGCTTGCGACGACGTGCCTGCTCCTTATCCTTCTCGTCCTGCCCCTCCCTCTCCTCCTTGGTGGGCTCTCTGTTTAAGAGTGAGAAGATATCTACATACTCCCCCCGCCATATCTTTTCTCTGGTGGCTTGTGCTAGGTGGTCACCCAGTGGCAAAGAATATCCTGCCGTTGGCAAGGCCGAAACCGGGACCGCAGACAACGCGGGCATCTGAAAAGGGGCCTGTGCTGGCCCCGCCACCCCCAATACATTCCCGGCAGGGTAGGGAACACCTGCAACCCCAGGGGTCTGGGTAGCAGTTGTCATCGCCGAGTGGGGCGCCGGCGGCTGGGCCACCGCACCACCCACGCGAGGCCAAGGCCATTGAAAGGCCACCCCCGCAGTGGCAATGTGTGTAGGTGTATTGGCTTGTACTGCATACTCACATGTTGCACCCCCGCAGGCCGCCCCCACCGGGGGTTCCGGCCCACCGGGGGCGTCGGAGCTCACGACCGCCATAGAGCTCATCATCGGGGCCTGACCCACACCTGCTTGCTGGCCGGGGAGCTGCGAGGCAGTGGCCGAAGTTGCGCCACGCGCCTGCAGCAGCTCGACCCGTCCCGTCGCCTGCTGCTGCCCGACCGACGGTGCCTCGAAACAAACCCCACAAGTAGCCCCAGCATGGCTGGCCCGAGCCAAGGAGGCCTCGAGGGCCGCCACGTGGGCCAGTAAGGCCTCCACGCTGACCTGGGGCCAAGGGCCGGCCGGCCCGCCTGTTAGAGGCGCGGGTACAGGTCCCTGTACCCCAGGACCCGAATAGGGCCATTGTCCCGCACCGAAGCCCGGAAGGGTCGGTGCAGGCACCTGCCAAGGCAGGGGGCCACACCACCCCCCAAGGCTAGAAGGCCCCGGGGGGAGCTGCGCCACAACTGCTGCAGGCCCAGCAGAATGGGCAAAGCCAGGAGCGGTGTCCACCGCCTGCGGGCCGCGGGCCGCAGCCCTCACCGAGCCCATGCTTGGGTCTCCCGCTTCCGGCCAAGGGGTGATCGACCCCATCCCGCCGGTCCCGGCGGGTGCCGGCAAAGGCGGCTGCTGGGGAAGCGCCACCGTGGTCCTCCGACCCGGATTGCGCCTCCTACCCGTGCGAGCCGCACTCGAAAGCGCCTTCTTCTTCGGAGGCATCTCACTCAAGGCAAAAGGAAGCCGAAAGAGAAGATTCGCCGCCAAAAGGCTTCCAATCTAGGTAAGGAGCGACGGAGACACAGGGGAGAAAAAACTTCTCCGCTCCGTCGCTTAGCTAAAATGGCAGCTCGGCTGCCTCGTGGCCACCCCTTTTATAAGGGAGCTGGCCACGCCCTAAACTACCCGGATCATTCGTCCTGTGGGGGGGGGGCGCAAAGAGCGCGGCGGCCATTTTGGCGCCGCGCTTGCATTCTCTCTCCTCACCATTGCCTCTATTTGCATTTTGGGAAAGGAATTGGGAGAGACAAATTCTGCTTCTAATGAAACTTCTAAGGGATTAAAATGAGGGAATATTGTCCATGATAGTATATAATCACTGTTTGGAAGCTGGAACTGAACCATTTTCATGGATCCATCAGCCAATTAGTGATGTTCATTGTGCTGTACAGTGGAACCTCATACAACAATCGCCCTGTATAACAATGAAATTGCATAACAATTAGGTTGGGGGGGGGATGGCGTCCCGCATAACAATTTTCCCTATGGAAAAAAATGTACAACAATTTTTCAATGGGGAAAAACACTTAGCAAAATATATATATCATTGTACAATGCATCCCATAGGGAAAATCGCTATACAATGCATGTATCGTATAGCAATTGTTTCGTACAACAGCGAGCCCCGTGGAACAGATTAAAAACGTTGTATGAGGTACCACTGTACTTTCATTTTTCACCAAGAAGGGAGTTCTGTATAACAAATATTACCACCAAGCCATCAGTGCAGGAATCTAATAAAGATGTCATACTCTTGTATTCTTGTGGGATCATTAGTACCATAAAGTTGTATGAATTCTTTAGATGACTTCTACTTTTCTTTCTCAAGATGAAGAATTTATGTTTATGCCTTTATTATAACAGCTTTTTAAAAACTCCCATCCATCATGAACACTTTTTTCTTTTGAATATTTTGACAGTGGGATCTCACTCTGTATTTCCTTAACCAGTTGCATCCCATTTTGTTGAAAATTACAGTGCACATCCTATTACCCTCATCATTCCCTTTTCTGAGCATAATTAATTCCAATAGAGCATGCTAGTGTCCATCTAGTATTCCTACTGTTTCCCCATTATTAATGAGTTATTCCCTATTACTGTAGATAAGGTCAGAATAGCTGATCCACCTTCTGGCAGACAACATTCTCAGCAATGCAAATGAGGAATTTGTTGGAGCTTAGATTCTTGGCAAAGTGATGACACCTAATAGATAACAAGGTAGTTGGATTTTCCCATAACTATTACAGCTCTCATTTTTTAATGTTTAGTAATCTAATCTAGGCAGGCATGATCAAATCTTCAGCCAGGCTAGGAAATGCATAGATGATATCAGCGTTGTTTTCCTCTCTTTAGATCTTCACTCAAAAGCACTCCAACAGCCTTCTTTCCTCAGAGTTGTGGATTCCTACACTGATCTAAACATCATTTATTTGTAGTGTGGTTTCTCTTCCCTACTTGTTGGGTTTTTGGTTTTGGATTAGGTTGTATGTTTAGTAACATTGTACATTGGAACAGAAGTTCAGTATTTGAAACTATGAGTCGTCCCTTCTAGGTACTTCTTCTTCTTCTGCCATATCCAAATCCAAATATTGGCAATCATCATGGCAATCAGCCATTAAGACTGTCCTGAGAATATAATAGAGGGGCCTTTCATCTGCTTTCTGCATTGCAGCATGACACCCATACTGCCAACTCAGTTCCATGAGCATCCCTTTCTAGTCTTGAGCCCTTTTGGCACACAAAGTTCTAATCAGTCCCAGGCCAGTATTGATGAAACTGCCACCCTCTATTAAAATGGATTCAAGTGGGATTTAATCCACTGGGGGACCATCAACCTTCCATGTGGACTTCGGCAACCAAAGCCATTAGTCCTCAGGATTGTCAGGGTTGTTAACTGCCTTGTTACTTTTATCCATCTCTTGGCAAACCTATGTACCAAGGTACAGTACCAGTATTTGGTGCATCACTGACACTTTTATCCCCAGTATTTGGTAGCCAGCTCCCTTCCCACCTCACTTCTCTTTCCTTGACAGGATTCAATTTAAAGTCTTACAGACCAGGTTTCGAAGCTTGCCAAGATGATGCAGAGACTCTGAAACTCTCCCTTCCTGCAGCAAAGACGTTTTGCTATTTGACTCAATCCTAATCCCACAGTTTGGAGATGAACTCCGCTGTTGGACCATGTCCATCTTGCCTCCCCTATGTCTTTGCAATATGAGAATCAAATCACTGGTTTTTGCCTTACAAGTTGTTAGTAAGGATTGCTAAGAATAATGAAGGTGAAATGCGTCGCACAATCAAGTTCGACCCTTTGCAACCCCATGGACCACAGCATGCCAGGCTCCTCTGTCATCTGCCAATCTCTGTAGTATGTCCAAATCTATACCCACTTTGTCAATGATGCCATCTAGCCATCTCTTCCAAACATCATTGATTACATTTCCAAAATTTTAATACATTAGCAGTACTCTTATAGCTATCCTATCTATACATGTTCAAACTTTATTCTTAAATTCATACACTTAAAACTGCTATTAAGTCACAATAAAAATAACTAATTAAAATACAATTTTCAAATATTACACCCAGGGTTATTTACAATGCCCTAGAGAAAACGGAGTATCACAATTATTTTCTATTTCCAAAAACTAATTTGTACTGGCCTATTCCTTTCCTCTCCTTTCAGTGAATAATCCACAAATGTTTGCCATATTTTCCAAAATCTATTTTCTTTGACTATACCCTTTTTCTTATTCATTTCTCATTTTAATTTATCATTCAACGCAAGGTCCCACATCTCCTTGTACCATTCTTCTATTTTCAAAACTATATCATTTTTCCAGTTCCTCGCTATACACTGTCTTCCCGTCGTCAACATTATTGACAATAACTCCTTATTATCCTTGTTTAAATCCATATTTTCCACATCTGTCAACAAAACAGTACTTGGCCCCAGTTTAAATCTTATGCCCATAACAGCACAAATCTCTTTCTCAATTTCCCCCCAAAAATCATTTACCACATTACAACCCCACCACATGTGTTCATATGTTCCCAGTGTATCCTTACATCGCCAACACATTTTATCTTTATTTTTATCTATTTGATGTAACCTCACTGGGGTCAAGTACCATCTCCACAACATTTTATAATTATGTTCTTTCACTCTAACAGACATTTTTCTCATAATCATATTCTTCCATTTATTTCTCCAAACCTCATCTGGAATCTTTATTTTCAAATCCTGTTCCCAGTTTATTTTCAAAGCTTCATGTGGATTACTATCTTTATTTAGCAATATATATATTTTGCCTACTAACCCCTTAATACTCCTTTCTCTCTTTCTTATTTTTGATATCAATTCTTCAAACTCAGACATACCTCTTTCCAAACTACCTTCCATCAAATATTTACTATTCCACTTATTTACCAATGCAACCTGGAACCAATTCAACCACAATTGTGCAAACAGATCTACTTTTCTCTCTCCATCTTTACAAACCCGTATCCAATCTTTCAGCAGGAAAACATCATTTCTCAATAAAACTTATTTCACCCATTTATCAATTTGTATTGGAAAAATTTTAATGTCCTCAATTTCTATTATAGGAGATGTATCTGGGGCCAATTCCATCTTCACCTTTTTCCATACTCCTAACAATGTCTTAATCATTTTATTTTTTATAACTATTTTCCCCATTTTATCATCTAAAAAAAATATTTTCCCCATTCGATTTAACTCCCTCATCTCCATTTCTTCCCATATAACCCTTTCCCTCGCTAAGATTTTCACAATATTTTTAATTTGAAAAGCTCTATAGTAATTCCTCAAGGCAAAAATGACCATGATAAAAGACAAAGATGGCAAAGAGTTAGTGGATGCAGAAAAGATAAATAAAAGATGGAAAGAGTACACAGAGGAACTTTACAAAAAAGACTTAAACACCCCGGATAATAAGAATGAGGGGGAAATTGAACTTGAACCAGACACCCTAAAGAGTGAAGTCAGAAAGGCCCTAAAAAGCACGGCAAATAACAAAGCTAGTGGAGATGATGGTATCCCAGTTGAATTTTTCAAAGCGCTAAAAGATGATGGCGTCAAATTACTGCATTCAATATGCCAGCAGATTTGGAAAACAAAACAGTGGCCACAGGATTGGAAAAGATCAGTATACGTCCCAATCCCAAAAAAGGGCAATGCCAAAGAATGTTCAAATTATCGAACAATTGCGCTCATCCCACAAGCTAGCAAAGTGATGCTCAAGATAATACAGGATAGACTGCAGCAGCATGTAGAAAGAGAACTACCAGAGGTGCAGGCTGGGTTCAGAAGAGGCAGGGGGACCATAGATCACATTGCCAACATACGTTGGATCATGGAGAAAACAAAGGAATACCAAAAACAAGCTTACTTCTGTTTCATTGACTATACCAAGGCCTTTGATTGTGTGGGCCACAACAAAATGTGGCAAGTAATTAAAGAGATGGGAATACCAGAACACCTCATATGTCTCATGAGAAATCTGTACATAGTCAAGAAACAACAGTTAGGACAGAGTATGGAATGACGGAGTGGTTTGGAATAGGAAAAGGAGTAAGACAAGGCTGCATTTTGTTACCCTGCTTATTCAACTTATACACAGAACATAATGCGCAATGCAGGGATGGAGGAATCACAATATGGGATCAAAATTGCTGGGAGAAACATCAACAATTTGAGATATGCAGATGATACCACCCTAATGGCAGAAAGTGAGGAAGACCTAAAGAAGCTCCTGATTAGGTTGAAAGAAGAGAATGCAAAAGCTGGCCTGAGACTCAATATCAAGAAAACCAATGGCAACAGGCCATATCAGTCCCTGGAAAATAGATGGGGAAGAAGTAGAAGCAGTAACAGATTTTACTTTCTTAGGATCAAAAATCTCTGCAGATGAAGATTGCAGCCATGAAATAAAAAGGCGACCGATTCTTGGGAGACAAGCTATGAAAAACCTGGGGAACATAATGAAAAGTAGAGACATCTCACTGCAAACAAAGGTCCACATAGTCAAAGCAATGGTATTTCCGGTGGTAATGTATGGCTATGAGAGCTGGACCATTAGAAAGGCTGAGCGAAGAAAAATAGATGCCTTTGAGATGTGGTGCTGGAGGAGAGTTTTGAGAGTCCTTTGGACAGCAAGGAGAACAAATAGGTCAATATTAGAAGAGATTAGCCCTGAGTGCTCATTAGAAGGTCAAATAGTAAAGATGAAGCTGAAGTATTTTAGACATCAAATGAGAAGAGAGGATTCACTTGAGAAGGCCTTGATGCTGGGAAAGGTGGAGGGCAAAAGAAGAAGGGGACGGCCAAAGATGAGATGGCTAGATGGTATTGTAGACACAATGGGCACGGGGCTGTGTGGACTAAGGAGGATGGTGGAGGAAAGGGGTGCCTGGAGAGCGATGGTTCATGGGGTCGCAAAGAGTCGGAATCGACTGTGCGACTAAACAACAACAACATAGTAATTCCTCAAATTTGGCAATCCTAGTCCTCCTTCTTTCTGAGATAAATACCACATTTTTATAAACAATTCTAGGCTTCTTTCCACCATTACAAAAATTATTCAACAATTTTTTGAAATTCCTTGATTTCCTTATCATTTAGTTGGATCGGCAGGGCATCAAATAAAAAAATTAATTCTCAGTAATAACATTATTTTACATAACGCAGTTCTGCCGAACCAAGACAACTTCAACTTTTTGTATTGCTGTATTTTATCTTTAATTTCCGCTTTCTGTTATCCGTAATTCAATTTCTTTAATTCCTAAAATTTATTTGAAATATTTATTCCCAAATACTTCAGATTATCTTTAACTTGTAATTTAAATTTATCCTTTATTTTCTGCTGTTCTTCCTTGTCAATATTGCACATTATCATTTCTGACTTATCCAAATTTATTCTCAATCCTGTCATCTCTTCAAAATCTTTTAAATGCACTTGTATTCTTTCTAACGCTTTCCTAGGATGCTTCATTGTAATCAAGGTGTCATCAGCATACAAACTTATCTTACTCCCTAATATTCCTTCAATATCCTTAACTTCCCTTATAGCTTTTGCCAACAATTCCATTGCCATAATAAACAAAATTGGTGATAATGGGCAACCCTGCCTTGTACCTGCTTCTAATTTTACTTCTTCTGTAACCTCATCGTTTACCCTAACAATGGCAGTACCATGTTGATATAATTGTTCGATCATCCTTCTAAATTTGTCTCCAAATCCATAACTTTTAATTATCTCTTTAATTGTTATTGTAAATGAATTTTCAAGGTACAGTATTCTTTTTAAATGAAATAGTTATAACATGTGGTCATGTTAAGCCTAAAAAGACAGGCTTGTTTATTGTGGTTAATCGGTTTGGCAAATGTATAAAATATTCTGTTTTGACTCTTAGCAATAAATTGTTTAAATTATCTTGTTGCTACTTATATTCTTTATTAAAAGGCATTTAAGTGACAGTTGCTCCTGGGCAAGAGTGGGAGGATAGAAAATAACTTCTTTCTTCATTATGTAGAGAAATTAATCCAAAAGAGTTTTAAGGTTATAGAAAGTGCCACGAACAATATTCACACTACTTCAAGGACAGGTCAGTTAGAAAATTGAAGCTGTTTATTGGATTTTAATGCTTTGTTTGATCAGCGGTAAGGTCACCCTTGTTCAAAAGCCAGTCGTATCCGACTCTAGGGTTCAGTGCTCATTTCTGTTTATCACCAAAGAGTCAGAGCTGTCTGTGTTTGCAGACGTTTTCATGGACACGTGGCAGGCATGCCTCAACACCGGAGTGCATGGAACACTGTTTATCTTCCCACCAAAGTGATCCCTATTTATCTACTTGCAATTTCTTGCTTTCAAACTGCTAGGTTGGCAGGAGCTGGGACACAGACGGGAGCTCACTCCGTCATGCAATACAGTCATCGAGTTCAGTGCCTTAACCACTTGAACCACCGCAGTTGTTTAAAACGTTGCATAAAGATTGGGCACATTCTAATAATCCAGTTGTGCTGTGACTCGCATTAGTATTTGACTAGAATTAAAGTGTTCAGGTTTAGTATGTTCACTGATGCTTTACCATAGGGAGATTTTGTACATAGCCAATAGTGATGTTCCATTTTTGTTTTGTCTCATATGGAAGTGTAGACTGAAAGGTAGAGAACAGCTGCTTCCGCTTAAGGGTGCATCGGTTTGAAAAGCGGTTCCTTTTGCTTAGAATGAAAGCTATGTGGTTCCATTTTCTTTGTGCTTACGTATTTTTGGATGAAATATGAGAAAAATATTTCCAGATCTGTGGTGCAGATTTCATTCTGTGGTGGAGCTATCCGATTCTTAACATCCCGGTCACAAACCACATCATGTTTTTGTTGATGGAGCAAAGAATGCATGCCCTCTCCTATGGTGGAATCATCTTAAACCCAAAAATTGTGTCAAAAGTAGCTTTCATCACTATTAATATGGTATATTTTTTCAGTTAATATGCGAGCCTCAGCTACTTAATTTTGATGCTGCGGTTGCATGCAATTGTGGCATCATAATTTGCACAAGAATATAAGATCAGTGAGAGCAAGAGTAAAAAAGCTTACTGTGTCATAATGACAAAGCTCTGGAGTGAGCCCTCTGAATCCTTGTGTAAGTTTTTGGTGGTAGAACATAAGACATATTCTGATTGTTGATTGCATTTGCATTGATGTGCCATGTTTTGAGTAATTTTATGGCAGCCTGTGACTGATGGGATTTAAATTATTTAGTTAAGAAAGTATTAAAATTTTGGCTGTGTGTAACCTGTTTCAAATGAGGTGACAAAAAATCACCAGGAAGTGTGATGATAAGTGTAAAACAGTAGTAGTCAACAGAGAACAATAGAGATGTAAACATTGGATGAGTTTAGTAGGGACAGGGACTGCAGTGGCTCAAGTGGCTAAGCTCAAGTGGCTAGGATGCTAGCTGGGAGGCGGAAGATCAGCAGCTCAATTCTCGAGTATTGCAGGACGGAATGAGCGCCTGTCTTTGTCCCAGCTCCTGCCAACCTAGCAGTTCGAAAGCAAGAAATTGCAGGTAAATAAATAGGGACCACTTTGGTGGGAAGGTAACAGTGTTCCGTGCGCTTCGGTGTCTAGTCATGCCTGCTACATGACCACGGAAACGTCTGCAGAAACAGACAGCGCTGGCTCTTCAGCTTTGAAACAGATGAGCACTGAACCCTAGAGTCGGATACAACTGGCTTTCGAGCAAGGGTGGCTTTTGAGCAAGGAAAACCTTTAACTTTTTACCTTTTGTAGGGACTGTTACTCATCTTAATAATTTTAATTCTATAACACTGGCACAGGTAACTGTGTTGTTCTATTTCCTGCTATCATCAGCTTCAGCTGTACATCTTAGGTCCAAACTTTTAAGTTCCAGCACAGCTCTCGCGGTATGTGGATTGGACTTGAAGTAGTTGCTCTGTACAAAGACAAGGGCAGGTAATACATTTATTGAACCACTAAAATTGAATACATATTGGTACACAGCCTGGTAAAGGCTGGGTTAGGTGAAACAGGCAATGGGGGCCAAACGGTGTAACTGGAGAAAGGAGCAAAAGACAGTTTGTAAAAATAGTGTCTTTACTGATACAGACACTGTGATAATGCAATGACAAAATGGAAAGGAGTAATGCAAATAAAAATCCTTGTAGTCAGGTATGAAACTTCAAAAACATCCAAAATAAGGATCCTTGTAATCAGGTATGAAAATGCATAAGCAATAACACTCAGAAGAAAAGGCGTAGTAGCCAAAATTAAATCATGTGAGAATCCACAGGTAAATATTTGAAAGTCCACAAAGTTCAACTATGAATTAAATCATGTGAGTGTCCACAGGTAAATTCTTGAAAGTCCACAATGTTCAGCTTTGTTAATAGATTTGTAGATATGAAATATTTCCGAAGCTATCCTGTTTATTAGCTTTTCAGACTGGCTGTCTTTTATCAAGGAATCTACAAATAATTAAAAATAATTAAAGTATGTGTTCAATCATTAAACGTATCATAACATACAACAGTGCTCACAAGATATAGACATTATATATAATGTTAATAAAAGTACTACAGTATCTTTATGAATACATCATATTTAGAAGCATGGGGGTACAAATTACCAATGCGCTAAGTAGAGAATAATATCTTGATGGAGGATCTTATATATACAGCTAAAGAAAGTAGCTAGAGTTAAGAAAATCTTACCATATCTTTAGTTAAATTGTATTCTGCGTCCATCGCCTCACTATGAACTCTGTATATTGTGTGTTGGGGCGTCAAATTGGTCAACTATAAAGTAACTGAGAAATTACATCATTGTAATGTATAAATGATATTAGCTCTCATGTAATATTTAATATTTAGTAATGTTTGTATTGTTTTGTAACTCTTTTCATGTAGATTTCCTGAAGAAGGAACAATTAGTTTTGAAAAGTCGAATTAACTAGTATCGACTTTGAAACGATACGTTTGCAACAGCTGTTTCAGTGAATACGTTATTACCCATAGTGGAATTATTTTTGTTGTATATATCAAGCAATATTTTTGTTATTATTATCAAGAAAAAACTTCATTACAGCCTAGTCATATGAAGACTTTTATCTAGCCCATGGTGGAATTACTTATGTTGAATCTGTTTGAGCTTTACATAAAAAGACTATATAATTCTTGAATACGGAATTTTGTGAATTATTCTTCTCTTCAAACGGTTATATTACCCTCCAGTGTTTGCACCGTTTTCGCCCGTTTCTTCTTGGCTCCTTAAAGCTACATGCAGTATGGTCCGATCTAGTTAGAATGTTACCAAGAGTTTTAGTCTTCCTAAATCCAAAAATAGGTTTATTCTTACACCCAGGAAGTTCTTGGACTATATGCCAAAACTTACGAATGGTGCGTTTAATTTTTAGTGCTAAAGGCGAGAATTCAAAGGAGATGTATATAGAGCCTCCCCTGCCTCGATCCTTACATTTAAAGAGATTATGCCTGGGTGTCTTTCTGATTTTATCAAAGTTGTTAATAACTATATGTTTAGGAAAACCTCTATGTATTAAAGTAGAGCTAATCCTGTTGGCAGTAGTCACAAAATCCTCATTAGAAGTAGAATTCCTTTTAGCACGTGCAAATAATCCAAACGGAATATTATTTTTAACATGCGGCGGGTGATGTGAAGTGTAGTTTAAATACGCACTTCTGTCGGTAGGCTTTTTATACAGACTGACTCTCAATTGTCTTTTACTAGAAATATACACATTCACGTCAAGAAAAGGGAGAGAATGGTTATGTGACTGATAGGTAAATCTAAGATTCTCATCTTGTTGGTTAAGCCAAGATGCAAACTCATTAACGTAATTCTGATGGTCAATGACAAAAATTAGATCATCAATGTATCTTTTATAGATTAAAATGTGCTGCAAATATGGGTTGGACTGACTGTAAATGTACTTTTTTTTCGAAGCTAATAATGAAAATATTAGCAAGGCTTGGTGCGAGAGCCGTACCCATTGTCACTCCTTTTGTCTGCAGGTAGATCAAATCCCCGTCAGGAGATTACCCAAGTATAAGTGCTGAAAAAAAATCTGCTTCTCCTCGAGTATATATGGTATTCTTTTGTCATCATATGGGGACTGCGGTGGCTCAAGTGGTTAAGATGCTGAACTCAACGACTAGAATGTCGGAGTTCGATTCTCAAGTAGTGAGCTTGCAAAATAGGCACCTTCTCAACAAGTATCTGAAGCTAAAATTTGTTCAAATTTCAGCAGAAACTATTTCACAAAACAGGTTTTCCCCCACAGTAAACATCCTGTCCTGAACCCACTCCTGAATAAACCTCTGGAATTTCCTGCAACACCAGGAGGGTCTCTCCAGAATATGTCAGGGATGAATGGTTCAGCAAAGAAGGAAACAGTCTCTCAGATAACCAGGTTTAATAAAGTAACAACAAAATCTTAAATCTGGGCAGGAAACAAAGAGGCAGCCTGTTAAATTCTTCTACCAGAGCTGTGCTGCCTGTTGCTCACCCTGCTTAGAAATATAGCCAAAGAGTTCTGTGCTACCAGTAGCTTCTAAACCAACCTTAAAAATGTAAGCTGGCTCAATAAGGCAGTGGTTTGTATATTAATTCCAATATGACTGCTTAACAAAACACAATACAATTTCCCCAAAACACTGCAGTGGCTCAGTGGTTAAGAAGCTCGTCTTGTTAGCTGGAAGGCAGTCATTATTATTATTATTATTATTATTATTATTATTATTATTATTATTATTATTATTATTATTATTATTATTATTATTATTATTATTATTATTATTATTATTATTATTACAAAATACAATATCTTGGCTGACCAGTATTCTCCCAGAAAGCATGAAGGTCTCCATTTCCCCCTCTCTCTTTTCAACCAGTTTTAATAAATTAAAAAATGACCTTGAAATTAATTACATGGCTCCATAATAACGTCTGAGATTGCTTTACAACACACTTATGGAGAACTAATCTCATAGGCCATTTAATAAAAGAAATCAAAGAGCACTATACATGCTCACAATAGTTTATGATATATTTTCTCTTTGTATTTTAAAACCCCATACATGTCTGAAATTTTTGTAAACATGAGAATAAAGCGACACAGCTAAATAAATGAGGTCAATAACTGTGATCCAATTATTCCATTGATCTTAACTGAAGACATAAGGAAAGGAGCCAAGGGAAGTAATGGGGAAATTGTATTTGTCTGACCTTATGACAGATCTCTTAAAGCTGTGAGAACTTGACAGGTAACATCTGGGTTTACTGACTATGGGAGTTTGGAAAGTTGCCTGGTTCTTAACTCTTCTATTATAAAAGAATCTTTTAGTGCAGGAGTTCTCAACCTTTTAAAGCCGGGAGCCGGGTCACGCTCCTTCAGACAACTTTGGGGGTCAGACAGCCATTTTGCCCTTCCTCCACCACATGGCACTTCCTGGTGTGGTGGAGGTGGCGGTGGGCCACATGAAATGGTACTGTGGGCCGCATCCCCCCCATGCCGCTGGTTGAGAATCCTTTTTTAAGTCTCTACTTTAAAAAAATAAGTATTCTTACAAAAAAAAAACCTTTCAGTTTCCTAGCTTGTTTGATAGCAATAGGTGGCTTTGACTGAATGAATACAACTTTCTGCAACTGTTTAATAGTTTGAAACAGAAATGTACAGGCTAATGCATTGCTTGGTGTACTTGTATTGTTTTCGTGTTTTCTTCGCTTATAATATTTTTACAGTGTTTAATTAGATGCCACCCCCACTATAGCATTCTGGCTCTCACTAACAGGCTGCCACTAGCTATTCTTGTCTACTTGTCAGCAAAACTATGTCAACATGATTCGTTTCTGTGTTTAGGTAGTAAACGTGTACATTTTTGAGGCCCACAATACTGCACTTGTTAAAATGGATTCTGAGGGAACAGTTGTAGTTACCTGCAATACTTGTGCCATGTTTGTGTTCTTGCCAAAGCATATGGAGAACTACACTTGCAGCAAGTGCAAGCTGGTTGCACTACTAGAAGAGAAGGTCCAGCAGCTAGAGGCCCGCATATCTAACCATCAACAAATCAAGGAGCTTGAGCTGTTCTTGGACAGAGCGGAGCAGACTATGCTGGACAAAGAAGAGACAGGGCACAGTTCTGAGGGAGAAGGCCCTTCACTAACTCAGGAGGGAGATATTTGGAGGAATGTGACTCAAAGGAGGAGAAGAGTAGGGGATCACTCTGAGAGTCTGAAATTGCAGAATAAATTTGAGGCTCTTTCCCTCATCA
Organism: Bradypodion pumilum; assembly: GCA_035047305.1. Taxonomy (NCBI): domain Eukaryota; kingdom Metazoa; phylum Chordata; class Lepidosauria; order Squamata; family Chamaeleonidae; genus Bradypodion; species Bradypodion pumilum. The sequence goes on along the minus strand of JAWDJD010000002.1, from coordinate 36,760,141 downwards.
CACCTGATGAGGAACACACAGAGGAACAACTGGTTCCACCTGATGATCTCTCCTTCATCACACTTGATGAGATCCAGGAAGATAAACAACAGGAACAAACTGAGTTTCTCTCCCTTAATATGGTTGATGAGGTGCATGTAGATGAACAGATTGCAGGAGAGAGGCTCCTTGTACTAGGCGATTCAATAATTAGAAATACAGAGAAATGGATTTGTGATCCACAGGATAACCGTATGGTGACTTGCCTGCCAGGTGCAAAAGTTGCAGACATCACAAGAAATCTAGATAGATTGTTAGAGAGAACTGGGGACGAGCCAGTTGTCATGGTACACGTTGGTACCAATGATGTTGGGAAGGCCAAGCGGTCTGTCCTGGAAGCCAAATTCAGGTTGTTAGGAAGAAGATTGAAGTCCCGGACTTCCAAGGTAGCATTTTCAGAAGTGCTGCCTGTCCCTCGCGCAGGACCTACCAGGCAGGCAGAGCTCAGAAGCCTCAATGCGTGGATGAGGCGGTGGTGTCGAGAGGAGGGTTTCAGATTTGTCAGGAACTGGAGAACATTTTGGGACAGGCCAAATCTGTTCAGGAGGGATGGGTTGCATTTGAACCATGATGGGACCAGATTGCTGGCACTCAACCTCAAAAAGGCTGCAGAGCAGCTTTTAAACTGATAACTGGGGGAAAGCCGACAGGAGCTGGGCAGCATCCGGTTCGGGAAAGTGTGTACTTGGGTAGTGAGGAGGATGCAAAAATTACTGAGCAGAGCGAGGAGCTAGTCACTAGCATTCTAGCAGAAGGATGCAAGAGGCAGTCTAACAATGCAACTGGACACAAAAGACTGTGTCAGAAAAGCATATATAAATGCTTGTATACAAATGCCAGAAGCCTCCGGAACAAAATAGGGGAGCTGGAATACTTAGCAATAGATAAGAATATTGATATTATTGGTATCACTGAAACCTGGTGGACGGATGATAACCAATGGGATACAGTTATCCCAGGCTACAAACTATACAGGAAGGATAGGAAGGGGCAAACAGGAGGTGGTGTAGCCTTGTATGTCAAAGAAGTGATAAAATCGTATGAATTGGAATATCTAGGTGATTTGGAGTCACCATTGGAAGCTCTGTGGGTAAGAGTACCAGGCCACAAGGATGGTCTAACAGTAGGCATATACTATCGGCCTCCGACCCAAACTCTTGAGGGAGACTGGCAGTTGGAGAATGTTGTAAAGGAGGCATCCAAGAAGGGAAGCCTGGTTATAATGGGGGACTTCAATTACCCTCACATAGACTGGGTGAACTGTTGTTCAGCACATGATAAAGAGATAAAGTTCCTAGATATGCTAAATGATTGTTCCCTGGGACAGATGGTTGAAGACCCAACTAGAGGTACAAGAATCCTTGACTTGATCCTGAGTAATACTCAGGATCTGGTGCAAGATGTTAATGTGACTGATCCAATAGGGAACAGTGACCACAACTCAATTATGTTTAACTTGATCATAGACCGCAAGTCACTGATAAAATCTAACACAGAGACCTTAAATTTTCAAAAAGGAAATTTCCCAAAGTTGAGGAAACTAGTAAAAAAGAAGCTGAAAGGGAAAATTGAGAGAGTCCAAACACTCCAAGAGGCATGGAGGCTGTTTACAAAAACAATAACAGAGGCTCAATTGGAATGCATACCCAAAAGGAAAAAGGGCACTGCCAGGTCCAAGAGGACTCCAATGTGGCTTACAGGAGCTGTTTGGGAAGTGATCAAGAACAAGAAAAGCTCATTTAGAAGATGGAAGGCTTGTCCAAATGAGGACAGCAGGCAGCAACATAAATTCTGGCAGAACAAATGCAAGGCAACAATCAGGAAAACAAAGCAAGACTTTGAGGAGCGTATAGCTAAAAATACTCAGAGAAATAACAAAGACTTCTTTAAGTACATTAGAAGTAAGAACCCAACTAGGAAGGCCATTGGACCATTAGATGACAATGGAAGGCAAGGGGTTATTAAAGAGGAAACAGAGATTGCAGAGAGACTCAATGAATTCTTTGCTTCAGTATTCACTGAAGAAGACAGAGGCCACATGCCCAAAACAGAGCCTATCTTCGTAGGGAGGGAAACCGAAGAATTAAGCCAGATAGAAATAACCAGGGAGGAGGTCCTTACATGTCTTGTTAAGCTAAACACTAGCAAATCACCAGGACCAGATGGCATCCATCCACGAGTTCTCAGGGAACTTAAAGATGAAATTGCTGATCTCCTAGCCAAAATATATAATCTTTCCCTCAAATCAGGCTTTGTGCCTGATGACTGGAAGGTAGCGAATGTAACACCAATTTTCAAAAAAGGATCCAGGGGTGATCCAGGAAATTACCGACCTGTCAGTTTGACATGTGTCCCAGGTAAAGTGATGGAAACCATCCTAAAAGATAGAATTAATAGGCACATAGAAGAGAAGGCGCTGCTAAAGGAGAGCCAACATGGCTTTTGCAAGGGCAAATCATGCCTCACTAATCTGTTGGAATTTTTTGAGAGTGTCAACAAGCATGTGGATAAGGGGGATCCAGTTGACATTGTTTATCTGGACTTTCAGAAGGCTTTTGACAAGGTCCCACCCCAAAGGCTCTTGAATAAACTTACCAGTCATGGAATAAAGGGACAGGTCTTGTCCTGGATCAGCAACTGGCTAAGGGACAGGAAACAGAGGGTAGCACTAAATGGACACTTCTCCAAGTGGAGGGAAGTCAAGAGTGGGGTCCCCCAAGGTTCAGTATTGGGACCCCTGCTTTTCAACCTCTTCATAAATGATCTAGAAGTAGGAGTAAAAAGCAAGGTAGCCAAATTTGCTGACGACACTAAATTATACAGGGTAGTGAAAACTGTGAGAGATTGTGAGGAGCTCCAGAGGGATCTCTCGACACTGGGGGAGTGGGCAAAACAGTGGCAAATGAGTTTCAACATTAGTAAGTGCAGAGTGATGCATGTTGGGGCAAAGAACCCCAATTACACTTATAAACTGATGGGGTCTGAACTCTCTGCGACAAACCAGGAAAGGGACCTTGGTGTCCTGGTGGACAACTCAATGAAGGTGTCAACCCAGTGTGCCTCAGCAGTGAAAAAAGCAAACTCAATGCTAGGGATCATTAGGAAGGGTATAGAAAATAAGTCAGCAAGTGTCATTTTGCCTCTTTATAAATCTATGGTGAGGCCCCATCTGGAATACTGTGTACAGTTCTGGTCGCCATACCTCCAGAAGGATATTATGGAGCTGGAAAAAGTGCAGAGGAGGGCAACCAGAATGATTAGGGGACTGGAACACCTTCCTTACCATCTGAGGCTGCAACGGTTGGGCCTCTTCACTCTTGAACGACGACGTCTAAGAGGTGACCTGATTGAAGTTTATAAAATCATGCACGGTGTGGACAAAGTAGATAAGGAAAAACTGTTTTCCCTATCGCATAACACTAGAACTAGGGGACACTCCATGAAACTTTTGGGTACTAGTTCTCAAACAAATAAGAGAAAGTACTTTTTCACCCAGAGGATTACTGGTCTATGGAACTCCCTGCCAGAAGAAGTGGTGACAGCTGTCAGTCTTGACAGCTTTAAGAAAGGATTAGACAAGTTCATGGAGGACAAGAGTATCAATGGCTATAATTATGGATACTTAAGGACAACCTCCGGGTTGGAGAGATAGGCAGGATATCTCTCAATATCATTTCCAGGGAATCCTAAGCAGGTGAAGGCATCTGCTTGGGAATTGTTGTTCAGTCGCACAGTCGATTCCGACCCTTTGCGACCCTATGGACCATCGTTCTCCAGGCGCCTCTGTCCTCCACCATCCCCCTCAGTCCTCCCAGTTTTGTGCCCATTGTGTCTACAATACCATCTATCCATCTCATCCTTGGCCTCCCCCTTCTTCTTTTGCCCTCCACCTTTCCCAACATCACGGCCTTCTCAAGTGAATCCTCCCTTCTCATTTGATGCCCAAAGTACTTTAGCCTCATCTTTACTATTTGGCCTTCCAATGAGCAGTCAGTGTTGATTTCTTCTAAGATTGACCTATTTGTTCTCCTCGCTGTCCAAGGTACCCTCAAAACTCTCCTCCAACACCACATTTCAAAGGCATCTATTCTTCTGCGTTCAGCTTTCCTAATTGTCCAGCTCTCACATCCGTACATTACCACTGGGAATACCATTGCTTTGACTATTCTAATTTTTGTTTTCAAGGTGATGTCTCTGCTTTTCACTATGTTCCCCAGGTTTCTCATGGCTTGTCTCCCTAGAATCAGCCGCCTCTTTATTTCATGGCTGCAATCTCCATCTGCAGTGATCTTAGATCCTAAGAAAGTGAAATCTGTCACTGCTTCTACTTCTTCCCCGTCTATTTTCCAGGAACTGATCGGGCCTGTTGCCATTATCTTGGTTTTCTTGATATTGAGTCTCAAGCCAGCTTTTGCACTCTCTTCCTTCAAACCGATCAAGAGATTCTTTAGGTCTTCCTCACTTTCTGCCATTAGGGTGGTGTCGTCTGCATATCTCAGATTGTTGATGTTTCTCCCAGCAATTTTGATCCCATATTGTGATTCCTCCATCCCTGCATTGCGCATTATGTGCTCTGTGTATAAGTTGAATAAGCAGGGTGACAAAATGCAGCCTTGTCTTACTCCTTTTCCTATTCCAAACCACTCGGTCATTCCGTGTTCTGTCCTAACTGTTGCTTCTTGGTTCATGTACAGATTTCTCAGGAGGCATATGAGGTGTTCTGGTATTCCCATCTCTTTAATCACTTGCCACATCTTGTTGTGATCCACACAATCAAATGCCTTAGTGTAGTCAATAAAGCAAAAATAAACTTGTTTCTGGTATTCCTTTGTTTTCTCCATGATCCAACGTATGTTGGCAATGTGGTCTCTAGTCCCCCTGCCTCTTCTGAAACCAGCCTGCACCTCTGGTAATTCTCTTTCCACATGCTGCTGAAGTCTATCCTGTATTATCTTGAGCATCACCTTGCTGGCGTGTGGGATGAGCGCGATTGTTCGATAGTTTGAACATTCTTTGGCATTGCCCTTTTTTGGGATTGGAACATATACTGATCTTTTCCAGTCCTGTGGCCACTGTTTTGTTTTCCAAATCTGCTGGCATATTGAATGCAGTAATTTGATGCCATCATCTTTTAGAGCTTTGAAAAATTCAACTGGGATACCATCATCTCCACTAGCTTTGTTGTTTGCAGTGCTCTTTAGGGCCTTTCTGACTTCACTCTCCAGGATGTCTGGCTCAGGTTCAATTTCTTCATCATTGTGACTATCAGGAGTGTTGAGTTCCTTTTTGTAGAGTTCCTCTGTGTACTCTTTCCATCTTTTCTTAATCTCTTCTGCATCAGCTAGCTCCTTTCCGTCTTTGTCCCTTATCATGGTCATTTTTGCTTTAAATGTTCCCTTGATTTCCCGGATTTTTTTGAAAAGATCTCTGGTTCTGCCTTTTTTGTTGTTTTCTTCCATTTCTTTGCACTGTTCTTTTAGATAGTTTTCCTTATCTCTCCTTGCTTTTCTTTGAAATTCTGTGTTCAGATGATTGTATTTTTTCCTTTCTCCTTTGACTTTTGCGTTCCTTCTTTCCTCTGCTATTTTAAGAGCCTCATCAGACAACCACTTTGCTTTCTTACTCTTCTTTTCTTTTGGTATGGTTTTCTTTGCTGCTTCCTGCATGATGTCCCTCATCTCTGTCCATAATTCTTCTGGCACTCTATCTATTGAGTCTAAGCCATTGAATCTGTTCATCACCTCCACCGTGTATTCTTTAGGGATGCTGTCTAGGTGATATCTGTCTGGTCTCTTTGTTTTCCCTATTTTCTTTAGTCTAAGCCTGAATTTTGCAATCAGCAGGTTGTGATCTGAGCCACAATCTGCTCCAGGTCTTGTTTTTGCTGACTGTATGGAGGTTCTCCATCTTTGGCTGCAGAGTATGTAGTCAATCTGGTTTCGGTGTTGGCCATCTGGTGATGTCCATGTGTAAAGTCGCCTCTTGTGTTGCTGGAAGAGGGTGTTTGCTATGACCAGTGCGTTCTCTTGGCAGAACTCTATCAATCTTTGTCCTGCTTCATTCTGTGTTCCAAGACCGAACCTGCCTGTTATTCCCTCCACTTTTTGATTGCCTACTTTGGCATTCCAGTCTCCTAGAATAATTTGAACATCATTTCTTGGTGTTTGTTCTATGAGGTGTTGTAAGTCCTCATAGAACTGGTCCACTGTGGCTTCATCTGCACCCGTGGTTGGTGCGTATATTTGGATCACAGTAACATTGAAGGGTTTGCCCTGAATTCTTACTGACATCATTCTGTCATTTTTGAGGTTGTATCCCATTACTGCTCTTCTCACTCTTTTATTGACAATTATGGCTACTCCATGTCTTCTAAAGTTTTCTTGTCCACAGTAGTAGATGTGATGGTTTCCAGAGCTGAATTCGCCCATCCCTGTCCATTTGAGCTCACTGATTCCCAAGATGTCAATGCTTATTCTTTCCATCTCATTTTTTACCACTTCCAGTTTACCTTGGTTCATTGATCTCACATTCCATGTCCCTATACAGTATTGCTCCTTACAACATTGCATTTCCCCTCCCCCTTTCCTGTCCATCCCCTTTCTCCCCTCTGAGGTGTTAAGCATCCTGTATCACCTAGCCTGCCCTTTTGTTTTGCCTTTTGTTTTGGTCCATAGGGTTCTCTTGGCAAGCTTTGTGGCGTGGTTTGCCGGTTTCTACGCCATTTTTTTCCTCGCATCATACATCATATCACAGTTTTAAAAGTTTAGAACAGTTTACACTACATATTGTCATGCATAATTATCACACTCTAAAACACAGTCTCTATGTTACTTGCTATATTAAGTCAGTATGAAGTCTCTATGTCAGTCTCTATATTAATTCAGCTACATTTTTCACATCAGCTACTTATCCTTGTGTCCTCACTCCCCAAGTGGGGTTGTTGTCTCTGGGTCCCTTGCTCCAGGGGCATCGCAGTGGCGGGCAGTGGATGTTTTCCCTGTGTCTCAGCTGTTCCTCTTCCTCTGCCTCTGGCTGCAGTGGTGGATGGTGACCTTCTCCCTCCCAGGCCTCTGGATGGTTTCTGGGCAATTGGGGCCTGGTCTTTCTCTGCCTCTTTCTTCCTTGCACCCAGGTTTTAGGATGGGGTGGAAGGGAGGGGCCGATTCTTCACTCACCTCCCTCCAAGGCTTCTGGATGGTTTCTGGGCAGTTGGGCCTGGTCTTTCTCTGCCTCTTTCTTCCTTGCACCCAGGTTTCAGGATGGGGTGGAAGGGAGGGGCCGATTCTTCACTCACCTCCCTCCAAGGCTTCTGGATGGTTTCTGGGCAGTTGGGGCCTGGTCTTTCTCTGCCTCTTTCTTCCTTGCACCCAGGTTTTAGGATGGGGTGGAAGGGAGGGGCCGATTCTTCACTCACCTCCCTCCAAGGCTTCTGGATGGTTTCTGGGCAGTTGGGCCTGGTCTTTCTCTGCCTCTTTCTTCCTTGCACCCAGGTTTCAGGATGGGGTGGAAGGGAGGGGCCGATTCTTCACTCACCTCCCTCCAAGGCTTCTGGATGGTTTCTGGGCAGTTGGGCCTGGTCTTTCTCTGCCTCTTTCTTCCTTGCACCCAGGTTTCAGGATGGGGTGGAAGGGAGGGGCCGATTCTTCACTCACCTCCCTCCAAGGCTTCTGGATGGTTTCTGGGCAGTTGGGCCTGGTCTTTCTCTGCCTCTTTCTTCCTTGCACCCAGGTTTTAGGATGGGGTGGGAGGGAGGGGCCGATTCTTCACTCACCTCCCTCCAAGGCTTCTGGATGGTTTCTGGGCAGTTGGGCCTGGTCTTTCTCTGCCTCTTTCTTCCTTGCACCCAGGTTTCAGGATGGGGTGGAAGGGAGGGACCGATTCTTCACTCACCTCCCTCCAAGGCTTCTGGATGGTTTCTGGGCAGTTGGGCCTGGTCTTTCTCTGCCTCTTTCTTCCTTGCACCCAGGTTTTAGGATGGGGTGGGAGGGAGGGGCCGATTCTTCACTCACCTCCCTCCAAGGCTTCTGGATGGTTTCTGGGCAGTTGGGCCTGGTCTTTCTCTGCCTCTTTCTTCCTTGCACCCAGGTTTCAGGATGGGGTGGAAGGGAGGGGCCGATTCTTCACTCACCTCCCTCCAAGGCTTCTGGATGGTTTCTGGGCAGTTGGGCCTGGTCTTTCTCTGCCTCTTTCTTCCTTGCACCCAGGTTTTAGGATGGGGTGGGAGGGAGGGGCCGATTCTTCACTCACCTCCCTCCAAGGCTTCTGGATGGTTTCTGGGCAGTTGGGCCTGGTCTTTCTCTGCCTCTTTCTTCCTTGCACCCAGGTTTTAGGATGGGGTGGGAGGGAGGGGCCGATTCTTCACTCACCTCCCTCCAAGGCTTCTGGATGGTTTCTGGGCAGCTGGGCCTGGTCTTTCTCTGCCTCTTTCTTCCTTACACCCAGGTTTTAGGATGGGGTGGGAGGGAGGGGCCGATTCTTCACTCACCTCCCTCCAAGGCTTCTGGATGGTTTCTGGGCAGCTGGGCCTGGTCTTTCTCTGCCTCTTTCTTCCTTGCACCCAGGTTTTAGGATGGGGTGGGAGGGAGGGGCCGATTCTTCACTCACCTCCCTCCAAGGCTTCTGGATGGTTTCTGGGCAGCTGGGCCTGGTCTTTCTCTGCCTCTTTCTTCCTTGCACCCAGGTTTCAGGATGGGGTGGAAGGGAGGGGCCGATTCTTCACTCACCTCCCTCCAAGGCTTCTGGATGGTTTCTGAAGGAAATGGTGAGCCACTGTGTGAGACAGAATGCTGGACTGGATGGGCTGTGGCCTGTTCCAGCAAGGCTGTTCTTATGTTCTTATGTTCTTATGTTTCCCTATTAAAAGTGTAGTAATATGAACTGATTCACTCCCAGCTTTTCAATCATGAAGGTTTATTCACAGCAAATGCTTCCCTCTGTAGCAGTTCCTCCAGAAGTCAGAACACTGTAAGTGGAGTTTGAAAAAGAGATCCCATCCCCTTCGCCAATTCCCCAAATCATCCTGTAAGAGTAGCTACTTCCATGGCCATATTTGTGTCCATTTATTTACCTGCCCTCAGTAAAATGCAAAAGACCATTGCAAACAGATAGCATATATCATTGTGCAAAAGAAGTTGGGGAATAAACCCCAAATGTTGTGGGTGGTGGCATTATTCCCTATAATAACGTTGCCAGAGCAAATATGGTAATAGAGTTAGCATTCAGGTTTGTTGTATGGACTATCTCTGTATTTTTGCCAGTACTACCATGTATACTTTATAAACCTGAAATTCCAGATACTACCTCATAAATCTGCTGTGGTGGATTATAGCCCTTACAAACCTATGGCATAATAATTTATTTCATATTTAAAATGCCACAGGACAATTTGTTGCTTCTATCACAACAAACTAACACAGCTTTCCTTCTAAATATTGAAAACAGAATGGTGACAAAGGTAATGTCGCCCTTCCTCGAAAGCTAGTTGTATCCAACTCTAGGGTTCAGTGCTCATCTCTGTTTATAGCCAAAGAGCCAGTGCTGCCTGTATCTGCAGATGTTTCCATGGACACGTGGCAGGCATGCCTCAACACCTGAGTGCACAGAACACTGTTTACCTTCCCAACAAAGTGGTCCCTATTTATCTACTTGTAATACAAGTCAAACAACAACAACAACAACAATAATAATATCTTGCTTTTTAAAGTGATGTATTCTGTTGGAGAGATGCTGATAAATCGGCCCAATAACTCCAGAGACTACTATCGTCCTTTAACAGTCTTTATTTCCACTGCCCACATGGCGGTCAGTAGTCATCTCTAGGGTCAGTAAGGTAATGGGGGAAGATGGGAAAGGTTAGGGTCCTTTAATAGGGTTGGTGATGTCACCGGGTCATGGGTTATAGGGCAACAGTATCATGACACAGTAGAGTATTGCATTATGGTATAAGGAGATCGTAAGTGTGTGATATTATATCTGACATATTCGCTGATACATCAGCTTAGTCCTAAACGCTTGGGAAGTGTTCGACTAGTGATTTTGATACAAAATCCAGCATTGTTATCTTGTTGGCTGTGTGTTTAAGGATAATAATAATAATATCTTGCTTTTGAACTGCTAGGTTGGCAGGAGCTGGGACAGAGACAGAAGCTCACTCTGTCATGCAGCACTTGAGTCTCGAACTGCTGATCTGTCAAACTTCCGGGCATCAAATTCAGTGTCTTAACCACTAAGGCACCACAGTCCCTTAAATTCATTTTACTTAGCCATAAATATTGGGCTAAATAAATTGTCTTATTACTAGTCTGCAGCTGGACAATAATAAGACCATATTAACATTTTGATCAAATTTTATGATCTTTCTCATTTACCATATTTGCTGGCGTATAAGACGCATCAGAGTGTAAGACACCCTGTTATTACTGAAATAGCCCACTATAGGCAGCTATATACAGTAGAAGATGCACCCCATTTTTCCACTGTATTTTAAGGGGGGGAGTGTGTCATATGCCAGCAAATATGGTACTTTCTTTAGATGTATTATTGTTCTACATTATTTTTAACTTGTTCATTGTTAATAGGTTTTAGTATCTTGTCACGTTTACTCTGTGACAATCAGAAGCCCTCACTATATTCTGAACATCTGTCCAGACTTTTAATAGCTTATACTGTACAATGATTTTTAGACAGCCATAAATGTGAAGCAATGGCACAAACCTGACTCATTACATTTTTCAGCCTTAATATTCAGCATGCAGTTCTTATATGGGTAAACACTGAGTCCCTTGAGTTGCAGGCTTGTCTGCTAAAACAGCTATTGAAGCGAAATATCTTCCAAAAGTATAGCAGGCTTTCTTGTTTGAGTGACCTGCAATGAGGAAGAAGAGGATTGCATTGTCCTTTATGTCATCTGCGAGACAAATCATGTTATTTGTTTATATATTTCGATCTGTGTCAGTATTTGTCATTGTAAAAATAATTGCAGAGTATTGAGTCACTCCTGCTGATAATTAAGCAGAGCTCCAAACCCACATTCCGTATTAGGCCAACAACAAAAAAAAAAAAAGATGGGAGTACAAATTATGTGCAAGCTTTCAGGATCAATCACTCACTTTATCAGGCAAGGTGTTGCAACAGCTAGGTGGTGAGAAGAGAAAGATGCTGAAAGGGGAGAGGCGGAAACAGCCTTTCCGTCCTCATTCTGTCCTGATGTGATGCAAAGGGAGGAACAAGAAGGTTTGTAACTCAATTAGTTTGCCATTTTGGCTGTTTGTACTGTCTGAACACCCACTCTCCAGACTTAATAGTAAACAGATCCAGTAAATAGCATATCAGTCTCCTGGCAGCTGAGATCTGTGCTAGGGTTCCTTTGCTAAGCATGCCTCAAAGACGATGGCTCCCAAGGAGAAGGTTTGGGTGTGTTTGCCTTTCATCTGTTGAATTTTCTTCTGGAGGATAGCTTCCCAGCATCTTTGATATCTTTAAGCCACTTGGCCAAGTCTGTCTATTTTTTTTGTTGTTGCTGTTCAGTCGCACAGTCGCTTCCGACCCTTTTCGACCCTTTGGACCATTGTCCTCTAGGCTACTCTGTCCTTCACCATCCTCAACCAGTCCAGCTCTGTGCCCATTGTGTCTACAATACCATCTAGCCATCTCATCTTTGGCCGCCCCCTTCTTCTTTTGCCCTCCACCTTTCCCAGCATCAAGGCTTTATCAAGTGAATCCTCCCTTCTCATTTGATGCCCAAAGTACTTCATCTTCACTATTTGCCCTTCCAATGAGCAGTCAGGGTTGATTTCTTCTAAGATTGACCTATTTGTTCTCGTTGTCCAGGGGACTCTCAAAACTCTCCTCCAACACCACATTTCAAAGGCATCTATTCTTCTGCACTCAGCTTTCCTAACGGTCCAGCTCTCACAGCCATACATTACCACTGGGAAAACCATTGCTTTAATAATACAAATTTTTATTAACAATGTGATGTCTCTACTTTTCACTATGTTCCCCAGGTTTCTCATGGCTTGCCTCCCAAGCATCAGTTGCCTTTTTATTTCATGGCTGCAATCCCCATCTGCAGTGATCTAAGATCCTAAGAAAGTAAAATCTGTCACTGCTTCTACTTCTTTCCCATTTATTTATGCTCAGACATGCTGGCCAAAATCCTGTTGCACAAGTTATTCCTGTGGAAGGTTGATGGAGACATCGGCAAAAGGAGATTTTTTTTTCTGCCCCACAGTTTGTCTGACTCACAAATAATCCATTTCATTCTATGGAAGCCATAGGATAGAAGGAAAAAATACTTAATTGCTCAAGATCTCTATCAGCATATGACATTTCCAAAAGAGGTTTTTGTAATTGAAGCCTTCCTCCTTCCATCTCATAGCTCTCTAGCTTGTAAAAAAATGGCTTATGTTCAGCCCATCAGATAGCCTGTCTCAAATGTTTAGGGCTTTGTAGCCTAAAACTGACACTTTGAATTATATACAGAAATAGACTGATAGTCAGTAAAACTCTTGTAATAGGGGTTCTCAGTTCTCCCTGTAACCAGATCTGATCAGCAGTCTAGATCAGGGGTTCCCAACCTTTTCACACAGCAGGCCAGACCACACCCTCAGAGAACTGAGCAGGCCGGTCACGTGGTTCATCCTGCCATAAACGCCATAAAATGCATCTGTGGCTGTCGTAAACGCGTTTATGACAGCCATGGGTGCATTTATGGCAGGGCAGCATTTACGACAGGCGTAGGTGTCTTTACACGTGCAGGTCCATTTTACAGCTGTCATAAACGAATTTGCTTCTGGTAGGAGCGAGGGCGGCAGCAGGCCACATGAAATGGGCTCTAGGTTGGCCACTCCTGGTCTAGATCAATATCTTGGTTTCTCAACATTTTTATAGGCACCTCCATGTACAGTGCCTCACAGTAATCTGAACGAGATGCAACTGAAGCATGTGTCACTGTGGTGAGATCAAACAGTCAACTCAAATTTGGACTGGGAAAAGTAATAAGTGAATGATGTCTGCACACTGTGTCTTCAAACCCACAAACTCCAGGCAACTGCTCCCACTGGTTTCATGTGAGCCTTGACTGTTTGATCTCACTACAGTGACACATACTTCGGTTACATATCGTTCAGATTACTGTGAGGCACTGTACATGGAGTTGCCTATAAAAATGTTGAGAAACCACAGTAGATGTTTTGAACAGTGAGGGTGATAGAATTGGCCCTTGAGGGACATACAGGTAGCTGACCAAAGCATTGAATTAGAGTCCCTAGAACAAGGGTGCCCAAACTATGGCCTGCGGGCTGGATCTGGCCCTCACACAATTCATACAGCCTGCGAAGCCCTTGTTGCTCCTGGAAGTGGAAGTAAAACACACCCATACAGGCTTCATGGGCTGGATTAATTGGCGTCAGGGGCTGGATCTGGCCCACAGGCCATAGTGACCAGCCCCCTGAACCACGTTTCTAGCCCACAGTCCAAAAGGTTTGGGCATCCCTGCCCTACGATCATCTTCTAAGTTAACCCCTCCAAGAAACACTGAAGACATTGTAAAACAACGCTTCCAAGTCCAGGCCCAGATGGATACCATCATTGATAGTACTGTATATTGAATGTCTCCAAGTAGTTTCACCAAACCAACAGGGGACATTTTCCCAGTCATTTCTTGGCACAAACCATTCAGGAAGGCAGCTAAAGCCATCTCCATTGCATAAATGGGGCCTGAAATTGGATTGAAATGGAGCCCAATAATCTGTCTTGTTCAAAAAACCATGGAGTTGTGAAGCCACGACATTTTGCATTAGCTTGTCCAGAAGTGGAACATTGGAGGTTGTCCAGTAATCATCTAGTATGGTGGGACACAAGGATGGCCTTTTCATCAATGGTCTCATACTGCCTCTTTTAGGCATGCTGGAACATTGCCCATCTGCAAAGAGGCAATTTCCACTCTCCTTGCCTGTTGCTGTTTTATGAGCTGGAAAGGGAAAGGGTCTGACATGTATGTAGTGGCTTTCACCTCTTCAAAAGACCTGCCCACATCTTTGGGCTTCAGAAGCCAAAATGTAATCATTATCAGCAGAAAAACAAAGGCCAAAGTAACATCAATAGGACTTGTATAAATTACAGCATTCAAAGTGGAATAGATCAAAACATTTATTTGCTCAAAGATGTTACATATCTTCTTCTCATTCAGCTATGAGGGATCTACATTCTCTTGGTCAGAGTGTGATAGACCTGACCACTCAAGACAGCTGTATGAAAGTTGAACCTTCTACAGATGCAATAATAGTAAAGAAGAATGATTTATTCACTGCCTTTCTCAAGGTTGTGTTTGGTTAGACCCACTCCAAGTTTTCCACCATCATTTTCAATCTCACCAGCTTCCTTGTAAACCAGGGCTAGTTTGTCTTCACTCAGTGAGAAAGGATGTTTAAGAGTGATAAGACTGTCCTGGGTTTCCCCATTTCAGAGGTCAAGCAGAGCTTTGAAAACATGGGCTGCCAAGGTAACATGAAATTCCCCAAGAGCCATTTAAATCCACCCATTTCATTGAACCTTTGTACAATTAGGCGTGGAGCTGGCTTTGGTATAATACTACTGTACATTAAAACCTCGGTTAACAAAAGGCTCAGTTAACATAAAAATCACACAACAAAAGGAAATCCATAGGAAATAGTGGCTCGGTTTATGGATTTTTTTTAATTGGTTAATTAGTTTTCAATGCATTCCTATGGGAAACTGCATTTCGGTTAACGTATTCTGGTTTTCCTATGGGAAATTTGGTTAAGGTAATTTTTGCTGTAAGAAACGTCCCGGAGAATGCATTAATTACATGAACAAATGGCTTGGTTAACATAAAAATCGCATAACAAAAGGAAATCCATAGAAAATAGTGGCTAAGTTTACGGATTTTTTCCCCAGAACAGATTAATTGGTTTTCAGTGCATTCCTATGGGAAATTTGTTTAAAGTAATTTTCATTGTAAGAAATATCCTGGAGAATGCATTAATTACATTAACAAAACAGCTCAGTTAACATAAAAATCACATAACAAAAGGAAATCTATAGAAAATAGTGGCTTGATTTACAATGCATCCCTATGGAAAATTGCATTTGATACATTTCTATGGGAAATTTGGTTAAAGTAATTTTCGCTGTAAGTAACGTCCTGGAGAACGCATTAATTATGTTAACTGAGGTTCCACTGTCATATCCGTCAAACGCGGCTCCACAAAATACGGAAAATTACTGTGCATGTGTGGGCAGTAGCCCCTTTATGTATGCGCATGTTGGCGTGCATGCGCAGTAGCCCATTTGCACATGTGCACCGTGGGCACGCATGCGCAGTAACCCTTTTTCCCGCCATTCAAATACGGGACGGCAGCGTGAAAGGGGAGGTATGAGCACTGAAAAACGGGAAATCCCGGCCAATACGCGATACTTCACAGGTATATCCACTGTACTTGTAACGGGCCTGCATTTATGATTGTAGTTTTATATAATATTCTAACTGTGTTATGTTTAACTACCAGGAGCGGCCTTGGTAAATACGGGTCTACTCCCATATCCATAGGGGATACATTCTGAACTCTTCTGTGGATACCTGAAACTGCAGATAAGAGCAAACCTTATATTTGACATATATGCATGAGTCATAGAAGTGGGGGAGAGGTTTTTAATGCCTGTATCATTCTACATGAGAGCTATCAAAATGTCTGATTGTGTTCCTTGTAAACATTACATGGCAGAAAGTGGCCTTTACTGGCCATGTCTGGTAATGCCATAGAAATACATATATATTTATATATGGGGGTCAAATTAAGATGCATTTATTTTATTTATTTATTATAAAGGTCACCTCCCCCACATCTACAGGTTCAGTATCCATAGTAGGGGCTGTGGTGGCTCAGTGGTATCCATAGTTTCAGTTATCCATGACTAAAATATTCAATGAAAAAATCCATCAAAATATATCTATATTACATATTTCAGGGATTTTTTCATTTTCATCTTAACTTTCCAGAGACACTGATTTCCAGTGAGTTTCAACCCTACTAAGTAGAATCTGACTATGATAATTGTGCCCAGGTCACTTTCCTTCAGTCGTGTGTTCCCACACATACACACACAAAAGAAAAATTCCAGAGAATGTTGAATAGGATAAGTATGGCATACTCTGGATGTTTTTTTTATTTGTTTTGACACCCACTGTGTCAATGATGCTGTCAAACCATCTCATCTTCTGCCGTTCCCTTCTCCTTTTGCCTTCGATTTTTTCTTGCTTTGTCTTCTCTAGTGAGTCCTATCTTCTCATTTGATGGCCAAAGTATTTGAGCTGCAGCGTCAGTATCTGTCCTTCCAAGGAGCAATCAGGGTTGATTTCCTTTAGGATTGACTGGTTTGATCTTCTTGCAGTCCAGGGGACTCTCAAAAAAAACTTCTCCAGCACCACAGTTTGATGGTGTCTATTCTCCTGCACTCAGCCTTCTTTGTAGTCCTTCTCTAACAGCCAAACATCACTACTGGGAAGACCATTGCTTTAATTATGCTGATTTTTGTTGGCAGGGTGATATTTCTACTTTTTTATTATGCTGCCTAGGTTTGCCATAACTTGCTTCCCAAGGAGTAAGCGTTTTTTTTTATTTCATGGCTGCAGTCACCGTATGCTGTGATATTGGATCCCGAGAAAGTAAAGTATTCTCTGCTTCCATCTCTTCTCCTTCTATTTGTCAGAGAGTGATGTGGCTGGATGTCAAGATCTTGGGTTTTTTTTTTTTTTGATGTTGAGTTTCAAGCCAGTTTTTGCACTCCTCTTTCACCCTCATCAAGAGGCTAGTTAGATCTTCTTCACCTTCTGCCATTAGGATGGTGTTATTTACATGTCTGAGGTTGTTGATATATCTCCCAGCAATCTTAATTGTAGGTTGTGATTCATCCTGCCCTGCATTACGCATTATGCACACTGTATAAGTTAAATAAGCAGGCTGACAATATACAGCCTTGTTGTACCTTTTCCTGTGAGTATTTGCCACAGAGAATGCTTGTTCCAGCCAGACATGTGGGACATACATTCAAATAAATAAATAAGAGGTCTTATGTGGCTTTGGACACCATCCTCTGCCCTATAATTCAGTCCACTTCACCTCTATTTACCTCTATCACAATTTGATTTAGATGCATACTAATATTAACATATATTAAATGAATTCTGTTGAGTCTATTAACAAATGTTCTCTAGCTATAAAATTAACATATGAAGCAATAACACTGGATATGTTGCTATAACAAGATAGGTGTCAAGTTTATTCAAATTCTACCTTGCTTCCATGTCAGTTATTTTAAAATGAGTTCTGAAGACAGTTCTGTGAAGAAATAGACTCCAGCATATTACCACTGTTCCAAAACAAATGTTCAGATTAAATGAGAGTGCATTATACAATT
This sequence comes from Bradypodion pumilum, assembly GCA_035047305.1. Classification (NCBI taxonomy): domain Eukaryota; kingdom Metazoa; phylum Chordata; class Lepidosauria; order Squamata; family Chamaeleonidae; genus Bradypodion; species Bradypodion pumilum. The sequence continues at coordinate 36,742,663 of JAWDJD010000002.1, read as the reverse complement.
TAAGCAACATTTTATTTATCCCATCACAATTTCTCTCTCTCTCTCATTGTAGATTCATGTTCTAGCCTACTATCTCATCATCATGAATGGTGTTAATATTTGAAAACCAGTTCATCATGGTGGTGTTTGGCAGAAATAAATGATACGTACTCATTCTGTTAGCATATATATATATATTTGTGTTTTGTCCCAGAAGTTCTTCCAGGAATTACTTGGCAGCCTCTTAGCTACTAAGCTCGTGAAGTTAATTGTCCCAACAAAATGATAATATTATGAAGCTAATACTTCCAGGATGTAATAGAGACTCTGCAGTCTTCAATAGAATCAAATGTTACAGACAGTCTGGGTTTTTAGGGTGCATTAATTTCGTCTAGTTGATTGTCTGCCTTGCATTGGCACAAGCTGCAGATAGGATAGTAGATGATCCATGTAAAAGAAATCTCCTGTTATTCATCTGAGATACGATGAATTGTGAAAGATCTTTGAATAGTTTTGAAGTGATATAGGACTTACACTTTTTGCCAATCCTATTCAATACAGACATGCCAAGTTTTTAGCAGACAAATTAGTGGAATATTTCCTTCCACGACTCTAAAATCTTCACTGCACATCTCACAGATATCGGCAGACATTTACATTTATTTAGTCTTGTCTACTTATAAAGTTTTATAAGTTGTATTTTTGATACCAGGATTAATTTCTGTGTCGCCTATCCTGTGAAATCCAAAAATTCCCAAATTATTCTGTATTGCTGCAAAGTCAAATCGCAGATGTATACACCATCCCCAGGAAGGAAGGTGGGTGTGTCCAGTTTAAAAATAGTGGAATTAAAATAGTGGACTTAAAAGACGCTGGGTGGGCCGAATTTTTGTCATTGGGGTTAGGGTTGGGATTGGCTTTGGACTTATTATATTTTATTGTACGGTATTTTTTGCTTCCTGCTCTTGCTGATATTATATATTATGTGATTTGTATTGATTATTATTGTATTGGATTTATTTTCTGTACTGTTATATTGTATTTCTATTGATGTTGTAATGCCGCCCTGAGTTGGCTAACACTGAGTAGGGCGGGGTATAAATTAAAATTGAAATGAAATGAAATTGAAATGAAATGAATTACCTTCATTTGGAACACTTGAAATAAATTGCAGAAATTGCATACCTGAAATTCACAACTGAGATTTAAAGATAAAGACATAGGACTACTTGATGTTTTGATTTAACAAATCTGTATTGCAGGCCGTTACATATTTTTGCGGCTTTGCAAATGCTATAGAAAATAAATGTGTGGCCTTTTGACCCTCTATTTATTTTCTAGTGGTTCCCAAATTTGAGTCTGCAGATATTCTGGGACTACAACTCCCAAAAATCTTGGCCAGCACAGCCAACAGTGAAGATGTCTGAAAATTTTAGTTTAGTTACATCTGGGGACTCAAGGTTAGGAACCTCTGCTTTTATCCATGACCACAATCCCTTGGCCATTCTAACAAGGGCTAATAGAAACTGGGAACCATGGTATCTTGAGGGCCAAAGATTCTTGATTCTTGCTGTAGAAAGTATCTTTCAGCTGGCAGAGCCAGTTTTCAGTCCTTCTTGAGCTAATACAATATTGTGTTAGCTAATAATTCAAGCCCAGCAAATTATTCTTATATATTTTATACTTTGATTAATCATTATGGATGGATGGATACAAGCCAGCGGGACAAGGGTACAAACATGTTTCTAGCTGTGCATAACCAAAGAATCTTTGGATTTGACTTTTTGAACAACAAGTTTTCCAACACTTCAAGCGTTTCATTACAAAGTTTCCTTGGTAATCTAGTGGTTAGCATTTGGTACTTTCATAACAATGGTCCAGCTTTGATTCACTGCCATGGAACATTGTGGTTGGTTTGTTTTTTTGTTTTGTTTTTTTGAATACTAAGTGGTACTGTATAGTGGAAAGAGTGATGTGATGCACTAGGACTCAGAAGACCTGGGTTTGAATTGCTGCTGAGACATGGAAACTCATGAAGGGGAATGGAATTGGGAAAATGAAATTGTTGTGCCATTAAGTCAATTCTGACTTATAGAGGCTGGCTCTTCTCCATGGATACAGTGGAAAATTTAACTCCCAGTCTCTGGCTCCTCTGCCAGCAATCTAAACAACTGAACTATCTAGCCAACTGAAATTGATAAAACCATTTCTTAAATATCACACTTAAGTTTAAAACTCTATTAGGAAAACTGTAAATTGGTTCCAGTTTGATGGCACATAACATACCTGGCAGAGTAGAATTCTTCAGGATGAAGTGCTTAGAGATGTAGTTAAAGTAGCTATCCACATATTGGCTATGGGGGTTTGTATATAGCATGAGCTACCAGCAATTGCCTATCATTCAGCTTCATCTACATGAACCTGAAATCTTAAGTATTGTTCTTCTGTTGGGGGAACCATCACTCTGGAACAGTCTTCCAACTTGATTTGATTTTTTAAAAGAGAAGTCAAGCTTCTTTGTGGTGGATTATGTACACTGTGAATGAAGCTTCCTCCTTCTTCCATTACTTCCGTAATCTGAGGCTGCTCTTGTTTTGCAGATACTATGTCTGTTTCTCTTTGGTTTGCTTCTGTGTCGTGTTGCCTCTGTTGTAAAAGGCAAGATAAAGAGAGGTTCATTCTATGAATCTGTCTGCAGCTGATCTTATTTAAAAAAAAAACAGTCTGGCTGGCATTTCTTTGGGAAGGCTAATCATCTTGTGGCACAACATAGACAAGCCTTTCAGGGTTTGAAATCTGAATCTGTTCCAAGCTTGAACTTTTCCAGTTGGCAAAACACTAAGATGTTGTATTTGTTTCCCAAGCCAGTGCATAAACGTTTTTATTGAACATATTTATTCACTCTTCACTGTTGCTCCCATTACTTTCTTTTCAACTTGGCATCTTGCATTTCCAGAGGAAAAACATCTTATTATGGAGTACTAGTAGAAAAATAAATGTGAATAATTAGATCTGGATTTAGTTGTGCTTAGATTAGACCTATTAAAATCAAGGGAGACTTTAGTCATAACTGAAGTCCTTTTGATTTCATAGGCATAATTCAGTCTATATATCCTTCCAATAATTTTAGGGGTGGAATCATTCTACTGTTGGATCTCCATTAGTAGAACTGAGAGGAGACAGTAGCCTCCCTCCTTCACAGCCTCTTGTTCACTTTCAAAGCTTCTTCAAAATCAGGGATGCCCAAACCTTTCTGGCCACGGACTGGTTACATGGTTCAGGGGGCTGGTCACTAAGGCCCAGGGGACAGATCCAGCCCACCTGGGCTGTAGTTTGGGCACCCCAATCTAGAGAGTGCTGTGAGACACACTGGAGCAGATTTTTCAGTGGCAATGGAGGGCTGCAGAGGGATAGGTAAGAAAGTCCTGTTATGCCTGCAGAAATTTATTCCAACAAATTGCAGTTCAGAGGAAAAAACCTGCTGGTTTTTTCAGTCAATAATCTTTGTCAGTGTGATAAACATCTTTTGTTTCTCATTTTACTGTGAAAAATCTTAGAGATCTGCCTTTAAGGAAACGAGGATCATTTCTCTTTAAGATTAAGCAAATAACCATTTTTACCTCAGCTATCAGATTGCAGTTTCTCACTGGGAAAAGGCAATTCCTTCCACAATCAATTTAGATCTTCATTTGCATTTTAGCAGTGTTTCAAGGATGTTGCCTTTTCAGGGGTAATGTGGCAGAACTAGTGGTGAACAAGATCATGGTCTTACAGTTTCTCAACATCCTTACACTCACCTGTTTCAGTTCTTTGAAGGGTATGTGGCTTTTTCTGGTACTAAGGCACACCTAGGTATGCCTTATGTCTTTAGGTGTACATCAGAGATACTTTAATACCAGGCAGAGGCAACTTGTGGCCCTGCAGATGTTGTTACACTGCAGCTTTCATCTGTCCTAACCAATACAGTATAGCCAATGATGATAGGTGGTGGAGATTTCAGCTAATGTCTGGCAGGCCACATGTTCCTCATTCTCATGTAAAACATGCATTTGAGTTGGAGTAAGTGCATCACTGAAGTGTGCTAAAGAGAGACAAGATTGGTTGCAACTCTCTCTTGAGTATATGTTTAACAGTAAAGCCAGGTTGCCTCTATGCATTTTATTTCTTCCAGTTAGCCCATCCCTGTCCATTAGACTGGCACTGGATATCTCACTGCTGATGTTAGCCTTTCCTAGCATGAATGTAGTGCGAAAGATGCAATAAGCCACAACTGTAAAATGCAAGTTTGCTAACTACATAAAGCTCAGATATGCTCCTATGTCTCATGTTCAATGTATCCACACATACAGGGTGGCCCGCAAGTCCCTACCTAGCCTGTAAGTCCCTACCCAGCCTCTTTGTAGGCACACACCCCGCCCCTCTGCCCAGCAGCCCAATGGGAGCACTTCCTTCCTTGTCCCAGCACAGAGTTCACCCCGCCCCTCTAACCAGCGGCCCAATGGGAGCGCTTCCTCCCTCCCCCAGCAGAGCCCTACTCTCTTTATGGCTGGGTAGGGACTTATGGGCCACCATGTACAAAGACCTTGTGTATGTGTTGTGATAAGGTTAAAGAATTATTCAGTTGTAAAGCTGGAATTCTCAGTCTTTTTCATAGCTACAATTTTTAGGGAAACTTTGCCAGAGAGCTGGGTGAAAAACACCTCACTAAACCTTTTAGTTTTTTGCCATGGAAATACAGCGTATTCTAATTGTATGCAGCTTCTTTAGTTCCTGCACGGGGCATGGCTATCTATACATGATGAGTTTCTCATCCAAGTAACCCTCGACCTCATAAAATTGGACTCATAGTTGAAGCCCACCCTTTATAGTGCCAGATTTTTTCCTCATTTTCAGCTCATGCAGTTAACATTTATCCAGTTTTAAAACAGTGTTTTAAAAGAATCAATTTCATGGTGAATGCATCTAGTGAAACAAGCCATTTAAACAACATATTACTTGTGTGTAGCAGACCATTTTACAAGTACCTGATAGTTTTACAAGCCTGTGTTTCAGACAGGATAATTGGTTGTCTCTGATATGTGAGTTGGACTTAGACTCATTAACTTTTTTCACTGAACAGAATATTTCTCAGCTAACTTTGTTCTATATCAGGTGCTATTCTTAGCACCAGGTCATTTTTAAAATATATTACTGAAAGAATATAAGAAATTAATCTTAATTTTGAGGCACAAATAAATTAACTACATGGGATTGTATTTTTGGTTTCATTAGGCATAATACATTTAATTATAATCTTAGTGCCACTTAACCAAAATGTTCAACCTCTCTTAATCTATGTCTAATTATCAGCAGCATTTGGACATAACAATAACTCAGAATTACTGAGAATGTTGTCTTATAAGCAGCCTGATCTTGTAAAGTTATTTTTAATAATTAGTTAATTTGTTATTCTTTACAATTTTTGAAATGTATGATAATAATAATTAAACTGTTCTCATCTGGGATTATTGCAACTATTTTAAAAATTGTAAGATAAAAATGTATTAATTACAACTAACTTTTTCTTTTTGTTTCTCTTTTTGTGTGTGAAAAAATAGATCAAAAAGTATTTAGAACTTGAACCACTTGCACGAGGGAAGCGCTGGATACTTAAACCCTGTTCCTTGGATGATATGGAAGCAGTAAAAGACAGCTTTGGCCTACTCATACATTTATTAGAAGACAGAGATATTGAGCCTTCAAGAGTGTGAGGAAAACTAGGATGATTCTCAGAAAGCATGGTCATACCTGGTTATCTTGCTTTTGGCTGAATTATGGTGTGGTATAGAGAAAAATGTGTTAGATCTCGCAATCAATATATTTTTTTCATTTGGTTGTGGAAGGCCTGTTTTTAAGTTCTGTGGATCAACTATGATTTTTTGCCATAAAGATGTCTATACTACTGAATGGGGAATTCCTCTTGTTCTTCAAGTCTGCTAATTGTATGCCATTTTCTCGCATTGTCATTAGAAGAACCTTAATGTGGAATTTTGCTGCATATACAAAACTTAAAACCAGCTATTAATGGACACCAAAACTATGTGAAAATTAGAGTCACTGAGAACAAGATTAAATTTTGGAGCCAATTAATGCATTTTTATGCAAAAACTAATCAGAAGCCTTACTGAATGCAATTATCTTTAACATCTAGAATTTGGTTGTTGTTGTTGTTGTTTTAAAAAAAGAGGGAAACTATTGGTTTAGCAGGAAGTGAGGGAAAGACAATGCACATATCAGTATTTTCTTGTGAATTAGGAAACTTTAAAATCTAAAAAATAGCTTTTTAAAATCTAAGCTAAGCTGATGATTGTATAAATTGGTGACAAAATGGAGGTTAACTTTTAATTTAAAAAACTATGGAGCAAAGACAATGTTTAAATAATCACTAGATGTATTCTATGTAACTAGCATTATGCTAGATTTCCATTCCGCTAAGTCATGGGATCAATTTTTAAAAAATCAACGTCTTTGATTTACACTTAAAAGTCTGTTCTTCATTTTTTAACTACCCCTATTTTCAGGGGTTTAGATTTGTTTCAAATATTGACATAGGCTCAATGTTAGTAGAAAGCATTTTATCCAGAATATAGGATTCTTTTTGTTTGTTTTTGTATATGTGTCAGCTCTCCGTTTAGTTCCAAGAATGTACTCCTTTCCAGGCTTACTCTGTGCTGAAGCGCAGAGTACTTCAAAACTCAAAACTGCCTTGGTTGTTGAAATAATGGCCACAATATAGCAACAGATAGCATTGTATCTATTCAATGTGTACCTTATATTACAAGAATAGCCTTTAATGGAATATTACATCACTGGTGTTATTTAAGACACGCATTTTGTTTCTGAAATTTTTGCTTTGTTTTATTTTGCTTTGTTTACTTTTAAAGATAAATGCTGGATATCTTTGACTTGAAAATACCTGCTTTATGTATTTACAATTTACTCTACAATAGTATTGGGATGAAATTATAAAACAGTTCCTTAAAATATAATGTCCTTTAATCTGTGACAGTCCTCTTTGTAAAGATTAAAGGATTCTTTTTCCTTAGATTCTGGGAGTCACTTATCCTGTCTGTATCTCTGATTATTTCTTATGAAAAGTGTTGTATTCTTCTACAGTGGTGAAGCATTTGAGTGTAGCTGTAAAAGAAGAACTTGAGGGGAACAAAGAGCCAGAAACTCTTGCAACTAAAAATATTGCCATGATTTTTATCATCACTACTACATACTGGTGTTTCAAATTCCAAAAATAGAAGAAAGCAAATGCCATCCTAAGATGGACTGTTGTTATTTTTGGCCAAAAAAAATGGTTCCCGATTTATTTTTGACACATAAAAATTAAGTTGCACAGAATTCTAGGCGTTGTTAAAAATAAGAAATTAAAAACAAAACTTTTTTTTGTCTTTGTGGACCAATGGTCATGGAGGCGGAAGAGGCCATGCCAGATGGACTGGCTGTGAGGGCACACCTTGTCAATATCCTCAAGTCTGTGGCAGTCAAATACCTCAAGTCTGTGGCAGTCAATTGCAGTCCCAGTGTCAAATCCTGCATGTCTCATTTCATACGTGCCACAGGAGATGGCTCCGTGATCACAGCTTGTGAGTCACTTCATGGCAAGCTGTGGTCCACCTTAAACAAATTCACGCCAATGGCATTTTTCTGTTAACTGTGAAAATTAACTGTGAAAACGATTTTTGAGGGGGGGGGGGAGGAAAATGTATACTTGGATACAAGTAACAGCAGCCGCCACCACCAATGGACCAAATTTACAGAAGCAACATGATTTCTCAAGAGAATGTCTTCACCAATAAACAGATTTTTATTTCTACTTTGATCATGAGGCTGTGTACCACCCAGTGCTGTTAAATGCCATGAAACTGTGACAGAAGATGAGCATAACTAGTGTAATGTAAAACAAAATTTCAGCCACACAATGCAATGCAAGGTATGGAAGAAGTTATGTTCCTTTGAAGACTTACTTGGGAGTAAGGTCCATTGCTTTTTGGCACCTTATGATAAAACACATATGGGACAGATTTCAGAACCCCTTGGAAAATATCTAACTCACAGAAAATGGCATATATCAAACTGTTTTACCAGAAAAAACTCCATGCTTTACAGAGTAAAACTGTATCTCAGATCTGCTAAAGGACTTCCTTTGCATTTCTCTTACATTTTGATGGATCTATGATATAATTGGATTTCATCATATTAATATGGTTTCTAGATCTTTGAACACTTATTTTGAAAAGGTTAATATTGAGTATTCAGTCTAAAGCAGTGGTTCCCAATGTGGGGCACACGCCCCACAGGGGAACTTCAGTTCCCAGAAGCCTAAGTCAATGCACTGCTGTGACCAGTGCTTTGGGGAATTGACTTAGGCTTCTAGGAATTGAAGACCAAAATCCGAAGGTTGACAAACACTGGTCTAAAGTGTTCTTGAATGTAAGTACAGTACAGTGGAACCTCATACAACAATCACCCCGTATAGCAACAAAATCACATAACAATTAGATTTTGAGGGGAAATGGTGTCTTGCATAACTATTTTCCCTATGGAAAAAACTGTACAACAATTTTTCAATGGGGAAAACCATTTAGCGAAAAAAATCGTTGTAGGATGCATCCCATAGGGAAAATTGCTAAACGATGCATGCATCGTACTGCAATTGTTTTGTACAACAATGAGCCCCATGGAATTGATTAAAATCGTTCTATGAGGTACCACTGTACTTGATAAGTGACAAGTGCAGTTCTTATTCCAGTCTTTTTTGTTTTCTTCATTTAGATGCAATATACAGGTGAAACTCGGAAAATTAGAATATTGTGCAAATGTTCATTCATTTCACTTAAAAGGTGAAACAAATATATGAGATAGACTCACTACATGCAAAGCGAGAGATGTCATGCCTTAATTCGTTATAATTGTGATGATCATGGCATACAATGTACATGAGATTATGTGATGATTATGGGGTTACATGAGATTGGGGGGCTGGGGTTTTTCATAATCTGTAAGACATAAGCATCAATATTATAACAAAGTAAGGCTTGAACTATCTCGCTTTGCATGTAATTAGTCTATCTCATATATTTGTTTCACCTTTTAAGTTGCATTACTGAACTGAATGAACATTTGCACAATATTCTAATTTTCTTAATTTCACCTGTATGTATGTATCAAGTGATGACTGCCCATGGAAATAGTGGATTTTATCTTTCAAAGTAATATTAAGAAATCTGTTGTGGCATAAAATTGTTAACATCTGTTAAATAGCTTACTGAATGTGTTTGTGTGGGGGGGTTGTTGGTCCCCCCCCCAGACCTGTAACTGTCTGCAGTACCTTGGTAGTAAGAATAAAAACATTATCAATCAATACTAAACAACAACTGTTTTGACAAGTTTCTGTCAGACATCTAATGCTTTACAACTTTTAGTGGCTCATTTTTTTCTATCAGTTCTAAGATGCTGGTTGTGTTGCCTCCATGTTAATGTCTTGTGTTAATATCTTTGGAAGTGCTAGTATTTTTGAACAGCTAACGTTTTCAGCTTTCGTTCCCCCAACCCATAGAGGGGTTACATGCCACATGGATCGGCTCACCTGTTCAAACATTATAAACAGAAATACATGTTGTATTTTTGAGCTTCTTTCATTTCCTTATTTAAGGAAGTTAACATATTTTTGTACTTAACTAACTACTACTACCTTTGCCTTTTTTTGTAATGGCAAATAATTTATATTGCAAATGTTTTTATCTCAGTGTAGTTAAAAGTAAAGATGGCTTATAGCAAACTCACCATGTATCACTCATTTTATACTAAATGCACATGATATTTAGTTAACAAATCCATGCAAACATTATCTATGCTGGAAAAACTGTTTGTGATTTATATAGCTTATGCTAACCAACATGAAAATAAATGTGGTGTAGAAAACTTTAATATGGATGTTTTCATCAATAGTAACAAGAAGGAATGTGTTTTCTCTTTTAATTTCTTCAACATTGGCTGTTCACACATACTTTGCAAAAAAAAAAAAAAACCCAACCTACTTTCTTTGCCCTGAGAATAAAATGAAAGTCATATTCCCCTGACGACAAACTCCTTATTCATAATGAGTTTGTGTAGAATATCCAGGGACTGGAAAGCAATATCCAAGTAATTTCCTTGAAAAATCTGTATCTGTTTTAAATTTTGTTGCATGTATGTTTTCCCCTTAAATGCACTTGCCATACCAGATTGATGTTCATAATTTGTCTTTGCCTCAAAATCAGAAACAATTTTTAAAAAACAGCATTTTTCAATATTATAACAATTGAAGAGCATTTTTAAAATGACATAGGAAACTGGTCACCAAAATCAAGAGGGCAACATATAGTGTATCCAAAAGGGAATTTTACTGGTCCCCAAGAGGTTGTTGTTTTTTTCAGGGGGAGAGGGTAACATTTTTTATGGTGTTCACACATACTGGACACTGGAGTGGTCTAACTCGCATCCAACATTTATTTTTGAGTTCCTGTTGATGTGTGTGTTCTACTTTTGAGAAGTGTTCACTTTTCGTCCATTCCCTGCAATCGTGGATGCTGTGGACATTGCTAAAAGTGAGTTGCAACTTCAAAAATTAGTTTTATTGTCAACTTCAAGAAATCAGAAATTCAAAACTTTCCCTGATCATCCATGGAAGTGATTTTTTTAAAAAATTGTTTCTTTGCCTATCTGAATATTACGGCTCAAAAAGCTGCCTTGATTTTTTTAAAAAGAACATTGGGTTGATAATCATTTTAGCACTGCATCACTTGAATGACAGGAAGTTTTAAAATGTGATTTAAAAGATGCATCACAAAAAACAGTCATCAACCCAACATAAAAAAATAATTCCACTTTCCCTGACCATCCCCAGATGGTCAGGGGAAGTCTTCCATTTGTTAGTTTCATTAAGTAGCATATCAGCCACTTCACCACACTAGCAAGTAGGTTGCTGGTGCTGTTTGAAGAGGGGGAAGTAGGCTAAGTGTCATTTAGTTCCTTTCAGTGTCTTCATGTGATTTGAACTGAAGTTCTACAGCAGGGATTCTCAACCTGCAGCCATTTCATGTGCCCCCCCTTGCCTCCACCACACCAGGAAGTGCCATGTGGGGGAGGAAGGGCAAAATGGCCGTCAAACCCCTGAAGATGTCTGAGGGAGCATGACCAGCCCCTGGCTTTAAAAGGTTGAGAAATCCTGCTCTACAGGCTACACCATAAGGGCCAGTGTGGACATGCTCATAGACTGACACAAAAATCTTCTGGAATGTTTGTTTCTTAAAATAATCAAACATGTTAACAATCTGCTTTTCAAACATTTCTCAGTACTACAGCATAGAGAATGACGTTTCAAGTTCTATAATTCTTCCAAGTATGTCTGGAAATATTTCCACCAGGCCTGGCAAATGGGTGGAGGAAAGGAGACCATAGGTATCAGAGAATTAAGTCCTCAGCAGTTGAAAGCAACACATTTCTCACTGCTTACTTAGAGCTATGCCAATATAGCAGGGATTCTCAACCTGCGGACCGTGGGCCGGATGCAGCCCACAGTACCATTTCATGTAGCCCCTCACCACCTCCACCACACCAGGAAGTGCCATGTGGTGGAGGAAGGGCAAAATAGTCATCCGGCTCCCAAAGCTGTCTGAGGAAGCGTGACCTGGCCTCCGGCTTAAAAAGGTTGAGAACTCCTGCAATATAGTAAACATATAGTACTATGCTGAATCATTTTTATACAGAAAGTGCTTAAAGTTAAACACTAAATTGGAAACAAGATAAATCTGATCAAAGGAGAATACCAGGAGAGGGAAAATATGACCATACGACATTGGCGTTTTGTAACAGTTCTGCTCCTGCCAATGAAGGCAGTGTAACTCCTAACACACTGTCATCACTTGATGCATTTTGCAGCCTTAAACTACACAGGCTGCTTTTTCATGAAGTTACAGGATATAGATCACCAGTGTGAGAGGCCAGGCTTTATTTCACAGAATTTGAGTTTTCTAATGCTGAGTGGAGTCTGATACAATCTTAACAAATGTCATGACTCCTTAAAAGTTATTTCTTACATGTTTGAAAGGTTAAAGACTGCTGCTGTTAGTTATTGTAGTATTTTAGAAATATAAGTCAGAATTATGTTGGTTATATACACTATGGTTAAGAACAGAAGTGTAAATCTCTAAAATGCAGAATTGCCCCTATTTAACATTGCTATCTATATTCTTCATTGTACATACATTCACAGAAATTGTACACACCAAGATATACTACCAGCAACCATTAGCAGGAATTTGCCAGTGTGGTTTACTCCACTGCATTCCAGCTGGCATAAGTACCTAGTAGGATTTTGGCCATTGTATAATGTTTGGTTTTCTCCAAGTAAACAACTTAATGTAGAAAATAGTCATCTTCATATCATTGGATTACTGACCACATGTATACATTGGTAGTATTGCACATAATGTACACACATTTCTTATGATCTTAAGCATGATAAGGGCTATTTCCCTGGTTAAAGGTTAAAAACATGTGTTTCAGAGTTCTAGTATTTTATACTCTTTATTTCTATGTTGGTTAGCTATCTGGCTTTCCAGAGAGAGCAGTAGCTTATTCTCACACTGACCAAACAGAAAGTTGCCACCATGAATAACATACTTAGGAAATTAGCTGGTTCAGACTGAAGTGCACTTCTGCAGACAATCAGAAGATCTTTGTTCCTGCAGTACTCCACAACAGAATATGTTAGTGCTGTGTGGTATGAATTAGCACAGGCCAAACAAAGTGAATGCAGCTGTTAATGAATCATGCAGGGTTATTACTGGCTGCCTGAAACCTACCCACACTGGAAAAGTCTATTGCTTGGCTGGCGTTGCTCCTCCAGAAGTACAGGTACATTGAGAAGTGTTAGTAAATAGTGAATAAAAAGGTAACATATTGTTGAACCAACTGTTTCATGGAAACCAGCCCTTCATGATCAGGGGTGGCCAACCTATTGCCCGTGGCACCATTTCATGTGGCCTGCAGCTGCCCTTACTGCTACTGGAAGAGGAAGTGAATGCATTTACGACAGCTGTAAAATGTGCCTCCCCATGGCTACCGTAAATGCACCCGTGGCTGTCATAAATGTGTTTATGACAGCTGCAGACATCTTTTATGGGAGCGTTTATGGCGGGAGGAACCATGTGACACCTATTCAGCTGTCTGGGGGCATCGTCCGGCCTATGGTATGAAAAGGTTGGGAACCTGTGATCTAGACAATGGCAAAATTGAGGAAAGTTTCTGCACACTTCTCAAGCTCTGAATATTAAACGAGAAAAGGGTAGGCTAAACCTATGGAGAACAAAAACAGCACATGCCAAACAGTGTATTCCACCAAGATAAGATTCTGGCTGGACCTTCTGGAAATCACTTTAAATAGACTTCAAAGTGAAATAAAGTGAAAATCAAAGAATAATCAAGTAAAATAGGGCTACTTGGAAATGGGGCAAATGTTCTGTGAATGTGGAGAAATTCAATCAATTTTGCTTTTATGTGAATGCAATAGCTGCCCTACCACATGTACAAAAGAAGATCTAGTAGATAGTTGAGATAATTCTTATTGAAGTGGCCCACTTCTGGTCAAAGATAGTCTGAATTATTTTACTACTAGCATAGTTTGCCCGGCGTTGCCGGGCTTTTTTCCCCCTGTGCTTTATATAAAACAATGAATTCTTTGTTGTTTTTTGTAAATTTTTTATTTTTTTAAGTTTGTAAAGTTTTATAGGTTGGTTTTATAGGTTAAGATCAGCATTTTTTGCCCTGCCGGGCAGGTATAACATGTGTGCTTGTGGTTGGGGTGGTTTTGAGGGGTAGACATACACACAATATAAGCATACATGCAACACAACCACACACGCGCACACAATACACACACACACAACACATACACACACACACACACAAAATACACACACAGCACACACAACACAACCACACTCATTCAATACACACATACAGCACACACAATATCACCACACACTCATTCAATACACAAATACAAAACAATCACACACACAACCCCCCACACACACAACACACACACAACACAACCACACACTCACTCAATACACACACAACAACACACACAATACACACAGCACACACAACATAACCACACACACACACTCAATACACACACACAACACAACCACACAAACAACACAAACAACAGAACTACACACAACACATCCACACAAACAACACAACCACCCACACAACACCCACACACACAACACAAACACACCCACACACAATACACACACACATGCCATAGCTCCATGGGGAGAGGATGGGCTCTTCCTCCCCCCCCCCAAAGCCTTGGTGAGCACACACACACACACACACACACACACACACCGAAGCCTTGCAGGGGGAGGAGGGACTCTTCCTCCTCCCCCCCTGACGCCTCAGTGAGGACACACACACACATGCCAAAGCTTTGCAGGAAGAGGAAGGCCTCTTCCTCCTCCCCCCTGAAGCCTCGGTGAGGACACACACACACACACACACACACACACACACACACACACACACACACATGCTGAAGCTTTGCAGGGGGAGGAGGAGCTCTTCCTCCTCCCCCCAAGCCTTGGTGAGGACACCCAGGAGGCCTTTGCTGGGCGGGCGGGAGCATCGTTTGCCGGCTGGGCTGCTTGATTTTGGTGGCCCACACCCCACCGATGAAGGCCTTGGCGCCGGCATTGAGGGAGGAAAGGCCACACCATGGAGGCATGGAAGGTGAGTGGTCCAGCACAGAAGGCCGCTCTGGGGAGGCGCAGAGTACGAATTGGCCAGCTGCCAACAGGTAAGTGGGGCAGGGGACTGAGACTGGGGGGAAGGAGGTGGGTTCGTTCTCCCCCTTTCTTCTCTATGACCTGTGTGGGTGGCGTGCTCCCCAGGCCCGTTCCCCTCCTCAATTCCTCTCCCCCGCCCCACTTACCCGTTGCCACTTGGGCCTTTCGTACTCTACGTTTCCCCAGTGCAGCCTTCTGTGCCGGGCCTCACCTTCCATGCCTCTGTGGCGCAGCCTTTTCTCCCTCTCCGCTGGTGCCGAGGTCCTCGCCGGTTGGGTGGGGGCCGCCAAAAGCAGGCAGTCCAGGATCCGACATGGCCAGCCGCCCACCGCGATGAGCTGGGGATGGCTTCCCTCCGGGAGACAAAGTGCCTCCTGGAGGGAAGTTGTTGGCGCATTGGCTTTCCCAGCCTCCTCCATGCTCATGTCCCTTAGCCTGATTGGCTGAGGGGTCACAGCACGGAGGACGCTGGGACTTGTAGTTTCTGACGTCCGTCGCTCGGGAAGGTTTTGAAATGCTACTTTTGATTGGTTGCGGCTCGTAAAACAAAGACTGCGTCCGTTGTTTTTATCATCTTGATTGGCTGACACTGGGAGAAACACGGCGAAACGCAATGCTTTTTGGGAAATGAAGTTGTTTCCCTTTCTTGCCAATGGTGGGGCTGATGCCCCAATCGCGATTTTTTAAACCATTCGTTGACCTGCGTAGCCACTTCGCCCGTGCTCTCGAAGGGAGGGAACGGGTAAGTAGGGCGACGCACAGCAGCCCATAGCCAATTCCAACGGTGAACACTTGGTTTTATAGGTTAAGATTTATATTTGTTACAGCTGGTTGCAGGGGAGTGGAAGCGGCTGTTACCCATGACATGGGCCTTAAGTTTTATGTAATTTACCATCTTTGTCTGTAAACCACTTTGGGTCACCAATAGGTGAGGAAAGTGGTATAAAAATATACTAAATAAATAAATAATATATAACTACATGATATACAAGAAGTGATTGCTTGCATGTCCTGACTGATATATAATTGGCGGACTTCATCCATTCCACAGTTGAGAATTCTTATGTTTCCCAAAAATTCTTACATTAATAGTCCAAGGCTTTTCCCACTATTCCACTAATCTAGGCAGCTCATATATCTTGTAAGTATGCAAAGAAATGTCCCAGACGTGTAACAGAAACTGTGATTAAGCAACAAATGCTGCAATCCATTCTGAGAACAGTTTGTAACGTGGGTGAGCAAATGGTGCAAACTCCAGATGTTTGCAGGATGCACTTTTCTGCACATCTCAGCATTAACTTTGTTGGCTAGGATAGTGGAAAATGTAGTCCAAGAAAATCCAAAGGATTGCGCTTTGCCCCTCCCTGGTTTGTAGTAAATTATTTTGGAAACATAATACATTCCATCTTGTCTTTAACAATGCACCTGCTCCTCAGAGGCAGCCAGGAATTATGTACTGCAAGTGAATGCAGTAGCAGTGCAGGACTGATTTGTTTGGTTTCCCTTTTAGCTGGCTAGGAATGAATTCAAGGACTCATCTTTTGCCACCAAAACAATTTTGCTCCCCTTTTTTGTGATTCTACTTCAGGGATTCTCAACCTGCAGCCCGTGGCACCATTTCTTGTGGCCCCCCACTGCCTCCACCTCACCAGAATGTGCAATGTGGTGGAGGAAGGGCAAAATGGCCGTCCGGTCCCTGAAGCTATCTGAGGAAGTGTGACCTGGCCCATGGCTTTAAAAGTTTGAGAACTCCTGGTCTACTTGATAAGTTTTGAAACCCAGAGGTGGAAAATGCTTAGCAGGTTGCTTTTAATATTTGTTTTAGAGTGAGCAGTAGTCTTGCTTTGGTAGCCAACATGGAAACACAGGGAAATTATAATTACAGAGGGCAATTTAAAATGTTCTTCAGCTTTGTTATTGTTGCTCAGTTACACAATTGAATCCAACCCCTCATGACCCCATATACCAGAGCACACCAAGCTCCTCTCATCTGTCATCCTCCGGAGTCCACCCAGATCCATGGCTACTGCATCAACTATATTGTTTCATTATCTCTACTTTTGCCTTCTCTGCCTAGCTCTTCTGGTGGTTTAGTGGTTAAGATGCTGAGCTTGGAGACTGGAAGTCAGGTTTTGATACCCAAGTGCTGCATGGGGACATGAGCCTCATCCGGGTATCCCCTGAGCAGAGTTTCTCCAGTAAAAATCATTTCAACCCAGAGTAATCTGTGCCGAAATTATTATTATCCTATACCTCCCCCTTCTCCTTTTGCCATTGATCTTTCCCAGCATCAGGGTTTTCTCCAATAAGACCTCTCTTCTCGTTTGATGGCCAAAGTATTTGAGCTTCAGTATCACTCCTTCCAAGAAGCAGTAAAATTTGGTTTCCTTTAGGACTGACATTTTTCATTTCCTTGCAGTCTAGGAGATTCTCAAAAGTCTTCTCCAACACCACAGTTCAAAGGCATCTATTCTGCCTTCTGCCTTCCTTATAGTCCCATCTTTCACAGCCATACATTACAACTGGGAACACCATTGTGGTTGTCAGGGATATTTAGTTCCTTCTTGTATAGTTACTATGTTTATTTTTGCCAACTTTTCTTAATCTCTTCTGCTTCTGTTAGGTCATTGTTATGGTTCTCCTTTATCATAGTCATTTTTGCTCAAAACATTCCCTTGATTTTTCCTAATTTTTGAAGAGATCTCTAGGCTTTTCCATTTTATTGTTTTCATATATTACAGTACTGTACTTTGCACTTTCCATTTAAGAAGGCCTGCGGCATACAAGTCTAATTAATATAATAATAATAATAATAATAATAATAATAATAATAATAATAATAATAATAATAATAATAATAATAATAATAATAATAATAATAATAATAATAATAATAATAATAATAATAATAATAATAATAATAATAATAATAATAATAATAATAATAATAATATGTCCTTGGTGTTTCTGTTTTGACTTTGTCTTGGACTTTGCTCCTTTTCTCAGCTATTTGTAAAGCCTCATCAGACAGCTTTAGTCTAACAGATTTAAATTGTAAAAAGCTTCTGTACAGTACATAATTTAAGATAACACAATACCTTTGTGCATGAATACAATGCAGAGGCTATGCAATATAAACTGTTAGTTCTGTTTTTTTAGTAGTGGAGGATAGCCTTTCTGACAAAACCTATTATAAGCCTAATTAGTTGAAAACCTGATGTCAAGAAGAATGCTTGTAGGATTCACACAAGGCAAATGTGTTCACTCACTTGCTTCTCCAGCTTTTAAGTAATAAGCATGACCATAGTGTGACAGTAAATAAAGTAGAATACGGCTGCTAAAATAATGACATACATTAATGGTATAAGGAATGTTTACCCTGCATTCCTATCTTTTAGTGTCCACAATTAACCTGCTCCACAGCTGAGAAAATAATTCTTGCCAACGGTGATAAATGGGCACTGCTTCTCATGGAAGCAGCAAAAATATTTATAGAACTTACTACAAGCAAATGCTTATCAAGATATAGTGATATGTTTGCTGATTTTGCTCCACAGGATGTACTGGAGGTACAGTTAAAAACATCTAAATTATTCTATACTATTATCAAATCAGTTCTATCTAGCAAGGTTAGTCTTAGTAGGTTTGTTTTTTTCTTCTGAAGTGTATTTATGGTACTTGCATCTACGAGGCCTACATACGTAACACAAAGGGAAGGGAAGGGAAGGGTCAAGAATAATACCAAATCAACTAATACCAGAATTTGGAAAAATAGCAATAGCCATGCTTGCTGGGGAAATTTTTAGCAGTAAGATAAAGGTTGCCCTTGCTTGAAAGCCAGTCATATCCTACTCTAGGGTTCAGTGCTCATCTGAACCCTAGACAGCCAGCACTGTCTGAATTATTTTCTAGGCCTGGCAGGCCTAGACAGCTAGCGCTGTCTGTGTTTTGCAGAGGTTTCCGATGACATGTGGCAGGCTTGACTAGACACGGAGTGCACGGAAGGCTGTTTACCTTCCCACCGAAGTGGCACCTATTTATATTCTTGCAATTTTTTGCTTTCGAACTGCTAGGTTGACAGGAGCTGAGACAGAGGCAGGAGCTCACTCCGTCATACAGTACTCCACTCTTGAACTGCTGACTTGCCACCTTCCAGTTGTCAAGTTCAGCGCCTTAACCACTAAGCCACAGCAGTCCCCTTTTTAGTAGTGGAAGGAAAAAAATCGGCCAAACGGTGTAAAATACAGAAGAAATCCAAAAACCGTTCGTGGCAAGTTCAAAACTGAATCTTTATTCCGGAGGAATATAACATGTATGAATGTTGAATAAAGGATTAAATCTCAACAAAATGCTTGTTTTCTTATCACAATTGAAAAACTTAAAGTAGATAGATAGATAAATCTTTATTGTCATTGTCCTGCACAGAACAACTTCTCTTATACTGAAAGAAAGTCTTAAATCTTCAACAAAAGTAACTGTAAATAGTAGTCTTCTTAGAGTAAAAACTCAAAATAAATACTTTTCTTATATATTCAAGATTTGTAATCCACAAATAAGCAAAAATGGTTAAATTCACCGGTTACAAAAACTTTTCGGAGCGAAGTCCTTCATCAGAGTAAATTGCTATCTGTAGAAACAAAATTTCAAATTACTACACATACTATAACCATTATTACACATTACTACACAATATCTCATATAGGTATACAATAGACCAGGAGCACAATATATTCGTGGTTTACAGAATAATAAAACTTACATTAACTTAAATTTTGTAGTTGTGTTCACAGCCTCACTTTTTAGTAGTAACAATCCTCAAAAATACCTACTGTATCCCAACCACTATCTCACTATTCATCTATACCCAAAATTTTAGCCTCTCTCCCTTTGCAACTTAGACTGTAAAATCCTGCTGGTGATGGCTTCTTTGCTGTCTGTGTAGATTTTCTATTGTTGCAACCTGAGCTCATGCACAAATCAGTATAGACCTGAGGTTTGGGTTCAGACCTATCTCTGGTGAAAAGTGAAAGACGCATGAAGATCTAGTCTAACAGATTGCAAATAATCTCCCCCCCAACCTATTCTGTTCATACTTGATTTAACCACAAGCGTTAGAACAAATGTCATATGATCCTTCTGGTACGTTGATGCATTATGTTTGGTTTCTGTTTTTTTATTAGGCTGTTAAAAGAATCACATGCTGTGGTTTGAAGACCAGGAATTCCTGTCTGTTTTCACTTCTGTTATAATGAGGTAAAAGAAATATCTAGCAGAGGTTGTCTTGGGATGTAGACGAGCTGCTGATAGTATACTATGGAGATGCCATCTGGATTTTCTGAATCCTGGTTGGTTGGTTGTCAGAAAATTTGAATAACTTGTCACGAAGCTAAGTCTAATATTCAGTCCGCCAAACCTGACAACATGAACTAATCTATAAATTAATTATGTGATAAAGTTATTCTGTGTCTTAGCACACCTTATCTATGAAATACACAAGGTGCTACCAAAAAACACCAGAATCCATATTCTTTTGTGGTTGGTGGCAGAGAAAAACATAGATGATGTCGAGGGAGAATCCACACTCTAACCACAGTAATTAAAGAAAGAAACCAACATTTTACTTGAGGCCATGAAACCATATTTTTCCCTTTCATGGAAGAAGCAACATACGCTCAAATAATCCTTAGTAAAGGGTAAAGGTTTCCCTTGCTCGAAAGCCAGTTGTATCTGACTCTAGGATCCAGTGCTCATCTGTTTCAAAGCTGAAGAGCCAGCGCTGTCTGCTCCTGCAGATGTTTCCGTGGTCATGTGGCAGGCATGACTAGACACCGGAGCGCACAGAACGCAGTTTACCTTCCCACCGAAGTGGTCCCTATTTATCTACTTGTAATTTCTTACTTTCAAACTGCTAGGTTGGCAGGAGCTGGGACAAAGACGGGAGCTCATTTTGTCCTGCAGTATTCGGGAATCGAACTGCCGACCTCCCACCTTCCAGTCAGCATCTTAGCCACTTGAGCCACTGCAATCATCCTTATGAATATATTATTAAAAGATGCAAACATGTATCCACTTGGGTGGTTAGATGAAGACTTGGCTCACCTAGATTCAAATGGCTGAGAACCCATGAAGTCATAAAGCTGGTTAGATCAATCACTATTTGTCAACCTGCATATTGGTCTGAGAAGATACTTTGAGACTGACCCATATATAAATATACTAAGTACCTTTGTAATTTTACATGTTTCAGTCTCATGCATCAAATACAGTAGCACCAAATTTATGATACACATGTAATATCCTTGCTCACTCTACTATAAGAAGTTACAGCTTGTTTTCCTAGTGTATTAGTTGTCATACTGTGCCATAGTTTTATGACTTGCTGTATTTAATGAACTTTAGCTGTTTGATTAAAGAATACTAAAGGCCAAAGGTCAAACTTCTTTAACCTCTTGGGTCAGTGCAAAACCCTGTCCCTAGCGAATCCTGACAAATTGGTTAAGCTGCAGGGAAAATTCTGCCAAATACATTCAAAAGGAAAGCTGCAATAATGCTGCATTTAATCAAAATTTGCTTTTTTTTTGTCCTGAAAGGTGTAATTCATCTCCACAGCATTTTCCTTGATATTTTAAACAATATGTTTTCTTTACTGCCAATTGCAGCGGTTGAGTTTGCAAAATTTTTCCTAGAGTAAGGAAAAATATGAAAAAGAGAATATTGCCAGCACACTTAATCTATTGACATTTTATTATTTGGGAAATACCAGCAATCTCTGTCACTTCACAGAATACTTTTGTCTTTGACCAGCTGGTATAAATATAGTCTTTATAGAAATAGAATTGCAGAAACGTATGCAAGCCATTTCCATTGGGGTGATTGTCTTAATCTATTACAGCAAAAAGAAAGGAGAGTCTTATAACACCTTGAAATATTACATATTTTATTTGGCATATGCTTTGGTAGATTGGAGTCCACCTCTTCAGCTGCATGGCATCAATCCAGTCTGTGCATACATAGCTGCTTCCATACTTATACAGAGATAATGTGTGATAACTGGTATCACAGATAAATTTACTTCTAAATGGAGCTGTAAATTATGCAATGTTTTGCCATTTAGAAAACTTCCTCTTGCTCTAATCAAAAACTAAACTGCTCAGAGGATTAGAAAGACTACATTGGAAGCTATTGAGGAATCTACTTTCTACAACACTACCCGTTCCACCCCTATTCAGTGACCAGAATGGGACTAAAATAATTGTGTGAAAACCATTGGTCAAAGTCAAATTTCAGATTCTTCTCCCTGATCGGCAACACTCTGAAATAGATCACTGAGGTTCTTCATATGAGCTGGAGATAGGAAAAAATCTGGGTTTTCTGTCACATGGTTAGCTACTATGTATTTTCTGCTTCAATTTGTCACTCTACCCCAGGAGTTCTCAACCTTTTAAAGCTGGGGGCCTGGTCACACTCCCTCAGATAGCTTCGGAGCCTGGACGGCCATTTTGCCCTTCCTACACCACACGGCACTTCCTGGTGTGGTAGAAGCAGGGGGGGGGGGGTGTTACATGAAACAGTGCCATGAGCCACAGGTTGAGAATTCCTGCTCTACACATTGAAAGCTCCATGGGGCAAAGACACTCTCTCATGTTCCTCAGATAGGGCTTCAGTTAAAGAGTTAAATTATTTTACATGTTGTTGATATAAAAAAAAATATTTCAGTCATAAGGTGTAATGGAAAGGGAGTAGATACAATGTGTGTCATAGTTTATAATGCTGATTTGTGGGCAGTTCACTTAAGGTCCTGTTAAAACTTGGAACAATGGATGTGTTTTAATGTTTCAAAATACATATAGTTTCACATTATAGTACACTGCAAGACTGTGTGTAAGTATTTATATATGCCAGACTGCAAAATAAAATAAACAAGACATGTTTGAGATTTCATGGCTAGCAGTCTCAGTTGCTTCCAATTTATTTGTTCACTAGGATTTCTTTCCATTAAATTTAATTGAAGCAGCTGTCAAATAATTCATGAAAATGTTTAAAAAGAGACGTAGCTTTTTGACTGTCCTTATGCATAACCTGTATGGTGGACAAGAAGCTGCTGTTAGGACACAATATGGGGAAACAGAATGGTTTCTTATAAGCAAAAGTGTCAGACAAGGGTGCATTTTATCTCCTTATCTGTTCAATCTGTACGCAAAATGTAGTCATACAGAAACTTGGGCTAGATTCAAATGGAGGAGTGAAAACTGGCGGAAGAAAAATCAATAATTCAAGATAAGCAGATGACACCATTTTATTGGCAGAAAACAGCAATGACTTAAAACAACTTCTGATGAAAGCCAAAGAAGGACTTCAATGGAACATTAAGAAGACAAAAATCATGACTACCGAAGAACTATACAACTTTAATATTGGCAACAAATAAATTAAAATAGTGATATATTTTATGTATCTTGATTCAGTAATCAGTCTAAATGGAGACTTTAGCCAAAAAAATCAGAAGACTCAGACTTGTGGGGGTGGCAATGAGGGAATTAGAAAATATCAACATGCATAAAAATGTATCACTGAATACAAAGGGCAAGATCATCGGCATATTGTATTCCTGATCACTATGTATGGATCCCAAAGCTGGACTATGAAGAAGGCTGATGGGAGGAAAGTACTCATTTGAAATATGGTGTTGGAGAAGAACTCTGTAGATACCCTGGACTGCATGAAAGATAATAATTTCATGTCAGAAATTATTCTGGGTTGAAAGGATTTTTGCTGGAGAAACTCAGCTCAGGGGACACCTGAATAAGGCTCCTTTCATGTCCCTAAGATGAACAAGAAAGATGAACAAATGGCTGCTTGAGCAAATCAAGCCTGAATATCTTTGGAGGCAAACATGACAAAACCGAGGTTGTCATGCTTTCTGGAAAAGCAATAATGTTGGGGAAAGATGAAGGCAGCAGGATAAGTAGAAGACCAAATATAAATTGGATTGATTCCTAAAGGAAGCCACACACTAGTTACAGTGATGGTGAACCTTGGCATTCCAGGTGTTCTTGAACTTCAATTCCCAGAAGCCCTGATCGGCAGGAGTGTTGACTTGGGCTTCTGGGAATTGAAGTCCAAGAACACCTGGAGTGCCAAGGTTCACCACCATCACTAAGAGTTTACAAGAGCTGAGGACAGGATGTGTTAAAAATCGCTCATTCATAGAGTCACCATGAAGGCGACATGACAGCATATAGCAACATCCGTTCATTTTCTAAAATGCTTAAGAGTGAGGCTTTTGGTGATGTGAAAGGAAAAAAGAACTATTCCTAACTATTTATTGGCTTAACTGAGCCAGTTTTTACCCATGGTCTAGCCAAGCCTGCAGCCATGCTGACCAATAGGGCTTTCTTCTCCAGTAAATTTAATTATACATTTCCAGACTATGGAACATTGACTTTTGATGTCATTGTTTTACTTACCAACTTGGAGTTCTATAGATGTACTAGTTTCTTGTAAAAAATAGTCCCACCCTCTCTTATATTTCTAATTTTTCCCAAAAATCTGTTTTATTGAAAAATACTTGGCTATCTTTTTCTTCCAGTCAGAACCATTCAGTTTCAATTTAAACAATGTGCAGCAGGTGAGTTTCACATGCATTTCAAGAAGAAATGATTCACCTTAGGGAAGGCCTGTTGAACCACATGTGGAAAAGAGTAACTTCCCATTTCCAGATACAGCTATGAAATATCTGTATTGAGTGCATAATTCCAGCATGAATTTTATTTTAGTTAGTCATCTGGGTAGATATGGATATAGAGCTCTTATTAATAGAAATGGGTTACAACGTTTTGCAATATCTTCAAGAAAACAATGGTTAGGTTGTTAATCAGTCTTTCCCGCCTGCTTAATAAAAACAGTATGTATACTCATGCATGCACCCACACACATACATGTCTAATTCACAATTATATCACAGGCATCTGATTTATTTGTGAAATTCCTAGGGTTTTTAAGAGAGAGGTGAAAAACCTTTAGGATAGCAAAGTGAGAAAGAGAAAAAAATTAGTGCTGTTTCCAAATATATTTAGCAAGTTACTGTGCAAACCAGTGAAGAGTAACGGTGTTTTGGGGTTAGAAAATTAAGCATTAAGAATCAGGGGAAAATGTGAAGACAGACTGTTCTTGGTTTTGCCATTACTTATGAACTAGAGAGACTAGATTTAGTGCCAAAAATTTGAAAATTCTACATGAAGGAATCCCACGATCTGTGCCAAGAAAACCTAAATTCAGCAGTCAGAATAAATCACACAACGATGTGCTTTTATGGGTTTTAAAAAACCTACATTCACCATATTTCCTCTGGTTTACACAGAAATCAGAATTTGACAGGATGAAATGTGAGTGTTGATTTACATGTATAAATATATATCTGAGGGATATATGGATTTAAATTAATTTTGTAACTAATATTTTTCAGCCCTCCCATGATACAACAATTCAGCTACCTGAGATTGCCATTTTGCTCTTGCTAATACGATGGCAAGAGCTTTTGAATAGTCTGAATGTGGGTAGCTGTTTGATCCAGCCCTTATAAGCGCGAGTCCAGGACAACGGTGAACAAAACAGCAACAGGCTTTATTACAACAGACATTAGAGTTCAGCTTACAAGGTGTTCCGGATCCCTAGATGGCTATACATTCCTAACAGATTCAGTCCCTCCGGCAATAGGCAAATGCTAGCTACCAGGATTGTAACATAATGGAGGGGCCCAGGCTTAGTGCAACCCAGGCTACCTGTGGAGTAGGAAGTATAGAGCCGGTCCAGCCCCACCCTTGCTTGTTTGTGGGGCTTATATAGTGTCTCTCTGGCAGTTGCTATTGGACACAATGTAGCAACCCGCCGGACAAACGTAACTAACCAATCAGTGTAGGGGATATATGAACGTAACCAATGACAAACAGGATCATAAACTGTAACCAATGGTAGGGCTTGGATTAGCATGACTGGCGCACCATTTTTGCACGGGATTTCATGCCACTTTAGGCTTCAATTAAGGATGGCGGGAAACCTGGACTACTTGTGAATGTACCTTAATACACAACAATAGCCTTGCTTTGTTAGTACAAAATCAAAACATGAAGTAATGTAGCAGCTTTGAGACCAACAAGTTTATTTCTGTGTGAAATTTCGTGGATACAAGTAGAGTTGCCATAATTCTCTCCCACAAATCCAGGACAGAAGTACTGTATACTTTTTTTTTAATGTGTTGTTTGTTAACCACCCAGAGTGGGCAAGACTTCCCAGATGGTAAAAGTGGAATTAAATAAATAAATAAGAACACAAGAACAGCCTTGCTGGAACAGGCCACAGCCCATCCAGTCCAGCATTCTGTCTCACACAGTGGCTCACCATTTCCTTCAGGGTATTCCCATGAAGATGCCTTCACCTGTTTAGGATTCCCTGGAAATGGGCAGGTTATCTACAAAACAGCCTTCACCCTAATAATCCCAGCCACTGCTTCCCCACTGGCGAGGGCCAAGCTCAGTCTAATCACACATAAACACACTCTCCTCCAGGTACACACTCACTGGAAGCAAGGTGCAGGCAAGACCGAGGCACAGGCAGCCCTCTCTGGCTTGGTGGCTGGCATGTTTCTTTCCCTTCTCTTCCTCCTCAGGCGCTGCTTTCCCCTCCCAACCTGCAGAGCCGTGGCTGAGCAAATGAGAGCTCAAGACAGATAGGGACTAAGAGGGAGGTACTTCTCACCCTCTCTCCCTCTATGTGTGTGAGTGAGCAAGTGAAAGCTCAAGATGGTGGAGGGACTAAGAGGGAGGCACTTCCCACCTTCTCTCCCTCTCCGTGTGCGGTGCATTGCAGCAAGGCTCTGGGTGTTATAAAATACAAATCAGTAAATTTTTAAAATCCGGGATTTTAACATTATTTTTATTGAACTGGCCAGGACAATTTTTAAAAATCTTTTTATCTGGGACAATCCCGGTTTTCTGGGACGTATGGCATCCCTAGATACAAGGCACTTCTTCAGACTCATATATGTCTGAAGAAATGAACTGAGCTCATGCAATCAGTTTGGGAATCTTAATGGTGGCAAATATTTTTATTTTGCATTTCCTGTTTATGGTGAGTTTGTCCTAATAGCTTCCAAACTCCTCGCACCCACAGTTGGGCTCTGTTTTTGTAACAGAGAAGGGCATTTTATTTCCCCAGACGGTCCCTTCAACAACACTGGGAGGGAAGCTCAGAGTCTGGCATTTGGAAAACACATCGCTCTGAGGAGAACAGTACATTCACAGAGCCTTATATTGAGAGCATGAAGAACTCTTGCCAAAAAATTAGCTGCCCCCTCAAAAAAGGCACATCAAAGCTCCCCATATTACCAGTTGAAATGACTGTTCATTCTATAAAAAGGTATCTCACTTGCTGGAATTTGGGGTCCCCAAAATAGCATTTTTGTTTGTAAGTTTAAGAAAAAGAATATATAACTTTCTCATCACTTCCATGGACCATAGAGGTGGGGGAGGTTATAAATAGTTCCGATGCAGCTCTTTTATCCTCCAGAGTTGCCCACCAAACTGTTGATTTTCTGATTCACCAATGGCTACCTTTGTACCAGATTAAACTTTACTAAAACTTTAAAATAGGTGGTTTGGCAGAAGGAGCGCCAATTCCAGATGAATGTATTAGCAATTAAAAGGAGGAGGGTGAAGCCTAGCTGGGAAGTCAAAAAGACAGATGTTGTGATTAAAGAAGACAGGTGTTGGAAATTGGGGGTGGCTGTCTTGCTTTTGAGAAATTCTAACCACCTACCTAAAGTTCTTTTATTTGGATTAACCACATTTTGCTGAGTGAGCCTGAGACAGATATAGGCCAAGTTGTGCCTTTCCATCGGAGTGCTAAGAAAAAAACCTATCAATTTGTAACACATTTTGTCACAGGAGAGGCACCTATGCTTCTCAGAACTGTATAGCAGAGCCATGTTTTGTTAGTGCAACTACTGCGACTTGCTGTGCACAGTGCATAGGCAATGTCGAAATCTGAATCACACCAAGAAAATAATAGGCATAAGTGTCCCCCTGCCCTCCCCTGACAATTTTTCAAAGACAGAACGATATCATAATACTGAATCCCTTTTTTTAAAAAAAAAATGACTTTAGCTCCAGAAATACCTTACTAGTTATGAATTACTAGCCAATGTTCTATAAGTGAGAAATTTTCTGAAGGTTAGCTTATTTCTTGCTCACCCTCCTTCTTCTTTGTTATTCCCCACTCCTTTTTTTTTCCCTGTCAGTTTTTCTATCAGGAGACCAGAACATTTTGGAAATGTTCTCTACTCAAAGTGCCAGATCCAAACCATGCTCAGTGACTTTGCAGAGGAAATTTGGACTACAAATTGCAGCTTCCCCTTAGCAGCGTGTCCTGAAAATTAACTTTTCCAGACTCAGCTGATGTTCCTGTTACAGTATCTGCAAACATGAACTGTATTAGAACTGTGAGACACAACCAAATATTCTTGTAAGTGAACATACATGCGATTTCTCTAAGCTTACAGGAAAGAAAGATCCACTCGGGGTAACTCCATTTGGAATTGTTTCTTCTGTATGTGGCTGTATGTCATCTGGAATTGCGTTTTTTCATGTTAACAGTGCAGCTTGTGGTTCATTTTTCAGAATCACGGCAAAGACTGTAAAATTGCCTTTTGACTATGTAGTTTGACGGGTGGGTGGGGACAGAAACAGAGACTAACGTGTTGGCCAAAAAGGAAAGAGAGAAAAGTGGGAGCGGAATCTATCCAGTGCAAACAGTTTGGGAAAAAAATCTTAAACTTTTTTTACAAACATAATAAATTACAAGCACTTCTGGGGAGCTTCAGTGATCTTCTGATTGTTAAGATCAAAACTGGCCATTTATAATGTAAATAGGACTTGGTGAAATAGTCCTGAACTGCAGAGAGGAAAGGTTTCTTGGCATGTGCAACTAGCAAGTCCAGATTAAACCTCCAGACTTGTTAACTGTCTCTTAAACCGTATATAATCTGGCATGGTAAAACCTACGCCCAGCAGCCAGACCAAAGTCTATAAGTAGACATTTCCTTCAACACAAGCTTTGTTTTCAGAGTCTGGCCTAGGGTGATAATGACATCACCAAGTGCTTGTTTTTCTGTACAGAAAGACAAACATTTGCCACTCCCTACACCTGGGAATCCTCTAAAATGGGAAAGGAACAGAGGGGGAGGGTTTGACATATCGGGAGGGGTCAGAGAGAAATTGAGGCTCAACCTGTGTCTCAAAACACATTGAAGTGATTTTAAAAGGTGGCATTTTGCTTGAAAAGGAAAGAGAACAGCCAAGCCGTGGCTGCAACATTGAATTGATTAATTGCTTACTGCAATTGACTCGAGACGTTGAGTTCTGCTTCCAGTTAACAGGACAACATCTTCTAAAATTATATGACTGTTTGATCTAAGTCCTTGTAAAAACTGCAGATGGCAGGGCCTATCCTAAGAGAGACAAGCTTCCTTTTCTTCACACGTAAGGAATACAATGAACATTTTTACTGTCAGATATTTGTGTACTGTATTTATGTATATTTATTTGATACAATGGGGTTGCAAAGGATCGGACTCGACTATGCGACTGAACAACAACAACAAAAGTCTTTTTTTCTCCCCAAAACAGGACTCAAGATGGATGACAAAAAGATCTACTAGATCAGGGGACAGATACAAGAAGTATAAAGTGCAAAATAGAAATGAATGAATTATAATGTTGCAACACAGATGTACTACACACAATTAAAGGGAAAGACAACTGTATTTCCATTAAAAGACCCTCTTTGAACAACCAGTTATTTTGCCAAAAATCTACCTGAATAAAAAAGATCTTTGCCTATGAATGGGTGCTTCTTGCTTTCGAGCTAGTTTTTCTCGTTGTTTTAACAATAAATATCAAGTTATCATTAACAAGAATCACAACATCCAAAATGAGGAGGAATTCAAAGTTAGTACAGTTCTGAAATAACTCCAGGAGCTAAAGTGTTGTTAGTGAATGCATGAAAGAAAGTAGCACTTTAAGTACCAGAAGAAATCTGATATCTTTAGTGTATGGGACCAAGGACACCAGGACAGCCGAAGAGCTGGCTTAACACAACTTTATTACATGCTGGTCAGAGGGAACATGAGGTAATGGCGGACGAACAGCTCAATATATACAGTGGCTATACATTTGAATGTGGCTCCTTGATAGCCTATTGGCTACAGGCTGCGTGACGTCATTGCAGGTCACGCCCTTCTTGTCCCGGTGAAGGTAGTGGCGGGAATCTTCCCGCGCTGTTGTTCTAGGTGAGTCTTGGACCAATGAGCTTGGACGCTCGCTATTGCCATCTAGTGGTCACTAGCTCGCGTCCTATTAAGGTTACAGTGATGCAGCTGGAGGTTACAATGTTACACATAGAAAAGGTTACATTGGATACACATGGATAGGTACATTGTTTAAAGGCACAGGCTTTAGGACACAACAATATCTAAGCAGAATATTGGCTATCATCAGTCTTCCTGTTCTTAACTCCTCAGAACAGTTCTTCCAAAGACATTCCACAACAGTCTCTCAGGTTCTTCAACCACTAAGTCTGTCTACGTTTAGAGCCTTGTCAGGGTCCCCTACTCTCCATAAACTCCAGATGGCTCTGCTGCCATAGTTGGGGTTTGTTTTTGTTTATCTCACACACTAGTTATCTTTCTTTCTCTTCTATTGCCAGATCAGACTACCTGATGATTAGATGGTACCATGTATGCACCAATTCAAATTGACAATTGATAAATAATGCATTCAAAGACATGGAAAATGGTCTGTGAATGCTTATGGCAAATAAAACTTGTCTTTAAGATGCTACAATTTTCTTATTGTACCAGATGCATAATCTTTGAACTCAAGACTTGATTCCTGTCTTTTTTGGGGTTGCCATATGGATAGTCGATGATCTGATATGTTTATGTTTCCATATTTTTAAGATCAAGAAGACAAGTAACAATTAAGATAACCCAGGGTGTTAATGTTCATTTTCTCTTGACAGATTTCAGGATGACATATTTCTAGAGCATATACTTAGACATTTTTATATCCAGAAGTCAAGTGGGTATATGTCTTTTCAAACACTCCTTCTCTCTTTGAAGACCAGTAGCTCCGTATGTGGAGCAACTGTCTCCTTAATCTAAGCTGCTGAGAAACAGCACAATCATAAGAGGCCACTTATTTGAATGGATTCTTTGCACCTAGGCAAGCTTAACTATGCAAAGAAAACAGATCTTGTTTATTGAGGATTTTACTGGAAAAGGTTACTCTCTTCCCCAATATTCAGCCATACAACAGCCAATTTTTCTTCCTGGAAAATCGCCATTTTGCTTGCTTGCTCCCTGTCTCTCTTTCAATAGTAAATAAAATGTCCTTAAGCATGAGATAAAGCTCTTAAACCCAGAGTCTTGTGACATCTTGGAAACATACAGTGTTAATTTAATGAGTTTTAATGGATAGCAGCCCATTTCTTCAGGTGTTTGGAATATATCTTCAGTAACAGACATTTGTATATGAAAGATGGCAGGTGATTAGGAATGCTGTCCATAAAAACCTATGCCAAATAAAATTTGATAACCTATAGGTTCATAAACCAAGCAGGAGAAACATCAGAGTGCCAGCAATTATCTCTTTGCATAGAACCCAACTGACTTCACCCCTGCACTACTTATTTCAGCAAGATTCCTTGGAGGAAAGTCCCAAAGTACTAAAGGGCTGAAATCAGTAGTGGGCATCAGCAGGTTCACACCAGTTCACCAGAACCGGTAGCAGAAATTCTGACTGGCCCTGCCTATCCAAGTTTTGAAATAAAGTTGTCCTAATTCAGGTGCAACACAGGGCTCTCCCCTGGCCACACCCACCATACCATGCCCACAGTGTGGTAGTAATTTTTTTTGAGCCCACCACTGGGTTCTACAAAATAATTTTTAAAAGGAAATGATACCCATTGGCTTTCTGAGTTTTTTCATCTTTCATATTGTTGTTGTTCAGTTGCACAGTCTAGTCTGATCCTTTGCAACCCAATGGGCCATTATATGACAGGCTCCTCTATCTTCCACCATCCTCATCAGCCCACTCAGGTCTGTGCTCATTGCATCAACAATGCCATCTATCCACCTCATCCTCTGGCACCACCTTTTCCCTTTTCCTTCTATCTTTCCCAGCATCAAGGTCTTCTCAGGTGAGTCCTCTCTTCTCATTTGATGGCCAAAATACATGAGCATCATCTTCAGTATTTGTCCCTCCAATGAGCAGACAGGGTTGATTTCCTTCAGGATCAACTGATTTGTTCTCCTCGCAGTCTAGGGGATACTCAAGAGTCTCCTCCAGCACTACAATTCAAAGGTGTTCTATTCTTCTGTGTTCAGCCTTCCTTATGGTCCAGCTTTCACAGCCGTACATTACTACTGGGTATACAATTGCTTTGACTATGCAACTTTTGTAGGCAGGATGATGTCTCTACTCTTTATTGTGCCACCTAGGTTTCTTATTGCTTGCCTCCCAAGAAGTAAGCGTCTCTTTATTTCGTGGCTGCAATCTCCATCTGCAGTGATCTTGGATCCCAGGAAAGTATAGTCTCTTACCGCTTCCACAAATACACTTCAACAAATGCCAATGAGTTTTGAATTATACTTTTTTGTTGTTGCAAGGCTTTTTAGTGGTTTCATTGCAACTACAGACTATCATGAGCTGTTACTCTAGAAATATGTGTTTGTAACTTCTTCTTCCATGTCAAAATGAACCCACCTTTTGGTGAGTTCATTCTGCAGTTCCTTTTGCCTGACCTAGTGTGAGAAAATTTAGCCGGCAACAAAAGGTTGCCATTATCCAGGTATGCCCAATTGTGATTCAAAAATACCACAATCTTCAAGGAGATTCTTTCTGTGTACCCCATGTTTGTAATTTTAACTACTACAGCATGTCAGCCACTCCACTTATATGAAACAAGCAAGATTTTGAAGCAATTTCTTGTAGTTCCTTGCATTCTTGTTATCTAAAATTCTCAATATTCTTATATTCACAGACAGCTAAACTATAACATGCAAACAAAGCTCATATCAAGACTTGGGTGGTAGGTTTTTCTGTCTTGTATAAAAGAACAAAGGAAAAAAGAATCAAAACATTTTCCCATATATATTTATCGCTGCTGTTTTTTCCTTGGTAACTTACTATAATTCATAATTAAATAGCAGTGGAGTAAGAAAGTACCCATTACATACACTTTTTTGCTAATTGCCACCATTTCCTAAATCTCTCTCTCTCTCTCTCTCTATCTTCCTGAAAAGATAAATAGAACATATTATAACTGCTGTGGATTCAAGTTTTTGTCTTAGAAGAAAACACTTGCATTGAAAATATTTTCTTCTTAGGTGCAAACATTATGCTGGCTTTGTACAAACTACAGCTTAGAACTTTCTTTGAGAACATGTAGTTCTGTCTCGTAACATGTGCCTCCATTCTTTTGTGCATGTTCTCACTTCATTTTCCTTTAACCTTGGTTTTCTGTTAAACACACAGAGACTCTAAAAATAGTTACTACTAGCAACGGGTGCCCTTGATATCTTTGTATGAAATCTGAAGGTGTGGACTGGGTTTACAAATTCTGTTGTTGTCAAATTTATTTGTATTAGAGGTGTATTTTGTAGAGAAAGTTAAATGCTTATTTATTATTAATAAAAAATGAATAGCATAATATTTCATAATACATTACACAGCAATATATATTACACGGCCTTGCCCATTTTTTTTTTTACCGTAGGCCAACCTTTCCCATGGAAACCTTATGGTGTGTGTGTGGGTCACTCCTGCCTCCCTTCCTCAGTCTCTCCCCTCACCCATCCCGCTTCTCCGTTCTTCTTATCCTTCCCATACATGTGTCCCCTTTGCGTCCCTATCTGGGACTGTGACATTAGCCAGCTCAATTACATCACGATGATGTCACAATTGGGTGACCTACCTGGGGCTATGACATTATCATCACTATGACATCATTGGGACACACACACACAAACACACACACACTCCTGTTGAGTATACTTCCTTTTGCAGATCAATTTAGGGGCATACACCCCCTCAATGCCTCTACTCAATGCTTTTCTTCAGTCTCTGCTCTCCCTTGTCTGTTCTCCCAGTCATTTGATTCCTGGCTCATTTGGACAATGCTTTCATTGGACTAAACCTGCTTCCCTGGCTTGATTTGGTTTTGGACTCTGGACTGAGACATGGTTACTATTTTGCTTGTCACCTGGTTGTCTTGTGTCCTGGAGTTTGTGCTATTAGCCAGCCACTCACACCCTGGACCCTGCCAGGCAGTGAGAGAGAAAGAATGGGAAGAAAGTAATGTCAGCCTGCATGAGGAAGTATCCCAGAATGATGTCAACCTTGGCTTTGTTCACTGCTAGCCAAGACCTACCCACTCACCACTGGTACCAACAAAACTCCACTTCTTGATGTATCCCTTGGGACAGAGGGGCTGCCCATTCCCATCTTGACAATTAAGAAATAAAACTTTATCATGCTTGTGCATCTGATGCAGGTGAAAATTTTATTGTTTTGCAGGGTAATACAGGCAATAAGTTTGCCAAATGGCTGCATTTATTCTGTTGTCCATTAACTCAAGCCATCAAATGGAAAGTGTGATTAAGAGGTTGCAGGCACTTGTGCAGCCAGTTTTAGGAAAAGCACTTATCAAAGCTGCAGCCTAAATCCTGAATCTTGGGTGCGTCTGAGAATTGTATCATGCTCGGATTCCAGCGTCTTTGAAGTTGCCCGCTTAACACACATTCAGAACATCAATGGTCTGCTGCAGCTTTGTTCAAAGAGGCACAATGAGCTGGAAGAACAGCTGATTGTTTAAAAATAGGAAGATATCTGGGAATACCTCTTTTGGAAGAGATAAAAGAAAGAAGCAGGTCTATGGATGCTAACACAGTGGTGATCCATCATTCAGCTGACAACTGTTCCCTTTTCATCAAGGATATGAGATCTACCATGATGGAGTATAAGCACGGAAGAGGCAGGTGTTTTGTATGGTTTCTTGGAAACCTTTAATAGATCGAAAAGAGACAAGGGGGACATAAAATACAAGACATGTCATCGACCATAGAAAAATCCCAAAGACATCTTTTGAATTTTTCTTTTTTGTTTTCTTAGCTGAGTTCCTGTTGCTTAGTGTAATAATGTTGCAACTAGAACATGTTCATTTGATTAATGACACTTATACGCTTTTACTTACCAAATCTACTCTGGTTATAACTTACTATACTAAACAACAGGATTCCAGCCATTAATGTGAGGAACATCGTACATCCAAGCACTTTTACAGATGTCTGGACAGCCATCAGCTGGAAAATGTTTCTCTTCTTTTTATGAGCATGTTAAATCATATGTTTGTGCTTCACTTGGGATGTATTTGTTTGCTCTTTCAGTTTCTGTATTTGTTATTTTTTAAAAATTGTGTCCATAACCTTTGGTGGCTAATGCATTCACCCTTGTATATCTTACTTTTATAGTTATAGAAGAGTCAGATATGACCCTTGATACTACAAAACACAACTATGTTGTGCTGGTCTAGCTCCCATTCCAGTCCTTACATTTATGCAATGGAATGTTTTAAGAGTGTTGGACTGGAAACTAGGAACCTTGGGTTCAAATTCCCTCTTGGCCATGACACTCACTGGATGAAATTGGGCTTAGTTGCAGAGTCTCAACATGGCCCATCATAAAGGGTTGTTATGAAAAATAAATGGGGAGAGCCATATACACTGCCTTGAAGAAAGGTACAGTACACATGCAACAAATAAGTACATACATAGTACCTCACTGCAGTGTTTCCTGTAGTGGCAAGAACAAAGGACCTTTAGGTATTGTGATCATTCTGTGTTTATTTGATCAATCATCAATCATTGGTCCTGTGTATGTAGGGCCTGCTGAGGTTCATAATATGGCAAAAATGACTTCTCAGAAGTTGGCCACCCCAATATAGGATATCCAATGCCCTCTGAGAACAAGCAAAATGATTGTACATTCCTACAAAAGGCACCTACTGGACTTTTATTCCAGATGTTCCTTGGTTACATTGAGATGTATGAGGTGCGCCTGACCAATAGTATGAATAAGTTAAGAAATACCCGTTGATACTGAACATATTGTGCCAGTGGTTCCCAACATAAGGCCACAGATGTTCTTGGATTGCAACTCCCAGCAATCTTGGCCAGCATAGCCAATGGAAAACGTTTCTGGGAGGTGTAGTTCAAGAACATCTTGGGGCTCAAGTTTAGGAGCCCCATGGTTATGCCTAAACTTTGTTCAATGAAGCTCAGCTGCATTGAGTAAAGTTTGCATGTGTTTCTGGTTAACATATCTCTTTCTAAATACTATTGATATCTGGCCTCTCACAAAGTACATACAGTTGATAACCAATGACATCATGAAGCCAAGGCTCATAGAGTCAAAGCACTAGAATTTTTGAGTATCTGGAACTGTGACATCATTTCCTGTCCTCCCAGTAGCTGTGATGTGTTTGGTGGTGATGAATTTTCTCATGGAATTGTGCATGATAATATAAAGTGTTTGATGATAGTAGGGTTTTGAATGGAAAATTAAGAGAAATTAATTTTGCAAAAGACGTGCTCCTCAGTTGTTGAAATGGATTGATCAAATAGATTGCATTTTGGACTCTTCTTATATGTATACTAGCAGAGGTTGCCCGGCGTTGCTGGGCTGTTTTAAATTGTGTTGGAAGGTTAAATTGTTTGCTAAAAATTGTTTAGTCTGTAATTTTAAAAATGTTTATTTATACAAAAATTTTTTTGGCTTGGCTGGCTGTTTTATGTAACTGAATAATGTTTTAGGTTTTTTTATTTAAATAGTTGTACCATAGGTAATAATGTTAATAATGTTAATAATGTGAAAGTAAATGTTTTTTACATTCAATTTTTTTAAAATGTGTTTTGTTGTTTTGGGTTTTTATTTGAGTTAGAACTCAGCACAGGATTTTAATAATTTTTTATTTTATTGACATATGTTTGTGATTTGTGTTAAATTGTGTTTTCGTGTAATTTTTTTGACTTGTTATTATTGTGACCTTTTGTGTAAAATTGTGATTTTGTGTTATTGTTTTGTTTTGACTGTTGTGGCCTTTTGTTTGGGGCTGTTGTGTGTTTTTGAATTGTTTTTACTATTGTGGCCAGCAGGTGGTGCTGGTAGGGGTTTTCTTGTATTTTGACTGTTTTTTCTCTCCTGGCCTCTGGATGGAGCTTCTTCCGGTAAGTAGTCTCTTTCTTTATTCATTTTGTTTCCGGTTGGTGTGCAGGTAGGACATGTGGTGGTGAGTTGACTTGTTTTCTTTATTTATTTATTTTGGGGGGGTTGGGTTTTGTATTTTTTTACTGTTTGTTTTGTTTTTGATTGTGTTTTTGTTTACTTTGTATTGTTTTTGGTGTTGTTTTTGTTTGTTTTTGTGTATTTTTGGATGTTTTTGATTGTGTTTTAAGGTATTTTTGATAATTATTTATTTTTATAATTTTTTTGTTGTTGTGGCTTTGGGGGGGGGTTGGTTTATTTCTGCGGGCCAGCCTGGCTGGCTGGACCACGGGAATTCCAACACCAAATCTGTCCCCCCAACCCTTCTGGACCCAGGAGACCAGGAAGAGGGGTTCGATTCCCCCCCTCCTAAAAAAACCTCAGTTTTTAAAGAGAAGAAACTCCAATCGGATTTTCCCTTTTAATATCAGGAGGTTGGGTTGGAATCGATCTCCTATCTCGGGTCCCGTGGGTCTGTGAGGGTTGGGGGGGACAAAAGGGATATGTCCTTCCCCCCCCAACCCTTCTGGACCCAGGAGACCAGGGAGAGTGGATCGATTCCCCCCTCCTTTAAAAAAACTCCGTTTTTAAAGACGGAGTTTTTTTGGGGGGGAATCAAACCCCTTTCCCTGGTCTCCTTGGTCCAGAAGGGTTGGGGGGAGGACATACCCCTTTTGTCCCCACAAACCTCCCAACCCTAGGGGAGCCAGCGGAGAGGGGGATCACAGCCCCCCCACCTACTGATATTAAAGGGGAAACTCCAGTCGGGACCTTCAGGCACCGTTGGTGGGGGAAAGAAGGGCGGTTGGTGTTTGCGTGGCTGTGAGGTGGTGAGTTTTTTTAAAAAAAATGGGTGCCGGCTTCCTCAGCGTTCTGTGCGCTCATGTCGCACAGGACTCTGGGGCTTGTAGTTATGGGTTTGTGATTTGTGGTTGTGGTGCATTTTTTTTCTGTGGCTCAATTTTGATTGGCCACGGCGCATTTCTCAATGTTCTTTGTGGTCGTGCCTCTCAACCTGATTGGCTGTGGCACGGCGCAAAGAACGTTGGGAAATGAAGTTGTTTCCCTTTTTTCGCGTTTGTGGGGCTGTTGCCCCACTGCCGTTTTTTCCAATCCTTCGTTGACCTGCGGACCCAG
The DNA here is from genome assembly GCA_035047305.1 of Bradypodion pumilum. Taxonomy (NCBI): domain Eukaryota; kingdom Metazoa; phylum Chordata; class Lepidosauria; order Squamata; family Chamaeleonidae; genus Bradypodion; species Bradypodion pumilum. The sequence continues at coordinate 36,704,280 of JAWDJD010000002.1, read as the reverse complement.
TTCAGCCATGTGCACGAATGGTGGGTGCGGGTCATTAGGGCGAGGCTTAGGAACCTATAGCAAGTTCCAACAGTTAACCCTTGGTTTTATAGGTTAAGATGGTGGCTTTGAGCCTTGTTGAGATAAACACTTGCACATCTACCCAATTGTTGATAAGTAGGCAGGAATAAAAATGCTGGCAGTGTGTCAAACATGGCACATTTTACTATCATTTAGTTTCTTTACTAAAAATTAGTGTGGGTTGGGAAGGCTTTAGTTACTTTAGGATATTACCAGCTGTAAGCCACAGAGGACTGTGGCTTGGAACTGGTTATAAAATCATTGTATGTGGGAATTTTAAGTGTGGCAGCTAATTGGAAGAAAGTGAAAGCTCCCATGGTTTACAACGGTCTTAAAATTTGGCTGAACTGGTTGAGATATAATAATCATATTAGTAACTGTGGGGATTGCCAACCCACATATAGATGGGCTGAGAACTTTGTCATTATTTTTCACAACTAACATTTCACAACTAACTAGTTAAAATGAAAACATAAGATAATTTGTTCAGCCTTCCTTTATGTAAAAGTTTTAGTTGTGTAGGGCATGCTCAAAGAAATCTGCATGGAGAATGTCATCCTTGCTGACATTTATTTTGTCTTAGTAGCTTTTCTGTGGCTGCAAACCACAAGTTATCTGTGCCTAATTTGACCTTTTGACCTTATTAAGGGTATGACCAAGCCAGCTAATGACTGCAGGTTATCAATTGGCCATGGCTTGTCTGGAGGAAAACTGAGGTTAACTACAATTTGCATCTGTACTGCACTGTAAAGCCAAATCTTTGAAAATAGCTTCCCCATTAAAAACAAAATCCTTACCAATCCACTTCCTCACTTCTGCTTTATTCTTGGAGCATTTTATATATTTTTTCATTTTAAAAGCTAATTTTAAGACCTAATTAAATTCTTCCAGTTGGTAGTATCCAAATGCATACACGAACTCTCCATAGGAAGCACTGTAGCACTAAACTCTGCCCTCTTCAGAACAAATCCTGAAACATAAAGAAACAAGACTCTCAGAAAGAAAGGGGAAACACTTGGGAGGAAAGGCATTGTTCATATTAGGCCAGGTTTTGTCTGATTTGGATGGTAGGAGAAATAATGAAATGACTAGTACTGGACAAAGGACTTTTACCAGAGCAATGATTTGTCTATGTGGTTTGGTAGTTTATAAAGGTTGCAGCCTATGTTCAGTTGGTGCCAAAGAATGGTAGAAGAAAGAAGAACAGTGAGTACAGTACTTCCATTCTGGAAATGTTTCTAGAAAATCTTGTATCAGAATTCCCACTATACTACGGTGGGCAGTTTATGTTGCAGTTCTCAAACTTCCTTGCCTGTGGAAAAGATGTTGAACAACACTGCTGAGTTTCAATTAATTTTTCTAGTGCATCATTCTAGGATGAGGTGTGAAACAGCCCATCCTTGACCAAAACACCATTTGGATCTAACCTAGATCCAAACCCTGGACTGCCAAAATGAAGTCACTTTCTTCCCTTTGTCATTGTCCAAACCCAACTCATCAATGCATTCTCTGGCAGCAGTCGGCAGACCAGTGAATGAGCTGGGCTCTGTGTCTCTCCACATTCACACTATGTGTTTTTTGTTGTCTGCCAGCAGTCCCCACTTGAGCATGTTGGTCTTGCATTTAGGGACTCCAACCCTCAGCCTATTCAGGGTTTTCCAAGTGACATAGGGGAGATTGAGATCTTCAGCTATATCCTTCTTTAATTATGCTCTTTGTCCAGTCAACATCTTCCTCCATCTTCTAATTTGCTTTTGCTTTTGTGTACCCTCAAGAATATTTGTTCTTGTCATAAAGCTCTTCCTGGCTCTGAGCCGGCAGACTTGAGGCCCATATCCATTCAGAGCATGACGAGGGTCATTCTCTTGCTTAGTTCTCTCAGCATCTGCTGCTACTTCTCTCTTGATCTTAGGTGGAGCAATACCAACAAGAGGAACATAGGAATGTATCCTTTCCAAATAATATTTATTTTCATGTTATACAGTATATGTAACCTTGTTTTTTAAAGAACAACAACGTACCTCAAATAAAACACTGTTAAGAAGGGTACCTTTGGCGAGCGTGCCTGTGCAGAGCAAGAGGCTTTTGCCATGCCTCTGGGTTACATAATGGCACTATCGATGTGGACCAGTGATTGGTCAGGAAGGGAAAGAGGAGGAGCCGAAGCAGGTTTGAGTGTAGAGTGGTTGGTTTCAGTTCTGTGATGTCGCCGATGACATCAACGACGACAACAACAATGTACCTAAAATAAAACACTGTTAAGAAGAGGATCACTAGGATAACAAAGCACTTGAGCATTACCCCTGCATTCTTACACCAAATGTTCCCAATTGATAGTACAGTAAAACCCCTACTTACGAAAAAAAGTCCATTCCATAGGCTTTTGCTTAAATCGGTTTTTTATGTAACTCAAAGCAAACCCATAGGAATTTTTTTTATGTAACTCGAAGCAAACCCATAGGAAAAAATGATTTTTTTATGTAAATTGAAACAAACCCATTTGGAAATGAATTTTTACATAACTCGAAGCAAACCCATAAGAAAAAGAATCTTTATGTAACTTGAAGCAAACACATAGGAAATCTTGTAAATCGGGACATGGTTTTAGCACAAAATCATTATGCAAGTTGAATTTTATGTAACTTGAGGCATATGTAAGTCGGGGTTTTACTGTACTTTCCAAGTTCTCAGGTTGAGAGTTTCTGCTTACCTTTGATTTTAAAACTAGGGTTGGCCCCCCGACAGACTACAATTACCGCAAGCCATAGCGAGCATAGGCAGTAGTGAAGTATGAAGGAAAATGCAGTCCAATAATGTGTGGAAATCTACACTCTTAATTAAATTGCAGCTGCATGTAGGAGCAGCTGAACCTAAGAGTTCCTGTATGTTTTGCAACTAACCCATTCTCTGACCAGCCTTTCTACATTCTGGGCTGAATGTACAAAATGCTTAACAGGTTTCTCAAACAGATAGCTAATTTGATGTCAGAAATGCTGTACACACATTCTAAATGCCTACAGGACAAGTCAGGATGATAGCATAGTCTACTCCGTGGTATCCCCGAAATTTCAAAACATTGATTGAATTGCAGGCCCACAGAGGCCTACAGATTCCCTCATACCCAATCAATATTCCCATTGGTTTGAAATCATGAGACATGATTTCCAAAAACATCTGGAGAACCATGGTTAGGAACCGGTGCTAGAACTTTGGAAGGACAGGGGGAATATGTCTGTGTTGGGATTTGGAAGAGGCCATCCATTGTTCTTTTCTTGAAGCATGCCTTCGCCTGATTTTGCTCTGGCTTAATGTAGTTTGTCTCTTCTTTTTCTTCTTTTCCGTATCCTCTTTGTTGGATGTAACATAAGCCTCCCAGGGTGGGATGAGGTCCTGTTATAAGTGGGAAACTTTGATCTGAGGGAGCTTTTTTCATCTCGATGGATGAATAGGAAAAAAAGGTAACAGTTGCTGGTTCCTGTTCTCTCTAGTCCCCAATGTTCCCCAAAAATCTGTTCTGGAAGATTGTTAGACTCTCTGAGAGAGTGTGGAAAATGGAGCTGGAAGAAGAGAAATATGGGGACTTGACTCTGTTGTGGGGCTCTGTGACTCTAGCACACTATAGTTGTTTTCTTTTATTGTAACTTTACAATTTTATAGTTCCATGTGGTGTTGTTGTTGTTGTTGTTGTTGTTGTTGTTCAGTCGCACAGTCGATTCCGACCCTTTGCGACCCTATGGACCATTGTCCTCCAGGCGCCTCTGTCCAAAAATCTGTTCCAAAAATCTCCAGTAGTAGTTGTGTTAGTCTGCTGCAGCTATTGCCCTGGAGAAACCAGATAAAATGTATTAATCTTTAAAGTGCCAAGAGGTTTTTGCTGGTTTCCCAAAATTCTGTCCTCCTGTAATTATTAGCCTGCATAAAATTTTTGCAGGTAATAACAGACAGCTACCAAATAAATAAATGAAACCACAAGTTAACCTATTACCAAAATTCTGTCAAGCAGCCCAGGTTACCTGTGCCCTTTTTGCTTTAATATGGCATAATAAATATACACATAAGCCTATGGAGCAAGTAGTTATGTTTTAATTTCTACCAAGTTAAGTCCTTCATTGTTAGTCTGTTGTGTGGCTCTTTGTGTCATAATGATTTATAATTTCTCTCTCTCTCTCTTACCACCTACAAGAGGCTTATGGGTGAGAGCTCTAGATTTTTACAAACAGCAGGGAGGTATTAAATAATGTGATGCTATCCAGAGATGTTTCTAGCTCTTTTTCTGGACACAGCATAAATTTGGGAAAGCTGTTGAAAGAAGATAATAAACAGGCAATACTTCACTTCTTGGTATTTAAGAGGAGCATCCAAAACGTGATAGTTTCATTGGCTGTGGCCACTAATTATTTTGTTGTCAGAAATTGCTCTATAAAAGGCATACGAGAGCAATTCAAGGCAGCTTCCTTTTATCTGCCTTACCAATTGATGTCTATAGAGAGCAAGCCGGGCTCACCAGGCACGTCAGCCTGTTTCAGATACACAAGATTAAGTAGCAAGTGACATTCAAGACCAATCGGCCCACCCAGGAGAAGTGAAACCAGCGGAAAAGCTGTCAGTTTCCCCCTTTTCTCCATTAATCTTGGAGCTTTTCAAAGCTGCCAGGTCGCATCTCCATCAAACAAGCTGGAAAGAGTGTCGGGCTATTTTATTTCTGATTACTCTCTCCTCCTATCATGGCCCTTCCAGTCACCTCTTTTGTGCTGGGCTTCTCGTTGTCAGTGCCTCTGGAGCCCCAAATTACCTTTACCAAGGTGGGACAGAATACCAGTCAATGTACACCACAGTCCTTTACAAGCCAGGAGCAAAATTTATTTCTTGTATAGTTCCCCACAAGGGACATAAATCTGGGTAAACAGGAAGACATTTGCACCCACGTCTTTAACCTTGCCTTGTTGTTCCACAGCTCAAGGGGTATATCTACGGTGCTGCTTTCTTTTCTATGTCATTCCATCATCTGTAGCAAAATGTTTCTAAGCACCAAGGGTTAATAAGTCATCTCCAAGTTTCTCACCCTATTAAAGAAAATTTTAACTGGTGGTTGATACTGATGCCCCCAATAAACTTGTCTTATTATCTGTTTATATCCTTTAATGCAGATTGGCCAATTTTTTCATGCCGCAGGCCAGTAACGTGGTTGATTAGGCTCCTCCCAACATAAAACGTGTCCATGGCTGTTGTAAATGCATGTATTACAACCGCAGGTGCATTTATGGCAGCTTTATATGCATGCGTGGGTGCATTATATGCATGTGCAGGCACATTTTACTTCCGCTTCTGGTAGCAGCGAGGGTGGTATGGGCTGGATGAATTGGAACCACAGGCTGGGTTTGGCCTGTGGGCCGTAGTTTGGCCACCCCTGCTTTAATGCCTTCCATCTAGATTGTAAAACATGGGGAAATGAAGGGTGGCAAATGAAAATGGAATATTTGCCTTCAAATTTGGGGGGGGGGGAGAGAAAGTTCCTGAAGCCTTACAGAGCCCCACCAGTGATACCTCTAGAGCCGTGCAGAACAGGTCACTAATTGCTTCTCATTAGATTTTATGTCCCATGGGCCATGAATGATGAGCTGCCTGGCCTTCCGTTGTATAGAAACTTTTTTTTTTCGAAAGGGAAAGAAGTGTTCTGCCTTTGACACGCATGGAAGGGTGCCTGTCACTGTGATCACTTTACCCAGTAATAAAGGACATAAAAGAACAGAGGAACGGCTTTACAGATGAGATGAGTGGGCCGACTGTCTTTGTCTTGCATTCGTGAGCTTGGAAGAGTTGCTTTTCGGAGTAGAGCTCCAAGAATCATCCCTCAGCTACCAAAGTTGCCATTCAGACAGGATTTTCTATCAAACACTTTTTACTCCTTTAAGACAACAAATTCTAGTCTATTGGAGCAAGCAAGATGCTGCCATCCACCCCCAAACCAGGCTACCTGAATCCAGTACACTTTTCTGACTTCTTTATACGCCCCACCTGTGTTCTTCTCTTGCCAAATTCCCCACCTACCAACCACACACCTTCCCTATTAGTGTGTTTAGGGGTGAGAGAGGAAAAAGAAGCAACAGCAGACAGGAACATTTCTAATTTTAGGGTCAAGATGTATTTTTCTACATCTCAGCAGCAAAATAGATTTAGAGTGAATTAATGAAATACATAGAGGTAGAGATGTAAACCTTTTAAACATCTCATTGCTGAAAACAAAATACTAAAAATTGTTCTTCTTAGTGGAAAAGATGTAAAAAGGTATTTTTCTTGCTTTGCATTCCAGTCCTCTTTTTTGTTTTTGCAAAACAAGAAGAAAACAACATAGCAATCATTTTTATTCAAAAATATGAAAAGTCCTTCAAAAATGTACTTTATCATTGCTGTTGTTCTTGTTGCTGTTCTTGTTAGCATAGCGCTAATGATTTCTGTTAATGTCTGCCTGCTTTGGGGTGTGTTTGTGTGAATACTTGTTTTTCTGCCTGCTTCCTTGTGAGTGGGGAGGTATCTGTGTAATACTGTCTACTGTTGACCCCGCTTTTGCTTTTCACCTTGGTTCTACCATCCTTAGCTGCTATTCTTTCTGCCCCACCAAATCCAAGGGGCATTAGGCACTGCTTAGAACAGGGGTTCTCAAACTACAGCCTTTGGGCCAGATCTGGCCCATGCCACAAAATAATCCAGCTCCACCCTCACTCTAGCCACAGCCAGAATTGGCCGCAGACTCAATTACAGCTATTGTAAACACATTTACAACAGCCGTAAATGAGTCCGCAGCCTTTGTAAACGCATTTACGACAGTCATAAGTGAGTCCGCGGCCTTCATAAACATGTTTACGACAGCTGTAAATGGCAGGGGGACAATCAGTTCGGCCCCCTCAACTGTCACACACCTGCCCCCTGACTTGAAAAGGTTAAGAACCCCGGCTTAGAATCATAAAACTTTAGAATTGGATGGGACCCAAAAGGTCATGGAGTCCAACTCCCTGCTGAACAGGAAATCAACAGTGAAAGCATCAGAAACTGATGGACACCCTACCTTCATTGAGAAGATTCTGAGGAAGAAGAGCCTGTCATTTCAATATCAAACAACTTATATTGTTAGGACATTTGTCCTAAAATTTAACTGAAAGCTTCGTTCTTGTAATTTGAATCTGTTGCTTTGGATCTTTCCTGCTGGAGCTTAACACGCTTGTCCCAGCTACCACATGACGTCCCCTCATGTATTTAGAGTATGATATCACATCACATCTGTTTCAAAAGCAAAAGTGTTCTGTGTTGGTGTTCCTGACCCATTGTGTTGTTTGAAGGCAGACGATGGGTTGTTGATTACTCCCCAAAGCAAGCCAAATGCTAAAATGCATGGTTGGGTCAACAATATGAGGTGACTCGGAAAATAGTTCACACAGTTTTAAGACACTATAACAGAGCCATTGTTTTCAAGTCTTAAAAGCATAGATTCCTTTCCTGTAACTGTAGTTTTTGTCACTACTCCTGTAGGTACATCTTTATAAAACAGTTAAAATCTCACCTGTTTAAGGAGGCTTTTGCTGGTTATTTGTCTTGAGGAGGGTAGATGTTGATGCTAATTCTGGGTTTTTAGCCCCATTTAATTTGAGTGTGTATAGGTTCTTGGGAGGACTGTCATCAAATGGGACTGAGAGAGTTATGATTTAATATGGTAGTTTTTATTTGTATCAGTGGTTGTATTTAAATTTTAAAAAAATTCTACTTAGTTGTTTCTGTTTTTCTAGGTTGTTGTTCTTTTAAACCTTTGGAGTAGTGGCATACACTAGACTGGTGGTATATAAATATTGTGAATGAATGAATAAAGGAAGTAGACATTTTGAAGGCATGCATGGCAGAAGTGGCACTCCCAGCCCTTTCTGTTGCCACACACACTGTCACTTCTTCTCTCCCCCAGCACAGAGTTCACCCCACCCCTCTGCCCAGAAGCCCAATGGAAGTGCTTCCTCCCTCCCTCAGCACAGAGTTCACCCCACCTGTTGTGTTCTGTAAAGCTGTGCCTTTAACAATGTACCTTGCCATGTGTTATCAATGTAACCTTTCTGTGTGCAACATTATAACCATCAGCTGTATCAATGTAAACATAATAAGGGGACGCGAGCTAGTGACCACCAGAGGGCAGTAGCGAGCGTCCAGCTCTCATAGATCATATTCACCTGGTTCAGCAGCGCGGGAAGATTCCCCGCCACCTCTTCACCTGGTCAAGAAGGGCGTGACCTCCTACGACGTCACGCAGGCAGCAACCAATAGTCTGTCGACGAGCCACATTCAAATGTATAGCCAGCTGTATATATTGAGCTACCCATCCGCCATTACCACATGTTCCTCCGGATCATCATGCATTAAACCTGTGTTAAGCCAACCCTTCGGCTGTTTCGTTGTCTTTGGTCCCTTACACTAAATTGGCGACGAAGGTGGGATATGGCAGCCCACGGGACCAAGACATGCGCCGGTTTCGAGATCAGGAAACCGGGCGACTGGGAGATCTTCGAGATGGACTTCCAGGCCGCACTGATCGAGTCCGAAGTCACGGAAGAGGCGAAGAAAAGAGCCATCTTCACCAGAATGCTCGGACAAGAAACAAAAAGGACCTTGGTGGATCTGATTGCACCGAGGAGGGTGAGCGAATTCAAGGCCAAGGAACTCATGCAGATGCTGCGTGAGCACGTCCGGACCGCCACAGCGATGTTTCCCGCTCGGAGTGCGTTTTGGAGGCGAGTCCAAGCGCCCGGGGAGACGGTCGCCGCATTCGTGGCGGCCCTGCGGCTGGCGGCCGGCCCGTGCAAATGGGAGAATGCCGAAATCACCCTCCGAGACTGTGTGCTGTGCGGCCTGAACGACGCCGAAACCCAGCGCACGTTAATGAACCAAGAGCCGCCTCCCACGTTGCAGGAGGTCGTAAGAGCGGCCCAGGCCGCAGAAGCTACGAAGGCCGGGGTCCAAGAACTTCAGGACTGGCGGCCAAAGGTGAGCAAAGCAGAGGCTCCGGTACAGGCGGCCCGGCGAACTTCGAGGTCGTCCGCAGAGAGCAGCGATGACGAGGACGTCCAGAGGGTCCGGAAGGAGAGCCAGCGATGCGACGGCTGTGGAGCGGCCCACGACCGCGTGAAATGCCCCTTCCGGAAGGCCGAGTGCCACAACTGCGGCCGCCGCGGGCACATCGCCAAGGTGTGCAGGAAGAAGCGCGAGACCCGGAGGAGCTCCGCAGACCGTTCCATGGGACAAGACCGCCCAACGAGACCCAAGGATGGCGCCCAGGCCACGCGGAAGCAGGACGGCGTGGGCCGCATCGCCGACGGCAGCGAGGATGACGCCCCAGTGTTCAGCGTGTCTACCAGACACCCCCGCTACTTTGTTGAGGTACTAGTCCAAGGGGTCCCCATTAGGATGGAAATTGACTCGGGGTCCTCATATTCAATCATTTCCCAGAGGGAATTTTTGGGAATTGCCCCCCACAAGCGACCCAAGCTCAAAGCATTGAGGTCCACACTACAGGACGTGCAAGGGAACAGTATTCCAGTGTTGGGGGTTGGAGAATTTCAGGTCAAATTCAAGGAGCACGCCGCGTCCCTTCCCCTAGTCGTGCTCAAAGGAGGAAATTGCAGCCTCCTCGGGACTCAATGGTTCCAGCCCCTGGGGTTGTTTATTGGGGGGGTGCACGCCATTGGGATGCACGCCATTGGGACTGATCCAATTCAGGAGGTGTGCGAGGCGCACCCCAAAGTCTTCAAAAAGGGACTGGGGAAATTCAAGGGGCCCCCAGTGACTTTCGACCTGGACCCGGAGGTCCGCCCAATTCGCCTAAAACCACGCCGGGTGCCGTTCGCACTTAAGGACAAGATAGAGGCGGAACTGGACAAGTTGGTGGGCCAGGGGATCCTTGTGTCTGTAGATTCTGCAGAGTGGGAAACTCCAATTGTAACCGCTCTAAAGGCCAATGGGGAGGTCCGCATATGCGCCGACTACAAGTGCACCATCAACAAGGCGATTCGCCCGAATGCATATCCGGTGCCGGTAGTCAGCCATCTGCTGGCCAGGTTACACGGGGGAAAGTGTTTCGCTAAGCTCGACTTAGCACAGGCCTACCAGCAGCTCACGGTGTCCCCTGCCGCAGCTGCTGCGCAGACCATAGTCACCCATAAGGGGGCGTTCCAGGTGACGCGCCTCCAGTTCGGCGTGAATTCGGCGCCTGGAATTTTCCAGTCACTCGTGGAACGCCTCCTGAAGGGATTGGAGGGGGTGTTGCCTTATTTTGATGACGTGTTAATAACGGGGGGGGGGAGTCGGGCTGAATTGGCCAAGAGGTTGGGGAAGGTCCTGACGATATTCGAAAAGGCGGGGCTGAGGTTGCGAAAGGACAAATGCGTCTTCTTCGCAACCGAGGTTGAGTTCCTAGGGTTTTGTGTGACTCCTGAGGGAATAAAACCATCCATGTCCAAAGTGGCGGCCATTAAGAAAGCCCCCCGCCCCACCTCCAAGCCCGAGTTGCAGTCGTTCCTAGGGCTACTCAACTTCTACCACTCCTTCCTCCCCCGAAAGGCAGCGGTGGCTGAGCCGCTACACAAACTGCTAAAGAAAGACCAGGCATGGAAGTGGGGCGATGACCAAGAAAGGGCATTTGATGAGCTGAAAAGCCTCCTGGCGTCCGACGCTATACTGACCCATTTCAACCCCAAACGCCCAGTAGTTCTGATCTGTGATGCATCTCCAGTGGGGGTGGGGGCGGTGCTGTGCCACGTGTTGGAAAACGGAAGGGAGGCCCCGATAGCATTTTACTCCAGGTCCCTGTCCCAAGCAGAGAGAAACTACGCACAGACGGACAGGGAGGCACTAGCAATAGTCGTGGGGACGAAAAAATTTCACGATTTTCTGAAATTGTAACGGACCACAAGCCCCTGCTAGGCATTTTTACCGCTGATAAGCCCACCCCACAGATCCTGTCTCCGAGGATGCTCAGGTGGGCCATTTTTCTCAACGCGTATCAGCACGCGTTGGTCTACTGGCCCGGAAAAGAGATCAGCCGTGCGGACGCCCTATCTAGGTCTCCCCTCCCCCTAACGCCCAGCCAGGTGAGCATGGGGGAGCGGGACCATCAGGTTCTCATGATTGAGGTGCTGGATTCGCCCCCCGTAATGCCCGCCGACATTGCCAAAGCGACAGAGAAGGACAAAACGTTAGCGGCAGTAAGCTCCTGGCTGCAGAAAGGGTGGCCCGCGTCCTCCCCAGCGGTAATAGTTTTTAATCTATTATCACAACCTCCTAGGACTGTCATATTTATTATCTGTGATGCAACATATTTGCTTTGCTTCCCATTGTCAGCAAACATTGGTACATTTGCTAATTGTGTGGGGAAATGAGTTGTAACCACTTATTTCATTGGTTGTGCACAATTAAACTGTTGAGTCTGAACTGTGCCAGCTATTAAGCTGGTCTTCGAGGAAAAGCTATTTAAAAATAGTTTGTCGGGATTATTTATTCTTAAAGCCAGAATGTGGTATATTACAACCAGCCAGAAATAGTGAATCTGCAGTGCATTTCTAGAAACATTTTAGCCATTCTTCAAGCCTCAAATGGATTTGCCTATATATAGGAGATGGTGAAATAAATGAAAGAGTCAGTCTTACAGACTAGACTTTCCCCCCCTGGGGACTCAGTTGAGTGTCTCTGTCTGAAGCTTTGCTGCTCGGCTTGCATTTATGTGCCTCGATACACCAGCTCCTTGCTACTTCAGAGCTTTGACATACTTACAAAAGCTCTAGCTGCTTCCCTCATTTACTTCAGCAGAGTGCACATCTTCATTAACACAAAGGGATATATATATCCCTGCGTTCAAGAGAATGGGCAAACCTGCATATACAGACATCCTGTGTGCAAATTGGCATACCAATAAAGACCAGTAGATGGATATGCTTGCTTCACATTTAGTGTAGTAACCACATTTAAAGATATTAACAGGGGCTTTAAATAGTTGCAATGGGGACTATGAAATCTGCAAAGGGAGTTTTAAAAGGCTGCATTAGGTACTATGAAACCTACAACAGGAATTTTAAAAGGTTGCAATAGGAACTATGAAACCTGCAATGGGAATTTTAAATAGCTACAATGGGAACAAGGAAACCTGCTTTTGTTTGGGGAGTGGTATGAAAAGGTTCCATGGGCATGTCCAACAGATGTTTCATGAATATTTGGGGGTTAGCTAAGAAGGGATAGGCCCATGGGTATCTGCAAGATGGGGCTTGCGTTTGTGCTCAGAAGTAACCAATGGTGGGCTCCAAAAAAATTTGCTGCCACTCTGTGTGCGTGGTATGGTGGGCGTGGACAGGGGGAAAGCCCTATGTTGCACCCAAATTAGGACTACTTTATTTCAAAACTTGGATGGGCAGGGCCAGCCAGAATTTCTGCTACCGGTTCTGGCGAACTGGTACGAACTTGTTGATGCCCACCACTGGAAGTAACCAATTAGTTACTTGTAAATAATTGCTTTTGGGTAATGTGCAATATAACTAGTAATTCTGAGATTACTTTCTTCTTCTTCTGCCATATCTGAATCCAAATATAGGCAATCATCATGGCAATCATCAGTGGCCTTTCATCTACCTTCCGCATCGCAAAAGGACCCTCACACCACTGATCTAGTTCTACAAGTCACTTTCTGGTCCTGAGCCCTTTTACCAAACAAAGTCCTCATCAGCCCCAGGCTGATATGCATCATGACATATTGATGAAGCTGCTGCTGCCCTCCATCAAGATGGGGTCAAGTGGAATTTAATCCACTTGGGGAACATCACCCTTCCCTGTTGACTTCGGCACCCAAGGCCATTAGTCCTCAGGGTTGTCAGGCTAGCAAACTGCCGCCTGACACTTGACGTTGAGTTGCTGGCAGTATGGTCTACTCTATTACCATAGCAGGATAACCTGGCCAGACTGGGATTACTTTGAATATGCAAAATTACTTAGGTGCAACAAGTTGTTACTTTCAAAGGTTGCTCTATTTTTAGAGGAGTCTTTTTAGATGTCATGTGATTCATTTATGTCATACAGTTGTAAGTGGAAAAGAAAGTGTTCTTTCGTTTTGCCTTTTTATAAATATTTCGAAGGTGCAGCAATGGAACCTCTCATTAGAGAGCAACAGAGATTACTTCTCTTCATTCTTCTGCCCTGTTGGTAATGATCACATATTGGTAATGAGGCCTACTTTTCAGGAAATGTTGAAGGGTTATACTGGATTAGGAGAAGGCTGGACTGTGTAAACCCTATTTTTGTTCTGATCTTCTCCTACATAAGGAGTGTGATAACCTCTGTGGAGTCCACAGACTACTGTGCTGAAAAAAGCAAGTTGCTTACCTGTTACTGCAGGCTTTCAGTGGGTCATTTGTGCATTTATTCATATGGATCCTAAGGGATTACGGTGGCTTAGTTGATGACCCGAGTGCTGCATGATGGCGTGAGCTTCTGTCTCTATCCCAGGCCCTGCTAACCTAGCAGTTTGAAAGCAAGACATTGCAAGTAGATAACCACTTTGGTGGGATGGTAAGCAGTGTTCCGTGCACTCCGGTGTCTAGACATGTCTGCCACATGTCCATGGAAACATCTGCAGATTCAGACAGATGAGCACGGAACTCTAGAGTTAGATACGACTGGTTTTTGACCTTTACCTTTATCAATGGATTCTAACCCTGACCAGTGGCTAGTTCAGAACATAGTAGAATGATTTAGAATGATGCATTACCTATAGTCCTGGATATGATTCCTTTTTCACTCATCAGTGTCCAGGCAACTGCAGGGGCTGAAGAAACTGATCTCAAATACTCCACACATCTGGGAGCTCTTTTTATGGTGTCAGCAAGGTACACAGGATCATTTATTTTGCTGGGAATTCTGGGACCAACTCTTCCAGATCTTGGGATTACCTACAACCATCTCTTCCTTCTCCTCTGTTTGCTTCTTTACTTTTGCAGAGGGGAAGGGACGGACAAAGTTGCACTAGTATTTATGCGTAACTCACAAGGCTTTGCAACCATATTCTTGCAACACACACACAAAAAAAATCAGTCATGTGCAAGGATTGGAAGATGCACATGCACCCTTAGTCTCATTAAAGGTCCTTGTATAGAAGGGTTGTGAAAAAGACTCAGTCAAGAACTCTTTACCAGTCCGAATCGGTCTTGTTATCCTCCAGATATTGTCTACTTTTGACTGTCACCATTGGCTCTGATTGCTAGGGCTGTGGCACTTCAGCAATATCTAAAAATCTATAAGTTCAGCACATTGGTCTGGTATATAATGCTTATCAACGAAATCAGGAGAAGGGTACCTTGCAAAATCACAACTTCTGCTGTGTTGAAGGGGTGTTATACTTTGGAGGCTTGGAATAATAATAACTGGGTTGGAAGGGGCCTTTTAGGCCATTGAGTCCAACCCCCTACTCAATGCAGGAATCCAAATTAAAGCAGATCTGACATATTGTTGTCCAATTCTCCTTTGAATGCTTCCAGTATTGGAGTGCTCACCACCTCTCGAGGCAGTTGATTCCACTGACGTAATACTCTAGTTAAGACATTTCCCCCCCTGATATTCAGTCTATAACTAGCTTCCTTTAGTTTCAGTCCATTATTACACGCCCTGCACTCTTGGATAATTGAGAATACCTTTCAGGTATTTGAAGAGTGCTGACACATCCTCTCTCTGTCTCCTTTTCTCAAGGCTAATCATGCCTAGTTCCTCCAGTCTTACTTCATATGACTTGGTTTCCAGTCCTCTGATAATCCTTGTTGCCCTTCGCTGTACCTGCTCTAGTTTGTTTGCATCTCTCTTAAAGTGTGATGCCTAGAATTGGGCACAGTACTCTAGATGTGGTCTAACTAGTACTGAATAGAGGGTGGGTAGAGTACCTCATGGGTTTGGGACACTATACTTGAATTGGAAGACTCCAATGATATTAAGATCTTCATAGAGACTATTCTGTACTAGAAATTTGAGCTTTATCTGATTGAAACAATTGCACAAGACAGTAGAACAGGCAAATGAATTTAGGCCATGTGATGTTTTGTATTCATCAGTATTAACTGAAAAAGAAGAAATGCAAAGATGTCTATAGAGTCCCCCCATTTAAACCCAAATGAAGAAGATTCAGGAAAGGAAATACTACAGTTCATTTACTCTTCTCACTTCACAACTGGCTTAATTACAAATGTGAAGATTAAAATTGCCTCCACAGCTAAAATGGTTTGGTACAGAACAGCAAATTTACTAGTCTGTGTGTGTGTGAGAGAGAGAGAGAGAGAGAGAGAGAGAGAGAGAGAGAGAGAGAGAGAGAGAGAGAGAGAGAGAGAGAGAGAGAGAGAGAGAGAGAGAGAGAGAGAGAGAGAGAGAGAGAGAGAGAGAGAGTGAGTTTAACAGTGGTGGCAGATTCAGAAGTGTTGTGTGGCTGGCACCGAATATATAATTTAATAAACCTTTGCCTTTCATCTTTATAGAACATACGTAATAAGAATTATTCATGATACAGTACTATCAAATACATTCAAATGATTTTTTGAATTACTGTATATCTTTATTTTCAATTAAACTACTAGGTTACAAAAATAGTTTAGGGTATCAGATTCTAAAATATAGCAGATTCAGCAAGAATCAGTGGTGGGCATCAGCAGGTTCGCACCAGTTCGCCAGAACTGGTAGCAGAAATTCTGGGTGGCCCTGCCCATCCCAGTTTGGAAACAAAGTAGTCCTAATTTGGGTGCAACACAGGGCTTTCCCCCTGGCCACGCCCACAGTGTGGTAGTAAAAAATTTGGAGTTCACCACTGGTAAGGATGTTCTACTCATATATAGTAAATATTGATATGAATTCAACAATAACCAAGAATTGAAGAATTTATCTGCCAACTATGAAAGGCAAAGAGAAACAACTATTTATTTACATACATACATATATAAACTCCTGTTCTCTCCATGAGAGGGTTCAAGATGGTTCAAAATGTTAAAACAAGTAAAAATTAAAAACACAGTAAGTAACACTTTAGAAAAATTAAATGACAATTAAAATATATAACATGATTTAAAATATTAACTTTAAAAACAAACTAATAGACCAAAAAAGGTAAAAAACAGCATACAGGGACTCAGTTAAAATTATGTTAGCAGTTAAAAGCCTGCTTAAATAGGTGAGTCTTCAGCTGTTGATGGAAGGAGAAAAAGAAAGAGGCCAACCTAATTTTATTTATGTTCTAGCAGGGGTACCCAGCATTGCCCAGGTGGGGTCCAACCCAGGCCGAGGAGAGACCGGGGCCCATTCCCGCCGGCCTGCACCCCTGCTGCCATACCTTTTTATCCTCTGTCATCGCCCTTGTGATGGTGCCGGCGCTGGTGGTCTAGGCCTTGCCGGGTGCTGCGTTGCTGCAGCTGGCCTTGATGCCAGACCAGCCTGGAGGCGGTTCCAGGGGCTGCTCCTCACGGTGCCAGGCTGCATAGACATCATGGCCTGGTGCCCAGGCAGGCCAGGCTGAGGGCCAGTGGCCTCTGGCAGCCGCCCCCAGCGACTACAGTCAGCAGGCAGCCATCACTGGCTCCCCTATCGTCCCAAGGGTTGCCACAGGTGGAAGGGAGGATCCATTTGGGGGGACCAGGCAGAGGACGCGAGGCCTGTGGAAGGTGGTGGCCTGGTCCTGTCCTCTGCCTGCCCTCCTGCTGTGGGTTCTCTCTTCCCCCCTGAGGCATGCTTCAGGAGTGCAGAGGAGCCAGGCCGCATTGGCCACCCACCAATAGTAGTCGCCTATAGTAGTCGCGACACCCGTAATGGCCACCTGGAGTGCCAGGTGGCTTTCGCACATGCACGGAATTTTGTGCATTTGCCACAGCCAGGAATGTCAGGGAGGGTTAGGCGCGTGTGTGGATTTTCGCACATGCGCAGTCACTTTCCCTGATTGTTTCTGGTGGCTGGTGGGGGCCTTTGCAGCCTGTTTTTGGGGAGAAAAAGCAAGGGAAAAAAGCCTACCAGGAGTGAATGCGATGTCATTGCCAGAGCTCAACCAATCCCTGGGCTCCATGACATCATCATCATTGTCTATTATTATTATTATTATTATTATTATTATTATTATTATTATTATTATTATTATTATTATTATTATTATTATTATTATTATTATTATTATTATTATTATTATTATTATTATTATTATTATTATTCCCCATCCAGTTGCCATAGCAACCCAGTCAATAATAATAATAATAATGATAATAATGATAATAATGATAATAATGATAATAATAATAATAATAATAATAATAATAATAATAATAATAATAATAATAATAATAATAATAATAATAATAGACGATGATGATGACGATGATGATGATGTCATGGAGCTCCAGACCTGGTCAGCTGGAGATTAATTGAGCTCTGGCGATGACATCACAATCACCTCTGGTTGGCTTTTTTCCCTTGCTTTTTCTCCTGTCAGTGGTGGCATCCCCTTTGGCCAAGGGGCGGAGCCTTGTGATATCACGGATCCCCAGACCTGTTCAGCCGGGGATTTGTTGAGCTCTAGCAATGACATCACAATCCCCCCAGTTGGCTTTTTTCCCTTGCATTTTCTCCTGTTGGGGGGTGTCCCCTTTGCGGGGTGTCCCGCCCATCTGGGATAAACTCCCACTCTAATTTCCCGGAGGACAGCATTACATAACCTGGAAACTATCACAGAGAACAACCTCAGTTTCAAATGAAAAGAAATAATATAAAATAATACATTTGTTTCAATCAAACTGCATAAAAGAAGGGAAAATATTTTTTTTATTATTCTGCCAATTCTGCCATTCCAAGAATTGAGAAAAAAGACCTATTTTCTAACAAATTGATTATTCTTTTCATAATTTAGTTCCTTATTAAAATAGGTATATTTAAACATTACAGTGGCATTCAACATGTTCTTTTACCATTCAACTATTGCGGAGTTATTTTTATTTTGCCAGAATTGAACAATACCTACTTTGGCTGTTGTAAAAAGTGTGACAATCATTTGTATATCAACATTTTCTACTGCATTTTTAAAACTAGAATAGCAGTATAATCTTTGGATTTATTGGTAAGTTAGACCTTTTCAGGTTTTTTACTGTCAACACCATCATATTTAATTCTACCCACCCACCCCAGCCTCAGCTTCCTACATAATCAGAAAATACAGAGCAATCATCCTCGGAATTTTCACACCAGCATAATTTTTTTAGTATAATACAATCAAATGCATTTGGATGATGCTTGACTTCACAGTTCAAACTAATTTGATCTAGCCTCGAAAGTAATACCTTTTTTTCCCCTTTGAAAGTGCTGAAATGTAAAAGAGGCCATACTGTCACTCTTTCCATTTCAGCTCAGGAATAACCATCTGGCTACGTTCATGTCTGCCTTCCTGCTTCTTTCAGACAAGGGCCAGACAAAGGCTGAAGAAATGGTGTCAACTTAGTGTGCCATTTGGGACAAAATGTGTTCTTAGATACATATGTCCTGTTGACCAAGTGGTGCACCTGCACTTGGCTGTAGAATCGAAGATCCTAAGGGTGGATGTGTGCCCAGTCTTCAGGGAACAATCAGTGTAGACCAGGCACTGAAAGGACTGCCAGACATTTTGTTGTTGTTCAGTCGCACAGTCGATTCCGACCCTTTGCGACCCTATGGACCATTGTTCTCCAGGCGCCTCTGTCCTCCACCATCCCCCTCAGCCCTCCCAGCTCTGTGCCCATTGTGTCTACAAGGCCATCTAGCCATCTCATCCTTGGCCTCCCCCTTCTTCTTTTGCCCTCCACCTTTCCCAACATCAATGCCTTCTCAAGTGAATCCTCCCTTCTCATTTGATGTCCAAAGTATTTTAGCTTCATCTTTACTATTTGACCTTCCAATGAGCAGTCAGTGTTGATTTCTTCTAAGATTGACCTATTTGTTCTCCTCGCTGTCCAGGGGACTCTCAAAACCCTTCTCCAACACCACATTTCGAAGGCATCTATTCTTCTGCGTTCAGCCTTCCTAATTGTCCAGCTCTCACATCCGTACATTACTACTGGGAAAACCATTGCTTTGACTATTCTAATTTTTGTTTTCAATGTGATGTCTCTGCTTTTCACTATGTTCCCCAGGTTTCTCATTGCTTGTCTCCCAAGAATCAGTCGCCTTTTTATTTCATGGCTACAATCCCCATCTGCAGTGATCTTTGATCCTAAGAAAGTAAAATCTGTCACTGCTTCTACTTCTTCCCCATCTATTTTCCAGGAACTGATTGGGCCTGTTGCCATTATCTTGGTTTTCTTGATATTTAGTCTCAAGCCAGCTTTTGCACTCTCCTCCTTCAGCCCAATCAAGAGATTCTTTAGGTCTTCCTCACTTTCTGCCATTAGGGTGGTATCGTCTGCATATCTCAGATTGTTGATGTTTCTCCCAGCGATTTTAATCCCATATTGTGATTCCTCCATCCCTGCACTGCGCATTATGTACTCTGTGTATAGGTTGAATAGGCATGGTGATAAAATGCAGACTTGTCTTACTCCTTTCCCTATTCCAAACCACTCTGTCATTCCGTGTTCTGTCCTAACTGTTGCTTCTTGGTTCATGTACAGATTTCTCAGGAGGCATATGAGGTGCTCTGGTATTCCCATCTCTTTAAGTACTTGCCACATCTTGTTGTGGTCCACACAGTCAAATGCCTTAGTGTAGTCAATAAAACAAAAGTAAACTTGTTTCTGATATTCCTTTGTTTTCTCCATGATCCAGCGTATGTTGGCAATGTGGTCAGACATGCCAGACATGGCAACAAGAAAATATTGTAAGGGACATCTGGAAGCTATCAATGTTCATAAGACACTCAGGGCCAATCTGTGAAGGATATGCCAAATTGTGGGATAAGTAATATTAAAACTTTCTATCCCATGCCTTGGAATCTCCATATAGAGTAAAAGATTATCAATCATAGCATATATGCATCTGTTTTGGTGGCTTAACTTAAAACAGGGTGGTGCAGTAGCATTTGTACCTAGAAAGGTGCAGCCAGGCTGCTGATGGGGCCAGTCACAAGGAGCAAAAACTCCTCTTGTTAAGCAACTTCACTGGCTACCCACTTCATTTCCAGGCCCAATTCAGAATACCAGTTACAACCTATGAAGTCCTATACCAGTGATGGAGACCCTTGGCACTTCAGGTGTTCTTAACTTTCAATTCCCAGAAGCCCTGATCAGCAGGAGTGCTGACATTGACTTCTGGTAAATGAAGTCCAAAAACACCTGGAGTACCAAGGTTCGCCATCACTGCCCTATAAAGTTTGGGTCTAGGCTATTTGAAGACTCTATCCCTCCCTATGAACCTTCTTGACAATTAAGGTATTCAAGGAATCTTATTCCCACCAATTTCACAGGCTTGTCTCATGGGAATGTGAGGCAGGGTCTTCTCTGTGGCAGCTTCCAGGTTGTGAAACTCTCTCCCTGGGAGGTTTCACATTTCATTTCAACTTTAATTTATACCCCGCCCCTCTCAGCACACGGCCGACTCTGGGGGGCACTACAATAATAACATGATATGATCAACAATAACAAAATACAAAGCTAATAACAAGTTGCATAGCATCATAAAAAACATATCAGCAAATCATCATCACATAACATCACGAATCACAGTATCAGTATCAAAAAGCATGTTGTCCCCCTCCCTCTTGTCCTTCTGATGACAGGTGAAGGTCATTTTTTTTTCTTTTAACATATTTCCTTAAGACGGACTTTTAGCAATTAAGTGGACAATTTCTGATCTTATGTACTGGATACTATCATTTTATGTATGTTTGTAATGTTTTTTTAAAAAGAGTTTAAAAACCAGCTTTAGCTAAATGTTTTAGTTACTGTGTGTGTTTAATTGTTTTGCGAGGTCATAATTTTGTTTTGGTTTTAGTCGGTTTGTTGTTTTTTAATAACTTGTGGGCCTTCTTGGGTCTCTTAACTGTAAGAACATTGGCACAGAAATGCAAATAGATAAACAAATAGTGTAGCAGGAAGGGTGAGGGAAATAGAAAAATCTATAGATCACCCCTCGTTTCTTAATTTTAACCTGTTAGAAAAAAGTTTACAGTCCCTTGCTTTTTACCATTCCAGAACACAACAGATAGTGCATTAACATACCACATGAATGAGATGAGACCTGTGAGATGGAAGATGTTCCCTGACTCACTTGAGGTTAGGTAAAGGGATAAAGGTCTTCCTCACTCGAAAGCCAGTCATGCCTAACTCTAGGGGGCAGTACTCATCTCCATTTACAGCCAAAGAGCCAGCGCTCTCTGCGTCTGCAGATGTTTCTGTGGTCATGTGGCAGGCATAACTAGACACTGGAGCATATGGAACACGGTTACTTTTCCTGATGAAGAGGTACCTATTTATCTACTTGCAATTTCTTGCTTTTAAACTGCTAGGTTGGCAGGAGCTGGGACAGACGGGCTCCATCATGTAGCACTCAAGTCTCGAACTGCTGACTTGTTGACCTTCCAGTCATCAAGGTCAGCATCTTAACCACAAAACACATGCACTCGCTCCTGTGCCCTCACCAACAACCCAGCTCCATCCTCTAAAGCAGGGGTGCCCAAACTTTTCAGGTCATGGGCCAATCACATGGTTGAGTGTGCTGGTCACATGGTTCCTCCTACCCGGAAGTGGAAGTAAAACGTGCATGCCATAAATTACCTGCAGCTGTTGTAAACACCCATGTTGCCCATGCATGCACATTCTACTGCTGCTTCCAGGAGCGGCACAGTGGCATGGGCTGGTTTTATTGGTGCCACGGGCTGGGGTTGGCCCATGGACCATAGTTTGGTCACCACTGCTCTAAGGCCAGCCATACATAAATGCAACCAAATGAATACTACATTCTTGCTTTCCAGCCTACTGCGATCTCCCACCCCCTTAGTGAGATTATCAGCAGGATTGCCCAAATTCCATAGTCCAAGGCACTCCAGATGTTTTGGACTATCATTCTCATAACTGCACAGCCTACTTAAGGAAGGCAAATCTAAAGTGCAACTCCCACTTGGAAGAGGGCTTTCAGCAGTATTAAACACTGACACCACTATGTTTTTCTGCATGCAGATGTACAGTATGTGGAACCGCTCACTTCTGCATCAGGCTGCTGGCAAGAGACACCTTTAGCATCAGGACACAGAAAACCCTTTCCTGCCTAACCCTCACTTCCCAAGCCAGCCCCAGAAAAAAGTGATCCCTTTCTTACTTTGTGCATCGATGAACTTTTGATTTGGAATCCTTAAAAATATAGCATTGAAATCTTAGCTCTGTTTATGGAGAGTAAGAAAGTAAAGCATTTTGATCTTAATTGACTTCAGTGGGAAAGATTTAAGCACATGTTTTAATTCACCCACTGACATCAGTGGGGGCACGGAGATATTTAATTAAGACTGGATTATGCCCCAATTATTGTTTGTTGCATAAAGGAAATGCTGGTTTATATATAATTGGTGTGTGTGTGTGTCTATAATTATCACATTGAGATTATATGCCATGTAAAGCACCTAATTTTCAGAAGCATTCAACAAATTATCAGCAATATCACTGTTTTATTTGGTAAGTGATTCTTAGAAGTAGATAATTTGTCCCAACAATATAAAACTAGAGCCCCAGAGGTCTTAAAGAACTGACAAAAAAAAAGCAGAAGACAGAAAAGGAGGAATAAGTCCCTTGGAAAAGATTTCCGCCCATGGGTATGTTTTTAATGATCATTTCCAAAAGAATGTAGGTAAATGTACTGTGAATGGTTATTATTTATCCTTATGGCCAGTGGTTAAAACTATATCCCACACATGCTTTCTTGTCTTCCCTCCCTCACCCTACAATTGCTCTTCACTGGACCCTCACTTTCCTACAGAAGCTTCCTCAAACTCGTAAGACACGTCTCTCTTCTATTCAGCTTGCATTTCTTTGTTTGTTTGTACAGTTGCAAAGGATAGATGCCGCTGTCACCTCTGGCCTGCGTTTCTGATAGATGGCTTCCCTTTCTCTTTCATCCATTGGGCTGGTAATGGCACACAAATAATGATCAGATTAGCAAGTCCCATTGAAACATTTGGCACCATCTTTCAGCTAGATGGAATATAAACAGTGCTAGCCCAGCTCCCACCGGGAGTTCTTCTCCTTCTAAGAAGGAAACACCACACAAAGACTCTCTGTTTGTTACCTTTTACTAGTTGCCACAATTTGTGTTCCCCTATAATCTTACACAGGAACCCAACAGCTTGGCTTTGTCAAGGTTTCCCTACTTGCTCCGGTTGCTTTTGGTATTCTGGGGTGTCGCCATTAACAAGTTTCTTTCTCGCACAGGAAGGTTAACAGAAGGGGGGGAAAGACACAATCTGGGTGGGGTGGGAGTTGATCTCTGTGGGACAGTTACCAACTCATTTATCTCAGAGCAAATGAGATTTTAAAAAGTTTTAATGTGGGTTGGGGAGCATAATTAAACAGTGCCATTGACAATATTTGTTCTTCTCCATGTGTTTCACAGGTTCATGGGGTCATTTAGTTAGAGCTAAAGTGTAATGTACTATTAGGGTGTCCACATTAAGGGGGGGGGGAGAAAGAGAGAAGACACTGACCTGCATTAAACTACATAAGCTGATTTATGTTCACCTGGCAGGGCAGATCTTTTTCTAATTGACCCAGTGTTATTCTGCCCTGTATTCTTCTTTCATGTCCAGATCAAACTTTGAACTGCCAAAATGAAGCCAGTTTCTTGGCTTTGTGATTGGCCAAAATTAAATCTTCATTGGTACAAAACAGTAGATGATCTGGATTCTATATCTCTCCACATTCACATAGCGTATTGTTGTCCGCCAACAGCTCCCACTTGAGCATGTTGGACTTAAATTTAGGCACTCCAACCCTCAGACTATTCAGGGTCCTCCAAGTGATGTAGGGGAGGTTGAGTTCCTCAGCCATATCCTCCTTTAATGTTATTTCTTGTCCAGTGAACCCTTCCTTCATCTTCTAATTTGGTTTTGCTCTTGCAAGAATGTTTGTTCTTGCCATCAAGCCCTTCCTCGATCTTAGTCGGTGGCATGTATCTCTTCAGAAGATGTCGAGGGTCATTCTCTTGCTTAGTTTTCTTGGCACCCGCTGCTACTTCTTCAGAATCTGCCAGAAACCCTGGTGTTCCTCCTTATGGTTCTTGGGTTGGACAAGCCTTCAGCTCAAATACATCTTCAAAAATGAAGATTCTCCTCTGGCAGTCTTTTAAATGGTGGGCTTTTTCTGAATAAAGCAGGACAGACAACTACTCTATATCATGATGGGTGGTGCCATGGTGTGGTTTGTGCTGAACTGTTTGGACTTTTATTGTTACTTTTATTGTTGCTATTATTGGATCTTTAAATTTGAATTGTAATGCTCTATTGTATTGTAATGCTCTGTTGTTTTTGTTATCCACCCTGTGTTGCGCAAGCGAGTGGGTGGCATACATGATGATGATGGTGGTGGTTTCAGCATTTTCCTATTGTTGCTCCCAAGTCATAGCCAATGGTCTGCAGCAGAGCGGGTGGGATAGTAAGCACTGTGATATAACCTTCTGCAGCCAAGCAACCTGACTTTTCCTTTCCTTCCTTTTATTTTTTGCCAGCCGACAAAGACATTTCAGTCCAGTTTTTTAATTTCATTCATTCATTCATTCATTCTGCTCATCTGCGATAATAATTTCATGTGTTCCCACTCTGGGTGGTGTACAAACAATTTAATAAACAACATCATCATGCAACAATAGAGGATTCCGAGCTTCTTTTTTCCTCTCGAGAATTCTTGTTGATGTCTGTCTGTGCTTACCTTTCTTTCTGTTTTTGTCTTTCAACTCTTTTAATATTATTACAGGTGTAACAAAATTTTTAGTATTTTGATTTATGTATGTGTCATTCTCTTCCCACCTTTCCATAAGCTTCCATGAGTCCCTCAATTGGTAGAAAGCCAGGAAATGAATGAATGAATGAATACTTAGTAGGTCCACTAGGGTCCATGTGTTCAAGGTAGCTCAGTGTGAACATGTCTAAAATTCAACTAAAGCCACTAACAAAGGGAGCAAGACATCTTGGCAAACAATCAAGAAAAGAACTACAAATAACTTTATAAAAAGTGAACCCCCTCCTCAAAACAATCTGATAATAATTTAACACCTTAGGACTCATCTCTCCCACTAGGTGACAGCCTTGTCGAGGCGTGGGGGCTTGAACGGTCTAACTAGGCGGTGTTGCCCATTTCATGTCAATGATGTTGGGCTGGGACTAAAACTCACCAGAGCGCTCTTCATCGGACCCCTTGGGCCAGGTGAAAGCAGAGGGCACACATCAAGATCCGCCTAGCCAGTGGGTGACGTGATATCCAAATACAGTAGAACCCCACATAATGAAAAAACTCTATTCCACAGAGCTCTTTGTTATGCGGTTTTATCCGTTATGCAAAGTGAATGGGCAATACCCCGCATAATGGGGGGAAAGTTCATTATACGGGGTTTCGTTAAGCGCATGAACACTTTGTTGTACGAAGCGTTCGTTATACAAAGCGTTCGTTATACGGAGTTCCACTGTAGCTAAAAAAAATGCATGCAAATGGACTTGGTTTCTCAATTCCATTTGCATGTGTGGAATGTCATTGTGGAGACATCTACCAATGCGCTGACTCCTCACTGGATAATGACTCCAAGGTATCCAAGGCAAGGGTTCATCTAAATACAGCATTTTCCTTCTCACCCTTGTGTGCTGGTTGACGCCAAAAAAGCATAGATCTAAAAGCTCATTTATCTTATTTTTAGGAAATCAGCATCTTTTAAAGGAAATAGTTCAAAAATATCTTGAAGAAACATTTTTAAAGTTATCTCCTGTACCGGATTTCTTTTTTTAAAGAGTAAATTTTTCCGATTCTTTTAAAAATCCTCTTCTCTGGGTCCTTTGCAGCAGAGATGCACTGCTAATCTGCTTCAGAATTGAATCATATTACAAAGCAATATGTTTCAAAAAAACATCTAGAATCCCTTTTAAAATGTTCTTCTGTGTTGAGTTTTTTGTTTAGTATCAATGCTACTGCTGACTGCTTGACCCAAATCAGGATGGACAGTGTGTTAAAAGAAGAAATATAGTTCGGTTTCACTTACCAGTGATAACTTTCGTTCTTCGAGTATATAGTTTGTGAATACACACTCATGGGTTATGCGCCTGCGCAGAACGGCCGATCGGAGGCTTGAAAAGCTATTGGTTAAAAGTTTTGGCGGTAAGACCGCCCACCGTACCGCCCACCCTGAGGCGCCCGCGCGCCATTTTACCTCAGTTCCATACTTAAGCCAAGCACAGGATAAACCAACTGATCTCATCCGTGCAGCTCAAGAGGGGAGGCAGGGTGGGTAGTGTGTATTCACAAACTATATACTCGAAGAACGAAAGTTATCACTGGTAAGTGAAACCGAACTTTCTCCTTCGTATAGTTTGTGAATCCACACTCATGGGAGATTAGCAAGCTCACACTTACTTGGTCGGTGGGCAGTCGGATGAGATGATCCCACGATGAGCTGAAGATCCCGTAGGTGGACCCGTCAGGGGCGTTGAGTCCGGAGCCCTCTGGTAAGGACGACACGGCCAAGCCTGGCGTCCGCAGTGGCTCTGGTGTCCACCCTGTAGTGCTGGACAAACGTGGAAGGTCTGGACCAGGTGGCAGCCTTACATATGTCCTCAAGCGGTGTGCCCTCCAGAAAGGCAGTGGATGTGGCAACCGCCCTGGTGGAATGCGCCCTGACATGCGGTGGAGGTGGCAGTGAAGCTGACTCGTAGGCCAGGTAGATGGTAGAGGTGATCCATTTGGAGAACCTTTGAGCAGAGATAGGTTCACCCTTGGACTTTCCCCCATAAGCCAGAAAGAGGCGTTGTGACTTCCTGAACTCCCTAGTCCTGCTGGTGTAAAACAATAAAGCTCGTTTCACATCCAGTGTGTGCCAAGTCCTTTCTTGGGCGTTAGTGGGGTTCTGGAAGAAGGTTGGCAAGGAGATAGTTTGTGCCATGTGGAACTTGGAGACCACCTTGGGTAGGAAGGTGATGTCCGCTTGGAGGACGACGCGGTCGTTGAAGAACTGGAGAAACGGTGCGTCTGCTCGTAGGGCAACCAGTTCACCAGCTCGTCGTGCAGACGTGATAGCCACCAGGAAAGCCGTCTTCCATGTGAGGAGACGAACGTCGGAGGTGGCCATGGGCTCGAAGGGAGTCCTGGTGAGCGCGTTAAGAACGGTGGACAGTGACCATTGAGCCGTCGGTGTCCGGGTCGGCGGAAAAGCGTTCCTTAGTCCCTTGAGGAAGCGCTTTACCGTTTGGTCGCGGAAAGCCCCAGAAGCGGGCGAGCCAGCCGGAGAGTGCGCTACCACTGCTGCGAGATGCACTCGGATGGAGGTGATGCTGAGGCCAGACTCCGCCAGCTGGAGGAGGTAGGCTAAAATGTCCTGCAGTCCCACCTGCGTGGGGGGCGTTTGCCGGGAGGCCAGGAAAGTACAAAAACGCCTGTATTTGGAAGCGTAGGACTTCCTTGTGGAAGGGCGCCGCGCTAGTTCAAGGATCCTGGCCAGTCTGGGGTTATCCTCCACGCGGTGAGGTGGAGGCTGGGCAGGTCCGAATGGTGCAGCTGGCCCTGTTCCATTTGGAGGAGCGTCGGTGACTCCGGCAGTGTGCGATACTGCGACGACATGCGCAACAGTAGTGGAAACCAGGGTTGGCGCGGCCACGCCGGTGCCACCAGAATTGCATTGGCTCTGTGTAGGTGCATCCTGGTGAGTACCTTCTGGACCAGAGGAAACGGAGGAAAGGCGTAGAGATAGTCCTGATCCCACCGTTTCATGAAGGCATCGCCCTCGGAGTTCGGTCCGATGCCTGCTCTGGAGCAGTATCTGCTGAGTTTCTTGTTGGACTCCGATGCAAAGAGGTCGATGCTCGGTGTCCCCCAGACCTCGCACAGGGACTGGAACACTCCGTCGTCCAGCTCCCATTCGTGGGTCGTGGAGGTGAGACGGCTCAGGTGGTCTGCCAAAACATTCAAGGTGCCCTGAATGTGCACTCCAATTGGGAAAATGTGTCTCTCCAGACACCATTCCCACAACTGCACTGCAAGGTACAGGAGGGTGGTGGACCGTGTTCCTCCCTGCTTGTTGAGGTACGCCACCGCCGTGGTATTGTCCGAGGCCACTTGAACCGCCTTGCCGGTGAGCAGAGTCTCGAAGGAACGCAGGGCCTTCCAAATGGCCAGCAGTTCCAAGTAATTTATGTGGTGCACCGTTTCGTGCGGTGTCCAGGTGTCGTTGACCGTGAGAGTCCCGCAAGCAGCGCCCCAGCCGAGGTTGCTCGCGTCGGTCAGTATCTGCAACGAGGGTTGCGGGGGGTAGAAACTCTTCCCCGTGGCCACGTTGAGTGGTGTAGACCACCACAGCAGTTGGTCTCTCAGTTCCGTAGATGGGGTCAACCGTTTGGACTGGCTCTCCCGAAGTGCGTCGAACTCGTGAAGGAGCCATGATTGCAGGGACCTGAATTTCAACTTGGCATGGGGAATCACTGCCGTCGTTGAGGCCATAAGGCCTAGAAGTCTCTGAGCCTTCTTCGCCCGGACGCACGGTTTGGTGCGCAGTTCGCTCACCCCCTGCGCAATGTCCAGTAATCGTTTCTGGGGGGCGTAGGCTCTTGTAGTAAGCAAGTCGAGTATCGCTCCGATGTACTCGACGCGCTGGGAGGGAGTCAACTTCGACTTGGTGAAGTTGATCCTGAGGCCGAGACTCTCCATGAGGTGAACCGTGTATTGTGTGTCCCGCACGGCCGACGGTTCGGTGGGGGAAACGATCAACCAATCGTCGATGTACGGGAAGACCCTGATGCCCCGCTGGCGGAGGAATGCAGCCACCGGAGCCATGCATTTGGTGAAGACTCGCGGTGCCGTGGCCAGACCGAATGGTAGGCATCGGTACTGGTACACGGAATTGTCGATGCGGAAGCGGAGAAACCGTCTGTGTTCCTCGAGGATGGAGACGTGGAAGTAGGCATCCTTGAGGTCTATGACTGTGAACCAGTCCCCTTTGTCGATGAGGGGGAGGACGGTCTGTAGGGTCACCATCCGGAACTTCCTGGTGTGGATGCATTTGTTCAGGCGGCGCAGGTCCAGGATAGGGCGAAGGCCTCCGTCCTTCTTCTGGACCACGAAGTACCTGGAGTAGAAACCGTTGTCCCAGTCGGGCGGTGCTACCCGCTCGATGGCTCCCTTGGAGAGAAGGGTTGATATTTCTTCCTCCAAATGGGGGGACGAGGTGGTGATACGATGTCTTCCTACCCGAGGCACCCGCACGAACTCGATGGCGTAGCCAGAGGACAAGATCTTTAAGACCCACTGGTCGTCCGTGATGCCCGACCATACCTGGAGGAAGTTCCGGAGGGGAAGGTATGGGATGTGGAGCGAGAGAGACTCGGCCGTCGCAGCTTCAAACGCGGGGCTTGGGCCTCGCGCTCGAACGCTTGTCCTGTCCGTAGGGCCGGTAGCGGGGTTTGTGTTGTCGCCGCTGTTTGTAGGAGCTGGATCTAGGCTGCTCCGTCGGTCCCTGCTGCTGCGGGTTGCCCTGGAACCGCCGTGTGAAGGGCTGGAACCTCGGCCTGGCGGAAGTAGCCGGCGTGGTGAGCCCCAGGAACTTCGCCGTGGAATTGGTCTGGCGCATCTCATTCAGGACCTTATCGGTGTCCTGACCGAAGAGGCCCTGCCCGTCGAAGGGAAACTCCTCGATGAGCTTCTTCATAGCGTCATCGAGGGAGGTGTCCCTAAGCCAAGCGTGGCGACGGAGGTAGATTGCGGAGGCCATGTCCTTCGCGGCATAGTCGTTGATATGCCGGGCAGTGCGCATCAGCTGCTCGGCGACGAAGTCCCCCTCGGTGGCCAGAGCGTCAATGCGCTTTTGGGCGTCGGAGGGCAGCTTCGCGATCTCAACCTTCACCTGCTCCCAGAGGTGAGATTGGTACAAGCCCATGGTGGCCGAGTAGTTGGCGGCACGGAAGAATAGGGAGCCGGTGGCGTAGAACTTACGCCCCACCGTGTCCAGTTTCTTGCCCTCCGGCGTCGACGGGACCGGGAACCCGCTGGTGGCCGTCCTGTGCTGGAAGGCCTTGACCACCAGGGAATTCGGCAGGGGGTGAGCCTGCAAGAACTCGACGTTCTCGTCCAGGACCCGGTACATGTTGTCGAGCCTGGACGAAACGGAGTGCGCCGCCAAAGGTTTCTTCCACGTCGCCCTCGCCGAAGTCATCATGGAGGGGAGCATGGTTATGTGGACCGGCCGCACAGCACGTCTATCGAGCTTTGCGGTCATCTGATCCTCACCCTCCAACGGTGGCTGATCGACCTTCAGGTTGAGTGCGGTGCCCAGCCTTGTGAGCATGGCGGTCAGTGAGCGCTGGTCCTCACCACGCGGTGGGTCCACTGAGGCGATAGCCTGCTCCGGCGTGCGCTCGGCGTCGACGTCTCCCTCGTCCTCCTCCGACGACGAGCTGGACTCATCGGAGGACGAAGGAGGCAGTCTTTCATCCACGTCGGGACCGCGCCAGTACGGCCTGGGTGGGCCCGCAGGACGGTCGTCCACCGCATCGACGTCCGGACCACACCATGACGGGTTGGGTGGGCCGGCGGAGCGGGCACTCGACCCACGGGAGGTCGGTGGGGCCACGGCAGGGCCGGGATGCCCGGGGCTTGCGGTGGTCGGAACCGGAGCCGCAGAGGCCGCAGGCGTGGAGGTCTGGAACCTGGTCGCAAACGAAGCCATGACCTGGAACATCTCTCGGACGAGGGCCATCTGAGACGCGTCCGAGTCCGCTGGCGGTGGAGCTCCGGTAGCCGGCGGAATGGTGGCCCACGAAACGGTGGGCGCCGAAACGGTGGCCGGTGTCGGTGTCGGCGAAACGGTCGTCGGAACGGTGACGACCGCGTCGTCCGTCGGCGTCCTGGGCCGTGGGGAGACGGAGGCCTGCCTCGGAGAGGAATTTCTTCCCCGAGGAGGAGAGGAGAGCACCTGAAGTGGGCGAGCTGGAGCCCCAGCCCTGCGTCCTTTCTCAGGTGACCCGGAAGACGACCGTCCTCCCCAGATGGAGGATCCCGGAGAAGGACATCGGGCAGTCGAGAACGGCGGCGAAGGCCCGGGAGAAGCGGGTGTGCGCGGAGTGGGGGGAAGCGACCGTCTCTTCTCCGACCCACGCTTGCGCTTCTTCTCACCGTTCTTGTCCTTCTTCTTCTTCCTCAACGGAAGCGCGGAGGAAGAGGCCGGCGGTGGTTGAGCGGCAGCGGTGGCCGTGGAGGCGGACGCGGCGGGAGCCAGAGCGAGCTCCATCAGATGAGCCTTGAGGCGATTGCTTCGGTTCTGCACCGCGAGGCGCGTAAACTTTTTGCAATGCGGGCAAGACTGGCTCTGATGCGACTCTCCCAAACAAAAAAGGCACAGGCTGTGTCCGTCGGAAGCCGGAAACTTCTTAAGGCAAGCCGTGCACTGTTTGAACGCTGCAGCCATCAACCGCGGAAAAAATTCTTCCAGTGGAAGTTTCTGGAGACGAATACCCCGAAGGGCCGACCAGCCGCCACCCCCTTGAGGGGGGAGACGGTGATCGAGGCGAAAAATTGGCTACTGAATCCACTCAAGAGAAGAGACAGAGCCGGGGTGGCGATCCTGCCCGGAGGACAAGATCACCAGGAAAAATTGTTAAAACTTGCCAAAAGACTTTCCCTCAGAAGGGCGAAAAAATTGAGGAAGCTCTCAACGATCGTCCTGCTGCTACGGCGGAAAGAAGAGAACTGAGGTAAAATGGCGCGCGGGCGCCTCAGGGTGGGCGGTACGGTGGGCGGTCTTACCGCCAAAACTTTTGACCAATAGCTTTTCAAGCCTCCGATCGGCCGTTCTGCGCAGGCGCATAACCCATGAGTGTGGATTCACAAACTATACGAAGGAGAACTAGAAGACAGAGAGGCACATGGGGTAAATTCAGATAAATGTCAGCCATTTTGAAGTCAAAAGCTAAACCAGAAACAAAGGTATATTTGTTCAATTCTATGGACTGCAGTAGCTCAAGTGGTTAAGATGCTGAATTCGCTGACTGGAAGATTGGAGCTCGATTCCCAAGTACTGCATGATCAAGTGAGCTCTCCTCTCTGTCTCAGCTCCTGCCAACCTAGCAGTTTGAAAGCAAGAAATTGCAAGTAGATTAATAGGGGCCACTTCGGTGGTAAGATAAACATAGGTAAACATATGTAGGTTGAGAACCCCTGACCTAGGGGAAGACCACCCCTCAGATGGGAAGATTTTCTCAAGAAAAATGTTGGACCAACATGGGGAACTGCCAGGGACAGATTGTTATGGAAAGAAGTGGTGCGGAATGTCATCGCGGAAACGTCTACGCATACAAGGGCTCCCTGCTGAAAAACGACTCCAAGGTATCCAAGGTAAGGTATCAATACTACAGCTACAGTGCTGAGTTCTATGCAGTGGAGAACTGCTGCTAAATACACTTTGGAAATAATCTGTCTTTCACAACAACTCTTTCAAAATGTTATCTTTAAAAATAATCTTTATTGCTGCATATATTGATTTACTTATTTTAAGATTATAGTGTTAAACTGAAATCTTCTGACTAGGGCTGCAGCCAGGGAGTGGCCAGGGAGGGTGTTGCCCACCCTGAAAAAATATTTGCCCACTCACATCTAGAATCCTGGCTATGGCCCTGCTTCTGACCATGGAGCATTTGCTGCTTGTACTCTATCCCCGATACAAAGTAAAACAAAGAAAAAACAAAACCTAACTCAGACAAAGTTTTTTTTAAAAAAAAACACACATTGGAAGCCACGTTTCTTGTCTCTTTTGGTACTGATTTATGACTTGCAATACTGGATGATAGGAGACACAGTGTTACTATCAGAGCTCAATTTTGCACATGGAGGGGAACAAATGCTCCATTTGGATGGGGCTACAATGGATTCAGGATCTACAGGAAAACAACAACATGGGTCCTGGTGAATGTGATAGCTTTCTTGATTCGTGAAGAAGAGGAGACATGGCTGGCAGCTGGCTGGTTAGCAATCTGGAAAGGAGCACTCCTGCCAGTATGAATGAATGAATGAAATTTTAATTTATATACCGCAATCCTCAGCCCAAGGACCGACTCAATGCGGTTTACAAGTTAGACATACAACACAATAATACAGCATAATAATGTCACAATAATCCCACCAAAAATACAATATATCACAATACATTACAATATATTCAATACAATTCATTAAACAGTTACACCAAATGCAAAGTTCAAAAGCAAATACAAATATAAATTATACAAAATACCATTAAATACAGTACTAAATCCCAAGAACAATTGCCCAAACCCTCAGATCCCTCCCGTCCATGAGAAAAAAACCCTGGCTTCGAAACATTCTCACCGAAGCCCTAAAGCCCCCACTATTGGGAAAACAGTCCCAGCTGTGCTCCCACCTTCCCTGACCGGGCGGGCCGGGGAAGGGAGCCGAAGATGTAGCGTGGCTCTCGGGGCTCGGTGGCGGCGGCTATTCATAGCCCCGCGTCCAGCAAGCAGTCCCAGCTGTGCTCCCACCTTCCCTGACCGGGCGGGCCGGGGAAGGGAGCCGAAGATGTAGCGTGGCTGAGGAAGTGACAGCTCCAGCTTCTTTTGAGCTCCCCGCCTGGTGGGGGGCCAGAGAAATGGGCGCCGGGCGCAGCAGCCTCCCATCCTGGGACTAATGGAATAGGCCCTGGGAGAGGCTCAAGTCCAGTGTTGTCTGTAGGTGGGGAGCCGCTTTTGGGGCCGCGGAAAGGCAAGCCCCAGGTGTGGCCAGTTCTTTCCTCCCCACCTCCTCCTCCAAACGGCTGCCAGGCGAGCAGCTGTCTTCACTTCCCGCCGACCGGCCGGGCCGGGAGAAGGGCGCAGAGCTTTGGCGTCCGGGGCTGGCGGCAGCGCTTTTGAGGGCGCGCATCGCCCTCAGCTGTCTTCACTTCCCGCCGACCGGCCGGGCCGGGGGAAGGGCGCAGAGCTTTGGCGTCCGGGGCTGGCGGCAGCGCTTTTGAGGGCGCGCATCGCCCTCAGCTGTCTTCACTTCCCGCCGACCGGCCGGGCCGGGAGAAGGGCGCAGAGCTTTGGCGTCTGGGGCTGGCGGCAGCGCTTTTGAGGGCGCGCATCGCCCTCAGCTGTCTTCACTTCCCGCCGACCGGCCGGGCCGGGGGAAGGGCGCAGAACTATGCATGAACTATAAACCTGACTGTTGGCTACTAAAAGTTTTGATACTGATTCAATCAATAAATACATTTTGCATTATGAAAGCATTAAAAACAGGAAGCAATTTCTTTTATCTGCTACATCCCAGTTTCAACATCCCTCACCCATGGGTTCAGTACCCACAGTTTCAGGTCTAAACATATTCAATTTTAAAAAAATCCTGAAATCCATTATGTATGTATTTCTATAGTGCAATACCAGAGTTTGCATTGGAGGCCACTGTCTGTAATGTAAAAAACAGTGTTTGCTGTTATCTGCAGTTTCAGGTATCCACAGTAGGTCTCAGAAGAGATCCCCCATGGATATAGGGGCATACGACCTATATGTCGCTTAAGACTAAATAATTTTTTAAAAGCAGCTTGAGAGAAATGTGTTTGTTTATTAAAATTATTTATCACTTTGGTACTACTGTATGTGGTTCAACCATATTTAATAAGAAGAGCAAAAGCAAGAAAGTTAAGACTGCAGTAAAAGTGAAAAAAGAAGCAACCAAATAATTCAGCAGTCTATTAACCAATTCTATTAACTGGGATTGACAAGCCTTGTAAACAGAGAGCAAATGGTATCAACAAAGAAAACCCCACCATCAAAGTTCAGAATAAATAGAATAACTTTCTTACTTTGACAATTAGGTGTGAAGTTTACATTGAGCGACATTATAAAAGACATACAAAGCAAGAGAATGCAGGGTTAATCATCTCTCAAGTTGCTGTGTTAATTGTGCTTACATGATGGAGAGCATGTTTGTGTGTAAAATTTTGCATGGATAAGGGATTGGCAGTCAGATTACTGGAGGCATGAAAAGAATTGAGGGGAAAAGAAAAGAAAAAGAAAGTTCCAGTTATTACTAACAACAGAATGATTAATTGGATTATTTATGGTGTATGTTTTCTGCTGGTCTAGCGAACCCACGATTCTTTCCAAATTATACCAAGAGATGCAGTGAAACAACCAGTCAATTAGGGAAAACAAAGGCAAGTGTGCATTTGAATGCACATGTACATAGACATCCTTAGATGTGCCATGTTTTACAGTTCCTGAAAGTAGGAGGATGGGTTATCCTCCCCTTATTCTCTTCTCTTGAACATTTCAGCATGGACGAGTTGAGTGTGTCTGTAAAATATCTTACTACAAGGATTGGGGAAATGTGATCCTCCCACATGTTGTTTAAACTGCTATAGGGC
The DNA here is from genome assembly GCA_035047305.1 of Bradypodion pumilum. Classification (NCBI taxonomy): domain Eukaryota; kingdom Metazoa; phylum Chordata; class Lepidosauria; order Squamata; family Chamaeleonidae; genus Bradypodion; species Bradypodion pumilum. Next base: position 36,668,655 of record JAWDJD010000002.1, on the reverse strand, counting down.
AATGATGAATAGGCTGGATCTGCCATTACTCTTGTCTGTCATGGGAAGAAAGAATGCCAACTCCTTAGGGATTTCGTACTGCTGGAACGGGTGCAGAAAAGGGTAATCAAAATGCTCAAGGGGCAGGATATATTGTTGTGTGGGGCTCCCCAGTTTAGCCCAGAGGTGGGTGAGTGAAACATATGAGGGATGTGTATAAGAGTATGCAGGATGCCCTCTTACGCACTATTAAGACCCAGAATCACCCAATGAAGCTAAATTGTGAGAGAGCTGGGAGAGATGAAAAGACACAGATGAATAGGTACCACTTTGGTAGGAAGGTAAACAGCGTTCCATGCACTCAGGTGTCTAGTCATGCCTGCCACATGTCCACGGAAACATCTGCAAATGCAGACAGCACTGGGTTTTTTGCTATAAACAGAGATGAGCACTGAACCCTAGAGTCGGATACGACTGGCTTTTGAGCAAGGGTGACCTTTACCTTTACTCTATTGTGGCTTACTGTGCTAAGCAACAGAATTTCAGCCAGCAAGTTACAATATTATAACTTAGTTAAGTTAGAATATTATTCATAGCCGGGCTAAATTCACAGATTCCAGTGTACATCGAAATGACTAAATAACACTATCGATTCCTATTTATATGAACAGTTCAGATTTATCCACAGTCTTTGATACTGGTATAGCTATGGGGTTCTTTCCGTTAGTATGGTTTCTCCCCAGTATAACATAGCCCTGCCACCACTGCTAGTCAGCTGTTTGGTGTCTAGCTTCCATTCTGATGGGCAGGACATCTGCTATCACCACTGCTCTGTGCCTGCCAGCTGGCACCAATTTTTAAAATTAACTAACACTGCAATAGTTCTTGGGCATGACAGTAAATGAACCTCTGAACTATCATATCATAACTGTAAGGATTTTGTGTGTGTGTGTGTGTGTGGGGATACCATTTTTGGGCTGCAGAAAATCCTGCAAACTTTAAGAGGCAAACTAGATGCACATCCATGAACACAGAAGAATACAGTGGTTTAGGAATTGATGCAAAATAAATGACCCCTGATGGGTGGCTCAAAGCAGGGGTTCTCAACCTATGGCCCATGGGCCAGATCTGGTCTGTAGCACCAAATAATCCAGCCCTTGCCCTCGCTTCAGCTGCCACCGCTGCCATGGAAATTGGCCGCGGACTCATTTACGGCTGTCATAAACGTGTTTACAACAACCCTTAATGGCGGCAGGGGGGGGGAGTCCAACACCCTCAACTATCTTTTGGAGCATGACCCAGCCCCTGACTTGAGAAGGTTGAGAACCCATGGCTTAAAGTAACCCATATTTCAGCAAGACAATGCACGCCTCAGCTGCGTGTTTTGTATTCCTCGGTCTTTGAATTAATTTAGAACCTGGGAAAACCTATACAAATATAGTACTTTTTGCTAATCTAGGTGTACCCTAAGTTGGAATGACATGATGTCAGTAAAGTAAGAAGCATTCTGTGTTGTAATCTAACTACTGAATGAACTGAACAGCATCCTGTTTCAGAAAGGTACACTATCCCTGAAGCAACACTTGAGCACTTTACCAGAAAGTGTAACAGCTCCCTAGCAGTGAGACTTGGAACACAAAAAACTGAATCATTTCTCTCACTTTTTATATTGATGATCTTTAAGTGATGCCATTCCATTCAAGTAAAGTGAGTAATCCAGTTGGTTCTTTCTGTGATAAGGGGAAGAAGGGGTACATGGCATTCATAAAAAAACTGTGGCTCATCTGAACAAAACATTCAAAAATTGTCCATAACAGCATTGCACACTATTTTTTCCCCAAGTGAACATCTGGTTGCAATAAATTATATATTCTTAAGGCAAAACATGTATGTCTTGCTTGCTGTTTTACTACACAAAATAAATGGTTGAAGGGAGAAGCAGTGAGTCACTTGTATCCAATTGGACACTTAATTTCAATGAGCTACATTCAACCTTACATACTTAAACCTTTATAACAGGAAATCAAGTCATAGCAAGGAACAAGTGCTTCATTACGGAGGCATGTGAGGAATGCTGTAATCTTCTTTATGTAACTGTGGAGAATTAAAATATCTCATTTTTAAGTTAATTCATATAGTTGCTACAGAAACTTTTCCGTACACAACTTATTTTCTTGACTCACGAGTGATATGTTACCTTAATTGGACTGTTGTAGATGCTAGCCCACTTGCTAAAAATCATGCGTGGATAAAAATGCAACTTCCTCATCTCTCTCTCTCTTTAAAGCTACAGACCTCCAGTACTGGAGAGGGCATCTCATGGGCTGTAGAAATTTCTGGTTCTCTCTCCAGACCTAAAGAAAAATGGCAAAAAAAAAGCCACCAGGGAACTGGAAAGGCTGTTTCATCTACTTTTCAAAAGCATTTTTCATTTCAAATTTTTTTTGCTGTCTTAAACACTCACAGGTTTCATCACTCAATTGGGGGGGGGGAAACTACCAGTTTGTGCTATGTTTGTTTTGAAAAAGTATTTAAGCTTTGTCCCGAAGTATTTTCCAACTGTTTAAACCAATTTATGTAACTGTCCTTCAACAGGTTAGAGTTCAAAAGAAGCTAAACAAACTGTTCAAAATCCAAAATACAGTAGTTAACAACAACAGTGTGCCTTCAAGTCAATTCTTACTTTCAATGACTCTTTCTAGTTTTTTTGTTTTTGGTAGAAAGTACACAGAAGAGGTGTACCATTCATCCTTCTAGGGAGCCCCTGGGACTGTGCAGTTTAGCCAAGGTCATATAGGAGGGTCTTTACCCTGGGGGTACAGTGAGAAGTTGAACTTTCAACCTCTGCCTGTGCAGCCATATACCTGAACCACTAAGCTATCCAGCCAGGGAATTAAAAATAGCATTAATATAAATGCAGAGAAAACTTTATTCTGGTAACATACCTCCACGAGGAGCATAGATTTAAAAAGCCAAATGGATGAGCATGAGTAACATTAAACCATCTTGGTGAGCAACCAGGAACTAGGTGAGCATTTGAAGGTACTGTAGATTCTCATACCTGGGTTATCTCCATGGGAAAGGTCTCTTCCTTATTGTCACCAACCCTTTCTACTTGGCTGGAATGTAGGGTTGTCATATGTCAAAGAAAACCAGGATTGTCCCGATTTCAAGGCCGAAAATTTTTTACTGTCCAGTTCAATAAAAATCATGTTAAAATCCCGGATATTTACGCTCACATTAAAATACAGCAGTTAGTCTTTAAGGTGCCACAAGAGCGGTTGTCTTTTTGTTTTGTTTACTTTCCCTCATTTCCTTTCTATGGTGGGATCATTGCCCACGCGCACGCTCTCTCTCAGCCAGGCGATTGTTGTTGGCGCGAAGCGGGCAGGAAGGCTGGTGGGGCAGATGGGATCACCTTGAGGGGATCTGCCGCCAATGGCATAAAGTTGTCCGTTCTTCACCATTCCATGGAGACCTGCCTGCCTCAGTACCGGCAATGGTGAGCACGCTCATGCTGGAGGGGGACAAACTGGTGCTTCAGAGGAGGGCTCAGAGAGCCACCACCTTATTTCACTCCCACTCCCACGAGCAAAATAAACCCATGCAGGGACTGGTTGAGACACATGGCAGGGGTCAGTAGGTGGTTGGGTGGAAAGATGTGTGGAAGGTGCTCACAGAACAATCCTTCTGTGTCTTTCCATAGGCTTCATGCTTCCCCTCCCTTTATTAAAAACAAGCTTAATTTGCTTTCCCCCCCCCCTCCTGGGCCAGGTAGATAACCTGCCCATTTTTGTCAAGTATACTTCTGTCCCGGTTTTGTGGGAGTCAATTATGGCAACTCTACTGGAATGCAAACAGTAGCCCCCAAAGGCTTCTTAAATATTAAAGGTAAAGGTTGCCCGTGTTTGAATTCCAGTTGTATCCAACTCTAGGGTTCAGTGCTCATCTCTGTTTATAGCCAAAGAGCCAGCACTGTCTGTTTCTGCAGACGTTACCGTGGACATGTGGCAGGCATGGCTAGACACCGGAGTGCACGGAACACTGTTTACCTTCCCCACCAAAGTGGTACCTATTTATCTACCGGTACTTGTGATTTCTTGCTTTCAAACTGCTATTTTGGCAGGCACTGGGACAGAGATGGAAGCTCACTCTGTCATGCAGCACTCGGCTCTCAAACTGCTGACCTGCCGTCGACCTACCAGTCATCAAGTACAGCATCTTAACCATTGAGCCACTGCAGTCCCATTTCTTAAATATTAGGAAGATTCATTCAGAAGAAACCTGTTTCTGAAGTAGCTATGGGAATAAATGCTACTATACTACATTTAAACTTGTTTCAGTTGTTCATTCCAGATGTTCTTGGACTTCAATTCCCAGAAGCACAAGCCCCTGTGAATCTTCTGCGATTCATTTGGCCCGTGCTGCCCTTGTCACTCCTGGCGTACAGACACATTTTACTTCCGCTTCCAGGAGTGACGAGGGCTGCGCGGGCCAAATTAATCAGAGTAGACCCATTCGTGTGGATCTACGGGGGCTTGGGTTTCTGGGAATTGAAGTACAAGAACATCTGGAGTGCCAAGGTTCACCATCTCGGTCTAAACTGTTTAGGACTTTATAGGTAATAACCAACACCTTGAACCTGGCATGGTAGACAACTGATAACCAACGCAATCTAGCCAGAATCAGGGTAATATTGGCATAATGACCTATACCTGTGATCAGGCTGGAAGCTGTATTCTGTACCCACTTAAGTCTCCATACCAGCTGTAAGACTAGCCCCAAGTAGAGACCATTTCAGTAGACAATCTTGCAGATTACCAGCACACAGATCTGCATTATCAGGGAACGTCTATTATCTAGGAATGAGCAAAGCTGAGCAATGCATCATGATTGGTAAAATGAGGACTTGACCACTGATGTTCCTCCAGAGAGTTGGATAATTGCTTGCACTGCCATAAATTGATGAACACTGACATTATGTATCTTTACCATGCCCAAACTACCTTTGTTCCTTTTCCAATTCAGCAGCCCTGCTGCAGTCTGAAAGGTGGACTAGTCTCATGTAATATCTGGAATTCAAAAGAACATGCAATATATGCATATACATAGCAAAATATGAATCCAACCCATTCAAAGATAACTATGGTCTCGTAGATTTGCACCTTCATGGGCATATGCATGCCTGAACCCCTTTTGCCAAATCACAGTGTATGCTGCATTGACTTTGTTTTTAAATTTTCTAGTTGGCTTGTCTTTTTTCCTTGGTTATGTAAGATGGAATTCCACAAACGTAACTGTGTTTATTTCCTTTCTGCTCAACAAGATCAACACTGTCTATATGCAATTACCTGCTCTCCAGCCAGAGTAGAAACCTACTCATAAGGAGACTCTGGCACCTACATTCCAGCCTGTTGATTATTGGTCCTATGAGCATGAATATATGATGTCTTTTCCTTGTGCCTTTTGTGTTAGAAAGCTGTACCATGTAAGGGAATGCCATTATGGCATTCTTTTTTTTTACATTTACTGATTGGTACCTTCCTTGCATAGCTGATGTGTGTGTGTGATGTGAATGCTGTCACACACACTAGACATGTTGTGCAAGAGAGGTGTGAAGGTTATTATGGGAATGTTGCTGTTAGCTTTTGTTGCCATGAGATACTGCACTGTTTTCTGTTGGGTGAGGACAAGACCGTGGTGTTATATTGCTATTAGCTCTCCTTTAGCAGCCTTGCTCACAAACTGACAGCCTCTCTTTTACTTTCCACAGGAGTATTAGACAGCCTTCACTCATGCAGGCAGGGAGCTGCTGCTCTGTGAATAATGTGACCACCTACTTGTCATCACCATGCTTCATGTCTGCTGTAGACAATTACACTAGCACACTATTTCCAGAGACATAGATATGTTAGCCTATAGCTTGTTGGCAGCAAAAGCCGACAAAAGAATCTTGCAGTACCTTAAAGACTCAAAAAACTTTACTTGACATAAACGTTCATGGAAGCTCACTTCTTCAGATGCACGATATGTAGCCTCAGTAGACAAATAGGGGTGTATATAAATGTCTTTTTACTGGGGCTGCACTCCAGACAAATGGGCTAGGCTAGATTCAGTGAAACCTATGCCAAATTGATGGTCTTTAAGAAGCGACAAGAATTTTTGTTCATTTTACTAGCATACTATTTATTTTACTCACCTGAAAATGCTTTCTTTTTAAAAAACACTGTTATTGAATGGTGATATGAATGTACCTTTCCTCTTCTTCTTCTGCCATATCTGAATCCAAATATTGGCAATCATCATGGCAATCAGCCATGAAGACTGTCCTGAGATTATGCCTTTCATCTGCACCTGTGTCACTGATCCAGTTCCGAGAGTCACTTTCTGGTCCTGAGCCCTTTCGGCATGCAAAGTCCACATCAGCCCCAGGCCAGTATTGATGAAGCTGCTGCCTCCATCAAGATGGATTCAAGTGGGATTTAATGAATGTACCATATAATAAATAAATACATAAATAAACAAACTTTATACTTTCCTTTATTATAAATTTTCTGTAGAGTTCTGCCAGTTGTTAAGCCACTCCCACTTAGCAAAGCAACATTAGGACAGAATATATGTACAGTATTAATTGTGAGATTAAAACACACACACACACACACCACCTGTCCCACAATTCTTTAGAGGTAGCCATGTTAGTCTGTGTCAGTGGGTAAAATGATAATTAACATGCATATAAAGATAAAAGTATTATTCCACCTCTTCTCTACATCTGAGAAAATGGACTGTAATCCATGAAGGCTCTCATTGAAATAACTGTTCTTCTTTAAATGCCATATTTTTGTTTTTGTATATGCCTTTCTTGACTATTTTTGTTGGTTGTGGAAATCACAATTTTTGTTTGTTTTGGAGATTAGCAAGTGGGTTAGTTACATAATAAACCCTTTGGCCAAAACTGAAGTTCAGTGAGTTGACGGGTAACTAAACATTGCATTCAGCAGTGCCAGATAAACTTTTCAAGTAATGAGCTCTAGCCAAGCAAGTTCCTATCATGAAATTAAAAAGTCTAAAGCTAAAGTAAGTCTAAATTTAGGCTTTCACTTCTCCATGCCAACACTTAGCAGATAAAAGAGGAGATTAGTTTTCCATTTCACAGTATCATTTACAAGGCAGATTTGTTTAAATTTGTCCATTTATTCTACACAATGTAGTAACATACTGCCATGAGACTGGATCCATGCCTTTAAGTTTTGGCAAGTTTTAGAGTTAATCTGAAACTCAAAAACTTCGTATGATATTCGGCCTGTCTTCTTGACCTCTTGTGTTTCTGAGTTTCAACATCCTGCAATGCAGCACACTGTTTCTCTTGATGACTGAGAGGCTTTCCTGCTGGAACTTGACAGATGCTCTATTAAAAGTTTAATAAGGTTATTGGAATTGCATTGTTATCAACCCCAAAGTCCGCAAATGAAGTGATCTGTAAATTGAATATATATATACTTTCAACAGTTAGAAAAATTTGTAAACATTCAAATAGCATTCCAAGTGAAGTAATGCCAAGACATGGAAAGTTCTCAGGCAATCTGCATCCTCAGCCAATGTTTAACACATTAATAAAGTCTTACGCTGATTTCAATGTAATCTAGCATGTAACTGTTGTGGCCTGGGGTCCTGGGTGCGAGGAGGAGGACAGTTGGCCGGCTCAGTTGCCTGCTGCCGGCTCCAATCTGGAATCTGAGCCTGAGGAGGACCTGTTGCCAGTCCCTCAGTCCGTGGCCGGCCCAGATCAGGATGCAGAGGAGGACATGGATCTGACGCTAGCCCTGCAGTCGGCTGTCATTTTGATGCCGGTTCCTCAGGACGAAGGCTGACAGGACGATTCAAGTTTGACAGCTATGCCAGGTGTCAGTTATTGGGATTATGAAGGGCAAGCCAGCACGTCCGAGAGGTGCAGAGACTCATTAAGACAGACCTTGCAGCTGAGGAGGAGTGGTGCCCGGACACACTTCAGCTATGGGATCTCAGTCTCCTTAAAGTTAGGGCGTGCTGGCATGCTCTTTTGTCAGACCAATTTTCCCTGCCTGGACTCTGACACTGTGAGAACTGGATTGGAACCTTTGGAACTCTGACCCCCTGCATGTGACTTCGACAATGCCTCTGGAAAACCCTTGAACCATTAGTTGCTCTCATACCTGTCAACCATCCCGTTTTACCCGGGAAAAGCCCTTATTTTTACCCCTCTTCCCTACCCTCCCGTTTTATTAATTTCCCCGTATTTTCCCTTATTTTTTTTTAAAAAATATCCTGACCAGAGCCCTCACAGGCGAAGCTGCAGTATTTTTTCCCGGCCACCAGAGGTCGCTGTGTGGCAGGCTTTTCACATGTGGAAGGGGAGAGAGAGAAGGTGTGTGTGTGTGTGGGGAGGCGTTCTGAGTTTCTCTTTCATTTTCCTGCCAGCCACATGGCCAATATGGCGGCTTCATTTTTGGTCGGAGCCACCATGCTACCTGGGAGGGACAGGAGTCTACTGTAGAGGTGAGCGATATTTCATATATGCAGGGGCAAATCAGCTCTTGGTCTGGGGGTAGAGACTTCTCTCTCACTCTCATGCTTTATTGACCTGTTTCTGCCCTGCCTCTGTCCTGGCTGGAGGATTCCGTTTCCAGAGTTCTAGAATTAACTTGGAAGGGGTGGGGGTGGGGGATATTGCTTAATCACCAAATGAGAGAGAGAGGGGGGGTCTGTTTCTGTTCTAGAGTTAACTTGGGAGGGGTGGGGGATGGTGCTTGATCACTATATGCTAAAGGTTTCCCTTGCTCGAAAGCCAGTCGTATCTATAGAGTGCCAAGGTTCACCATCACAGTCATAGATTCCTACACTATATGAGAGGGGGGGTTCCGTTTCTGTTCTAGAGTTAACTTGGGGGGTGGGAGATGGTGCTTGATCACTATATGAGAGAGGGGGGTGTTCCGTTTCTGTTCTAGAGTTAACTTGGGAAGGGTGGGGGGATGGTGCTTGATCACTATATGCTAAAGGTAAAGGTTTCCCTTGCTCAAAAGCCAGTCATATCTAGAGGGCCAAGGTTCGCCATCACAGTCATAGATTCCTACAGCGGCCAATTTTTAGAGCAAGAAGCTGCTTTTTGTACAAGAGAGCAGATCCAAAATACACGGGAAGAATTATCAGAGCTCATAGATCCAGTGTGCTTGCACAGTTGTGTAAGGGGATCTGAGTTAGGTAAAGGGTCACCCTTGCTCAAAAGCCAATCATATCTGACTCTAGGGTTCAGTGCTCATCTCTGTTTCAAAGCCGAAGAGCCAGCGTTGTCTGCGTCTGCAGACATTTCCGTGGTCATGTGGCAGGCATGACTAGACACCAGAGCACACGGAACGCTGTTACCTTCCCACCAAAGTGGTTCCTATTTATCTATTTGCAATTTCTTGCTTTCGAACTGCTAGGATGGCAGGAGCTGGGACAAAGACAGGAGCTCATTCCGCCCTGCAGTACTTGGGAATCGAACTGCTGACCTTCTGCCTCCCAGTCAGCATCTTAGTCACTTAAGCCACCGAGTAAACAAGAAAGAAAACAAAACAAAAGTCCCCCAAGAAAATGGGGAAATGGTTCTTTGGCCCACACAGCTTTGTGCCCATTGCATCTACAATACCATCTAGCCATCTTATTTTTTGGCCACCCCCTTCTTTTGTCCTCCACCTTTCACAGCATCAAGGCTTTCTCAAGTGAATCCTCTCATTTAATGTCCAAAGTACTTTAGCGTCATTTTTACTATTTGACCTTTAATGAGCAGTCATGGTTGATTTCTTCCAGGATCGACCCATTTCTAACACCACATTTCAAAGGCATCTATTTTTCTGCGCTCAGCTTTCCTAATGGTCCAGCTCTCACACCCATACATTGCCACCGGGAATACCATTGCTTTGACTATGCCATTTTTTGTTTGCAAGGTGATGCCTCTACTTTTAACTATGTTCCCCCAGGTTTCTCATAGCTTGTTTCCCAAGCATCAGTCACCTTTTTATTTCACGGCTGCAATCACCATATGCAGAGATCTTTGATCCTAAGAAAGTAAAATCTGCCAGTCATATCCAACTCTAGGGTGCAGTGCTCATCTCCATTTACAGCCAAAGAGCCAGTGCTGTCTGTTTGCAGACATTTTCATGGCCATGTGGCAGGCATGAATAGAGCCCAGCAAGTCACATGGCTATATTTGGCCACGCCTACAGATTTGGCCACACCCACAGAGGGGTGTGGCCAGAATTTCCCTTATTTTCAAATCCAAAAGTTGATAGGTATGGTTGCTCTCGACCGGCTTTTTGCCCCTGGACTCCTGACGACGACCCTGCTTTGACTCTGTAAACTGAGTGTAAAACTCTCCCTTACCTTTCAGTGCTGCAGCTGCCAGTTGGGCAGCTTGGCCAGTGTCCGGGCCGCAACAGTAACATAATGTGAAATGGAAAACTAATATCTTCCTTTAACTGCTAAGTGTTAGCATTAAACCAGTTGTGGTTTAATTTTTATGGTTTAGGATGGACACAGACCCCTTCCTTCTGTTGAGAATGCTGACTATACAACCAGCTCCCATTGTTAAGCACCAAGAGGGCAGTAACAGAGCTACTTTCTCAATGCTTTTTCTCCCAAAGAACTGGATAATGAGAACTTCATTTGCACATGCCCTGATTTAGTATACAGTAATACCCCGTATAACGATTTTTATTGGTTCCACAGGGTCCATCGTTGTACGAAAAAATTGCTATACTGTACGATGCATGCTTCGTATAGCGATTTTCCCTATGGGATGTATTGTACAACAATTTTCATCCTGCTTTTCCCCTGGGAAGCGCGTTCCCAGGGCAGACAGCCCTGCGGGGTTCAGGGAAGAGATCCACAGAGGTCCTCTTGCCTGCAAACACATTTCCCAAGCAAGCGGACCTCCACAGACCAAAGATTGCGACACCTGTCAGTGCAGCGAAACAAGCCTAATTTCGCTGCACCGACCGAGGCCACAATGCTGTCTTTGTGGCCAGGGTTGGGAGGGAATTCCCACCATGACCCTAAAGGCAGGATCACAGCGCCAGTCACAAGCAGGGAAACAGAAGCCTCATTCCCCTGCTCTGATCAGCACCACTTCAGACATGTGATCCTAGCCCTTGGGGCCGGGGTTGGGGGGATTCCCACCCCTCACCCGACCTTAAAGGCAGGATCACAGCGCCAGTCAGACCTCCGCAAGCCAACCGCCTGGGTCCACAAGCACTTGGTGACTCAGGCGGTTGGCTTGTGCAGGTCTGGGAAACAGCACTAGTCTCCTCACAAACAAGCAGCTTGGATCAGCAAGCGCTTTGCGACTCTGGTGGCTTGCTTGCGAGGAGACCAGCACTGGGCTGCATTTGCCCTGGAAAGCATGCTTCCCTTAGCAAAGGCAGCCCTTGGCAGGGGGGGGGGAGGAGGAATCTACAGAGGTCCATTTGAAATTTCAAAAGAGCAAACAGACCTCTGTAGATTCCCTCCCCAACCAGCACTGGGCTGCATTTGCCCTGGGAAGCATGCTTCCCTTGGCAAAAGCATCCCTTGGGGGGGTGGGGGGGTGGGAATCTACAGAGGTCCATTTGCTCTTTCGAAACTTAGAATGGACCTCTGTATATTCCTTCCCCAACCAGTGCTGGGCTGCATTTGCCCTGGGAAACATGCTTCCCAGGGCAGATCCCTTTCCTGAACCTCACCGGGCTGCCTTGCATTGCATCGTACAACAATGAAAATTGTACAGTGCATTTTTTTAAAAAAAGGCAATTGTTGTATGATATCATCACTGTGCGATGCAATCGTTATACAGGGTTTTACTGTGCTTCCTATACAGGAAGTTCAGGTGAAGAAACTGGGAAAAATGAGGCCCTCTTGATGTTGCTGGCCTTCCATCAGTCCTACCAAGCAGAGCCAAAAAAGAGAAATGTTGAAAGATACAGTCCAACAATATCTGGAGTGCTGCGCTTTGACACTCCTGCATTACACTGTCTCTGTAAAAGACAGTATACCCAAAAAAGCAAGTCAGTTCCTAATACTTGCCCCTAATGGACCCCATGCAGGGAACACTAGAATTGACCCCTCACCATACCACCTGGAGAGTACTGAAACGCAGCTGTAGCCTTTTGATTCTGCATTTGCTCTTAAGCAGAGCTGCTGCTGAAGAGAGCCAAACAAAGGAAGTGAGCACTGGTAAGTTTGGGGCATGCTTGCAGTTGGAGTAGAGCTGCTTTAGAGGCCCACACACCTAATGGCACGTGAGATTTCAAACTAAAAACAAAGGAAGAATATATTATTACTGGATAGAACAACTGGTTCCACCTGAGGATCTCTCCTTCATCACACTTGATGAGATCCAGGAAGATAAACAACAGGAACAAACTGAAGTCTTCTCCCTTAATATGGTTGATGAGGTGCATGTAGATGAACAGATTGCAGGAGAGAGGCTCCTGTACTAGGTGATTCAATAATTAGAAATACAGAGAGATGGATTTGTGATGCACATGATAACCGTATGGTGACTTGCCTGCCAGGTGCAAAAGTTGCAGACATCACGAGAAAGCTAGATAGCTTGTTAGAGAGAACTGGGAACGAGCCAGTGGTAATGGTACACGTTGGTACCACTGATGTTGGGAAGGCCAAGCGGTCTGTCCTGGAAGCCAAACTCAGGTTGTTAGGAAGAAGATTGAAGTCCCGGACTTCCAAGGTAGCATTTTCAGAAGTGCTGCCTGTTCCTCGTGCAGGACCTACCAGGCAGGCAGAGCTCAGAAGCCTCAATGCGTGGATGAGGCGGTGGTGTCGAGGAGGGCTTCAGATTTGTCAGGAACTGGAGAACATTTTTGGACAAACCAAATCTGTTTAGGAGGGATGGGTTGCACTTGAACCATGATGGGACCAGAATGCTGGCACTCAACATCAAAAAGGCTGCAGAGCAGCTTTTAAACTGATAACTGGGGGAAAGCTGACAGGAGCTGGGCAGCATCCGGTTCGGGAAAGTGTGTACTTGAGTAGTAAGGAGGATGCAAAAATTGCTGAGCAGAGGAAGGAGCTAGTCACCAGCACTCTAGCAGAAGGATGCAAGAGGCAGTCTAACAATGCAACTGGACTCAAAAGACTGTATCAGAAAAGCATATATAAATGCTTGTATGCAAATGCCAGAAGCCTCCGGAACAAAATAGGGGAGCTGGAATACTTAGCAATATATATAAAAAATTGATATTTTTGGCATCACTGAAACCTGGTGGACGGATGATAACCAATGGGATACAGTTATCCCAGGCTACAAACTGTACAGGAAGGATAGGAAGGGGCAAACGGGAGGTGGTGTAGCCTTGTATGTCAAAGAAGTGATAAAATCATACGAATTGGAATATCTAGGTGATTTGGAGTCACCATTAGAAGCTCTGTGGGTAAGAGTACCAGGCCACAAGGATGGTCTAACAGTAGGCATATACTATCGGCCTCCAACCCAAACTCCTGAGGGAGACTGGCAGTTGGAGAATGTTGTAAAGGAGGCATCCAAGAAGGGAAGCCTGGTTATAATGGGGGACTTCAATTACTCTCACATAGACTGGGTGAACTGTTGTTCAGCACATGATAAAGAGATAAAGTTCCTAGATAAGCTAAATGATTGTTCCCTGGGACAGATGGTTGAAGACCCAACTAGAGGTACAAGAATCCTTGACTTGATCCTGAGTAATACTCAGGATCTGGTGCAAGATGTTAATGTGACTGATCCAATAGGGAACAGTGACCACAACTCAATTATGTTTAACTTGATCATAGACCGAAAGTCACTGACAAAATCTAACACTGAGACCTTAAATTTTCAAAAAGGAAATTTCCCAAAGATGAGGAAACTAGTAAAAAAGAAGCTGAAAGGGAAAACTGAGAGAGTCCAAACACTCCAAGAGGCATGGAGGCTGTTTACAAAAAAATTAACAGAGGCCGAATTGGAATACATACCCAAAAGGAAAAGGCGCACTGCCAGGTCCAAGAGGACTCCAATGTGGCTTACAGGAGCTGTACGGGAAGTGATCAAAAGCAAGAAAAGCTCATTTAGAAGATGGAAGGCTCGTCCGAATGAGGACAGCAGGCAGAAACATAAATTCTGGCAGAACAAATGCAAGGCAACAATCAGGAAAGGAAAGCAAGAATTTGAGGAGCGTATAGCTAAAAATACTAAGAGAAATAACAAAGACTTTTTAAAGTACATTAGAAGAACCCAACTAGGAAGGCCATTGGACCATTAGATGACAATGGAAGGCAAGGTGTTATTAAAGAGGAAACAGAGATTGCAGAGAGACTCAATGAATTCTTTGCTTCAGTATTCACTGAAGAAGACAGAGACCACATTCCCAAAACAGAGCCTATCTTCATAGGGAGGGAAACCGAAGAATTAAGCCAGATAGAAATAACCAGGGATGAGGTCCTTGCATGTCTTGTTAAAATAAATGCTAACAAATCATCAGGACCAGATGGCATCCATCCACGAGTTCTCAGGGAACTTAAAGATGAAATTGCTAATCTCCTAGCCAAAATATAAAATCTTTCCCTCAAATCAAGGTTTATGCTTAATGAACTCTCTGCGACAAACCAGGAAAGGGACCTTGGTGTCCTGGTGGACAGCACAATGAAGGTGTCAACCCAGTGTGCCTCAGCAGTGAAAAAAGCAAACTCAATGTTAGGGATCATTAGGAAGGGTATAGAAAATAAGTCAGCAAGTGTCATTTTGCCTCTTTATAAATCTATGGTGAGGCCCCATCTGGAATACTGTGTACAGTTCTGGTCGCCATACCTCCAGAAGGATATTATGGAGTTGGAGAAAGTACAGAGGAGGGCAACCAGAATGATTAGGGGACTGGAACACCTTCCTTACCATCTGAGGCTGCAACGGTTGGGCCTTTTCACTCTTGAACGACGGCGTCTAAGAGGTGACCTGATTGAAGTTTATAAAATCATGCACGGTGTGGACAAAGTGGATAAGGAAAAACTGTTTTCCCTATCGCACAACACTAGAACTAGGGGACACTCCATGAAACTTTTGGGTACTAGTTCTCAAACAAATAAGAGAAAGTACTTTTTCACCCAGAGGATTACTGGTCTATGGAACTCCCTGCCAGAAGAAGTGGTGACAGCTGTCAGTCTTGACAGCTTTAAGAAAGGATTAGACAAGTTCATGGAGGACAAGGCTATCAATGGCTATAATTATGGCTACCTAAGGACAACCTCCGGGTTGGAGAGATAGGCAGGATATCTCTCAATGCCATTTCCAGGGAATCCTAAGCAGGTGAAGGCATCTCCTTGGGAATACCCTGAAGGAAATGGTGAGCCACTGTGTGAGACAGAATGCTGGACTGGATGGGCTGTGGCCTGTTCCAGCAAGGCTGTTCTTATGTTCTTATGACTGGAAGGTAGCGAATGTAACACCAATTTTCTAAAAAGGATCCAGGGGTGATCTAGGAAATTACCGACCTGTCAATTTGACATTTGTCCCAGGTAAAGTGATGGAAACCATCCTAAAAGATAGAATTAATAGGCACATAGAAGAGAAGGCGCTGCTAAAGGAGAGCCAACATGGCTTTTGCAAGGGCAAATGATGCCTCACTAATCTGTTGGAATTTTTGGAGAGTGTCAATAAGCATGTGGATAAGGGGGATCCAGTTGACATTGTTTATCTGGACTTTCAGAAGGCTTTTGACAAGGCCCCACACCAAAGGCTCTTGAATAAACTTACCAGTCATGGAATAAAGGGACAGGTCTTGTCCTGGATCAGCAACTGGCTAAGGGACAGGAAACAGAGGGTAGCACTAAATGGACACTTCTCCAAGTGGAGGGAGGTAAAGAGGGGGGTCCCCAAAGGTTCAGTACTGGGACCACTGCTTTTCAACCTCTTCATAAATGATCTAGAAGTAGGAATAAATAGCAAGGTAGCCAAATTTGCTGATGACACTAAATTATACAGGATAGTGAAAACTGAGAGATTGTGAGGAGCTCCAGAGGGATCTCTCGACACTGGGTGAGTGGGCAAAACAGTGGCAAATGAGCTTCAACATTAGCAAGTGCAGAGTGATGCACGTTGGGGCAAAAAAACCCAATTAATTTATAAACTGATGGGGTCTGAACTCTCTGCAACAAACCAGGAAAACGACCTTGGTGTCCTGGTGGACAACTCAATGAAGGTGTCAACCCAGTGTGCCTCAGCAGTGAAAAAAGCAAACTCAATGCTAGGGGTCATTAGGAAGGGTATAGAAAATAAGTCAGCAAGTGTCATTTTGCCTCTTTATAAATCTATGGTGAGGCCCCATCTGGAATACTGTGTAGTTCTGGTCGCCATCCCTCCAGAAGGATATTATGGAGCTGGAAAAAGTGCAGAGGAGGGCAAACAGAATGATTAGGGGACTGGAACACCTTCCTTACCATCTGAGGCTGCAACAGTTGGGCCTCTTCACTCTTGAACGATGGCGTCTAAGATGTGACCTGATTGAAGTTTATAAAATCATGCACGGTGTGGACAAAGTAGATAAGGAAAAACTGTTTTCCCTATCGCATAACACTAGAAATAGGGGGCAATCCATGAAACCTTTGGGTTGCTAGTTCTCAAACAAATAAGAGAAAGTACTTTTTCACCCAGAGGATCACTGGTCTATGGAACTCCCTGCCAGAAGAAGTGGTGACAGCTGTCAGTCTTGACAGCTTCAAGGAAGGATTAGATAAGTTCATGGAGGACAAGGGTATCAATGGCTATAATTATGGATACCTAACAACAACCTCAGGGTTGGAGAGATAGGCAGGATAGTTCTCAATGCCATTTCCAGGGAATCCTAAACAGGTGAAGGCATCTGCTTGGGAATAATACCCTGAAGCAAATGGTGAGCCACTGTGTGAGACAGAATGCTGGACTGGATGGGCTGTGGCCTGTTCCAGCAAGGCTGTTCTTATGTTCTTATATACTATTACTGCCTTGGCTGCAGAGAGAAGTTAGAAAGCCAATTTTCCAGAGGCCAAGCCAATCTCCCCAAGTTTCTGGTCTGAGGTATCCTCTCCAATGCAACAAATACACAGGTTGGATTTGACCCAGGGGAAATGCTTCCCTACTGTCACCAAGGTGTAAAAGCCAGACTCCTGGCATTTGCCTGTTCTTGTGGTGTGCTTGAAAGGAAGGCACTGGCAAGGCTTCTGTTGTGGGATTTAAATAATGCTAAAAGTGGACTTTCAAGTGCCAAAAAAGAATCCTTGCTGAAGCTGGATGAAACTGAGTTTCCTTGGAATATGACACTCAATTTGGTCTTCCAGTGCTGGCCTTTATGCGGATAAGGAATCTTTCTGGGAAGTTGGCTGTACAACAGAAATATTCATTTGAACTGGAAGACGATTTGAGAAAATGCAGTTTACAGAACAGCTTGAAACAATAAGCAGATATAGACCTGCCAGCTCTTAGACTGATTAACCTCTTCTGTATAATCAGTGGAAAAAATCTAGGGAAATGGCTACTAACTGCCTTTCAGTGTGAAAGGGTGGGTATTTATTGAACTATAAAATTACTCAAAAGCCCAGGCTTGATCTTCAATGTTGAAGCTCATTTCAAACATTCCTTTTAATGAATTCCACGTACAGCAATTTCCTAGAGGTATGAACACCCCAAATCTCTTCTCTAAATATAGGGAAGTTTCTAACAGGTTCAATTGGAGACATCAAAAACATTTTAAATAGACACCACAAGATGCATGAGTAGTTTAAAGGTCAAATTTATTAGGAGATTAAGAGATGTATTATACATAGACTATAAATACAGCACAGCTGACTTTATTCACAGTCAGACGCAGAGACAGCCAATGCCAACCTATTTTGTGGATACCCTTGTTCTTTTGTTCCAAGAAAAGTTTGCACCATAAGACTTGGATTTAGGTTTTGGAATCCTCTGCTCTTGAACATCATAGCTCCAGCCTAGGAAAAAACATGTCGAGAATTCTAAACAACACACATATAGCTGGTAAGACAAGGCAAGTGCAACACAAACAAATGTAACTTCAAGCTAACAAAAAAGAAATAACCAACATATTTGATATACTATATGTAATTAGTAGCTTATTCTTTTGTAAAAAGGCAGTGAAGAGTAATCCTTTAAGACAGATATGCCTTAAATATGACCTACACCTGTTCCCAGGTTTGCCAGATTCCAGGTACCACATGTTCCAACCTTCTCTCCTGGTGATGGACCAACACCGATACTTGACACATGAAGTCCTGTAATCTTATGCATTTACACCTCTCTATCTGATGTTGGGCCGGAGTAGCACAATGCTACCAGGAAAGCAAGAAGGACAAAGAAGTGTGTTTAGGACAGTGGTTCCCAACGTGGGGGTATTCAATTCCCAGAAGTCTAAGTCAGTACATTGCTTGATCGGTGCTTTGGGGAATTGACTTAGGCTTCTGGGAATTGAAGTCCAAAAATCAAAGGTTGGGAAGCACTGGTCTAGGAGAACTTACTACATGTACTTCGAATCATTATCAGCTGCTTTGTAGTCCAGGAATATATCTGTGGCTTGAAATAAAAACCAGATGGAGTTAGAGGGGACCTTTCTTCCCCATAAACCCTACTCCAATATCAGAGAATAAACAAAGCAAAACCAAAAACACTGCAGCACTTCAAAGACTGTTATATTTTAATGTGAGCATTCGTGGATCAAGTCCACTTTGTCAGACTTGATCCACGAAAGCTCACATTAAAATATAACAGTTAGTCTTTAAAGTGCTACATCATTTTTGTTTTGTTTATTCTCTGATATGGCTGAAACACAGACTAACACGGCTACTATTCCCAAAAATTCCTACTCCAATAGTATCCCTCTGTCAGATTCAGGAGCTGGACCTGCACAAGTAAGATGAAATAGGAGTGAAAATGCTGAGCACAGAAGGGAAAGGAGCTTCTCAGTAACATCTCCATAGGCGACTATGACATGAGTTGCATCAAATGCAATGAGAACACCTTTGCTTACGATTGTTGTCTGAGAACAACCAAGAAGATGACAAGAATTGTGAAGCAGAAAATTTTCCTTTCCTTTTTATTTTACAAAAAAAAATTCACAGTTCCATTTGCCCAAGTGAGCTTTCAACTAGTGTTTCTGGAACAACAATTACTGTCACACCCATTATCCCCCCCTCCATTTTAATGACAAACTATCTTTGAGGTGGAGGGGTATATTTCAGAAGCACTCTGTAGTAAGACATGGAGATTTGCTGTTCAAAGAATAAAGGACATGAATTTTACTGGTAGAGATCTACTACAGTTCTTTGAAGTCCAGTATTCCTATTCTGGGGGCCTCCCTTGGTAGCTTACTGGTTAAGATGCTGGGCTTGACAACTGGAAGGTTGGCAGGTTAACAGTTCGAGACCCAAGTGCTACATGATGGAGTAAGCACTCATCTGTCCCAGCTCCTGCCAACCTAACAGTTTGAAAGCAAGAAATTGCAAATAGATAAATAGGTACCACTACGGAGAAAAGGTAACAGCATTCTATGCACTCCTGCATCTAGTCATGTCTGCCACATGACCACAGAAATGTCTGCAAACACAAAAAAAGCAATGGTTCTTTGGCTGTAAACAGAGATGAGAACTGCACCCTATAGTTGGAGACGACTGGCTTTCGAGCAAGGGGGACCTTTACTGTTACCTATTTTTATTCTGTTAAAGGTATTAAGTAGCATTTGGGTGAACAAATGCACAATCTAAGTATACATAGGGAGGTGCTCTATGCACTGGCTCCACCTTTATGTTCTAATAGCTCCCAGCCCTGCACCCTCAGTTTTCTACCTTGGCATGCTGAACATTCATTTATACAGTGGGACCTTGGTTAACGTAAGTAATGCATTCTCCGTAAAATTACTTTAACCAAATTTCCCATAGGAATGCACTGAAAACCAAAATACATTAACCAAAATGCTGTTTTCCATAGGAATGCATTGAAAACCAATTAATCTGTTCAAAAAAAATATATCTGTAAACCGTGTCACTATTTTCTATGGATTTCCTTTTGTTATGTGATTTTTATGTTAACCGAGCCATTTGTTAACCTAGGTTCTACTGTACATGAACAGAATGCTCCATGCTATAACAGGTCTTGCTTGTTGTAGTTCATAACTCTGTGGAACATTCCACCTGTGGTAAATTGGAGGGTCTATTCAACCTGTCTAGATTAGGGACTGCAAATGAGGGAGGCAGGAAAATGCAGAAAAGCAGAGGGAGGAGGCTTTCTTGAGTGCACATATGTTCCTGTGAAACAGTACATTTCTCATTAACAAGTGCATAATAATGATGTTCTTTCCTTGAGAACAAGTAAAAAAATATATCCTATTTTTGAAATACTTAAGGAGAAAGTCCTTCAATTCCCTATATATGCTGTTAAGTGAACTCACAAGTACAACAGTCTACATGTTAAGAGAGTTACGGAATGACGGGAAGAGCCATGATGAGAAGTGCCCACGTGGGAGTGCTCTGGATAACTGTGGTGGGAGTGGGAACTTTAGGATTCTACTATGTATTTCTAATATTTTTCCTATCACAAATGTTTACAATTTACTAATGTTTTTACTTTTAAAAGCCTCTAGGAATTACATGATACAAATAAATCATTTCATCCAATGAAAGGTTTTCTCTAGATTAACCTTTTCAACATGAGTCTCTCTCATCTGCTCCTAGCAACACAGGCAATGATCAAGGGTGATGGCTCCTGCAGTGCAAAACATCTGGTAGAACTAGACTGAGTGCGCCTGATTTGGATTCTCTTTGTTTTATTTATTTATTTATTTATTTATTTATTTATTTATTTATTTATCTATCATTCGACTTATATGCCGCTCCACTCGTGCAGTGCAACTCTGGGCAGCTCACAATATGACAACACTATATATCAGCACAATGACATACTATCAACACTAAAATAATGAATAACAAATAATCCTCTACCACTCAACGTCCTTACGGAGACCAAGGCTCAAAGTCCCTACGGAGCCCAGGCTCAACATCCTTGCGGAACCCAGGGCTCAACTTCCTTACAGAGCCCAGGGCTCAAAGACCCTACAGAGCCCAAGGCTCAATGTCCTCGACTGAGCCCAGGTGTCAACATCATCAACTGGGGCCGCGGTACAGGTTTTAAAGCAATGTTCTGAAATGGGATCCCCTCCCCCCCAAAAGAAAGCCTTCTGTCCCACTGAAAAGCTTCAACCTGAATGTCTAGTAACAGCTGTAACTTCTAGCATTTGGCTGTTTTGGGTAGGGCTTCCAATCTAACTTCATCTGGAAGGCCATACTTGGCCTGATCCTGTTCTACATGGCTAGATTGTCATCACGCTAGCTTTGGTTAGCCCTCCTAGTTCCCAAATAGAACAAGTACCTTTCCAGTTGCCCTAAAAAAGTCCACGAAACAAATGATCACCAGAGATATTTGTTGTAGGTATGCAAGGTCAATCCTTATATGTAAAAAATGGCGCTGCAAGTTCAAATTAGAAGAAACATTTTAAAAATACCTTCAGCATAATTCAGTAGTGCAAGCAGTTTAAGGTAAATTTATTCTGAAACAAATATGTTATGCAGAAAGATATTAGACAGGCCTGGGGTCTACACAACTAGCCTTCATTCCCCTAGAGACAACTTCAACTTTTGACTCTAAAGTTCATGAGTGAAAATGAGTTTAATGACCCCATGCTTCCTGAGCGTTATAAACCTACACATAAACTATTACATAACTTGGCATCATTGGACCTGCCTGGCAACATCTGTGCTCAGGAGAGATAGTCATGGAGCTAGCGAGACCTGCAGTAGGCCAAGGTAAAGGTGTCCTGGCACTGACATATGGGAAAACTTGTATCTCCCTCTACATTGTGTGACAGATAGGCTTTGACCTGGCCCTTGGGGCTCTCCCGTTCCTGCCGAGCGACTTTTACCAGACTGCTCTATGGAACCTCCCCAAAGACTCCGAGCTCAGGAGGCCTAAATGCCGTCCTGCATATCCTGCAGCAACCTGGGGCTTATCTGTAATATCAGAGCTCAGCAAGTATTATGGAGAGTACTGTATTAGATGTGGTAGCGTGTGGCTTATGGCTTAACTCTTGTCTTACCCCCTCTTCCAAAGAACAGGTGTTGTTGATGAATTAAAGATGTTTATTGTTCTCGAAGCATTTTGAAGAAATAACAGTTAACTTGTTGGTTCAGGATACAGAATTACAGCATACAAAAATACTAATAAAAAAGGACAGTTAGGGAAATCTACACTCAGGCCTTCCCCCAGAAACAAAAGGAAAACCTGGCTACTTCTAAGTAATCATGTTGGGTAGGACTAGGGACTTTGGTGCAGCCTCCAGAAACCCCAAACTCAAACTCCACTAGAAATTACACTTGAACTAACTCCCAAACCCATGTGCCTAATAGAGAGACATGAGCTTGGCCCTCCTAATTAGCATACAGCCAATTAGAGCCCAGGGATTTTATAAACATACCCTGGTTCCCATAACAATTATCTGGTGTTCCCAGGCTCTGGATGTTGATGTAAACGGACATTCCAGACCTGGGGAAGAAGACAAAACATAGGCCTGAAGCTTTGAAAAGCTTCTTCTAAGCCCATCTGCTAGATAAGTGAAGCAGAAAGAATTATGAGGCCTTTGCAAAGAAGCAAAGCTACATTCTAAGAGTTTAAAAACCAAAGAAACTCCATGTTGAATAACGTGTGACCCATTTTATCACACACTGGACTGGGCTTTAAGCCAACACTCTTGGTTCCTCACTTCAGCAAGTACTAAGCTTCTTATCAAATATTTGTAGGAAATGAGATAAAGAAAGGGTAGTGGTTTTTTTATGTGCCAACAATTAAGGGGCTGTGATTACAAGAACTATTCCTCAGAATCCTCAGACTCATAAGATGTTAAGGAAGAGTGACACGTTCAAAATGTGTTTACTTCAGTGAGGAAGGCTGCTAGCTCAACATCTTTTGTCTTGCATGAGAGGAGCCTGAGGATTCAAATACACAACTGGAGTACAATACTGGAATGTTTCAGCAAGAGCACTAAACAAAGTGATTTCAATGCTACTACATGTAAGTGCTATCAGTAGTAAGGCTATTCCTCAACTTCAGTGACATTTGTTTTTGAGCAAAATGTGTTCAATATCAGAGTGCCAACCTCCCAACTGACAAAACAGTACAAGTCTGTGCATGCCAATTAGTGACCCAGTATTACTGGGCCAGTAATAGTAGAGGGCTACTGGGCTTAATTCATAGGATCTGAGCCAAGCGTTTCTGAAAAATTACTCTTTGATTCAGTAAGAAAATGCATGCAAAAATAGTTTATTCTTACAACTGTTTGTAAGAGCCAGTATAATATTTGAATACTCATATTCCAGCATCATGTATGCAGAAAACTGCTGAATGGCTAGTAAAGATCTCCCTCGCTTGAAAGCCAGTCATATTTGAATCTATGGTGCGGTGCTCATTTCTGCGTCTGCAGGTGTTTCCGTCGTCATGTGGCATGCAGGCCTAGATACCGTAGTGCATGGAACACAACCTTCTGTCAAAGTGGTACCTATTTATCCACTTGCCATTTCTTGCTTTTGATCTGCTAGGTTGGCAGGAGCTGGGACATATGGCAGGCGCTCACTCGACTGCACAACACTCAGATCTTGAACTGCTGACTTGCTGACCTTCCAGGCATCTTAAACACTAAGCCACTGCAGTCCCTTGAATGGCTAGCAGTTCCTGACAAAAACACAAGTCATCACTTAAAAGCAGACCTTGCTACCCACTTAACAGCCATACTGTTTCAGCAATGAAACAGTAATCCTAGGCTTCTATCACTGCCTAATCGCACCTTCCGATATGGACAATGGATCCATCATCCCACCAGCTTTGAGCACAACTTAAGAACATTCTTCTCACTATGTCAGACATGTTAAAGAATGCCAGCAAAGTGTTGTTGCACGTACCATTTTTCTCAGCAAAGGCAATAGCTGCTTCTTTGGTAGAAAAGGCCAAAAGCATATTGGACAGAGGATCCGCTCTGCAAGAGATTATTTATGTAGTTATTTATTTATGTATTTAAATTATATTGATTAGATCAGATTTCAAAGTGGCACTAAGTAAAACATAGACACAGACAAGATAACAAGGACAAACACAGACTAAACTTTGTACAATTAAATAACTCTACGAAAATGCCTGGCTAGTTAAAATTGCTTTCTCAACGGATCAAAGAAACAACAGCATTGATGGTAGGCTAAGAAAGTTTTCTTAAAGATGAATGTCACATCTCTTGGAGAAAAGATAAATGGAGAATTGCAACAGGCTGATTTAAGTGTAAGTATTCCAAGTCCTAAGGTTTTCACCCATTTATGGCTTTAAGAGTGAGAGGCAGGAGTTTTAACAAAAAGTCAATAAAGCTTTTCCAAAACTGGAGTGACATGGATAAACAGTCTGCATTCTTGAACTCATAACACCGCATCACCAAAAAACAATTGTCTGCTACTTGGTCTAATCCATGTGTCCTATACTAAATCAAGTGCACTGCATCCAAATCTGAAGTCCAATTCTGCCTAGGACATCAGGATCTTAATTTAGCAAAATTCACCCTCTTGGTTAGGTTTTTGCGTTGATCATGCGGGGTATATTTCCCATAGATGTAGCAAAAACTGTCCGGCTTATTAACACAGCTGTGCCTACTCATCTTTAGCTCAAAACAGACTCACTATGGCTTAGCTATACTATCCATTAAGATGGTTTCACACTAGAGACAAGCCCTTGGTCCATCTCACCGTATATACCTATTTCTGACATCAGTTCACTGACTTACCCAAACATGCTCAGCCACTGCTGGAACATGCATGCCAACAGGGGACATGATTCAGCTGAGGCGACAGCAGGCATAGTGGTAGCTGCAGTGGTAGATGCAAGTTATAATGTTCCCATGTAAAAATTACATTACCCAATTACCAACCATTTGAACAGCTATAGCACACCTTAAAATCTGTACGTGATAGGCAAATTCTGAGTTCAGATTTGGAATCAGTACACTCAATATCATGTAAATCACACGTGTTATTCCCAGTAGCAAAATCGTTGTTGTGCAGTGTAATCAATATATTAGTTCAGCCTTCAGAAGTGTATTCAAATATAACACATTGCAAGAATCCAACTGGTTCTTGGAACATGAATACGCTTGAGATGTTACCAGAGCATTAATCACTGTTTGGATAGCAATACTCTGATGAGCAGCAGCTGATAAACCAGTTGTAGTCGGTGAAAAGCACCTGGCCAAAGTGGCCTCTCAGAAAAGGAGTTCTTCCAATTTGTGAATCTGCTTTTCTGCAGAGTACAACACTATCAAAAACAGACTGACTGATCTTTACAGCGCTGAATCATTCAACCCACAGCATCTCTATTCTGTCAGAATTTAGATTATTTGATTGGTCCTCATGTAATCGATCACTGAAATCAAGCACCGTTTCACCTGTCTTGGGAGATACGGAACCGAGTGTCTTCCAAACCAGGCTAGCACAGCTCTAGATTCCCAGAAATCCTCAACCTGTAGCAGTATACAAATTGGAAGCTGGCATCTTCGTTAGGTCTGTGGGCCAATTTGCCCCCCCCCCCGTCCCCACAATCTGCCTCATTCTGTCATGACTTTGTGTGCTGAGGTGGCTCGGTGGTTAAGAAGCTTGTCTTGTTAGCTGGAAGGCCGGCAAGTCGGCAGTTCGAGACCCGAGTATTGCATGACAGTTTGAGCGTCCATCTCTGTCCCAGCTCCTGCCAAACTAACAGTTTGAAAGCAAGACATTGCAAGTAGATAAATAGGGACCACTTTGGTGGGAAAATATCTTGGGGGCATGAAAGGAGCCTCATGCGGGAGTCCCCTGAGTGTAGTTTCTCCAGCAAAAATTCTTTCAACCCAGATTAATTTCTGACATGAAATTATTATTATTATTATTATTATTATTATTATTATTATTATTATTATTATTATTATTATTATTATTATTATTATTATTATTATTATTATTATTATTCCATGCCTTCAAAATTCAACAACAAATTTGGGGGAGGGGGAGCAAACAAACATTAAAAGAAGAAATGCTTGTCTCATTAGGGTTCATCCAATTTGTTGCTAAATTTAATTAGTAAACTGCAAAACAAACAAATGGAAAAATTAACACACTTGAAACAAGCATTTTCTGCTTGCTTTATTGTTTTTCAGTGATTTGCTACCAATATTTAGGACAGTGTGTGTTGGAAACAAAGAAACTGTTCTGGGGGACATGTGCTATCTATGAGACTGACAGAGGAATTGGAAAGTATGAAGGATAGCATGGAAGCTTGCATTGATTCACAGTGTGTATGCCAAAGGATTAAACAGACGTTCCAAAACTTTTCTAAATATCAGCCAGGCTAAAACACGATCAAGCAGCTTGGAATAAATTTGAATATAAATCCATGATTTAAGTAGAAATACTTGCACGCTTGTTTCTGCTGTCCAAGTATTTCTACTTGAGGCATGTTTCCAGATTTCTGCATGTAAACTTTATTTCTACAGCTCCCCAGTACCCAAGGAAACAGTCTATTAGTGGTGTCATAAAATTGGGGGGAGGAGGAGGGGGGAATGCCACTTGCTTTCTGACTTTGCATTTCTGAAAAAGAGAAGGGTGAATCATAAAGGGGGCAAGAATTCTTAGCCTTCAACTTTCCAAGTGAGCCAAACATCCAACCCACAACATAGACCAAAAGGCTAAACATGTACAATGCTTACTTTTTCAGAATATCTCTTTCATGAATACCACCATAATGACTAAAACAGAACTTTCTGTACGCCAAACATGATGAATCCTCAGAATTTATGAGAATGCATATTCATTATAGCTCTTGTGAAATGTATAAAAACTCATTCCCAAATCACAAAAGGGAAACAAGATTCCCTTGCTAAGGATACTGCACATTGTTGTCTCATTGCTAAAATGCCCTTTTGTTATGCAGTAAAAATTAATCTTCATTATCTTCTTTAGAGATAGCGAGCTAACTTTTTAATTATAGATTTTCTTTATTTAGCATATGGCATTTGTACACATTAAGTCAACATATAACAAGAAAGAATATATATATATTCTTCAAAATTCTAGACAATTTAAACAAACATCTAGACAATTTATATATTCGATTGCAATTTATATATTCGGTGTAAAACTAGTTCGCCTCCTCGTGGTGCATCCTGGGTAACGAATGCTAAATGAACTAGCACTTGCTGGCAGCCAGATAAAAATCACTACGATCTCCTGGCTAAGTATATACGAGTCTAAATTTTAATTTTGGAAAATAAAGAGGTACATGATATCCAAAGACAGTGTAAGCTGGATAGTCTGTTTAACTGTACCTTTAACACAGAAATTAACAAGAGAGCATAATACTGTGGAGATACTTTCACAGTGTATGCATGTAGCACAATAGCATAACTATCACTTTGGAGGTCACTCAGTATTAAATTAGGTGGAGAATGAAATCGAAGGTATTTTCCAGCCTCTTGTAGCCTGCCTTGGGCGACAGCAATCTAAATATGCTACTATATATATATTTAGGACAGCAGAATGAACATTGACTGTACTAGCTTCTCTCTTTATATGTCGTTGTTGCTGTTGCTACAATAACATGATGCTGAATTACTAAGATCTTTTCTAAAAGTGGGTGAAAAGATTCATTAAATCTGTGCTCATAGTGGTATCTATCATTTCAATAACATCCTTTAACTGCTTTAAGGACTTCACATAAAATTAATGATCCTTTTCTCCGCTCTCCAATGTGATCACCATTATTATTCCCACACTGCTGATGAATCACTGTAGCAGAAATCTATTGGCCATATATATAAAATATATAAATAAAAGTATTTAGAACAAAACTTCTAAACTCCCTGACTAACCTAATCGAACAAGGAGTCTAAAGAAAGCACATGAGGTGGTCCTGTGTGTTGTGAGAAGTGGACCATGGACATTAAAATTAGAATGCTTACATTAACAACTAGAGCCTCCCTCCGGTCCGCTCTGGTTGGACGGACAGACACCCTAAGGAGTCTGTCCGTCCAACCAGAGCGGACTGGAGGGGCTCTCTAGTTGTTCCATCAGCCAGAGGGGCTCGCCTCTCTGGCACAAGGAGGAGGGCCTTCTCCGTGTCCGCACCGGCCCTTTGGAACCTCCTGTCAATAGAACTGCGCCTCTGGATGGAGTTGCTGCCCTTTAGAAAAGAATTAAAAACCTGGCTGGCGGGCCAAGTGTGGGGTGCAGGTGGTAGGGTGGCTTCTGTTGGGTGGTTGGTATAGAAGAGGATTATTCCTTCCCCCACGGTTCCTTCGGTACCTGCACCCTTTTTAGGGGGCGGGTTCTTAATTCTGTTTTATCTGTTTTATCTATGATTGTGAACCACCCTGAGTCGGTCTTGGTCGAGTGTGCGGTATAGAAATCCAACAATTAAATTAAAAATTAAATTTAAATCTCACTTGCTTCCTTAGTTGTTAGTCTACCTGGCACTAAGTAGTGTAACTTGGTTTTCCAGGTATATTAAAACAATTATAATAATGTCAACAAGAAAACCTGTGGTAGCTACCAGTCTCCTTTGTGATATCACAATAGGTCAGACAAGGGCTTTGTGAGACAGAGGTTTTAAAGGGGGCTATTAGACTTAAAAGGCCAGAGAATAAGGTTCAACTCTCTGTATACTGCAATCATGCTATTTATACTTACGTGGATGCCCAGCCCATCAGAGGATTTTCCCAGCGCTCCCTTGTGTCAAATTCCATTCTCCATTTTTTGGTGTTGTTACCACCAGCTTGCATGGCATTACGAGCTGGAACAAAAATGTAAACTTTTCTTGTTTTAACATGCTCCTCTGGTACTCCTGTTAAAGGTGTGATGTCCTGCAAAAATAAGAACACGTATGGCCTATTTAGTTATACACATATGACTGTACTCCTATGGAGAGATGTCATTGTCGAGATTTCATAACCAGGGAAGAATAAATCTTAATTATTTACTCTGTTTGCTTAAAGCCTAGATGCTTATGGTTTTAATCTGTTTTTATTCTGTAAAAAATGTTTTAACTTTGCTTAGCTTAGAAGGATCTATTTTGGAAGGTTATAGTACGCAGAAGCCAACTTCTGCCCAATTAAAATCAGCAGGTCAGCCTGCCCTTCGTTCACAGACAGTGAAGCTGGGAAAGTGTCTGTTCTCAGACTAATTACCTGAGAGAAGCACAATTCTCAGATGAGCCACCTGTTGGTAGACGTGAGACGCACGTCTTTCAGATGGGAACGCTGATTAAAAGTTCTATCTCAGACTAGACTTCAAAAGAGGGTGTCACTCAGAACACCTCCGCACGCGTTCTCACTAGAAATGGTATAAATATTGTGGCGATCAAGCCAGAAAAAGAGAGAACAGAGCAGTTATCTCAGATCATCTCGAGATGCTGCTCTTCGTCTTCCAGACTGGATCCGACCCATAACCCAAATTGGTGGCTTGCAAGCTGCACTCTTTTAGATAAATATTTCTTTTTGGAACTCTGATTCACTTTCTTAGAAACATGTATTTTTATAGCGTAGTTTAGAGAGGATTTTATATTATATGTTGGAATATTCTATTTTTTTATTCCAATAAACTTTTGAAAGGATTTTCTTTGTCAAGAACGGTTATTCTGCCTCTTTCCAACTAGGAAGAAGCTGAAGGGGAAATTTTCAGATAAGGCCGTGTTACTTTACAACACGGACTCTTTGGTATTTTGGCTAGTGCAGCTGTGCCCAGATAATCAGAGAACTAGAGAGGGGAGAGATTTCGAGAGTCGCGGCTTCCCAGGGCAGTGCTGGCCTCCCCCTCACCTAGCCAACATCAAAGGTCAAATTCCCACAAGAAAGCCTTGATAGGGGTGAATTGGATCTAATGGAAGAAGCCGCTACTAGTCCCAGAGGGCCTTGCAAGATTTTTCAATCTGCAACACTTTTTAAGGCACCACCATTTCCCATTAGATCCCCATCTTCCTTACTGGTTTTCATAGCCAGGGTTACCTCTGTAAGGGCACCCTTTTGCAATGCTACCAAAACCCACTTTGCTTTCTCGGGTTTCGGCAAACCATTCCATTAGTCTGGAAATGAGATGACCTGCCCGTGCAGATCAGGGAGAGTAGGTGGAGTGACAATTGTTGCGAGGCCGGGTCCCGTGTTGGTGGCATTGGGACAAGCTGGGGCCTGGTTGGCATATACGAGAGTCATTTTTATCCTCCAGAAGATAAAGTATATCTGTGATCCCATAGGGGCCCTCTTGTCACATGGCCAAATCAATGAATTTTCCCAAACTATGGGGTCCAAATGTCAATTTACAACAAACAGAAAGATGGAGCAAGACTAGTCAAGAGACCTGATGAAAATAATGGTATTTGAGTCATGAATCCTGTAAGTCTCATTAATATTAGTATCCACTGTCATACTGATCTAGCAGTTAAGAAGTATTTCCTGATACTCACCTTATATCTGGCTTCCTGTAATTTGAACTCATCACTATGTGTTCTGCAATCATGGATGATCAAGAACAGATCCTGCCACGCCTCTTTATGATTAGCTTTCAAGTACAGTGGAACCACATATAACATGCCTCTTATAACAAAAAATTCATACAATGAAGAGGATTTGCGCTAACTACTATACCCCGCATAACATTTTTTTTCGTTATACGAAGCCATGCATTTCTATGGGGAAAATAGTACAACGAAAATCCCTATGGGATGCATTGTACAATGAAAATTTTCCATTGTACAATTTTCCCATAGATTTTCATTGTACGATGCATCCCATAGGGATTTTCGTTATACAAGGCATGCTTTGTATACCGGAAAAAAATCATATAATGAAGTGCCTCGCAGAATGGACTTTTTTTCATTATGTGGGGTTGTACTATATTTGAAACATGCTATCATATCCCCCCTTAGTCTCTTTTCTTCAAGGCTATACATGCCCAGTTCCTTCAGTCTTTCCTCATACAATTTGGTTCCCTACCCCTTAATTATCCTCTGAAGCTCTTCCAGTTTCTTCTTAAAATGTAGTGTCCAGAATTGAACACAGTACTCTAGATGAGGCCCAACTAGTGCTAAATAGAGGGACTAGTACTTCATGGGTCTGGGTCACTATACTGCTATTAATGCAGCCTAAAAGAGCCTTTGCCTTTTTTCAGCCCCATCATACTCTTGGCTTATATCTATCTTGGAACTGATTCATAGACTAGTGATTGGAAACAAGGACTTTGAATATAGGAGTAAAGTGGCTGGTTAAATGTAACAAATTGGAAGATGCTGTATTTCTCTCTTGTGTTACCTCTCATGGACCTCATTTTCTAATCTCCATTATTCTATTGTGTTCTGCTATGTATGACTCTTATGAACAAATCCTTGTTTGTACACGTGTATTATTTTATTTAAATTTGTAATGCCGCCCACTCAGCAAGCGCCTCTGGGCGGCTCACAACATCAAGATCATCAATACATAAAATTACCCACCTTGAACGTTAATGAACCATTAAAAATGCTAAGAACTACCCCACCACCCCAGCCAGTTAAAATTATAACTAAAAGTGTGAGCGACCCTTATTATATAAGCCAGCAAGTGGGGTACCAGATCCTCAGTGCCACACAACTGCTTTGCCTGCCAGGTTTTTAGCTCTTTCCTGAAGGGCAGCAGCTCTGTCTGGAGAGACAGCTTGGTCAGGATGAGGTTCCACAGGGCCAGAGCAGATGTCGAAAAGGCCTGCCTTCTAGTGCTAACGAGACGAGCCTCTCTAGCTGATGGTACTTTTAAGGAGCCCCTTCGGTCTGCTCTAGTGGGACAGACAGATGACCTTGGGGTGATGCGATCTCTTAAGTACCCTGGACCACTACCATGTAGGGCTTTAAAGGTCATCACCAGCACCTTGAATTGCACCCAGAGGCACA
The DNA here is from genome assembly GCA_035047305.1 of Bradypodion pumilum. NCBI lineage: Eukaryota > Metazoa > Chordata > Lepidosauria > Squamata > Chamaeleonidae > Bradypodion > Bradypodion pumilum. The sequence continues at coordinate 36,636,656 of JAWDJD010000002.1, read as the reverse complement.
CTGGCAACCAAGGCAGCTCCCACACCCCCATCACCACAGGGGCAGCCACATTTTGGACCAGCTGCAGCCTCTGAATGGTCATCAAGGGCAGCCCCATGTAGAGCGCATTACAATAATCTAGTCTGGAGGTGACCAGAGCATGTGTGACCATAAGCAAGGAGTCCCGGTCCAGGAGTGGGTGTAATTGGCAGAAGCCGGGGATGAGGGTGCTTGCCTGCCTTCCCCCAAAGGAAGACGTGGATGGGAGGCTATGATTCACAGCTTCCTTTGGAGGAAACCAGCCTGCACGCACTCCCTGCTCGCCTTGAGGGGGGAGGGGCAAAGTGATCCCCCCTTTCGTTCCAAGGTGAGCCAGGCTCAGACCGAGCGCACTCCTGCTCGCCTTGGGAGGGAAGGGGAGAACTGATTCTCCCCTTCTCTTCCAAGGCCAGCCGGGCTCGGCCTGCACACACTCCCTGCTCATCTTGGGAGGGAAGGGGGGCATTGCTTCTCCCCCTCCCTCCCAAGGCAAGCTGGGAGTGCACGCATGCCGAGCCCGGCTCACCTTGGGAGGGAAGAGGGATCACTTCTTCCCTTCCCTCCCAAGGCGAGCAGGGAGTGGACATGGGCCGAGCCCTGCTTACCTTGGGAGGGAAGGGGGGATCGCTTCTCCCCTTCCCTCCCAAGGCAAGCAGGAGTGTGTGTGGGTCGAGCCCAGCTCACCTTGGGAGGGAAGGGGTGAAGCAATCCCCCTTCTCTGCCAAGGCAAGCCGAGCTCGGCCCACGGACACTCCCTGCTTGCCTTGTGAGGGAAGGGGAGAAATGATCCCCCCTTCCCTTCCAAGGCAAGCAGGGAAGGCGGGTGGGTGAACACCGGCTTCCTTTTGGGGAAAAGATCACAGAGTCCGATCCCCGGCCTCTGAAGATCTTAATGTTGTGCGGTGCAATAGTTTCCCTCAAACATCCCGATGTTATCTGGTTTTAACGCTGTGCGGTGCACACGTTATCCAGGGTATTACTGTAACTCAAAACTGCCACCTATACAGATTCTTCCATGTTCAATGCCAGCAGGAGAGTTTGGACTCTCTTCTGTTGCTCCTCTCTAGTAACAAAGACTAGTTTGGTGCATGCTCAACTTCAGGCAAACAGAACTAATCCAAACCAGTGATGACATGACTTAAATTTGAGGAGGCAAACAAGTTTAAATAGCACACTGGGATTTTAAAAATAAGCCTTAAGCTACCAACTTCAGAGCCTCTTCTGTCATAGAATATTATAGCTGTTCATAGTCTCATCAGATCATTCTTAGGAGGGGAAAAGAGGAAAGCATACCTTCCACTCACTCTTCCACTTTTCTTTTCACTTTATAAAATAAACTGAGAGATCAGTCATAATTGCCAAGTGTGAAATGTTTGTCTTGCATTTAGAAGTAGGGAGGGGGGGGGGTCCACTGGAAATTATAACAACACATAAAAGCTCGGCTCAGACTACTTAAAGCTAACTGTCAAAATATTTTAACAAATTTATCATAAATGTTGTCTTTGAGCCCAAGTAATGTTTATGCTGAATTCCAGCGTCGTCAAAATATGAAGACACACCATGTATTAGTACTAATCAAAAGGTTGCAACACACAAAATGACATTTTCTGAACCGACTGGTGATTGCTGAAAAAGAAAGATGCATTCACTGGACAACTTGACTGCCATGCTTTAGACACAGTGAGTTTCACCTGCAGTAAGTGAGCGAGAGAAGGGTGGCAGGAAACTCAAGTCATCCCTGCCTGTCTGTTTATTGTAATCAAAGAGCAACAGATCCATGTTCACACAACCCTTCTCTGTAAAATAAAGTAGAAGTGCTCTATAAAAAGTATATTACAAATCTTAACTACACACACACACACACACACACACACACACACACACAAAAGACCTAAGAGGTCCTGTCAGACTGAAGACTGTAATCTGTCCCTTATTGATTCAACCCATCACATGTTAGGTTTTTCTCTCCTAACTGCCTTCACCTTTTCCTTCTACAGTATTGTCTTTTCCAGTTCAGTCTTGTCTTATCATTATATGCCCAAAATAAGATAGTAACAATTTAATCATGGAAACTGCCATTATTCATCAACCACAGATGCTCACTGACGGTGCTCCCCCAAGTACCTTGTCCAGAAGGTGCCAACTATTAGATACCTAAAAGTATCCACCACCACTACAGTAATATCCCTGTTAACGTTTGCCCCGCACAACATTAAGTTAACGTTGTGTGGTGCATCCATTTCCCCCAGATTTCCTCCGGAGATCTCTGCCCCAAAGCCGGCAGGGCTGCTCTCCGCATGGGAAGCACTTTCCCAGGGGGAGGCCAGCCCTGCCGGCTTTAGGGGAAGAAATCTCCGAGGTGCCACAAAACAGTGAGGGCACCACCGGAGATCCAAGCCCCAAAGCCTGTAAGGCTGGTCTCCGCCTGGGAAGGTGCTTCCCAGGTGAAGAGCAGCCCTGCCGGCTTTGGGGCTTGGATCTCCTCTTGCCTGCCTCCTCAGAAAGGGAACCGGGGAATTGGATGCTCCGATCCCCAGTTCCCTTTCCGAAGAGACAGGCGACCGACCCTCTTGGCCCCAGTTGAGGCTTGTCCTGGAAGGGAAGGGGCCAAGCGCTAGGCCCCTTCCCTTCCCGGACAAGCCTCGTCTGTAGCGACTCAAGGTGGCTTGCAGTCAACAAAAACAACAATCACAATACAAAATCTAATTACAGCACTATAACTAAAATCAGTAAACTACACAGTTAAAATACACCTTATTAAAAACATCCTTTTTAAAACACACCTGCATACAGATTCTTCATGAGGGTTAGTCTGAATAGACCAGAAGTTTAACGGCCAGTCCTCTTCCCCTGTGGAGTACTGGTGTACAAACAGAGCCCTTTCACAAAAAGAGGAACATGAGTATTGGTATACACAGGGGCAAGGGAAACATTTTCTTTAATGTGTTGGCTTACATTGTCTATACAAGGACCCATGGGGCTCATGTGTCCTCAAAGCTCTTTCTGTGCAACTCTCCAACCTGCTTGTTTATTGATGTCATCCTCAAGGCATTCTCCTTCAGACCCACACTAATTTTCCTTCAAGCGGCATCATCTACTGTTGTTTTCCCTGTCCCCTTCTACAAAAAAACACAATGGCAGCATTGTTTCTAATGGTCTCCATGGAGCCATCTGTCAGCCCCTTTTTGGCCTTATCCTCCAGTCCAGGGGTCCTCAACCTTTCCCGCACCACAGACCAGCTTCATGCCAAATAATCTTTCCATGGATTGGTAAGTGGAGTGTGGGACTGGACGGCAAAAGTGCATAACGAAGTCCAACAAAGTGCACACTGCGTGCGAGGGGGGGGGGAGGTCCGCTGCAGCCCCAAAACAAAGAAGGGTCAAGCCACATGCGAGCCACACCGCCTGACACTGGCAGTGAGGCATCACACTGCACATAGGCAGGGACGGAACCCCGCCGCAGTTAAGCAACATGGAGGAGGGGCCCATCCACCCACTGTGTCTGAAGCCTGTGACCCCACCGACCGGGCAGACCCGGTGGAGTATGCCAAGGGCAAAAGGTTACCACTGGGGCTCTCACGCTGCCATCCCCTGCAGCCCGATTTGGGAGAGCCCATGACCCAGCACCAGTCAGCAGCCCAGTGGTTGGGGACCCCGCTCTAGTCCATTCTATCATTTCAGCCATTCTGGGTGCTTTGTTAGCCAGAAAAGCACAGGTACCTGTACCACTCAGCCTTTTCACTTCCCTTCTCCATACATTACCATGTTGAAAGCAGTAAGCATGTGTAAGGAAGATAGAGCAACTGCGTGGATGGGTGCAGGAGATGTCTCAACTACTTTTGCAAAAATGGTAAGAAGTGGAGAATAAAAGACCTTGTATTTTTGCAAAAAGGATACAAAGTGTTTTGTATACTGAAGACAAATGAAATTCCAGAACATATCCACTGAATGCCATAAGCATGGAAAGGAAATAAGAATACTGTTTTTCAGCATCCATTCAAAATAGCATTATATAAAGATGCAAATAGAGATCTCACCCAGTATTTATGGGAGATATGTTCCAAGACCTTCCATGGATACCTGAAACTATGGATATCTGAAATTATGAATAACAGTGAACCCTACAATTAACTCATATAGGAAAAGGGGAAGGATTAAAATGCCTCCATAAGTCTACCCTCTGAGAGATACAGTACCAAAATGTCTGCTTCCATCCATCCATTGTAAACATTACACTGCAGACAGTGGCTTCTAGTGGCCAATTCTGAAAATGCATCATAAAAATATGTCTTCTTCTGCCATATCTGAATCTGAATACAGGCAATCCTCATGGCAATCAGCCATGAAGACTGACCTGAGAATGTAATGCAGTGGCCTTTCATCTGCCTTCCGAATTGCAGCATGACCCCCGTACCACTGATCCAGTTCCGCGAGTCACTTTCTGGTCCTGGGGCCTTTTGGCACGCAAAGTCCTCATCAGCCCCAGGTCAGGATGGATGAAGCTGCTGCCCTCCATCAAAACGGATTCAAGTGGGATTTAATCCACCTGGGGACCATCACGCTTCCCTGTGGACTTTGGCACCCAAGGCCGTTAGTCCTCAGGGTTGTCAGGTTAGTTAACCACTGCCTGACACTCAGCACTGAGAAGCTGGTAGTATGGTCTACCCTATTACCATGGCAGGATGACCTGGACAGACTGGCAAAGAAATATGTACCGTATTTTCCGGCGTATAAGGCGACTGGGCGTATAAGACGACCCCCAACTTTTCTAGTTAAAATGTAGAGTTTGCAATATACTCGACGTATGACTACCCCTCTTACAATGGCGGCGTCTTCGGAGCTTCCCGGGCTGGGGATGGCTCCCTTTACCTGCTGGGGGTGGTGGTGCGGAGGAGGAGGAGCAGCTGACCGGCGGGGAAAGACAGCTTGGGGTGGGGGCTGGGCAAATGGCCCAAGAATCCCAAGAGCCTTAGGGGAGGAAACTCAAATCTGGAGACTCCCTATCTAGGAAACCCTGGGAAGGGTGGCCATAAATCAGGATGTCATTAGTACTATCATCATCATTTTTAATATTAATATTTAAATATTACCTTTTGGCAATAATAATAAGTTTTATTTCTATCCCGCTTTACTGACACAAGTGTCACTCAAAGCGGCTTACAACATATACAACCTATTCCCCTTCACCAGTGGGGAAGGTAAAAGGAGCCCCGTCGGGCGTCTCTGAGCCCGACGGGGCTCCTTTTACCTTCCACGCCGGTGAAGGGGGCAGGGAGGCACGTCTCGCGGCGTCTGAGCCCGACAGGGCTTCTTTTACCTTCCCCGCCGGTGAAGGGGGCGGGGAGGTGCAGCTCATGGCATCTCCGAGCCCAATGGGGCTCCTTTTACCTTTCTCGCCAGTGAAGGGGCAGGGAGGGGCCGGGAGGGGCCGGGAGGGGCCGGGAGGCGCGGCTCGTGGCGTCTCCGAGCCCGATGGGGCTTCTTTTACCTTCCCCGCCAGTGGAGGGGGCGGAAAGGTGTGGCTCGCGGCGTCTCCGAGCCCAACGAGGCTCCTTTTACCTTCCCTGCCGGTAAAGGGGGTGGGGAGGCGTGGCTCGCGGCATCTCCGAGCCCGACGGGGCTCCTTTTACCTTACCCGCCGGTGAAGGGGGCGGGGAGGTGCGGCTCGCGGCGGCTCCGAGCCCGACAGGGCTCCTTTTACCTTCCCGCTGCTCCTCCTCCTCACCCCCCGGCGAGGCTGAGGGTGGTGGTATCCGGGCGGCCACTTGCTCCGGAGGCGTCGCAGCGGCAGCTGGTTTCCCCCCGGTCAGCTGATGCTCCTTCTCCTCTGCACCACCACCCCCAGCCGGGGGGTGAGGAGGAGGAGGAGGAGCATCAGCTGACCGGTGGGGAATACCAGGTGCCGCTGCCGCCGCGAGGCGTCCGGAGCAAGGGGCCGCACGGATACCACCACCCCAGGGGTGTGTGTGTGAGGAGGAGGAGGATCAGCAGCTGACCGGTGGGGAAAGCCATTCACCGCCGCCGCCGCAAGGCTGGGGGTGGTGGTATCCGGGCGGCCCCTTGCTCTGGAGACCTCACGGCAGCGGCGGCGAATAGCTTTCTCCGCCGGGCGGCCCCTGGCTCCAGAGTACCCGGCATATAAAACGACCCCCAACTTTGGCACAGATTTTTCGGGGTTAAAAAGTCATCATATACACCGGAAAAATACGGTATCTATTATATATTTCAGAAATTTGCTTCCCGGGCACTATGGGCACTATGTCAGTTATTCATTGGCACTATGTCAGTGGTTCCCAAGGTGGGGCACATGCCCCACAGGGGGACTTCAATTCCTAAATGCCTAAGTCAGTACAATGGCTGATCAGTGCTTTGGCGAATTGACTTAGGCTTCTGGGAACTAAAGTCCAAAAACTAAAGGTTGGGAAACACTGCACTATATACATCTGTTAACAAACTTTTTCCAAGATGAAAACTGTGAAATTCAAGTGTAGGTCAAGATGAACATTTATATGACATTTAAGGGTATCGCAAACTTTGACATAGACATTAATTCCCTGGCTAACAGAAAACCAGAAAAATTTCATTGACTGGGCAAGCAGCTGTAGCTAGATATAACGGATTCTACACTAAAATACTGTTCCAGAATGGATTACATTCAAATTAACATTTCTGAATGTTTACTTTTTATCTAATTCAGTAGGTTAATGATGTTATTCCATTCGGATTTAATATGTGGCTCTCTTTAGGCACTGGGCACTCTAATACAGCCCCATGTTCCAGATGTTTGGAGACCACTGGTCTATGTTATTCTAGAATTAAAAATGGATTTTAAAAGATGAGTTTGTGATACGTACAAGTGACTTATTCTGAGATAAGTAGGTATGACTTCAGAGCCATTTTTTTAGCTTTGGTATAAAATTCTGAACTTAATATTTTTAAAATGGAAAAATATCTACGTTCTTGTCAACAATACTTGAGGTTTATCTGCATTTCCTTCTACTTATTTTACACATTTTGGTTGTTTTGGTCATTTACCAGTTTTCTGTATGGAACGCAGCTTTTCTTTTAATAATTTGAGACTGTGTATTATAAAAAATGCAATAAATTTTTACTTAAAATCGATCTTACTCTGCTTGAAATTCACCTGTCTCCTAAAACCTACTGTATTTGTGAATATTAAGGTTGTTTCAAATATGTAAACAATGGGGTGACCACACTGGCTTTTAGACAGCTGATGGTCCCCTGTAGGGATGAGCTGCTTTGCTCCTAAAGACAGCAATCAGAGAATGTCTTTCCAGAGCACACCAGCTTATCCTCAGAACATTCCTATCCACACCTTTCTGGCCCCTCTCAGCAGCTTCTACTTTTTTGGTGCAGGTACGATGGCTTATGTATGATACATTTCCAGCATGTGGAACCACTGGAAGCAGCTTAAAAAGAAAACATTTAAGATTTTTTTTGCAAATTAAGCACTTCCTCAACTCCTTGGAGGGACCAAGACAGTGAAATAGAAACACAAACAAAAACACTATTTTGCTCCCTCCTGTCTCCTCCTACCAGGAGGAGGTTTTTCATTTCTTTTATTTCTTTAAAGTGATATTGTACATAGGCACTGCCATAATATTCCACTTCTTTGACCCCCTCCACAGAGCTGGCAAAGTGTTTAATTTGTCAATATACTGAAATGGCTCTCCTCCTTAAACCACTTCATGATACTGGCAAATTGACAGCTGGTTGGTGTGGACCAGGGACCAGCAAAGTTGGCTCTCCAGGTGTTCTTGGCCTTCAATTACGAGAAGCCCACGTCAGTACACCCCCAGAAGCCCAAGTCAGTACTTCTACCTGGCTCCTCCAGTGGACAGCACTAGTTCATCATGTTTCAGCTTTATTTCCAAACCCTTCATGGAAATAAGATTCCTCAGAAGCCCTTCTGGCACTTGCTCACACAGCCCATGTTCAAAAATACAGATGCGCCCAGTCAGTACTCCACTTCCTCTTTCCTTTTTTTAATGAAGAAAATTAAACTCCTACACATTCCATTCATTTACTTTCTTCCATTACCATCAGGGAATAGATGATTACCAGGGCTGCACATTTACCAACTTCCATGGTTTAGTTCAGGGGTTCCCAACCTACAGAATTCATTAATACGGCCTATGGTGGCCACCCCAGCATCTCCAGAAGCTCCCCACCACCACCAGAAGTCCCAATACGTCACTTACCGTGGCAGCGACAGCAACCTACCATTTTTGCAGCTTCTTGCACAGCCTCTGCTGCTTCCCAGGGAGGCTTTTCAGAACATTTTCGCTCCATTCTGGGATTATTTTTTTGCTGCTTCGGTGTGTTTTGGCAGCTAAACGGCAGCAGTTGGGGACTTCCGGTGCCGGACGGAGCTTACGTCAGTGCCTGGGTTCACATTATGGAACCAGTAAGTGCCCAACTGCCAACTGGTTTAGCTGCCAAAACACAGCAGAGATGCGGTTGGAAAAAAAAGTCCCAAAATGGAGTGGAAATTTCTGAAAAGCCTCCTGTCACCATGGGAAGCGGTGGAGGCTGTGCAAGAAGCTGCAAAAAATGGCATGGTTGCCACCACCAAAAGTGTAAGTAGTGGGAGTAACCATGCCTCCGGCCCCCACATCTGAGTGTCGGGGGCAGGTCTGGCCCATGGCGGGAAAATGTTGGGAACCCCTGGCTTAGTCTCTCCTTTATTATTTGGGTGGCAGGTCAAATGTTCATTTTATTCCTACTAAATAATATCATTCTTCCCTTCCCAACTATGTTTTGATACTGCACATGGGATTCATTTCTGGAAGAGTCAAGAATTTCCAAATCAAGGTGACTATAAATAGGGTTTTCAAAGGTCAATTATTCCAATGGCCACATTCCAATGAGTTTGTATGGATATGAATCCCTTTTCCTGAATACTAGTCCGACACTTCCAACTACACCTCCCAGTCTCTCACATTTTTGTTAAGTACAGTGGTACCTCATACAACAATTTTTATCCATTCCTCCGGGCTTGTTGTTGTACGAAACAATTGCTATATGATGCATGCGTCGTATAGCGATTTTCCCTATGTGATGCATCGTACAAGGATTTTTTTTTGCTAAGTGATTTTTCCCATTGAAAAACTATTGTATGATTTTTTTCATAGGGAAAATTGTTATGCAGGATGCCATTTCCCCCAAAAACTTAATTGTTATGTGATTTCATTAATATACGGGGCGATTGTTGTATGAGGTTTCACTATTTGCAAAAGTTACCAGATATCATCATAGGCTTGATGGAGAAAACATGAAATTAAGAAAAATTGAATGCAAGAGAGAAGTGACATGGACAGATTCACCTATCCAAAAAGCTGGGATTTTAATGCTCAACTTTGAAATGTCTGGGCTTGAATCTCTGGACGAAATCTTCTACCACAGCTATACCTGTGGTATCTGAAAGTTACATAAGCAGTAGAGTGGAAATGATATTCATGAAAGAGTTTTACAGATGAGTTGTGCCATAGTCGAAAATTGTGTGATGTAGGCTCTCTAAGTGTAACACTCTGCACAGGTCTGCGTATGTAACTATAACAGCTTCCAACAAGATTTCAGCTACTGTACTGTGTACTCAAACATCATTTATTATGTACTCAATGTTTTGTTACTGAATTTAGTTTTGACCTCTCTTCTCCTGATGCATTTCTTCATCTTATCAGGCACATTAGAAGAGAAATACATGGTCCCTTTCATATGTAGAATGACTGCCTCTACGGTATTTGGCCAGGGCAGATGGTGGACAATTTCATTTGGTTTGCTTTTGAAATGGACTTACCTAAATCCACAGATTTCTTAACATATTCATTTAAATTGAGATTTAAGAAACAGTTGTGAAAAGGGCAATTCTGGAATATTAATCTATTCCACAACTGCCCACGTTCATCTCCAGAATCCTCTGTGCATGTACAACTCAGGCTTTCCCAGTTGTGTCATCCTGTATGCTTTGGCTTTGCTTTACTTCTTATTTTTCTTCTTCTTTCTAAATTAACTTGCTATGCGCCTCTGAACAACTGTACTTCCATCATTACCACTAGGAACCCGCTACTGCCTGATTTTTTTTTTTACTATCTCACATCTATGGAAAATACCTTGTATGAAACTAAGGAAATGTTAATTTATAAAAGTTGTATCTTGTTCCTCATCATTTACAAAAATTAACAAGTTAAAACTATTTTCCAGTCTTAATTTGAACATCATGCTAATTAAACCAGTCTATGCAAGCTGATGTTGACTTTAATTGGAGTATTTAAAATCTTGACTTATTAGAATAAGTTAATTTTTAAGGACCTGTAAATGACCCATCACTAGTTCTATAATGGGTCATCAGGAAGATTTTATACTCAGCAAGACTGCTAAGAGGGCTGGTTAGACTTGAAGTATGAGCCACTATGTCATGCCTTTCCCAGCACTCCTTTGATATCTGAAAAGAGAACACAGTTTTGTTCTGCAATGCAGGCACTATCTTTTGTCTCTCACATTTGCATAATACATTGTATTGTGTGTTCTTCAAGACATAGGAATAACTTTCCCTGGTTGCATCTTGTGTATATGAAGGCATGGGCTCTAATAATAATAATAATAATATAATAATTACATGTTGTCAAGTTAATTCTGACTTCTGGCAACCCTTTGCAACATTTTCCAGGCAGAGAATACACAAAAGTAGTTTGTCATTCTTGTCTTGTCTAGAACTGTACAGTTTGCCCATGACTTGACATATTGGCTCTTCTCATAGAGGGCACAGTGGGAAATCAAACTCCCAACCACTGGCTCTACAACTAGATACCTAAACCACTGAGCTGTGCAGAGAGGGATTAAATGATATCCGCAGGAACAAGACTATAGCCATAGCAAAAACCAAATAACTCTGGATGGAAGTCTCTTCTGTGATTCAAGGGACAGAGTTCAATCTCTCCTCTCTGAAAAAGAATAGGCCATCAGCCGAATGGAAAAATAGGTCACGGGAAGACCACCTACTAGAAGCAGCACACAAGAGGGTGACATCTACTACAAGATATTAAACCAGGAGTGCCCAAACTTTTCAGGCCGTGGGCTGGTCACATGGTTCAGCGGGCCGGTCACATGGTTCCTCCCACTGGAAACAGAAGTAAAACACACCTTGCAATCTGTTTTGCAACAGGATGAGATAGATTTTAGGCTGCCATTTTCTCTGCTTAAAGTGTTTAATAATTAAAGACTTAAAAATATATAGTGCCTTGAATTTGCAGCAAAAAAGGCCTCTTTTTGCCATTCTCTGCAACATCAATCCATTTCTAAATATTGCCTTTTTTTACAGGATACAATTTGCTGCAACTAAACAACAAAAGCAACTGCAACAACTTTAGTAATAGCATGACATTTATTGTCTGGAAGGTATTTTTCTCTCTCTTCAGAGCATGAGGAAAAACAGTGCCTGTGCTTATAATTTAAAATAGCTACATGATGCTGCTAGCTTGTTGTATTTTTGATTCATTACAGACAAAGTTTCCATGCCTTCTGGGAACACAGCAATTGTTTATTGATATCTCTATGCCCCCTCAAGACATACACACACACACACACATACACACACCCCCTCTCGCCCAGTTTAAAGCTGGCAATTGAACAGACAGTTGTTTAGGACAATGAGTTACTGGATTGTGAAGACTGGGTTGTCCTGACATAGAATTGCTGTTTTTGCTTGCCATAGACATATAAGGTACTGTAGCATTATGAGTTGCTGCCAAAGATATTGTACGGAATATAGGCTTGGCATCTCTCACACACTTGACACCTAAAGAGCACAGAAGCTCTAAAATTCCTATCCCCTCTAGGCACACTCCCAGTCTAGACAAACTGATTTCATTCTCACACTCTGAAAATGCATTACAACACTCTATTGTGATCATTTCATCCACACTGCTCCAGCTACTGACAGAAGAACCTGTCCTTTTACCCAACTTTTCAATGGGCTAAAGCTCACCCTTCAAAACGCCATTTAAAACAATATAACACTTGAAAAGAACTAAGGCCAACCCTCTGTAATGCATCCATCTTTTGTGCTTTATTCTGTGTTCAACTTCTCAGTACAAATACCTGTGAACCAATTTTCTGAAACAAATATGTTTGGAAAGGGTTGTCTGCTTTTGTTTTTTTGTTTAAATGGCCTTTTGTGTCTTAGTAAATTTGAGTTTAATGGTTTTTGAACATATAGCATTTGTTGTTTGTTTTTCAACTGTTGGCAGGAAAGCACCTGTGAGATCTCTTTGATGTTTGCGCGTATGCAGTTTCAAAATGGTTAAAGGCGTAGCTTTTAATAGGGTTGGTTGATTTTTAAAACATAAAACTCTTTTGGAGCTCTGTTTGGCACACACATTTCTTACCAGTTTGAAGCATGTTCTGGAGATACAGTGATATAAATAAGGAATTAAGGGAACAAAACCAGCAATTTTTAGAATTAAACAACATCCCATAATAGAGCTGGAAATAAACATAGGAAAATTTAGGGAAATGGTATCTAAAGGTCCATCCTTTAACTACCATTCCTCCCTTGAAATATATATATAGAAAAAGTAGAAGAATTTAAAGAAATCTTTAACTCCAAAAAAACCATGAAGAGAGTTTCATCACAAATGTCCTCCTTTATTTCTGAGCCAATCCTATTTGCTTCAGCCATCTTGTTAGAGAAGTTGTCAGTGTAAGCTTTTAGAAAACAGGATGGTTAGCTAGTAATTGGATATTAAAAACAGGAAGACACAAAGCCGTGACGCAACTCATTCACACAGACCTCTCAGCTTTTAGTTTTCCATGAATGAAGACTACACACATATTTCAGATCTGTGATATGCCATATCCCACAAGTTGTCCAGAAAATGCCCTAAGAGCAAACATCTACTGTTTAACATTATCGTCCTCTCTAAATAAAGGAAGCAAGTAACAAGCAATGGGAAGTTGATGTCAAAATGCAGAAAACCTCCCAGCAAGCTCCCAGCAACCACCCAAGATTCAGAGACTTGCTAGCTGCCCTCTTTTCAATGCCAGAATTTCACACATTTCAATGACCATTATGACTTCAAAGAATCAAATTTTCAGCATTGTCTATCATCTGCTGGTAGATTTGTATGAAAGAGTTCTTCTGCAAGCATGCCAGACAAAAGGCTCCTTACTCCCATTGCTATATATCAAGTTTAAAAGTTCTGTTTGTGACAGTTGTGTCTGTAGTAAATTAGGGTAACACTGAAGGACTGCAGCTGCTCTGTAGGAGCCTCCTTTTTGGCACCATTTCGCTTAAATAAAAACTGAATAATTAGCCTCTGCCTTTATTATCCACAAAAATGCTACTGGCCTTAGTAATTACTTCCGGTTGCCCAGCTTACTTAACCTTCACAGTTTATACTTTTATATACTACAGAGGTACTGTACTACAGAGAAACGTACTGCTTTAAATATATCTGATGTCATGCTTTATAGGTTTTTGTGGATGACTGGATAGAAATATACCTAATGAAATATTTTAAATTAGCCACTGACGTATTACTAACACAGATTTTGGTAGATAATGTAAAGGGTAAATTAAGCAAAGGTAACATAATGGTATAATTGTAGCTCCTGCACTAATTTGTTATTCCTTAAAATTGCTTGTGTGGTAATTCAGGTACAAATTGGTGGTTTGTTTGTTTTTTTATTCTTGTTTTTCTATATCCTAACGTAGCTCCTCTCAACCTAGTACCTCCCACACATTCAGAAATACAATTTCCATCACTCCTAGCCATCGTGGCCCTGCTAACATTATTCTAAACATTTATTACAGTGGCTGGGAATGATGGGGAAAGTAGTTCTACACATCTGGAGGGCACCCAGTTAGAGAAAGCTGTTACAGTAAAACCCCGACTTACATCTGCCTCGAGTTACATAAAATTTGACTTACATAATGATTTTGTGCTAAAACCATGTCCCGATTTACACGATTTCCTATGGGTTTGCTTCAAGTTACATAAAGATTCTTTTTCCTATGGGTTTGCTTTGAGTTACGTAAAAATTCATTTCCCTATGGGTTTGCTTCGATTTACATAAAAATTTCATTTTTCCTATGGGTTGGCTTCGAGTTATGTAAAAATAATTTTTCCTATGGGTTTGCTTCGAGTTACATGAAAAACCGATTTAAGTGAAAGCCTATGGAACAGATTTTTTTCCCCGTAAATAGGGGTTTTACTGTAATTCCATTCAGGATGAGATTCAAGGGTAGGAAAATAACAGAAATATTTTAACATGACCAAGCATTTAACTAACAACAGACAGACAGAAGGAGTAGAGAGGAGGCATGCCCAGTAGAAATTCTTTATGACATCATGCATTGAATTCCTGAAGTACTGAGCTGCATATAACAAATTTGGGTTGATTCTCACATTTAAAAAAATTTTTTTTCCTTCACTTTATCCTGAGTCCCTATGTTCAGGTCAAAGTTTGGAAATGTTTTTCACACATGCATATACATTGCTCTTCCAGATATTTCAGACTTCATCTTCCTAAAGCCCCAACTGGGAGTGAGGAGGGCAAAATATTCCTAGACATAAATCCTGTTATTGCACACTGAGAATAATATGTTTTTATTGAATACCTGAACAGAACTCTACATAGAATTCTCTCTCTCTTTCTCTCTCTCACACACACAGAGCTTATAAAAATTGGTCATCCACTGCATAGCTACTGGAATGGTTTCTATATACAAACAGCTTCGTACAGTTTTATTTCCTCACATGTGCCAGAAGGTCAGGAGGGATCAGATGGACACAAATAATCATATGCATCACCTCATAAAGAATAAATGAATGATAAATAAATGAATACATAAATAAATAAATCTCTAGTACTATAATACAATATTCCACTTAATCATGACATTACAATGACATACCTCCTATACTTAAGTCTAAGCAGCATTTAGGCATGGAATTAATTTTAGAAAGCTGATGTGTACAAATAACTAATTACACCCACACCCAATAGATGAACAAACTAACAGACAAGCAGTAATTAATAGCATGACTAAAAACTTATATTAGACAGCACTATCAGAGGGGAGAACCTTCTTAAACGTCTCCTTGAAAAGCTCGAGTTTTTAGCGCTTTCTTAAAAGCTTTGAGGGAAGTGGCTTGATGAGTTTCCAAATTAAGGCCATTCCAAAGCAAAGGGACCACAACTGAGATAACACGGTTCCTAGTGGAAATTCAAAGCTTGTGAGGAGTGGTTAGGACAGGCAGAAACTATTTGGGAGAGACGCTCCACAAGGGAGCAAGGTTTAAAACTGTTCAGAACTTTAAACGTTAACATTAAAATCTTGAACTTGGCACTATTAACAGCAGTCATCCAAAACTGTGAAATGTAATAGAGGTTATTCACCCTGTAATCATATGTGAACTCTACCGCATTCCAACTGCAGTACAGTAGACCCTCGCTTAACGACGTTTCCTGGTTCCCCAGGTAGCATCATTAACCAGAAAACGTCGTTAAGTGAGTGTCTATGGAGTTTTTCAGTTAACTGGTTAACAACGGGATTTTGTAGCGTCGTTAACCATTTAACGACACTAAAATGTCGTTAACCGAAAAACTCCATAGCGCTCAACGACGCGTCGTTAAGCGAAAATGACGCTATCCGAACACGTCGTTAAGCGAGGGTTCACTGTATTACAGTTTGACAACCATGAGCCTCAGTACTCCAACTGATGGCCATGATCCTCATCTATCTGTATCCAAAGCCTTGAACATTTTTTAATTCAGCATATGCAATTAGGCCTTCAAACTATTCTTTTTTTACCCTTCCTTATCCTGGATAAGAGATGTTAACTTTTCATGCTGTAATATGCACTGTTATTGAAAACAGAAAAAACAAGCACCTAAGTAATGAACATATTTCCATACAGAGCAGGTAGTGAAGCCAAAAGAGAACAGATCCAATTTTCTATTAAATTGTACTAAACTTAGAATGAATAGGCATCATTAGCTTAGAGATGTCATATCTATTAACAGTTTAAATTCTTACTGCATTTTCACTGGGACTATGAAGTTTCCATTAAATGTTACTTTTAGAAATCTTTTTTTAATGGTCACATTTATTATAAACACACATACTCAGATTTTTGATATATAATATACTCAGATGCTTCCATTATTCAGCAACTGGTCTTATGAGTAACTGTAAAGTATCCAAATACATGCATTTTAGCATGCATTTCTTCCCATCTCACTTATCCCAATGTGTTGCCAATTTTGGCCTGGAAGCATAGCCAGCAGTCAAACTACATCAGTCACTATATAGTTTAACCATGCAAAAGCAATCCAAATTAAAGAGATCTCTCCCAATTTAAGTATGATGTTATATTTCAAATGCATTCTCTAAGGAAAACAACTTGCAGGCCACAGGATATTAAGTGAAACTCACACAAGTTCTTCCTTTGCTCTTGCAGCTCCCTTAGTAATTCTTTCTGCCAGCCTGACAACTAGGAAGAACGAGTCTGAAGGCACAGCTCCTGAGTATTCTGCCTAAAATATGGAATTTCAGACAATTATCTTTATTGTAAGATTGTAGAGTCACAGAACTTTAGAACCAGAATAGTCTGGAAGGGTCCTCCAGTCCAAGACCCCGCCGAAAGAGGAAATCTATGAGCAAAGCATCTTTGCCAGATGACCACCCAAACTCTCTTTAGTAACCTCCAACAAAACAGATTACAATACCTTTTTGATGCAACCCATTCTACTTTTGAACAATGATTACCGTTAAGGCATTCTTTCTAATATTCAGTTGGAATCTCTTATTTAATTTATTTTTTTTAAAGGCAACGAGCTAAGCTGGTGAACCTTTTTGATGTAAAACAGGGATTCTCAACCTGCGGCCCATGGGCTGGATGCAGCCCACAGCAACATTTCATGTGGCCCCCTGCCTCCACCACACTAGGAAGTGCCATGTGGTGGAGGAAGGGCAAAATGGCCGTACGGCCCCCGAAGCTGTCTGAGGTTGAGCTTAAAAATATGAGGTTAAAAAGGTTGAGCTTAAAAAGGTTGAGAACTCCTGCAGTACATGAATGAAGGTCTCTTGTCTGCTCTTTGCAAAAATATCATTTGACTCATAGCTCCTGACTAAAGCCTTGAAATTTCTGCACAACACTCTATCAGAACAGTCCAGATAAAACAGACACTTGAGCTGTTAGAAAAATTCTGTAACACCAGTCTTGGAAATTTCTGTAACTTGGCAGAGGTAGCACTGCCATGAACCAACATAAAAAGTAACTGGCAAAATGAAATGAACCCTTTGCTCACTCAATTTGAAAAGAGAAAGCAATGACAATAAAATACATATTTATCAGGTTAGGAGGAATCACAATTTGGGGTCAAAATTGCTGGGAGAAACATCAACAATTTGAGATACGCAGAAGACACTACCCTAATGGCATAAAGTGAGGAAGACCTAAAGAATCTCTTGATTGGGTTGAAGGAGGAGAGTGCAAAAGCTGGCTTGAGACTCATCATCAAGAAAACAAAGATAATGGCAACAGGCCCTATCAGTCCCTGGAAAATAGATGGGGAAGAAGTAGAAGCAGTGACAGATTTTACTTTCTCAGGATTCAGGATCACTGCAGATGGAGATTGCAGCCATGAAATAAAAAGGCGACTGATTCTTGGGAGGCAAGCTATGAGAAACGTGGGGAACATAGTTAAACAAACAAAAAATCGCATAGTTAAAGCAATAGTATTCCCGGTCATAATGTATGTTTGTGAGAGCTGGACCATTAGGAAAACTGAGTGCAGAAGAATACATCCCTTTGAAATGTGGTGTTGGAGGAGTTTTGAGAGTACCCTGGACAGCGAGGAGAACAAATAGGTCAATCTTAGAAGAAATCAACCCTGACTGCTCATTAGACAGTCAAATAGTAAAGATGAAGCTTAAATACTTTGGACATCAAATAAGAAGAGAGGACTCACTTGAGAAAGCCTTGATGCTGGGAAAGGTGGAGGGCAAAAGAAGAAGGGGGCAGCCAAAAATGAGATGGCTGGATGGTATTGTAGATGCAGTGGGTTCAGAGCTGGGCAGGTTGAGGAGGATGGTGGAGGACAGAGGTGCCTGGAGGGCGGTGGGGTCGCAAAGGGTCGGAATCGACTGTGCGACTGAACAACAAAATTCAAAATCTGCCACTATTGGCCTACAGAATTTCTTGGAAACCTCACAGTAGATCACAAGTTGTCATGATAGAAAGGTCATGACAACCTTTGATCTGTTGTGAGGTTTCCAAGAAATTCTGCTATGATAGAGAGGTAGGGGCTCCGGTGGCTCAGTGGTTAAGAAGCTTCCTTTGTTAGCTGGAAGGCTGGCAAGTCGGCAGTTTGAGACCCAGCTACTGCATGACAGATTGAGCGCCCATCTGTGTCCCAGCCCTTGGGGACATGAAAGAAGCCTCATTTGGGCGTTCCTGGAGTGGAGTTTCTTCTGCAAAAATCCTTTCAACCCAGAATAATTTCTGACACAAAATTATTGTTGTTGTTGTTGTTGTTGTTGTTGTTGTTATTGTTATAAAGGCTAGCATCTCTTGTAGCATCACCTTTTCATGTAAAGCTCCTCTCTTTTGGAAAATATAAAACCTTTTACAAACAAAGAAAATATATTGATTTTGTTGCTTAATCTGCCACAGCTACAGTTAAGTCTCTCTCAGCTGGTAGAGTACTTGTTGCCTGAAGACATTTTGCAGATAACTCTGTATCACTAGTCAGTTAGCTGAGCTTGCTAACACTGCCACATGCTTAATCAAGCAGTAATTACTAAGAAAAACAAGTGGCAGCAAGCACTGGAGGCTGAATTGAGATGCACTGTTCTAATTAAAGAGAGAATTAATTGGCAGGCAATGAGTTGCAATGAATTAGCTACCTTTTTAAAAACGTGAATATACTTATCCAAATATAAATATGCATGCACTGCTTAAGAGAACACCTCTAGTACTACCATTACCTATTGTTTATGCAGGGCTCTTTTTTTTAAATGCTGGAGGCAAAATACAGCAGGCTATACAGTTCGAAGTGATATACAGTCTCAGGGGATTTTGAAAATAGGATGCTTCTACCAGGATCTCAGGATTTTTATGGATCTAATTCTGTGGTACTGTATGTTAATTGGGCTTCTATTGATAGAATTTTCTTTAAAATATAGCTAAGGTGGCCTGAACTGAATTCAGCTTTCTCAGAAGAGAAGAGAAAGCATTTCCACTTTTCCACATTTTCAAAAATCTGTCCATTTTCACATAGCTTCTATTTTCTGCTTCTTACTTTCACATGCACATAACTGCCATTATTAACTGTGGTGTTGATTATCACTTTAACATGATAGACATTAAAGTGATAATCAAGAACACAATTAGTGATGAAACAATTTGGCAGAAGTCCAGGTTAAGCATTCTAGAAATAAAAGCCTGGAAAAAATATAAATAGTTAAAAACATGAAATTTGATCAAACACATGGTCTATTGCTTATACATTGCCGATGAAATTTGATCAAACACATGGTCTATTGCTTATACATTGCCGATGTCTTCTATCCATCTTGGAATTCCTTTCCACAATACTGCCAGTACTTCTATTAAATGGGATTCTACAGGTTTAGTGGTAGTTAAGTGCAATAGAAGCTGCACATCACATTGGTGTTTGCTAGCTACTGTTAATATATCTAGAGGTCTTTATGAACTTCTGTTGCTTGTGTTAGAGCCACTGCAAGATTTAGATTTGCTTTAGATCAGATGCTCCTATAGTTCTGTTAGATTTATGTTAGAACTAATATGGAATGATTTTGTATAAAAATATACTGTTAGTAGTTTATTATCTATCTATCTATCTATCTATCTATCTATCTATCTATCTATCTATCTATCTATCTATCTATCTATCTATCTATCTATCTATCTATCTATCTATCTATCTATCTATCTATCTATCTATCTATCTATCAGATTTATATCCCAGTCATCTGAGATATTTTCTCACTCTATGGTTGTAGACTATATCTAAGAACAAGACAATTCATAGCGCTGAAACAAAGTATTACATTGATAAATTCCATACTATTAGAAGTGACTTCTTTAAAATGTGCAAGTATGTTTCATCTACTCTTTATTCATTCCCACTCCAGAATGCTTTTTAAAATTGATAAAACTGATAGTATGCAAACGATTTTAAATACTGTATGTACAAAAGACTTCCCTGTTTTACAGAGATGTTAAAATTAATCGCTCATTTCTATTGCTCCTTTATCTAGCAATGCAAATACAGTACAACAACAAAATGTAAGTTAGTGAGCACAGAATCCTAGGGTTTTTCTAAATTCATCAAACAGCCCAGTAATCACAGGCAGAGAAAAGGAAATCAGCATCTGAAACAGAATGCTTTATAAAAGCTTTTGTGGCACATTAGTCAAACAAACAAGGGTTTATATTCTGCTTAAATTTATTGTATATTGTATTGTTTGATTACCATAAGAACTGAATATGGAAGGATAGACTTTTATGTCTTGCTTAATCCTCCCCCTTTTGGTACAATTTCCCCCTCACATTTATAGACGCTGTAAAAACCTTTCTTTTCTGTACTTTAAAATAAAGGGCACAAACGCCTTTAAGATTAAGAACCATACACTTCCTTAAGCAGTTTTGTAATTTTGTAAGAATAAATTCCATAGATCCATTTCAAGCAACGATGACCTCTGTGTACTAAGAGATGTGGTACTGAACTGCATGCCAAGTTATTTAGGTATGTCTTGGATGTGTTTCTGAGGTCCCTTAGTTACTGTTAGAAAAAGCAAGGGAAGATAAATCAAACATTCAAATTAGAAAGCAAGAATGTTGCTTAAACAAAAATGCTTTATCTTTCAGGCCAAAGGCTGGTTCTCCGGGGACAGGAGGGCAAGTATTTGTTTCCAAACCCCAGCACGGGCAGTGTCGTTGGCTGCGACTCAAATCTGAGAATGCATTTTTTTTTCCTGAAGCAGGAAAAATGGCATTGGTGTGAATTTGTTTAAGGTGGATCCCAGCTTGCCATGAAGTGACCCACACATTATGATCACAGACACATCTCCTGCAGCACATATGAAAGGAAACATGCAGGATTTAACACCGGGAGTACAATGGGCTGCCGCAGCCTTGGACAAGGTGCACCTTTACAGCCAATCCAACTGGCATGGCCTCTTCGGCCTCCATGGCCATTGGGAATCAGAGTTCCTCCTCACTCATTTTGCCATTGGGCCCAATATGATGGATTCCAGTGGCATTTCCTCCTCTGAGGGGACCATCTCTCCACCTAAATGGGCTCATCCGCCTATAATCATTGGCCCCTTTATGGAGTCAGGTTATTTACTGCCACACAACACTTGGCATTGAGTCACTGGTTGTAGAGTCTACTCCATTACCGTAGTGGGATGTCCGACCAGACAGTGATGGGCAGCACTGAACCAGGAAATTGCCATTCTCAGCCATATCTTTACCTATAAATCCGAGCGTTAACTGTCGAAACTTGACAAAGGATCCCACACCCGGCCATACTAGCCCGTACCGAGCATTTGTGCACTTGCCCGAAACGGGTCCGGAGGTCAACAAATATTTTGGAAATGCATCAGTGGGGCAGGAGACCCACAAATTCAAACAAAGAAAAAGAACTTCAATTCCCAACGTTCCTTGCGCCGCGCAACAGCCAATCAGGCTGAGTGGCGCGAGCAAAAAGAACGTTGGGAAACATGGCGAGGCCAATCAAAATCAATCTGCAGGGGGGGAAAATGTCGCAGAAACGCAAACCACAAACACAAAACTACACGTCCCAGCGTCCTGCATGCCGTGAGCGCGCACAATGCTGAGAAAGCTGGCGCATGAAAAATAAACCCCCAAAAAGCAATGGGAGTGCAAGTCCCCAGCAGGCAGACTCAGCGCCTCACATCCACACAAAATAAAAAGCCAAAAAATGCCACTGCGAGACACCCGCCATCCTTCTTTCCCGGAGCAACGGGCAGAAGAGGGACTCCCTCTCCTCCACGCTACCCCACCGAAAACATGGCGAGACCGCCACCAGCCTCAAGAAAAGTTGAGCCAGGGTGGAAAAAAAACCAGAAAAACCGGAGGGGGGGGGGTTCAAGGGGAGGAAGGTACTGGAGCATTCCGACCCCTTGAAAGCGAACCAATTCCCCGGGAGGCAAAGGCAGCGAACGAGGCTGCGAACGGGGTGGGAATCAGGATTTTAGAGGCATGGCCAAAAAAAGGTTGAGAACCACTGTTCTAGAGGATTCTGGGAAATGAATTTGGGACCCTGTGGTGCTCTTGAAGTGTTCATGAATGGCTGTAGGATGCTGACCCCAGTTTTAGCCTAAGAAGGAATAGATATGAATAAACCTAAATGCACCCCAGATCAGCAAAGAGATTAAGAGAGCTACCATCTCTTTCTTTGGTAAGTTCTTTACATAAAAAGAATAGCAATCACCAGTTCTGGAGGGGTGAGCTGGAATGGGTGAAAATCTGGGTGATAGCTGTGATTATAACACGGTGGTAGATCTAAAGATGTAAAATTTCCAGAAATTTTGAAGCTCGGAAAAAACCCAGGTTTTTTTCGGGGGGAAACAAAAACTTTTGGAAAAATTGAAAATAATCTGATATCATACACATTTTTTTAGAAATGATTTATAAAATATTTGAACCTGGCCTTATCTTAAAATATTTTATTCATCATGTTAAAAATAAAACATTCCATTCCTGAGTGGTGTTCACACCAATAGGGCGGGATATAAATATACTAAATAGAACAATCAATAGATAAACATTTTTTATTTTTTCAATTTTCAGGGGAAAACCAAAAAGGCGTCAGGAAAAAAAATGGGGGAAAACCAGTTTTTTTCTCGATTTTTCCCGGTTTTTCCCCAGGCCTTCACATCTCTAGGTAGATCACCTGCTTTTTACATGGAAAATCCCACATTCAATTGCTGTACTCGCTAAAAAAGACTATTCTTTGAAACTATGGAGAGAAGGTCAATAGAAATTATACTGAGCCAGAACATGTTCATATACTGAAGTTGTGGCACACAAAGTTATATGACAAAGTTATATGTTGAATATGACAACAGAATTGAGGATTAAGTGATAGATGTTAAGAAAAGATCAACCTGTATTGGAATCTCTGTTAGTGTAAATGCAGAGAACTACAGTTTGATTCTGTGAAGTAGTCAACACTGAAAATACTTTCCCTAAGCATAAGAGGTGTGCCAAGAGTCTGGCATGTTTGCCAACTGTCTTTTGCAAACATATTTTCTTAAAAATTTCTTACAATAACAAAAAACAACAACCCACAAAATTGAAAATCCAAGTACAGCAAAAAATGATAGTACATGTTTAACTAAAACAGAACACCATCATTCATCAACTGTCTCAAGTAACTCTTTCCCTGTATTTATACTATACTAGTATAAGTATTCACAATGGCATACATGCCGTACTGTTAAGGGCAAAGATTTCCTGCTGTCAACAACACAACCTTCAGTTTAAATGCAAAGCTTTGGTCACATGGCTATTATAATCCTGCATCCAAGGTACAGCTGTCTTTCAACTATGCTTTGAACTGGAATTAGCTGTAAGAATATATCTGGAGGGAGGAAGGAAAGTAAAACATTTCAGTGGCTAAATAAGGAAAATTAAAAGTAATTTCAGAACACAGATTAAATAAGACACATGACCTCAAACTATCCAGGAACTGAGGAATTTCTGAGGAAACTCTAAATAACATGCAATAATGAGGAACAAGAGATTTTTTTTAGCCTAATACAGTGCTTAAGGTACTTTGTGTTGACACAACAAATATTTTATTGATTGATTGATTGATTGATTGATTGCGCATTTATATCCCGCCCTCCTGATGGGTACACTACTCAGGGCGGCTAACAACAAAAAGGGAAGGGAAGAGGGAGAAAAAACAATAAAATTACAATATAAAAGTTTAACAACAACAGCTAAAAACAAGACCCAACAACCCCAGCTAAAACCAGCATTAAAACACAACAAACAAATCATCATTAAAAAACAACCCTCCCCACCCTTACCCATGTTAAGACAGAATAACCAAGCTGGGGGACAGTCCCTCACATAGGCTAAATCAGCCAGCGGGCTTGATTAGTGGAGTCCAGCGTGCCCCAAACCTGCTGAAAGAGCCATGTCTTCAGCATCTTTTTAAAGGGGAGTAGTTCCGTCTGAAAACGCAGCTCAGGTGGTAGGAGGTTCCACAGGGCTGGGGCAGACACGGAAAAGGCTCTCCTCCAGGGTCCCAATAAGATGTACTTCTTTCATTGATGGGACCACCAGTGAGCTCCTCCTGTCTGCTCCAGTAGGACGGGCTGAATTCCTTGTGGCGATGCAGTCTCTTATGTAGCCTGGTCCAATGCCATGAAGGGCTTTAAAGGTCAAAAACAGCACCTTGAATTCACCTGGAGGCACACTGGCAACCAGTGCAGTTCCTGGAGAAGTGGTGAGGCGTGAGCATAACGCCCGCACCCCATCACAACCCAGGCAGCCGCATTCTGGACCAGCTGAAGCCTCCGAATGGTCACCAAGGGCAGACCCATGTAGAGCGCATTACAATAATCCAATCTGGAGGTGACCAGAACATGAATGACCGTGAGCAAGGAGTCCCAGTCCAGGAGCGGGCGCAATTGGTAAATGACATGGAGCTGTGCAAAGGCCCTCCTAGCCACGGCTGCCACCTGCTCATCGAGCAGTAGCCGGGAGTCCAGGAGGACCCCCAAATTGCGCGCTGGATCTGACTGGGGCAAAGATGCCCCAGCCAAGACCAAAGATGGTAGCTCCTGGGATAACACAGGACCCCGCACCCAAAGCCACTCAGTCTTGCCAGGATTCAGCTGAAGCCCATTGTCCCTCATTCAGACCCGAACAGCCTCCAGACACCTGGTTAGGACTTCGACTGCATTACTCGGGTCCCCACGAGCCGAGAAATACAGCTGGGTATCATCTGCATACTGATGATACCTCACCCCATGGGAACGAATGATCTCACCCAGCGGTTTCATGTAGATATTAAACAATAGAGGCAAGAGCCCTGAGCCCTGAGGCACCCCACATGGGAGCAACCTAGGGCTGGACAACCCACTCTCTAAAGACACCAACTGAGTCCGGCCCATCAGAAATAAGGAAAAGCAGGACAACACAGTACCCTAGGCCCCCAATCCTCGGAGCCGGCCCAGAAGGATAACGTGGTCAACGGTATCGAAAGCCGCTGCGAGGTCAAGAAGAGCAAGGACATAGGGGTTGCCTCCATCTCGCTCCCGCCAGAGATCATCCAAGAGTGCGACCAATGCTGTCTCAGTACCATAACCGGGCCTGAATCCTGACTGAAACGGGTCCAGATAATCCGTATCATCCAGAACCCCCTGGAGCTGCCGAGCCACTGCTTTTTCCAACACCTTCCCCACAAAGGGAAGGTTGGAGATAGGTCTGAAATTGGAAATAACAGTAGGGTCGAGCGATGGCTTCTTCAGGAGAGGGCAAACCAGCGTATGTTTGAAAGCTGCTGGAACCACCCCCTCCCGCAGAGAGGCGTTCACCATTGCACCGACCCAACTGCCCGTTGCTGTCTTGGCAGCTCTAAGTAGCCAGGCCGGGCAGTGATCAAGTAAGCAAGTGGTATCAAGCACAGCTCCAAGGAGCCTGTCCACTTCATCATGGCCAACCAGATCAAACTGTTTCCAGATAACATGGCTAGACTCTACTCCAGCCCACTCCAGGAGATCAATTTCCACGTCAGGATTAAACCCCGAACGGATGCAAGCAACTTTCTCTGCAAGATGGTCAGCAAAATCGTCAGCTGAACCCTGCCACACAGGACCAGGCAGGCCCCTCCTTACCCAGAAGGGACCTAGTGACCCGAACAGGGCAGCTGAATGATTATCAGCAGAGGCAATGAGGGAGGTGAAGTACTGATGCTTCCATCGCCACGAGGTAGGCTTTAATAGCAGCTCTAACTTGTGTTTGGTTGCACTTGCACCAGGTCTTCACCCAACGGCGCTCAAGGCGTCTCCTAAACTGCTTCAACTCCCTCAACTCATCAGTATACCAGGAAGAGCTGCGCGGTCTGCGGTCTACAATTGTATCCAAGACCAATGTCGCCTCCTTTTCCCAGAGGGCTACCAAGGTCTCAGTAGAATCGTGCAGCCTGTCTGGAGGAAAATGCCCCAGCTCTGTCTGAAATCTCTTGGAGTCTATAAGTTGCCGGGGATGGACCAATTTAATGGGTCCAGCCTCCCTACGGTGAGGCGTTGCTCCCCGAAAATCAAGAGAGACCAGATAGTGATCTGACCATGGCACTGGTGTTATCTCTATATGATGTGATTTCAGATCACTCAGCCACCACTCTGACAGGAAAACTAAGTCAGGGGAGTGGCCGCTACTCCTGGTGGGACCGCCAATTACTTGAGTCAGGCCCATAGATGCCATGGAAGCCATGAACTCCCGAGCCGCCTGAGAAGCTGGCCCCAGCAAGGGCAAATTGAAGTCCCTCAAGACCATAAGCCCCAGGAGCTCTAAAGCCAATGCCGCAATTGCCTCAAGTAGGTCAGGCAGGGAATCTGCAACTCTGCAAGGGGGCAGGTACAGAAGTAGGATTCCCAACTGACTCCGGAGGCCCAACCGAAGCAGCAGGAGCTCACAACCCTGCACCTGTGATGCGGTGGCCCTGGTAACTCACAGTGATTCCCGGACTACAATCGCGATACCACCGCCCTTCCCCATACCCCTGGCTGATGCCACACCCCAAACCTAGCTGGACACATTTCTGATGCAGGAATCTTGTCCTCAGGTGTCAGCCAGGTCTTGGTGATGCATGCCAGGTCGGCCCGCTCCCCTATGATTGAATCACAAAGAAGGGGAGCTTTGTTGCAGACTGACCTGGCATTATGCAGCAGCAGCCTAAGGGAGGAGTCACTCCAAACCTGCTGACCAAGACCCAGAGATTGAGCGGAGGGGCTAGAACAAGGGACAGGTAACAAGCATTGGTCCCTCATTCCCAGTGTGCGGCCCGCCCCACTGCTCCCGCTTTATCACCCCTTGCCCGGCACTACTGAGATGTGGGCCCTAGGAACCTCACATCTGGCTTCAGACAGCTGTCCACTCCCCATACTAAAAACAGCAGACTCCACAGAAATCCTGTGTGGTGAAAACAGGCAGCAATTACCCCGAAACAACCCCCGCTCAACCTCCCTTAAAAATAACCCGGAGGTCAGGTGCGGTGCGGGAACAGACGCCTGAAAGTAGGGGGAGGCAGCATTAATGACGGCACTATTGCTGCTGCCTGAGATGCCCAGATGGACACTACTCTCCTCACCCCTCCCATCATGCAGCTCCCTCAATGTCTCCGCCTGCTGATGTGGCAATGGCAAGGCCACCCGAGGCCCCCAAAGACTCCTCCGGCCTCCTGACCACATGGCCGGGTGAGGTATTGGAGCGAATGCTGGGGAGACATTGGCGGGGCCAGCGCCAGCTCTTAAGGCATCCGGCTCGCCCAGCTGAGGGAAGTCCTGGTGTGTTGAGGTGTTAAATGGTGTGTTGAGGTTACTGGATAGGGTTTGACACTTTGTTTGGGAGGATAATTTAGTAGAAGATCAGGGAAAATCCGGAACCAGGGTGAAATCAGTTCTTCTGGGTTCTCTGTTGTATCCCTGGGTCAAATGGCCAAGCTCCCTTCCCCATACTATTGTTGCTCTGTGATATCTCAGAATTTGTATGGATCTTAGGTTGCCCTCACTCAAAAGCAAGTCGTATCTGACTCTAGGGTTCAGTACTCATTTCTGTTTACAGCCAAAGAGCCAGCACTGTCTGCATTTGCAGACATTTCCATGGACATGTGGCAGGCATGACTAGACACGGGAGTGCACTGATCGCTGTTTACCTTCCAACCAAAGTGGTGCCTATTTATCTACTTGCAATTTCTTGCTTTCAAACTTCTAGATTGGCAGGAGCTGGGACAGAGACAGAAGCTCACTCCGTCATGCAATACTCTGGTCTTGAACTGCTGACCTGCCGACCTTCCAGTCATCAAGTTCAGCGTCTCAACTACATTCTAAATTTATTTATTTTATTTTATTTTATTGTCAAATTTCTATACCGCCCACTCAGCCAAAGCCGACTCCGGGCGGTTCACAACAATGGGTAAAAACATATAAAAACAAATAAAACAGATAAAACCAGCAATAAGAACCCACCCCTAAAAAGAGAGGGGTGCAGGAACTGAAGAAACCGTGGGGCAGGCATCCTCCCCTATATTAACCACCCAACTGTAAATGATTACAGTTCCTCTCTTAAGGCATCATTAATTGGCAATATGGACTTTAAGATAAAGTAAGCTAGTATTTTGGGTTCCATGTTTTTAATTCTGGTCCTGTCCATCACTGGGCCTACATTGGCAAGAACTTATCTGAGGTTAGAGAAGCACAGGAAAGCACCTATGTTACCACATGTTCAGTCAACACAGCAATCTGTAAGTCATCTATACCTATAAAAAGTACCCTTAACCGTTGGGTAGGGACAAAGGCTCCCGCACCCAGCCCAACCATCCCTGACCGAGCCCTCTGCACTTACCATAACCCCCACCTTCCCAACGCCATGGGGTTCCAGTGGTCGACAGCAGCCCCACGAACGCGACCAAAAAACCCAAAAAACTACAAGTCCCAGAGTCCTCTGCGCTGCACAACCCCTTAGCCAATCAGGCTGAGGGACGTGAGTGCAGAGGAGGCTGGGAAAGCGCGGCGCAGTGGTTTTAAAAGACAAACCGCGCCGGCCCAGGAGGGAAAGACTTTCAAAGACCCAGCAGTAGCCGGGAAAAGGTAAGTGCGGTTGATGAGGGTTAGGGAGTGGGGGGGGAGACGCATGGCCCTGGTAACCACACAGCCCCCTGGCCCACCACCTAGCTCCCCCTAACCTCCACCAACCGCACTTACCTTTTGCCGGTTCCGGCTGGGTCTTTGAAAGTCTTTCCCTCCCAGCGCGGCCTTCTACGTAGGGAGAAGCACCGGCCTCGCCTTTGCGGGCGATGTGGTCTCGACGCCCGCAGGGACGAAGGAGAGGCCGGTGCTTCTCCCTACATAGAAGGCCACACCGGGAGGGAAAGTGTTTCCCTGAGGGAACCGATTCGTCTTCCTAGGAGGACAGAGGCCAAAAGATTAGGCCCCCGTCTTCCATGGAAGACGAACACCTTAAAAACGGGAGACAAAGGCCTAGCACGGAGCACCGTTCTCAACCTCCATCTCCCACAACTGCCCCATAGCTTGGGGGGGGAGGATAACCCCTTCTCCCCCCAAGCTTCGTAAAGACAGCTAGGGAAAAATCTTTCCCCCACAGCCTCGGAGGCCGCACAAGCCACCACCGTAGCATGGGGGGTGGGGAAAGAGGATAACCCTCTCTTCCCCCTCCAAACCCAGGCTACAGCAAGGCCCCCTGTAAAATAAATAAATTCCCCCCCACCCCAACACAAGGATTTGACGCATCCTGGCCAGCAAGGCAAGGGCACGTTAAACCCTCCCAACACCCTCACACACACACACACACACACACACACTAACACACACCCCAAAACCCACAAAAAAACTCACCTATAGGGCACAACCTAAAAAGATGTCCTCCCTGCACGAACGCCTCCTCCGCACTGAACGTTAGTGAATGTAGTCCACCAGAAGGTGCTATTTTTAGTTAACAAAAATATTAACTAAAAATAGCACCCTTTGGTGGACTACATTCACACACAGACACATACAACACTCCTGCCATAATAAATTTTTTAATGTGTGAGTTGGTGGTTGGAGTGGCTTTTCACGTAGGAGTGGTGATTGTGCAAAACCAAAACCACCCCAAACCACCAACACACACATGAAAAATGCCTGGCAGGGCCGGGCAAACTATGCTAGTTGTTGATAAGAGTATAGTTTAAACCAGGGGTGCCCAAACTATGGTCCATGGGCTGGATCCGGCCCCTAATGCCAATTCATCTGCTTTGCGTCACTTCCGGAAGCAAAACATGTCTGAGCAGAACACTGCCATAAATGCACCTGCGGCTGTCGTAAATGTGTTTACAACAGCTGCGGGTACATTTACGGCAGTATTCTGCGCATGCATGTTTTACTTCCACTTCCGGTGGGAGGAACCATATGGTCGGCCTGCGGAACCACGTGACCGGCCCACGACCAGAAAAGTTTGGGCTCCCCTGATTTAAACAAATCTTGGGATCATATTTGTCAGAGTGGAAGTAGGCAATACGGTCTTACTCTGCATCAAATTAAGAGTCCAGAACCTTCCCCAGGGCTTTCAGGTGGGACTTAGCAGCTGCAGCAGGGTGAGAGTCCAGTTCTCTAGGACTTGAAGCAGTTCCTTCTAAGCTTTGGCCCCCAGTCCTGTAGGACTTAGAACAGTAGCTACAAATCTTGACAACAAAAGGCATGGTTTGCAGTAGCACAAAGGCCTACTGATGCTCTTTAGTATTTAAGTTTCAAAAATGCAATTCTGCTTCTACTTTGGGAACTTCACCTTCACTAACACAAATTCAAATGCAATTAGCTTTTTAAAAATAGGCTTTTCTAGCAATTTCTTTGCATGCATGTCCAATATTTCACCAACCTATTTTATGGAACTGGTAACACTCAACTGACCCTTATCTGCAATATATTTAAGGGCATTCTTATGCCATAAAGATTACCAGAGTAATCTGTAGGTCGATTTTATTTTTAAAGCTAATTCAAAATTAGTAATTCTCACATTTATCTTAATAAAGACCTTTAATTTGCTCTAGACATCCATGGTAAGTATTTTAAAGATTAAGCTAACAGTTTTTGTATTAGTGGTACAACTTCGTCATTTATTACTAGGTTATTTGCTTTAGAAAAACAACTCAAGTCAGCTACTGGGCCCCTTCCATAGCCGGGGAGAAGAAAAGACCACCAGGGCATCGCGGGCAGGCGGAGTCACTGCCGCAGCTGACCCCAAGCCCCTCCCATGGCCGGGGAGAAGAAAAGCTGCTGGAGAGCCGCGGCCAGCCGGACACGCTGCCGCAGCTGACACCTCTAATGGCAGGGGAGGACAGGGAACCACCGCCGACCGCCAGGCCCCATCAAAGTTTGGGTTGCGGTGTCATGGTGTGGTTCGTGCCAAAACTGTTTGGGACTTTTATTGTTGTTATTATTGGATCTCTAAATGAATTATTTCCCTTTTCTCTATTGTAATGTTTTTATGCTATTGTATTTCATTGTGTTATGCTCTGTTGTTTTTGTTAGCTACCCTGAGTCACTCGTCGAGTGGGCGGCATACAAATTAAACATGATGATGATGATCACTAAACAAAATTCACAGCTACTTAAGAATACAGTTGCATACAGAAAGTGTGTCTCAACTTATTAACTTTATATCTTAATTTTCTTTCCTGGAATGACCTAAGTTTTGTGGTAAGCCTAATAGTCTTTCTAATCAGCATTAAAATTATTTCCTCAAGCAACTTGAGTACTGAAGAATTTATCCATATCTAAGAGTATAAACCATAGACTATAATCCCTTGCCTCTCTCTCTCTGTTTGTTTGTTTTTTGAAGAAAAAACAAGACATTTCATTTTTTAGTTCTACTGTACCACTCGGAATATTTTCTAAATTCTAATGTTTTAGGTGTAGCCCAGCAAATCTTGTTTTGTATTTTCTAAACACAAATGCAGAGGCTGGTAATGACTTTTAAAAACTTTCATCTTTAAGACTTTTGGAATGGGGAAATAGTTTCCCTGGAATATTTTCTTGACGATTGTTATCAAATCCTGAACTATTCAGTCAAACAGATTTATCATCCTAACCTTTATTACATTAAGTGGCAGTGCCTAGGATTAAATATAAAGGCAACTTTATGTCTAGCACATACCTGTCAACTTTTGGCTTTGAAAATAAGGGAAATTTTGTGGGCGTGGCCAAATCGGTGGGCGTGGTCAAATCATTGGCCATGTGTGGCTTGCTGGGGTGACATGTGACTGAGTAGGCTAGCTGCTATCTAGTCATGCCTGCCACATGGCCATGAAAAAACCAACAAGCAGCACTGGCTCTTTGGCTGTAAATGGAGATGAGCACTGCACCCTAGAGTTGGATACAACTGGCTTTTCGAGCAAGGGCCAAGGGTGACCTTTGCTAACCAGCCGGGGGTGAGGAGGAGGAGGAGCCTGAGCTACGGGAAGGCTAGCTACCGCCGCCAGGCCTCTGTCCGGAGCCGGGCGGGGGCCAACCGGAGACCACCACCACCCCACCTCTTAGAGGGGAGAGACAGAGAAAGCCGGAGAAGGAAATGCAGGGCCCGGGCACGCCTGCACCATGATCCTTCCTCCTTCCCCCCTCCCACCCACCAATGTACTCTTCTGCGAGGGCAGCCGATGCTCCTGCCGGCGGGATCCACCTCGCGAGGAAGCCAGCTGGCCGCGAAGACACCCCAGGACTTCCTCCCCATGCCTGCCTGCCTGCTTGCCACCTACCTGCAGAGAGACGCATGCCCTCCTCCGTCGCTCCCTGGCAGCAGGCTCTGGGCAGCAGCAGGCGAGGAGCGCTCTTCCTCCTCCTCCTCCTTGCCGCCTTGTCTATGCCTTTCTCCCCTCCTCCTCCTCCCGCCTTGACCATATCTGGAAAGCCCCAGCGCTCGCGCTAATGGCAACGAACGAAGCGAGCGGCGCCCCCTTGGAAGGAAGGAGTCGCAGGCAGGCTCAGGCAAGGCGGACGACACGCGCACCCAAGGAAGGAGAGGGGGGCATGGAGGAAGAGGCCGCCTGCGGGAGATGGGAGGCAAATAGCGGCGGCCAAGGGCAGCCCTTCCGAGTGGCGGCGGCGGCAACTTCCCCCTCAGAGCACTTTTTCGGCCGCCTCCGTCCCGACTCCCATTTCCCCGCACTTTCGCCACCTACTAGAGCAATAGCAACATGGCCCCCTTCGTCTGCTGGCTGCTCTTGCTTCACCCTTGCCGCCGTTGCCACAGCCCGGCAGCAGTGCCGCCTCATGTAT
Source organism: Bradypodion pumilum (assembly GCA_035047305.1). Classification (NCBI taxonomy): domain Eukaryota; kingdom Metazoa; phylum Chordata; class Lepidosauria; order Squamata; family Chamaeleonidae; genus Bradypodion; species Bradypodion pumilum. The sequence continues at coordinate 36,603,551 of JAWDJD010000002.1, read as the reverse complement.
GTTGCCCTGGCCGGCGTAAAGGACGTGAGAGGGTGGAGGAGGGCGCCCCAGCTCGGCTGCCCGCCTTGACCTTTCCCTAGTGTCTCCACTTCGGTTTCAACTCGAGCCCTCCCGCTGCCACTTTTCAACCAGGAGGAAGCGGGGGCGGCTCCGGTTGCTTCTGAGGGAAAGCCACACAGCGACCACTGGTGGCCAGAAAAAAATACTGTAGGATTTGTTTAAAATAATAAGAGAAAATACAGGGAAATTAATAAAATGGGAGGGTGCAGGAAGAGGGGTAAAAATAAGGGGTTTCCCCGGGTAAAACAGGATGGTTGACAGGTATGGTCTAGCACTAACTTAAGAATTAGTTGAGAATAACTTGCACTGGACTTTGCAGATGAAATTGCTTGACCAACATGGATGCTGGAATTGAGGTAGTCTCAGTGGATGTACAGTACCTTTCATTGCTGCTCACCCAGTAATACATTTCAGCCTGTACAGTATGAGGATGAGGACAGAATCTTTGAAAATGTAAATGCCATCATTAGCATAGCATAATAAAAAGTAGAGAAAACACCCTGCCAACAAAAGTCCATAGTTAAAGCAATCGCCTTCCCAGTAGTAATATAAGGCTGTGAGAGCTGAACCATAAGGAAGGCTAAGCACAGAATAGATGTCTTTGAACTGTGGTGCTGGAGAAGACTCTTGAGAGTCCTCTAGACTGCATGGAGATCAAATCAACCAATCCTAAAGAGAATCAACCATGAATACTCCTTGGAAGGACCAATACTGAAGCTCAAGTACTTTGGCCACCAAAAGAAAAGAGAGGACTCACTGGAGAAGGCCCTGATGCTGGGAAAGACCGAAGGCAAAAGGAGAAGGGGCGGCGGAGGACGAGATGTCTAGATGGCATCGTTGACGCAGGGGGCATAGATCTGGGCGGGCTGCGGAGGATGGCAGATGACAGAGGAACTTGACATGCTGTGGTCTATGGGGTTGCAAAGAGTTAGACTTGACTGTGCGACTGAACAACAACCATTAGCATACTGGACTCTAAAAGTATCTTGGGAAACCTGGCTGAGTGGGGTGAAGATAATGTAAAATGCCTTTCTTCCAGTTAGCAAAATTCCAACCTGCTTAAGAGGGAGCTGTAAGGGGATCCTCCTTGAACTGCACTGTGTTGGTAACTACTAGCCAGTCTGCAATATTCCATTCTTGCAAAGTGTCTGGTGATGTGATGGCCTCAAAGTTTCAGAGATTCCAAAGTGAAACTAATTATCCTGAGCCATTTTGTTCATTTGGCTTCAACCCCAGGCAAAGGACAAAAACTGCTTTGTTCACCTAGGTGGAAGACATACCAGTAACTAGACTGATGGATCTTTTCCCTGCTAGTTTTGCTGAAGTTCTTAGTAGCTTTTAATACCATTGAACATACTATCCTTTTGGGTCACCTCTCTGAGATGAGACTTGGTAGCACTTTTTCATTGTGGATATAGTCTTTCCTGGAGGTACAATCTCTGAACAAGGCTAATGTATCTCACAGTAGGTCAGCCAAAAGGAACTGCAGAATGAACTCCCCAAAAGGTGCCTTCATTTTGGCAATTTCACATCTGGCCTAGACACAGATGAAGACTATTAACAATTCCAAAATAGAATTTTAATTTGGATGCAATACCCTATATTTATTTGGGCAATTTCCAATAACTTCACTAAGCAGGTCAAATGCTTTAATTACACAGTGGTGTGTGTTTTTTTTTTAAACAACTATAGTCACTTGAAAACTCAAAAGGAGGATATTACATTAAAACAAGATTTACTGTAAAAACCAATTTGAAGTTGTTCTTGTTCAGTTGCACAGCTGCTCAACCCTTCCTGACTCCATGGACCACAGTGCACCACCACCATCCTCTGGAATCTGCCCAGATCCATTCCTACTGCATCAATGATATTGTCTAAGCATCTCAACCTATGCCATCCTTTCTCCTTTCTCCTTTGATATTTCCTATTATCGTCTTCTCTAGCGAGTCCTCTCATCTCATTTCCTTGGTGGGAATTTGAATTTATGGGTGGACAATTTGTTGGTCTAGCTTATAAAGTCAGTTTGCATATGGCTGTTCCTTATACAGTGTATGGCGCAAAGCTTTGGGATTTGGTTTACAGTGCTCACAAACTGGAGAAGATCCAATATTATTTTCAGGAAGAATCAGTGACTAGCTGATTACCCGGCCTTGTCCGGGTTTTTTCCCCTTAATGGAAGTATAGTTTCTTCAGTGTCATCGTCTCCGGCCCATAAACTTTAAATTCTGTCAAGCCGCGGCCTCCTTTCACTGTAGAAAGGACACGGTTTGAATTTTTCGGCCAGACAGAACTTTAAATTTGCAGGCCTGACATGCTGCCGCTAAAGAAATTTTTACGGACAGTGTGTCCTGGCGGTAAATTCAAACCGCTGTCAAGCCGCATCTTCCTTCCATCAGCGGAAGGTGGCCGTGGCTTGATAGAACTTTAAGTTTACGGGCCAGAGACGCCGCTGGGCGGAAAATTCGAACCACTGTCAAGCCGCGTCCTCCTGCCCTCAGCGGAAGGTGGCTGCGGCTTGACAGAAATTTAAGTTTACAGGCCAGAGACACCGCTGGGCAGAAAATTCAAACAGCTGTGAAGCCACGTCCTCCTTCCTCCATTCTTTACTTGTAAACGTGGCCCTCTGTGGCCTTTGTCACTTTTATGTTGTACTGACGAGAATGCCTGGAAACCATCCTGTCAGTAGGTTCTCCTCAAGGAAAAGTGCGGCTGCGTTGGGATGGATTAGGAAAAATGCAGGCTGTGATGCACATGCGCAGTACTGCTGTTTCGTTGCCTTTTCTCCTGTTGGTGGGGGTGTCCCCTTTGCATCCTACTTTGGGGGGCATAAACCCCCAAATGGGTTTTGTGGCCCACACAGTGCTGATCTTGCAAGCCCAAGGTATGTATGTGCCAAATTTCAACGACATTGGTTCAGGGGTGTGGGTTCCTTTAGAGCACATACAAACCCACACCTGTTTTATAGATATAGATTGGTATCCTTACCATTTACATTTCTGCAGAAAAGGACTGACCACCTGCTCAAGTTTGAATGTAAGCTGCTCTATTTTTACAAGAGAATGTCAGTTTTTCTATCTTAATACGTGGTTTGCAACATTTAAGATTTCTTGTTAAATTTTCAGATAATACACACTGGGTTAGATACCTATTTAGGTTCATACAACCAAGGTGGCAGAAATGAATTTCCTTTACCTTTCCTTCATGTGGTAGCCTCTCCAGCCCCTTAACATTTTATATAGTCAGAGGATTCTGCTGAATACTGTAGTGTGAAGTGTGATAGGAAGAAAGGGAAGTATTTCAAAAATAAAATAATAAATTGAAAGTGAAGCCTTTTTGCTAGCATTATATAGTTCCCAGATCCAACCAGTTCGTTACCTAGTGTACTTTTCTATTTGTGCTGATGATTAGGAAACAATTTGTTGCTCAATTCTGAATATTCCTTTTGTTGCATTATGGCTTACAGATAAAACTATTAAATTATTATTTCTAGAAGAACAAGTGCTACATTCCCTGGCAGCTAGTTTTGACAGATGCCCACTCTCTTAGAGACGTACAAATGGTTAGATTAGATCTTTTTAAAAAAACATTTTATTTTCTCAGATAAGATACTTTCGTTTCTTCCCTCAGCAAAATTCCATTTCTCCTTAAAATTCCCACAATGACATATATTTCACCACTGCATTACAGCTCTTCCTGAAATTTTCACTCACTTCAGTGAGTTTATTGCCTCAAATTATTGTAGAAAATGCAAGCAACACAGAAGGAACCCAGGACTCTGGGCCTTAGAACATAGGAAACTTATTTAAATCAGGTTGATACATTTAATATAGGGAAAAAATGAATGAACCATACAACTTTCTGTAGATTTTGAAGATCTAGCAAACCCTTGAGCACTATAGCACAGGGCTGCCATGCTATAATGCACGTAGTTAAATGTCTATTGTTACAATGGTTCCATTTTCATAGAGGACTTGCAACCATTTTATCAGTAAACAGCAATGCATTGCATTTAACGTACATTTGAAAACCTTTGTACTTACTCTTACAATTTACTCAGACATACAAATTAAAAATGTATTTTTCGATAGGATCCAAATACTGTAATCCATTGACCTTTACAACACTGACCACAGTTCCCAGAGTTCTCCTATGTGCCACTTAGTTCCTAAATTGTCCCTAGAACTGTCCACAAGATGTTCTAAAACTATGTCACAGTGAGCCCTCCCAGTTATCTGGCTCTCCAAGCGTAACCAACACAAAATAAAGATAAACAGCTCAGCTGACAGCATTCACTCATCTCCAGTCTGAGGTCAAGCAGATCAAAGGAACAGACAAGGATCAGAGAAATGCCTTGAAGCCCCCTAGAGAAACAGAGAGGCCATGAAAAATAAGAGACCGCATTGCTGATTCTTCCCCATATTGCTATGTGGATCGAAGGGCACATAGCTACAGAACAAAACACCTCTTTTTATGGGACTAAGGAAACACTGGGGGACAAATCTCGTTAATACTCCAGCATACCTCTTTTGGGGCAACTACGTTCTGATTGAGGTATATAAGTCTGAACAATAATAAGGGCATATAAGTGCTAGACATCCTGTAAAAAACACCATGCCAAGATGTTCCTACAGAATAAAATGGATTATTGTGGTGATGAACTTCTGCTGATACCACTATGACCATTATCCTAATTCAGTGATAGTGAACCTTGGCACTCCAGGTGTTCTTGAACTTCATTTCCCAGAAGCCCTGATCAGCAGGAGTGCTGAATTGGGCTTCTGGGAATTAATAATAATAATAAATAATAATAAATTTTAATTTATATCCTGCACTTTCTCGGCCGAAGCTGACTCAAGGCGACCATTACAACATGTAAATACCATACAATATAATAATAAAATAATAAAGAAACATGAAAAGTAAACACAATACAATAATCAATACTCAGTAATAAACATAAATTAATCACAATATAAAGTATAAATTAAAGATACAATGACAATAACTATTAATCAATAGCAATAACAATTAATCCTCCAAAGCTTGCCATGCCACTACCTCCCACAGACAACTGGTCCACACAGAGAGGCAAAACGGCGACAGTTGAAGGTTCGTCATCGTGGGCACCTGATGCGAAATTCCCACCAATCACACTGGACCTCCTCACACCAGCCCAGCCGGGAGGGAAGGGAGGCACTCCGAGACTCCAACAGTCCCTGAGAATGAGAATGTCCCGGGGCCCCAGCTGGAGCGAGTCTCTCCATCAGCCCACCGAGCCAGAGGAACTCGCTCTGAATTGAAGTCCAAGAACACCTAGAGTGCCAAGGTTAGCCATCACTGTCCTAACTGAAGCATACAATTTTAGATCATGTTTCTCCCAATCCTTTCAATAGGAAAAAGCTAACTGGAATATGAGCTGGTGGCTTTTTAATGTTCTCATATGTTTTGTCTTGACCAGAAACCGAAGTATCAATAATATAAGATAATTTATTTGGCACTACCACCTATACAGAATGCTTTCACTGTTGACACATACTGTGCCACTTCTTCAGCAGCAATCCTCCATTAGGATTGTATTATTAATGCTATTATAACACATAACCCACTAGTTTAAGGATGCTTTTGTGTAGCACTTGCCAAGATTGGGACAGGTACCTCTATATGTTTTACCATTTGAACTGGCAAATAATTTAAAAGAACTAAATCTGCAAAATCAGCAATTCAGAATTTAAGCAACTCAGAGTAAAGGGAATACAATAGTCATGACAGCTCTGAAAAACACACTGCAGAGATTACTAAAGGAGAACATAAGCAGCACATAGCATCTTATACAAAGAGAAACATGATTTCTATAATAACAATGGAACCAATTTTGCTTCATATATTAGAATTCAAATCACTGTAAGTTTCAGTGTGGTAGACCACTGCTGACATCTCACATCAGCAACAGGGCAATTTCCCATAATAGGCAACGCCTAGAGGGGCCACCTCTCACCCTGCAATTTATCGCATCAGCCAAGATCATATGGCAAACTTTGCTATCAGCTACTCAGGATAAACTCCAGACCTCTGTAATTCAGCTCACTGATGGCTCAGCAAAAGCTGCTATTAATCCACAAAAACTCAACATGCTGTGTAAAGACATGTGTTGCAGGAATGAAGCATCCCTTTCTGCTCATATAGAAAAAGCAACTCTGACACCTGTAATAAATCAAAGCAAGGTATGTCTAAAATGCACTTATAGAAATTGTCCCTTAAAGTACTCCAAGCTTTGGTTTAGGTATAGATAACACAGCAGAAATAATATTTTTATAGCAAAGTGATCCTCTGTTATATCTAGGACTTCACTCATCTAAGCTCAGTTTGAGACCCAGGTACTGCATGACAGATTGAGCGCCTGTCTCTGTCCCAGCTCTTGGGGACATGAAAGCAACCTCATTTGGGCATTCCCTGAGCGGAGTTTCTTCCACAAAAATCCTTTCAACCCAGAATAATTTCTGACACAAAATTATTATTATCTAAGCTCAGTGAAAGCAACCCCCAAAAATATTATTTGAAAAATTCCACATTCTACTTCCCAATCCACAAGTACCAAAAATGTTGTGCTCAGTTTATTAATCCTAAGTGTTATTACAGTACAAAGCACAGTAAGGAAATGAATAATAGCTACAGCAATTAAAATTGCAAAATATGTTGGCTGAAAGTTGAGATTTCTTACACATAGAAGCTATAGAAATACTTCTTAAAGAAAAAGAACAAATGCAACTAAAGTACTCTTTATATAGCTATAAGAAGTTACATTCACTATAGTATGAACTTACTTTCAAAAAGCAAATAATTTTTGAGAATTTGTCAGTGAAAATAATGAGAGTGCTAAAATGTTAACAAACAAGTTTAAATTGTCTTCCTGAAAAAGTTATATAAATAACTTCATAGCATCTAATTCAACAATTCTTTTAGATTACATGAAGGAAAAAATGGGACTAAACCAATTATACCTGAACAGCCAATATTTATGAGCTATGCTTAATTTCCTTTAAAATAGTTCCACTGAACTATGAATTTAATGTTTGTGAAGAATGAAGTCGGAAATATCAGAAAAGTTTTCCATTTCTGTCTCACTAATTATCGTAGGGCTCACAAAGCTATAAGTTTGTCTTTAAGGATGAATAAACATAACACCAACACAGAAAGTAACAACCAATTATGAAACAATCATACTAAACACAATATGTAGGTTCACTGTTGCCAAAAAACTTGTTAGAGATGATTTGCACAAGTCTATTCTCACTGTGTTCTTACTGTCATAGAAGCACAAACTTTACTTTCTTCAATAATCTTGTAGATGACTATTTCATTCAGGATTTACATTTCAAAACTTCAGTGAATACCAGTCCAGCTGTGCTTCACTTTTTCAGTGGATAGAAATTTCTGTTAGGCTGGAAGAGAACAGGAATATAAGGTATACTGATCCTCTGATCCTTTATTTATTATTATTATTATTATTATTATTATTATTATTATTATTATTATTATTATTATTATTATTATTATTATTATTATTATTATTATTATTATTTGTACCCCGCCCTCCTAGTGCGAGCACCATTCAGGTTTCACAGGGCCAGGGCAGACACGGAGAAAGCTCTCTTCCTGGTCCCAGTTAGATGTACTTCTTTAGCTGATGGGACCACCACTGAGCCCCTCCTGCCTGCCCTTGTAGGACGGTCTGACACTCTTGGGGTGATGCAGTCTCTTAAGTAACCTGGTCCACTGTCATGTAGGGCTTTAAAGGTCAAAACCAGCACCTTGAATTGCACCCGGAGGCACATTGACAGCCAGTGCAGTTCCCGGAGCAGTGGTGAGGAATGGGCATAACGCCCACAACCCATCACTACCCGGGCAGCTGCATTTTGGACCAACTGCAGCCTCCGAATGGTTGTCAAGAACAGCCCCATGTAGAGCGCATTACAATAATCCAATCTGGAGGTGACCAGACTGTGAGTGACCATGAGCAGGGAGTCCCGGTCCAGGAGCGGGTGCAATTGGTAGATGACATGAAGTTGTGCAAAGGCCCTCCTGGCCAAGACTGCCACCTGCTCTTTGAGCAGTAGTCGTGAGTCCAGGAGGACCCCTAAATTACGCACCGGGTCTGTTTGGGGCAACACTGCCCCATCCAGAACCAAAGATGGTAGCTCCTGGGATAACGCGGGGCCCCGCACCCACAGCCACTCAGTCTTGCCAGGGTTCAGCTGAAGCCCGCTGTCCCCCATCCAGACCCTAAAAGCCTCCAGGCACCTGGTTAGGACTTTGACTGCATCACTCTGGTCCCAAGGGGCCGAGATATAAAGTTGGGTATCATCAGCATACTGATGATACCTCACCCCGTGGGAACGAATGATCCTTTAATTCTTGAAATTCTTGTTTATCGCTCTCACTGCAGCTTATGACACAGTCAAACACGCACCTTGCTGAAGAAAGTATCCAACATCACAAAGGATTTTAAATTCACAAAAACATAGGCTGTTTATTGGAAAACGGTAGATTTTTTTGTCAATTTCCAAGGACAACACAGCTGATGGAGAATTGAAAGAAATGGCCTCCCACAAGACAGTGTGCTAGCCCCCACACTGTTTAACATATACCTTTATATTAATGATCAACCACAGCCGGAAGCCACTGGGAGCTTTCTTTATGCTGACGACCTGGCAATCGCCACACTGTGTACAACCTTTGAGGCTGTTGAGAAAAAAACTGACTGAAGCTTTGAATTTAATGGCTATATATTATTGGGATAACCAACTGAAGCCAAACTGCCTAAAACTCAACTCTGTGCTTTTCATTTGAAAAACCATGAGGCATCAAGAAGGCTGCAGGTGACTTGGAATGGAACCAGGCTTGTACATTGTGTCACCCCCAAATACCTGGAAGTTACCCTGGATCGAACTCTCACTTTCAAGGCCCATTGTGATCATGGGATGCCTAAAAGCAACCCCGATACAAAAAGTACATTACTTAGCTGGCATCCCTCCATCAAAATTACATCGAGAAAGTGCTGCTCAGAAAGAGTGGGTCAAAGCAAGTTCTCGGAAATATACCTGCTATTTGCTCTCCAACCACCAAAGCAGAGACTGAAATCAAGGCATAGCTTCCTCACAACTTCTGCCCTTTTGAACAACCAGCCCCCACAGTCTGCCTTAGAACTATGGAAGGTGAGCAAGGAGCTACCAGATAACTGGGCAGAACCACACAACTCTCTACTGCCTGGCCAAGAACAACCATGGCCTGCGTGGAAAGCTTTAAATAAACTGCATGCCAGGGTAGGAAGATCAAGGGCTAATCTGAGAAAGTGGGGTTTCCCTGTAGATGACAGCCTGTGTGAATGTGAAGAAGTACAAACTATCTCCCATATGACACAATGCACACATTACCCCTCAACGTGCACTGAGGAGGACCTTATGTTGGCAAGAGGAAATGCTATTGATGTGGCCCAATACTGGGCAGATGTCATCTAGTCCTTTTAAATTCTATTTTGTTTTTAGATGTGTTAATTTTAGCTTTGTATGTTATTATATGCTGGTGGTGCCTCTGACACGAATAAAGAAAGATTCTTGAGAAGCATTGAGGGAAAACATTCCACAGTAAAGGCATCTACCTCAAAGACTGATTGATAGATAGTAAAGATTAAGTTTGTCTGGAAGCTTGGGACCCAACACCTGTTCTCTAAATCCTTGCCCACCATGATTACCAAAAGCATTCAGGGTAGAACTGACAAATGAGACTTCAATATAGTGAACTCTCCATGATGGGGCATATGGTTTCTGCTTCCTTCCAGGAAACAGAAACATTACTATAATAATGAAATCAACATAAGAATAATTGAAAATAGATAAGTACCAACAGTCTCAAAATTCCCTCACTTGCTAAAGTTAAGAGAGGAATATAATCTCAATTAAGAGATTTCTGGAAGGAACTAATTGTTGTAGACCATTTCAGTTCATATTTCAAACAAGACTTGGGATCAAAATTCCCTTGGTACACAAAAGACCAAGGGGTGGGAATAGAATTCTTTTGGTTCTCTGAATGAAACAGTTGCTTATGTAATCCTTCTATCTCAAAAGTCTAGTTGAGGATCACAATAATAAATTAAGTTCTCTCTTGATAGAGTTTTTGAAGTGGAATTTTTTTAGCAATTGCAAGCATATCAGCCAAAAATCAAATCAAAACAAAAAAGACAAAAATGTTGTGGCTCCTTAAAGACGAACTGTTTTGTGTAGGGTACTACATGGTTTCATGATATCCCTCATGCTTTCAGTATCTACACATGGAGCTGCTAGGAAAAGTTACACCTAAATTTGGGTTTCATGACCTTAAAGACACAACTCTAATTCTCTTCTTTCCCTCAGAATGATGAACTAGTGTCTGGATGTGAAACTAGGCAGAAGAACAAACTGAAGTTTCAAGCAGGGAAGACACTAGTTATGTGGGTAGAACAAGGAGAAGAACTTAAATGGCTGTGTGAGTCTGTCCTAGCTGAAGCCATATCCCCCCCCCCTCCTCAAAAAAAGGACCAACAGTGCAAACAATCAAATAGTTTCAAATGTTTTTGTCACATTCTGGTTGTCATCTGTTGCATTTCCTAAACAGGATAGCGGTGGCACTTTGGAGTTGCTGATCTTACATTGTGCTGCCTGATAGCAATCAATATATGAGACTACTGTCAGGGAGATATCAGCAGACTTTGTCATCGCTTCGGGACAAATGTATAGAAAGGCAAGAATACATTCTTCTTCTACCATATTCCTTGAGAAAGATAAAAGTTTATCTACACCTTGAGGTGTAGTTATTGATTCTTAGGGTTTTTGTTGTTGTTGACTGCTTGACTGTTTTTCCATTTTATGTGATGACTATTAACTTATATTAATGTAATGTCTATGCCGTGCCACTTTACATTGCTTCAAATTATATTGTCTGATGTCCACAGTTAGTGTCTACACATCTTCAGGTCCCATCCCCCGAAACTGTCACCTTGTATGCTAGCTGGAACCCTTATATGGGATTGTCATGCCTTGTCCTGGTTACATATGCAGTAGTTATTTCCAAGGTGGGCTGCTGGAATGTACATCACATGAAGCTGCTCTGACAATCCTTAGAAGCTGCAGCAGGCACAAAATGTGCTCAACTGGATGCCATTAGGGGCATGAAGTATGAAAAAATTACTCTAGTTTTTCACCAACTGCCAATAAGATTCCATGCACAATTCAAAGTGCTGGTCTTAATCTTTAAATCCAGGAATAGCTTAGGTCTAGTTTATTTCAAAGGCAGCCTTGACACATATAATCCTGCTGTGATGTAAGATCTGTTTCATGGGTCCTTTGAATATCCACTGCTAAGATATTTTAGGCTGGCATCATCAAGAACAAGGGCCTTTGCAGCACTGGCAACAAACAATGACTTACATACATCTTGCTCTGTAAGTAAAGTCATTTAAGTGAGTACTGTTCATAGACTGCTATCAGTACAACCTAATTTCCTAAATCCAATCCAATTCTATTTTATCTCTCCCCCCCATCAAACAAACAAACAGGGTCAAAATGATGCTTCACATTAGGTGATCTAGGAAGATTTTCCTCTTCAATACTGCTTTTAAATTAGATAATTAGGATGTATGTTATGGAGCAGTTGCTCACAATAATATGCTAGTTTGTTAAATAATGATTATATCTTTATATCTTCTTTTGGTCTTGTTTGTACTTTGTTTTGTGAAGACATAGCCCTAAAATTGTTTAAAATGCCTCACATAAATAAATCAAAAAATTGTTTATCAATTTTTTTTAAAAGTCAAACATTTGTATTTAAGGCTCACAGTGAAAACAAGATGAATTTAAATTTTGCAGATTGCCTTACATATAGAACATTCATCTATTAAAAAATAAACTTTCCACACTTTCCAGCTTTTTAACAAGAGTGTGCTGTAGCACCTATTCTCAAACCTACACCCACTATCCTTGAAGAAATTAATCTTTAAAAAATTCACTGTTCCAATTTCAAGCAGTTTTCCTAGTTTTTCTAGCTATCTGTCATGTGCTCAGGCAAACATGGAAGTGTGTAATGCAGGAATGTCCACATGCACATCCAGAATAATTGCATATACCAGTCATGCAATTTCTGGCTTATGCTACTCACTCAATTGTGATAAGATTCTGGCAACTTTGTTAATATTTTAATGACACCACTGAAAACAAGCAGTGCTCTGCTTGATACATGGAAATGTTTCTGAACACACAAGAACCAAGCATGGGAAACCACATCAGTGCCGTTTTTTCATATGCTAGGAATCATGAAGAACTTAAGCAACAGTTGTACAGTATGTATTAATTTAAGGCATCACTGCAAACCCTTGTTCTACCACCACCCTGTTATTAAAAATTGGATTCATATGAAACAAAAGCCAAACTGTACTGTGTTTTTGATGTTTAATTTAATTCCTCATATCTGAAAAACCAAAGTGATACAACTGTTAATGAAGATTCCGTACGGCATTTTCACCAAGAGTCTTGGATGGCACACACACAAAAAACACAAATATCAGATTGCATCACAGTTTTCATAATGGACCATACGGTACAATATGTCAACTCAAAGGTTGCCAAAATTGTGATCTGGCAATGATTAGTAAAATAATGCTACACAGTTGTTTCTAATTTTCATGCTTCATGCATATTTAAAACATAGTGTATTAAAAACAGTTTATTGACAATGAATTTACATGCTTTTTATATTGTATTTTAATGGGATAACTGAACCATTAACTTTATAAAGTGTGAGTGAAGCATTATCAAATAAGTGTCTGGAATTCTTTAATTATGTATTAAAATATTTCCTTCTGTTTTCTAACTAAGGTGTAATGAAAGTCAAGACACATTATTTCATATTTCAAATTCTGCATGCTTAAGCACATTTTTTCCCTAAAGGTTTTAATACTTATCAACGTATTCATTTCATTTGAAGAAGTTTTTTTATTTGGTAGCTACAGTTACATTGTTTTGCTAGCAGACTGTTGAAAACTGAATACCTGTTGCACAGAAATACCCTGCAAGGCATCACACACAGCAACAACTCTTACCAATTTTTCATCAACTGTGATGAGTTGCGTGTCTTGGGATTGGCCCTGTGCCAGCTGCCATGTGGAAGTGTTCAGTGACCTGCAGTAGAAGACCCAAAGTTTAAAAATGATTCATGCAATGAGAAAATAGAGACAGACAAATCTTACATAAACAAGTTACTTTAACAATATCCATCCTGTAAAAAAAGAAAAAAAAAGGGGGGGAGAAAGATGAGGGCACTAAAAATCCTCCCTCCCCATTAGTTCTGTCTGCTGAGTTTTTGGCAGACTCCCACTTAGCAGTTCACAACAGTCTGCACTTTATGTCAGCCCACTGTCTCTCTGTCACACAAAGACTGCCAGTGGCAAGGACTGTACTACTCTATGAAAGTACAGTAGCCAGTTTGTCACGAACATACAAGGAAGATAAAAATACTAATCTACTGCAACTCCTCTGGAACTCTGAACCCCAATAGTGACATCATGGGTTTTGTTTTGTTTTTTTAAAAAACTTCCTTCACACAATTCAAATTGAAAAAGTAGTTTGGCAGCAACATCAACTCCACTGAGTCTAGTTAAGTCACTGACTCTGAACTAATAGCCAGTTCAGAATGTATGATTCCATATGTCTCTCTGTAAACAATCAATGCAGTTACCTCTAGGAATTTTCCCTGCAGTTTCTTTTTGGTAGTAAATCAGCCCAATATTTATTTCCATGCGCAAAAACATGATTTTATAACGTGTAAAGACGTTTCTTATGCCTGCATATCCCTTGCACAGTCAAGAAATGCAATACAGACAATTTATGTCATCTCAATGTAAATTCTAGTTCAAGCACTTGTAGAATAGCACTAGTAGTTGTTTTCTTTTCCTCAGATTCCTGGAAGGAAAGACATTGCCTTCAATTGCTTTCATCAATTTCCATTTAAGTAACTGGGAGCAAAGTTATCAAATATCAAGTCTGGCAAAGATTTTGAATGCACACTTTTTTGAACATGGAGTAGATATCTTTATTTCATATGCTACCTCTACAGTGGTGAACCTTGGAACTCCAGCAGTTCTTGGACTTCAATTCCCAGAAGCCCTGATCAGCAGGTGTAATGACTTGGCCTTCTTTCTATTTCCTGTATGTGTTCTTTTTTTTACTTTTTAGCTCCACTCTGAGCTTTTTGTGAAGTTACATTGGTCTTTTTTTGGTGTCTTCCGCCTTTCTTTCTCATTGGAATTGTTTCGAGTTCTGCCTCCAGAATTCTCATTTTTAGAAACTCCTGTCCATCTTGGACTCCTTTTTCCGATAGGATCTCTTGTCATGGGATGTATCATTTTTCTGAGTTCATTAGAATGGGCTTTCCCAATGCCCATCTTATATGTATGTAACAATATTTCCTGTATGTGTTCTTTTTTAAAACTTTTTAGCTCCACTCTGAGCTTTTTGTAAAGTTACATTGGTCTTTTTTGGTGTCTTAAGAGGTTAGATTGTCTGCTTGTTTTTCTCAATAGCTGCATAGATAACATAGAGGACAATCTCAAGGCCAGACAGCAGAAGGGAGTCAAAAACCAAAAACTCCAGTCTCAGATGAGAGATCCTGAAAAGTCAATAACATTGCTTCATGATTTATGACTGGATAATGGGGAAAGGAGAAATTGGGATATGTAACTGCTGGATGGGTTATGTTGTCAGAATGTTATATAGTAGTTTGTTAATTTTGTTCTGGGGTTGGTAGTAGTGTTGTGGAGCTAATCCTAGATCAGTGTGTAGTGGTCTTATACAGGGTGGCCCCTAAGTCTGTACCCATCCTCTCTGTGGTCACGCACACACCCTCTCCAGGATTTACCCCACCCCTCTGCCCAGCAGTCCAATGGGAGCGCTTCTTCCCTCTTCCCAGCAGAGTTCACCCCGCCCCTCTGCCCAGTAGCCCAATGGGAACGCTTCCTCCCTCCCCCAGCAGAGACCTGCTCTCTTATGGGGCTAGGTTGGGATTTACGGACACCCTGTAAAAACAGGGGAAAGGGAAATGGATGGCTGCCTTTTATTTTGTTTAGTTAATTGTCATTAATTTTTCTATTCTGTACTGAAACCTTTTTTTTCCTGTATGTTTCTCTAATTTCTACTTTTTGGAACCAAATAAATGAACTATATATTTTTTATCATGAGTCATCATTGAAGAAAAGAGGGTGAGTTTTACCTAAAGACACGACCTTGCCAGGGAGAAGGCCAGAGCTACGCTGTTTTTACAGGTGAAGACTTAATTTAAGAAGACTACCTGGGCTTGTTGCATTGCAAAGTCAACCAAGTAAAACCTAAAGCAGATTCTCCCAAATCCTGAGTTCTATGCACTTTGAAACAGCTAAGATTTTAGCTGTCTTCAGTAAAAAGGTGGTAGAGGGAAAGCTTGGGACTGAGGGAGCTTTCTCTAGTTGATACACAGCTAGGATTGCAGGCTGGCAGTGTCACAATGTGTGGCTAGATTCTGCTTTTGCTTTCTTTGAAATCAAGGATAGTTACTCCTCTAGTTTCTTACTCCATTTTTGTATGAGAATAAAGGACTGGAAATATTTTAAATGATAGTATCCAATACATCTCCATCAAAAGACAGATAAGCTTTGTAACATGCAGGGACTGGAAACATACGGACATCAGAAACTTCCATTCAGCTGGAATATGCATCCTTCCATATAAAACAACAGAATAAGGAGAACAGAAAGTAAAATAATTAGTAAGGTGACACAATTTAATCCACATTCTACTGCTGAAAGAGTATGCAAATTCTCAATAACATGTTGTTGGGGGGGGGGGGGTAAGGTGAATGGAAGTTTTTAAAAAATGTTTTTATATCTTAATAACAACTGGCTGGATAGCTTACCAAAAACCTGGTAAAGGTTTTGATTTAGGTTTGAGTTTTATTAGATGATGATCATGGTAAGAGGACCAAACACTAGAATTCCAAAATCAGAGAATTTACCATCAGACTTGCCAGCAATCTTGCCAACTATTGGGCCCTTTAACACTTTTCACTTTAAAGCGATAGAATAGAATGGATGGTTACAATGCTATCCTTGCATGGTATACTCTCCTGTAATACCTTTCAGCAAAGTTTACAGCATAATTGTAGCACTGAGATTCGTTTCAGAGGGATGTACATTTGGAGATTAAGAAGGGGCACACAAGCCTTTTTGCCTTACCAAATGTTTTAGTGATAGTTGATTTCATAAGCAGTGATCTCTAAATTTTGCACTGGTATACACTAGCCTTTAATGGTAAGGGATGAAGTACAATTTTTAAAAGCAAACCACTATATTGGATGCATCCAGCATTCTGTCCTCAAAGGTTGGGAACTTCATGAAACATTTACTACCCTCTCTTCAGCAATTTATAATAAAATCATCCTGAGAGAGCGATTAAGGAGACAGAAACCTCTGACTGTCTGCACTACAACTGACAATCTTGAGAGGTTCCGTATGTTCTGACATGTGCCAGAGAACACAGTGCCTCTCTTTAGTGACTGGACTAAGATGACTTAAGAACATAAGAACATAAGAACAGCCTTGCTGGAACAGGCCACAGCCCATCCAGTCCAGCATTCTGTCTCACACAGTGGCTCACCATTTCCTTCAGGGTGAAATCTAAGTCCCTCCCCAAACTACAAATCCCATGATTCCTTGGAACAGAGCCATGACCACTTAAGTGGAATCAAACTGACCGAATGTTGTAGTGCGGATCCATTCTAAGAATGGTAGTTGTCCTTAATTGGGGAGGCAAAGCCTCATGAGACAATATTAACTTCCTTACCCAATAAGGCAGCATGCTTGTCTTTTGTTCTGATAACATTTTGTAAGAGTTTCTTCCCAAGCTATCATTTTAGGGTAGTGTATCGTTTCAATAGCCGAGAGCTGCACTTGGGGCCATGAAAGGAGGCTCATTTGGGCATCCACTGAGCGAAGTTTCTCCAGAAAAAATCCTTTCAACCCAGAGTAATCTTTGACACAAAATTATTATCCAAAAATAACCTTCCTGATACTTCAGAAAACACACCATGGATTAAAAGGCAACACAATTCCTCCTGCTGCTTCCTTTGGGTTATTAGTGCATGTTGAAATATGTCCTATAGTGAAAGCACTGCAGTAATCTGGAATTATCTAGGACAGTACTTCCATAACCTCAGTCTCCTGATGAGACTGAAGTACAACTCACAGAATCTCTGATCATTTAAGGTGGTAGCTGTGACTTCTGACATCCAATAATACCTTGGAATCCAAGACTGAGAACCAGTCAAGGCACATATAATCACATTCCTCTTTCCCAGAAAACGGCATGGCTGGCAAACTAAGTAAAGCTAATAAAAAGCACTCATCTGAATTTCAGAGGAAATGACAGGACTAATAATAGCCCCAACCTGCAAGTACTCACTCCTTTACTGTGAGCACTTTGTTTTATAACAAAATGTCTCTATACAGTAGTGATTCTCCTTACTTTTTTTTTTAACCAAATGGCCTCAAAGAAAAATAGTAAACAATTGTATAGGTAAATTTTTGACATACACTCAAACTTCCACTCTATGTATACCTAATTTCTAAGACCGGTCATTTTACAGAGAAGCATCATCAACCATATACTTTTCATCCAATCAAGAAAAAACCTATATCCTTTAATAATAATAATAATAATAATAATAATAATAATAATAATAATAATAATAATAATAATAATAATAATAATAATAATAATAATAATAATAATAATAATAATAATAATAATAATAATAATAGGACTGCAATGGCTCAAGTGGCTAAGATGCTGACTGGTAGGCGGAAGGTCTGCAGTTCGATTCCTGAGTACTGCAGGATGGAATGAGCGTCCGTCTTTGTCCCAGCTGCTGCCAACCTAGCAGTTCAAAAGCAAGAAATTGCAAGTAGAAGGTAACAGCGTTCCGTGCACTCAGTGTCTAGTCATGCTTGCGACATGACCATGGAAATGTCTGCAGAAGCAGACAGCTGGCTCTTCAGCTTTGAAACAGAGATGAGCACTGGACCCTAAAGTCGGATACGACTGGCTTTCAAGCAAGGGAAACCTTTACATTAATAATAATAATAATAATAATAATAATAATAATAATAATAATAATAATAATAATAATAATAATAATAATAATAATAATAATAATAATAATAATAATAATAATAGTTATTATTGTTTCTTCGTGTCAGAGATTACTCTGGGTTGAAAGGATTTTTGCTGGAGAAACTCCACTCAGGGGATGCCCGAATGAGTATTCTTTCATGTTCCCAAGTGCAGCTTTCAGGTATTGAAACCCGACCTTCCAGTCGTCAGCTCAGCATCTTAACCACTAAGCCACCGTAGGAGCTGCAATCAATGTTTGGAAACAAAGCAAATGCATTAACAAACGGACTAAGAATTTAGACAGGGCAGAAATGCTGGTGACTGGTAATTCCTGGACCACAGTGGTGAGAATTCCATATGCAGGTGGTTGTATTTGTTCTCTGCCCCAGCAGGGCCGAAAGGCAGGCCTTGAAACGCTCTTATAGGGATCAGGAAAATCATTGCATTTTTCTTGGGTGCATCTCCACAGATAAATACAGTTACTAGCCCAATTATCAGTAACTGCTGTAATAAAACTTGTAGGTTTTTATGTTAATTTTTACTCAATTAAGCTACAAGTCAGAGAGCTGCATTATTTACTATGTAGTCATATGCATTTTAATTCAACTAGAAAACATAAACAAATTTGAAATATTCTTCTTACATGAATGTGCTACACACATATATGGCTTATTGGCCAGATTTAAATCTAATCGCCTTAGTTTCCCATCTTAAATATGTGCAAGAAAGCAAGCAGGAAAACTTGACACAGCTCAAAAATGCTACCAGAAAGGAAAGAATATCTGGAAGAGAACAACACGTACTCTTCTAAATAGAGGTATCATGTTGTTTGTCTCACATATACGATCAATCACTCACTTTAAAAAAATTAAATTTAAACTTTTAAAAAGGATAATCATATCAACCTACAAATGTATGTATTTTATAGCAAAACATCTCTGCGAGTATTTTGTTCCCAAGTAACAAAACAAGAAAAATAGCTAACAAACCTACCTTGTTTCTATCTTACAGACATTTCCTTGCCTAGAGGCAATATTTAACACAGGCAACCTGACAAGTCACATTGACTATGTTACAAACTGTAGATGCCTAAAAATAATGAATTTTCTTCTCTAAAGAATTACTATATCATTTTGAAGAGTAACAAGATTGAAAACATGGGCCTGAGGTGGAGTTGTGGGGGAAAAGATAGATAGAACAGAAACAGAAGAAATGAACCCTTAACATTTATTTGTACAAACAACCTGGACAGGTGAATTCACTATATTTATTGTCCAAGACAACTGTGGTCTGAAAATACACAGGTGCTATGCATCTGGTGCCTAAATAAACACCAAAATAAAACTAATTTTAATGTTACTGGCCAGACCTCAGGCACTACTTGGTATCATATATCAAAGCCAATTACTACAGAAAGTTCACCTGTCTTTGGAAACTGAACCGATGTCCCTCTAAGTACTAAATATTATAAAAGCACACAATTGCTAAGCATTTCTTATGGGCATTACTGTGGAACACCAATAAACAAATAAATTGATCAAATGGAAGGTACATGTACTGTCACTGTCAAAGTGTTTTCTTCATAATGCTCTGGCATCAGGTGGCTAAACAGTTGTATCATGTTGTTATTTTCACACACCATTACCTAGAAAAAGTATATTACTGAGAGAAATAGCCATCAAATGAGAATAGTTGAAGAACTGCTGCCTGATCCAGACAACATAGGTAATGACATCCCTTTCAACCGTCACTAAAACTGCAGAATCATTTGCTTAACAAATCTAACAGACTAATAAATTATGTCTACACCGCATCTTCTTAACTCCTGACTAGTGCTAGAATTCTGTGTTTGTGGGCTGACTGTGGGAACATGGAGAAGATTGGGGGTGGAAGGATTACAGATTTGCAAAAACCACAGGTGACCTGCATTTTGCCCTGCCTGCGTTTTCTGAAATGTCAAATGTCCACCCACACAAATATATTCAGATCACACCAACAGCTACAGTAATCAACAAGTGTGCTTTTATTATCACAATGTAATACAAAAGTCAAAGGGCTTAATTCCAGAACTGAGAGGAATGAAAAAGCTAACGTTCCACATCCCACCTCTAAATTTGAAAATGTCTATGGCCTTGCTGTTCCAAAATGCTTTTGAGCCTTGTAAATTTTAATTACTGCTTTAAACAATAGGCTCCAAGTTGCAAAGTAACATTGTGCATTTCCTGCCTTTTGCGACTTATAGGACATAAGATTTATGAAAAGTAGAAATAAGATACTGATGATAATATTCTGAATTTAGTAATATGCAATATCATCAAATTCAAAGCTGCCTTATACCAAGTTAATATGAGTATATCTTTTGGTCCACCAGGTTCAGTGTTACCTATACAAAAGGTGATTCTGCAGGATTAAAAAAAACTTTTCCTAATCCTACCTAAAGATTTTAGAGTTTGAATCTAGGAATTTTTTGTGTACTTAATATACAGTAATACCTCGGATAACACTAAAACTTGGTTCCACAAGTCTTAGCGTTATCCGGTTTTTAACATTGTGTGATACATTGATTGCACGACATTTTTAAAAAAGCCTGGTTCCCTTTCCAAAGAGGAATGGGAACAGGGGGTTGATCCGCCTGACTCTTTGGAAAGGGCAGTGGGGATTCCATGCGTGGAATCCCCACTGCCCTTTCCAAATAGGCAGACGGATTGAGCCAAGCCCCAGTCGGCAGGACTGGTCTCCAGCTTTGGGACTTGACTCTCCAGCAATCTGAGCATCGGTTTCCTTGGGGTGAGGGCATCTGATCCCCGGCTTCGTTTGGGCGAATGCACATGGGTGTGCCCACACGGTTTCCCCAAACCAAGCTGGGGATCACAGCATCTGATCCCCGGCTTAGTTTGGGGGAAACCGCTCAGACCACCCATTTCCTTGGGGTGAGAGCGCGTGCATGCTCTCACCCCAAGGAAGCCAGCGGTCCAATGCTTGGCTCTACAGAGGCCCCCTTGCCCTTCCCCAGCAAGGGGGCTTCCGGAGAGCTCTGCCCCAAAGCCGGCAGGGCTGCCTCTTTGGGGCTGAGATCAACGTCGGGGAGTGGCTAACTGAGTGGCTAGCTATATAAAAACTAGCCCTTCCTCCCAGAAGATGCCTCAGCAACAAAACTCAGCAGGGCTACAGTTGGTTGGTTCTTCTGTCTTGTTCCTGGAAGTTGTCGTTCTTGATTCTGAAGATCTCTTGCCTGGTTCCTGTGGGCTGTTGCTGTGCCTTGCTGGGCTCCTAGATGTCCATCCTCAACTTGCTCCAGTTCCTGAAAATACTCTGCCTTGTCTGTTCTCCCAGTGACCTGATTTCTGGCTCATTTGGACTACGCTTTCATTGTCTGGACTAATCCTACTTCCCTGGCTTGATTTGGTTTTGGACTCTGGACTGAGATAAGATTCTGTTTGACCTGTTACCTGGAGGTCCTGATATTTGTGTTATCTGCTAGCTGCCCACGCCTGGGACCTTGAGATCATAAATAAATTTCATGCCAGAAATTTCTCTGAGACTCCTTTCATGTCCCCAAGATTCATCGTGCAGCACTCGGGTAATGTCTTCAAGATCAGTGTCTTAACCACTAAGCCACTGCAGTGCTGTGAACCCGGACATCATGAAATACATAGAAAACAATACTGGGCAGAGGGGAAGTACCAAAATCCATTCACTTCCACATCTTCTTCTTCTGCTGAATCTGAATATTAGTGATCCTCATGATGATTAGCCATGAAGATTGTCCTAAGAATATAATGCAGTGGCCTTTCATCTGCCTTCTACATTGCAGTGTGGCACCCATACCACTGATCCATTTCTGTGAGTCACTTTCTGGTCCTGAGCCCTTTTGGCATGCAAAGTCCTCATCAGCCACACGTCAGGATTGATAAAGCTGCTGCCCTCCATTAAAATGGATTCAAGTAGGATTTAATCCACTTGGGGACCATCACTCTTCCCTGTGGACTTTGGCAGCCAAGCCATTAGTCCTCAGGGATGTCAGATTAGTTAACCGCCACCTGACACTTGGTGTTAGTCACTAGCAGTATGGTCTACTCTATTACCACAGCAGGATAACCTGACTAAACTTCCACATACTGTATAATAATTTTTCAGGGAGGAGACTTATAAATAATCACATCTTCAGAAGAGCACTAAGTGAAAGGAGCTTTATAAATACCACTATTTAATTAAAAACTAATATAATAGATGCAATTGAGTTCATTTAGTTTATTCTACAACACCACACAAAAAGTAGCAACTGAGATTTCATAGTATCAGCAGGATATTGAAGGTGAAAGGTTGATTTTTAAAAAAGTATAGGAACCACTTTGGTGGGAAGGTTAGAGATGTAAAATTTCCAGAAATTTTGAAGCTCGGGGAAAAAACAGTTTTCTCCCGGGGGGAAACGGAATTTTTTGGGAAAATTGAAAATAATCTGATACCATACATATTTTTTAGAAATGATTTATAAAATATGTGAACCCAGCCTTATATTAAAATATTTTATTCATCATGTTAAAATAAACATTCCATAATATATATATATATATATATATATATATTTCAATTTTTTTAATTTTTCGGGGGGAGGGGGGCGGGGGGGGGGGACAAAAAAGAATTTTTTTTGAAAAAAGCGGTTTTCCCCCTAATTTTTCTGGGTTTTTTGCAGGCCTTCACATCTCTAGGGAAGGTAAACAGCGTTCCATGTCTAGTGATGCCTGCCACATGACCACGGAAACATCTGTGGAAGCAGACAGCTCTGGCTTTGAAACAGAGATGAGCACTGAACCCTAGAGTCAGATATGACTGGCTTTCGAGCAAGGGAAACCTTTACCTTTACTATAGCAATTATTATATTGCAAACGTTTTAATCTAAAGACTAAGTACACTAGAACATTATTTGAGCGTTTGTGAAAATAAAATGCAATGGCTAAAGTTTGAGAACAAATGAGAGAAATAAGACCAACGCGAGCCCTTCCGAGCCGGTCCCCACCATCTCCAGCCGGGCCGGTGAGGGAGGAGGAAGACCAGCCGGGCGGGGAGAGGCCAGCCAGCCGCCCCAACGCGAGCCCTTCCGAGCCGGTCCCCACCATCTCCAGCCGGGCCGGTGAGGGAGGAGGAAGACCAGCCGGGCGGGGAGAGGCCAGCCAGCCGCCCCAACGCGAGCCCTTCCGAGCCGGTCCCCACCATCTCCAGCCGGGCCGGTGAGGGAGGAGGAAGACCAGCCGGGCGGGGAGAGGCCAGCCAGCCGCCCCAACGCGAGCCCTTCCGAGCCGGTCCCCACCATCTCCAGCCGGGCCGGTGAGGGAGGAGGAAGACCAGCCGGGCGGGGAGAGGCCAGCCAGCCGCCCCAACGCGAGCCCTTCCGAGCCGGTCCCCACCATCTCCAGCCGGGCCGGTGAGGGAGGAGGAAGACCAGCCGGGCGGGGAGAGGCCAGCCAGCCGCCCCAACGCGAGCCCTTCCGAGCCGGTCCCCACCATCTCCAGCCGGGCCGGTGAGGGAGGAGGAAGACCAGCCGGGCGGGGAGAGGCCAGCCAGCCGCCCCAACGCGAGCCCTTCCGAGCCGGTCCCCACCATCTCCAGCCGGGCCGGTGAGGGAGGAGGAAGACCAGCCGGGCGGGGAGAGGCCAGCCAGTCACCCCGACGAGAGCCTTTTCCAAGCCCTGAAAACAACCAAGCGCCGAAGGAGAGGTCCAATTGGCAGAAGGGAAGAAGGCAAAGGAGTTAAACCAGGGGGTGAGACTCAGAGCCCCATACAAAGGATAAGTAGTTAAATATGCAGAAATGTTGATGACTTAATATAGTAACTCACATAAAGACTTTAAAATGACTTAATATAGCAACTGACATAGAGACTGTGCTTTAAAGTGTGATAATATGCATGATAATATGTTGTCTTAAATGTTTTTAAACTTTTAAAAACTGTGATAAAATGTATGAGGAGAGAAAAATGGCGCAGACACCGGCAACCATGCCATAAATCCTGCCAAGAGAACCCTATGGACCAAAACAAAAGGCAAAACAAAAGGGCAGGCTAGGTGATACAGGATGCTTAACACCTCAGAGGGGAGAAAGGGGAGGGACAGGAAGGAGGGAGGAGGAATGCAATGTTGTAAGGAGCAATACTGCATAGGGACATGGAATGTGAGATCAATGAACCAAGGTAAACTGGAAGTGGTAAAAAATGAGATGGAAAGAATAAGCATTGACATCTTGGGCATCAGTGAGCTAAAATGGACAGGGATGGGTGAATTCAGCTCTGGAAACCATCATATCTACTATTGTGGGCAAGAAAACCTTAGAAGGCATGGAGTAGCCATAATTGTCAATAAGAGAGTAAGAAAAGCAGTAATGGGATATAACCTCAAAAATGACAGAATGATGTCAGTCAGAATTCAAGGCAAACCTTTCAATATCACCGTAATCCAAGTCTATGCACCAACCACTAGTGCAGATGAAGCCACAGTGGACCAGTTCTATGAGGACCTAGAACACCTCATAGAACAGACACCAAGAAATGATGTCCAAATTATATTAGGAGACTGGAATGCCAAAGTAGGAAATCAAAAAGTGGAGGGAATAACAGGCAAGTTTGGTCTTGGAGTACAGAACGAAGCAGGGCAAAGATTGATAGAGTTCTGCCAAGAGAACGCACTGGTCATAGCAAACACTCTCTTCCAGCAACACAAGAGGCGACTTTACACATGGACATCACCAGATGGCCAACACCGAAACCAAATTGACTACATACTCTGCAGCCAAAGATGGAGAACCTCCATACAATCAGCAAAAACAAGACCTGGAGCAGACTGTGGATCAGATCACAACCTACTGATCGCAAAATTCAGGTTAAGACTAAAGAAAATAGGGAAAACAAGAAGACCAGACAGATATCACCTAGACAGCATCCCTAAAGAATACACGGTGGAGGTGATGAACAGATATAATGGCCTGGACGCAATAGACAGAGTGCCAGAAGAATTATGGACAGAGATAAAGGAAATCATGCAGGAAGCAGCAAAGAAAACCATACCAAAAGAAAAGAAGCGTAAGAAAGCAAAATGGTTGTCTGATGAGGCTCTTAAAATAGCAGAGGAAAGAAGGAAGGCAAAAGTCAAAAGAGAAAGGAAAAAATACAACCTTCTGAACACAGAATTTCAAAGAAAAGCAAGGAGAGATAAGGAAAACTACCTAAAAGAACAGTGCAAAGAAATGGAGGAAAACAACAAAAGAGGCAGGACTAGAGATCTCTTCAGAAAAATCGGGGAAATAAAGGGAACATTTAAAGCAAAAATGACCATGATAAGGGACAAAGACGGAAAAGAGCTAGCTGATGCAGAAGAGATAAAGAAAAGATGGAAAGAGTACACAGAGGAACTCTACAAAAAGGACCTCAACACTCCTGATAACCACAATGATGAAAAAACTGAACTCGAGCCAGACATCCTGGAGAGCGAAGTTATAAAGGCCCTAAAGAGCACTGCAAACAACAAAGCTAGTGGATATGATGGTATCCCAGTCGAATTTTTCAAAGCGCTAAAAGATGATGGCGTCAAATTACTGCACTCAATATGCCAGCAAATCTGGAAAACAAAACAGTGGCCACAGGATTGGAAAAGATCAGTATACGTCCCAATCCCAAAAAAGGGCAACGCCAAAGAATGCTCAAATTACCGAACAATTGCACTCATCCCACACGCCAGCAAGGTGATGCTCAAGATAATACAGGACAGACTTCAGCAACATGTGGAGAGAGAACTACCAGAGGTGCAGGCCGGTTTCAGAAGAGGCAGGGGGACTAGAGACCACATTGCCAACATACGTTGGATCATGGAGAAAACAAAGGAATACCAGAAACAAGTTTACTTTTGTTTCATTGATTACACTAAGGCATTTGACTGTGTGGACCACAACAAGATGTGGCAAGTAATTAAAGAGATGGGAATACCAGAGCACATCATATGCCTCCTGAGAAATCTGTACATGAACCAAGAAGCAACAGTTAGGACAGAACATGGAATGACAGAGTGGTTTGGAATAGGAAAAGGAGTAAGACAAGGCTGCATTTTATCACCCTGCTTATTCAATCTATACACAGAGCACATAATGCGAAATGCAGGGATGGAGGAATCACAATATGGGATTAAAATTGCGGGGAGAAACATAAACAATCTGAGATATGCAGACGATACCACCCTAATGGCAGAAAGTGAGGAAGACCTAAAGAACCTCTTGATTGGGCTGAAGGAGGAGAGTGCAAAAGCTGGTTTGAGACTCAATATCAAGAAAACCAAGGTAATGGCAACAGGCCCAATCAGTTCCTGGAAAATAGATGGGGAAGAAGTAGAAGCAGTGACAGATTTTACTTTCCTGGGATCAAAGATCACGGCAGATGGGGATTGCAGCCATGAAATAAAAAGGCGACTGATTCTTGGGAGACAAGCCATGAGAAACCTGGGGAACATAGTGAAAAGCAGAGACATCACATTGCAAACAAAAATTAGAATAGTCAAAGCAACGGTATTCCCAGTGGTAATGTACGGATGTGAGAGCTGGACAATTAGGAAAGCTGAACGCAGAAGAATAGATGCCTTTGAAATGTGGTGTTGGAGGAGAGTTTTGAGAGTACCCTGGACAGCGAGGAGAACAAATAGGTCAATCTTAGAAGAAATCAACACTGACTGCTCATTGGAAGGGCTAATAGTAAAGACGAGGCTAAAGTATTTTGGACATCAAATGAGAAGGGAGGATTCACTTGAGAAGGCCCTGATGTTGGGAAAGGTGGAGGGCAAAAGAAGAAGGGGGAGGCCAAACATGAGATGGCTAGATGGTATAGTAGACACAATGGGCACAGAACTGGGAGTGCTGAGGGGGATGGTGGAGGACAGAGGTGCCTGGAGAACAATGGTCCATAGGGTCGCAAAGGGTCGGAACCGACTGTGCGACTGAACAACAACAACAACAACAACAACAAATTAATAAAGTTTCTAAATTTTTAAAAAGAATATCTCCATCACATATAGCCTTAATATGAATCACAGAAGATGATAAACTGGCTTAAATAATAGAGTTGAAAGTTATTTTTAACTTTTTCTAAAATCTGAAAAATATCTGTTAATTTGTGAAAAGTCTTCACTGCCAACAGCTAAACAACAAAGTTAACATGTTGTTTGAAATATCTAGTTCTCTTGGATACAGAGAAAGACCTTATGAACAGAACTGAGTTTTCTCACACTGACAATCAAATATGTGCTTTGTAATGAATAACATTCTTGAGATTCCTGCAAAAACATAATGGCCAGTTAAGTAATCTTTCTGCTACG
Source organism: Bradypodion pumilum (assembly GCA_035047305.1). Lineage (NCBI taxonomy): Eukaryota > Metazoa > Chordata > Lepidosauria > Squamata > Chamaeleonidae > Bradypodion > Bradypodion pumilum. Next base: position 36,575,919 of record JAWDJD010000002.1, on the reverse strand, counting down.
GAGACTGTTTAATATGGATCATCATGAAACTGATAATCTTAATGCACAGACAAAATGACCTTCATTATTATTTGGCAAATCAACTAGAAATGTGCTCAGCTCCAGAAACCCATCTTGGCTCTTATTCTTGTTTTAGAAAACACAGTACTAGCCTCTACTTCAGAGTGCCTTAACACCTATTATTGTGTTAAGTGAGTTATTTAAGGAGTGGTCTTTCCAATTCTATACCCCCAATGAGTTCCCATGGCTGAGTGTGGATTTTAACCAAGGCCTCCTGAGTCCTACTCCATCATAAGACCACAACACCACACTGGATATCCTAAGACTCAGAGGAAGGACATGGAAAATCACTTCTGTCCATTATCCATCTAGAAAACGCTGGAAAGGGTTGCCATCAGTTAAAATTGTCTTGACAACACACAATTATTATAAATTTTACACTACTGTACTTGAATGAGTGCTAGAAAGTGTATTCATTCCTTAGTGCATAGAGGGGACATGTGTCCCCTCCAGATATTGGTTAGATTTTAACTGCCAACAACCCCAACTAATAAAGATTGCTGCCCAGCACCATCTAAGAGGCTATGGAGGATGGTGAAGTATCATGTGATCTGTTATGGGTCCTCTACAGTAAGGAAAACTATGATATGTGCTTGAAACATCAGAGCAAGTCATTAAATAGTACAAGGTATGTTGGAACACACTTGCCAGTTTTACCTACTCAGTTGAGGTTATAAAATGCTGCAGAGGGGAGAAAACTTGATACAGTAGTTAAATCAAAAGATGCCATCAGCCTTTCTGTACATGGATTTTAAAAGAAGAATGAAATGTAAGAAAGACTTCATTTCAAATAATTTAGGAGGATCTGGAATAAATATCACACATTTCTGCATAATTTTTTATTCATGCAGAAGACTATGAATCATTGTTCCAGAAAATTAATGTATTAGTCTACTGTAACATCAAGTCAACCAAAAACATACTAACACTCGGATACTCTGCATCTCACACTGTTGTGCTTGAATTATGTGAAGCCCCCACTCTAGTCAAAATTGAGTCAAAATTTATTCTTTAACATTTGGTGGATGATCACTGTGTTGATACAGCACTTATATGACACGGGATCTTAGTGATGCATTTAAACAACAATAATTTATGAACAGTTGTATCAAAAAAGAGCAAGGAAAAAAATCTGTCCCATCCTTATATGCAATCCAAAGGTAAACACGTGGAAGTCTTTATTAGACCACTTTTAAAAAATCACAAACAGGAGCTAGCTATACAGGTCTTCATCAAGCTGGTCATCATAGAGTTGTGGATGGTGCAGAAAAAACACAAAACCTTCAAAAATCATGGCTAGCAAAGAAACTGACATATATAGCTAGGCATGGTTTTTTGTTTTGTTTTTTGGAACTTTTATGCTTTATCAATACAACCCATAGTTTGATGGTGCAAAATGTGTAAAGACTTGCACAGTTCCAAAGCTGCCTTCTGCTTATGGTTTAGCCATGCATCAAAGGCATTACTCATTCTTGCCTTCAAAATGCATTTGGAGTGCCATAACATTTCCCATGTAATAATTTAAATATGCACAACAAAAAAGTGATCTTGGGCAAAATAAAAATAAATCATTCAAAACTATCTTAGTATCATTTCACTGTTTCAAAGATTTTTAGATGTCTTAATTTCTGTGCTTCCTCAATATGAAAACAGAGCATATTTCTCCAATGTTAAAACTTTATTTATGGAAATACATTTACAGAATCAGAAGAAAAAGAAAAAGGTGATTTGCCAGTGCACAAAGTTTTGAGAAGCACATATGCAAATAAACTGACCTGTATAATATAAATGCAAGAAAAAACACAGAATTTAAGGGCCTGTCTACGTTGTCTCTCTCGGTGTACAATGTGTTGGATTTTCTTGGGTTGCTTAAGGAAGGGGGAGGAGTCAAATAAAGCTTAGTCTGCTCCCCCATCTAAATAGCAATTACTTGTACTGTATTGTTAAGTGGCTGAGAAGTTGCTTCACAATACAATATAGGCATTGGACCATCCAAGAAACTGGACCTTCCAAGAAATCTGTATCACTGTATCACTGTGTTGATACAGCACTTATATGACACGGGATCTTAGTGATGTGTTCAAACAACAATCATTTATGGGACATTTAAAAAACATAGGAGAAGCAGACTCTTGGGCAGTATGTAGCTTCTAGATTTGCCAGCTGATTGGTGGCAGTGCAGCTATAGCAGCCACTTCACAACTGATCAGTGGCAGGGCTGTTGTAGCTGCTAAATCAGTTGAGCAGCAGATCAGTAGTAGGTTTGCTGGTGACCAGCTGGTGATTCTGGAAGCCACATACTGCTGATGGGACTATTACAACCATGCTTTTTTTTTAAAAAAAAAAACTTTAAAAAAGCATGCTCTTTTATCTCTTTATCTTGATAGTAGTTCAAAATGGGACAGACGGGAGGTTACTGACCCACTTCACTACATGAGACATGTACTTGTGATTTTTTTTAATGGTCCAACCCACCCCAGAAACTCCCAGAGCAGGCTATTACATCATACATGTAGCTGTACAGTCTCTCAGTGGCACACTTGAAAAGCTTAAACTTGTAAATCTACAAGAACAGAACAGTGAGGCAGTTGAAGGATAGTTTCTGCTTGTTCCTCCTACACTGGTAAAATTTACAGACCTGCAAAAGGCCTTGCTGCACACAGAGAATGCTTCAGCCACAGGCCCTGCTGGACATTAATTTATTTATTTTATACCCTGCCCCAATTAGTGCAAGAATAACTCTTGGTGGCTTACAATGATAAAAGAACAGCCCACAAACAATAATATAAAAACAACAATGCAACCAAGAATAAAAAACAAATAATAAACGTTAACAAAATACCTACCTAGATGGCATTAATAAATTTAGAGTGGTGCAGTAATTAATAACCTATTTTTACTATTCACAAACAAAATATAACTCTATCAACAAAACAAAAACCCAGAAAATAAAAGAGTTCATTAATTGAAGAATCCTGCACCTTTGCAATCAATTACATAGGAGGGAAATGCGAGTTGGAAGAGGAACATTTTAGCTGTTTACAAAATGCCATAATTGTGGAAGTGGATCTAATTTCCACAGGCAATGTGTTCCATAGCATAGGGGCCACAGCAGAGACAGATCTTGTATTCTGTATATGAATGAGTGCTTCAGCCACTTGAAGGCAACACTTCACCTCTACCTACCTTTCCACCAAAACGAACAGGGCTCCTGTTTTTCAAAAGAAGGGTGACTCTAGCTCCACAAGGTTACAGCTCGATTGACAATAAAATAGGGTACACCAGTGCAGACCGATAAAGCTTTAATTTAATTTCTTCTTCTTTTTCAAGTACCACATCTGATTCCAAATCTTGGCAATCATCATGGCAATCAGCCATGAAGATTGTCCTGGGAACGATATAATGCAGTGGCCTTCCATTTGCCATCTGCATCGCAGAGTGACATCTGTACTACGGATCCAGTTCTGTGAGTCACTTTCTGGTCCTGAGCCCTTTGGGCACACCAAGTCCTCCTCGGGCCCCAGGAAAGTACTAATGAAGCTACAGCCTTCCACCAAGATGGATTCAAGTGGGGTTCAATCCATTTGAGGCCCATCACACTTTCCCTGTTAGCCTTTAGTGTGGTCAGGTTAGTTAACCACTACCTCTGATGATTGGCGTTGAATTGCTGGCAGTAGAGTCTATTTCCCGTGATGGTGAACCTTGGCACTCCAGATGTTCTTGGACTTCAATTCCCAGAAGCACAAGCCCCTTGTGAATCCACACGAATGGGTTTCCTGCAATTCATCCAGCCCTGTGGGCATGTTTTAATTCTGCTTCCAGGAGCGACGAGGGCGGCGTGGGCTGGATGAATCACAGTAAACCAGGGTGGATAAAAATCAATGATTTTTTTAAAAAAAAATCAAAAAAATTGGATTTTTTGATTTAAATCGGATTTTTTAAATTTAAATGCTTTTTGAGGAAAAATCTCTCTAAAGATCGTGTTCTAGTTAAGATACATAATAGTCCAAATGTTATTCATCATGAAATTAGTTTTAATTATGTGGCATAAGGCGGTATTAATTCATTCACAATGTCATGCTTTCCCAGAAGTTTCTGATTATTTGGGGCAATTTTTCTATCTAGAAGATATTATCAAATCAAATGCTTGGTTTTGCTGTTTTCAAAACTGCATTTGGATCTGCAACAATAACATGCCTCCTTCATAGCAAAAAATGTTATAAACTAAACATCAGAATTGAGAAAAATACCTTAACCCCATTGTTCCTCTGCAAATCTATGTACACAGAATCAACCCCCTCACCTCTTAAGTGCTGCTACTAGAAGGTTGTTTGGAATGGAATAGCACAAGGAGCAAAGTTTGAGGAGGGAGGGGCAAGCAGTAAAATAAAAGTGAAACCTTTTGAGGGTGGAACTCTGCATCTTGAGATCTTTATTTGTATAGTAGCCTGAAGTTTACCACATGGACCTGGCTGATGTAGTCAATGGCTGTCAGTCGAAGTTTTTTAAAATATATTTACCACATCAGTTAACAAACATAGATGTTTAAGCAAATATAAGCATACATAATGCTATATAATGTTATTGTTTTGGTTAAATAAAACTATTTAAATGTTAAGGTAATATGAATGATTAACCTATTAAACTTAAGATAGTTCACTTTGCAGTAATTTCATAATTATCTATCTATGTATTTCTAATGGTATATCACCACCAAATCAGTAATTTTCTGACATAACTGTAAAACTACTGTAATCTGAAAAGTTATTATTCTAAAAATGAAACCTTTATCTGGTTGTAAATATTAAGATTAAAACAACTCCAGCAAAAATGAGTCTTTATGTAGAAAATCATGATTTAAATCCAGCCTTACTGACTAGTGATTTAAATCAAATCCACCCTGCAGCAAACCCATTCGTGTGGACTCACAGGGGCTTCTGGGAATTGAAGTCCAAGAACATCTGGAGTGCCAAGGTTCACCATGACGGCTATATCCTATTATCATAGCAGGATAACCTGGCCTGCCTGATAATTAAATGTAGTTTATGTAAGGGCGGTTAGAAGGCCATCCGCTCCCTTGCAGGTGCCAAGATGTAACCCTCCCCCTCCCCCAAAGAACTGGTTAAGGAAGGCCCAGTTATTAACACCTCACATACCTGCACACTCTCAAATGCACACACACGTGAAAAAGGGCTCCAGACTCCGTTAACACACAGAGGCCTGGCGAACAACCTCCTCGCCTCGTCCCTCGCTCCAGCGCAGGAGAGGACGAGGCGGCCACCCCTTTGCCCGCCCGGCGCCCGCCTTTTGCCCCGTCAGTACCTGGCTCCGCAGCCCCCCGCAGCCCTGGCTCCGTCTCCTCCCAAAGCCCGCAAGAAGCGTCTGCCCAAAGCTCTTGTCATTGAGAGCTCTTGGAGCAGCAACACCGCCGCCATGGTGGCAACGAACAGCTGTTGCCAAGACGGGCCGCCGCGAAGGACAAACTTCCCTAGGACGCGAAGGCAAAAAAAAAAAAAAAAAGCCTGTTGCTAAGAGACCGCGAGGCGCTAGGGCCGAACAAAATGGAGGGCGGCCAAGGGAGCCGAAAGATCGTGGTGGGTGGGTTGGTTGGGCTGTGGATACTTTGCCAGTCGTGAAAACGGGTACAGCCCGTGCATCTTGTCTCACTCCCTTTAAGAACGTTGGTTTGCTGTGGCCGTAATAAATTGATTTTAATTTAACATTTCTATTATATTTTGGTCGTTGCATTTTTTTACGATATCTGTACGCTTGGAATGAATAGTCAGACTGTATAATAGAAATGCAAACAAATTACACATCAGAGAGAGTAAATAAAACAAAGAGGACAAAAAAAAACACCAGTTGTAGCACCTTAAAGATTGATTATGGTATTTTTTTAATGATAGCTTTTGTGGATCCATTTTAGGTAAAGGTAAAGGTTTCCCTTGCTCGAAAGCCAGTGGCATCTGACTCTAGGGTGCAGTGCACATCTGTTTTACAGCCAAAGAACCAGTGGCCTGTGTCTGCAGACATTTCCATGGTCATGTGGCAGGCATGACTAGACACTGGAGCACCAAAGTGGTCCCTATTTATCTACTTGCAATTTCTTGCTTTTGAACTGCTAGGTTGGTAGGAGCTGGGACAAAGACAGGAGGCAGGAGCTCATTCTGTCCTGCAGTACTGGGAATTGAACTGCTTACCTCCCGCTTTCCAGTCAGCATCTTAGCCACTTGAGCCACTGCAGTCCCACTTTGCTTACTCTAATAGTGCTGCAGCTCCTGTCAACCCAGTAGTTTGATAGTAAGAAATTGAAAGTAGATAAATGTCAGGAAAGGTAACGGTTCCATGTGTTTTGGCTTCTAGTCATGCCTGCCATGTGACAATGGAAATGTCTGCAGACACAGGCCACTGGTTCTTTGGCTGTAAAACATGTGCACTGCACCCTAGAGTGGGAGAGGACTGGCTTTCGAGCAGGGGATACCTTTGCCTATGCTTGCACAGACTTAAACTTCTTAAAGTGTCGTATCCAATTCTGAATATTGGCTGTCATCATGGCGATCAGCCATGAAGATTTGTCCTGGAAACATAAGAACATAAGAACAGCCTTGCTGGAACAGGCCACAACCCATCCAGTCCAGCATTCTGTCTCATACAGTGGCTCGCCATTTGCTTCAGGATATTCCCAAGCAGATGCCTTCACCTGCTTAGGATTCCCTGGAAATGGAATTGAGAGATATCCTGCCTATCTCTCCAACCCCGAGGTTGTCCTTAAGTATCCATAATTATAGCCATTGATACCCTTGTCCTCCATGAGCAATATAAAGCAGTGGTCTTCCATTTGCCTTCTGCATTGCAGTGTGACACCCATACCACTGAGTAGTAGGGTCTACTTAGTAGTAGGGTCTACACTGAGTAGTAGGATCCTCAGGGTTGTCAGGTTAGTTAAATGCCGCCTGATGATCGGTATTGAGTCGCTGGAAGTATGGTCTTCTCGACTATAGCAGAATAACCTGGCCAGACTAACATGCTACCACTTCAGAAATAAAACAGAATCACACCGTACATATCAAGTTGAAAATTAGAAATTCATTTATCATCATAGTATACACGAAGAGCTTAAACTTATAATATATTTAGTAAAGGTAAAGGTCGCCCTTGCTCAAAAGCCAGTCATATACGACTCTAGATTTCAGTGCTCATTTCCGTTTAGAGCCAAAGAGCCAGCGCTGTCTGCGTTTGCAGACACTTCCATGGACATGTGGCAGGCATGCCTCAACACCAGAGTGCACGGTGTGGTTTATCCACAGATATAATTGGCATAACCTTTCCTGAAAGGTTGGGGGTTCGGGCGCACACGCCCTCGAGCCTTCATAACTTGGTTAGGAAGGGAAATTGGGTGTGGATTAATATTGGCCATAGTTAAGATTCATACATAACACCTCGGCATACCTGTCAACTGCGGCTCCGGCGAATCCGGGACTTGCACAGACCGGGTCTGCACAGGTCGCATTGTACGCATGTGCGTGGAGGGCTACGCCACTTGCGTAGCCTTCTACGCAGGCGGCGTAGCCTTTTGCGCACGCGTGGAAGGGAGCTACGGAAGTGTAGAGCCCTTCCACGCATGCGTGCAACGCGACCTGCGCAAGTCACGTTGTACGCATGCGCATGGAGGGCTACGCCACTTGCGTAGCCTTCTACGCAGGTGGCGTAACCTGCGCATGCATGGAAGGGAGCTACGGAAGTGTAGAGCCCTTCCACGCATGCGTGCAACTCGACCTGCGCAGATGGGCTGCGCAGTGCCTCCTTTCCCCCGCTGCCAAATTACGGGGTTTTGGCAGCGCGGGTCGGGAAATGGCACAAATCGGTGCCGAATACAGGTAATCCCGGCCAAATCGGGATGGTTGACAGGTATGCACCTCGGCCATGAGCTCGGACAAGGTGGTAGTTAAAGGTAAACACACGATGTATTAATCATATCCACGGACTCCCTAAGCAGGAGAGCAAACCATAATGTGTCATATTTGATGAAGATAGTCCCGGAAAGATTCCGTGATAGAGCAAGACAATGGTCTCTCCAGCCAGTAGTTAATTAGTAGATAAGAGACTTCCCCAATTTCTTGATTACACATTTCCTCCAAGTAACTTCTGAAAATGTAACTGGATTAACAATGTGCCACGTCGGCAGTCTTCTGTGACGGGTCGCGCACAACCTATGCACGCAGGTACCTGAGGCAATAAATGTCAGCACTCCGAACCAATCGGAACTGGTCTTCCACCTCATCTTTGCCTACATGCCTTCCTTGTGACCAGTCACTCCGTGACCCAGCGGGCCATTTCTGGCCCACCATTGCAACAGCACAGAACACTGTTTAGCTTCCCACAGAAGTGGTACCTATTTATCTACTTGAATTTCTTGCTTTCGAACTGCTATGTTGGCAGGAGGTGGCACAGAGACGGGAGCTCACTCTGTTGTGCAGTACTCAGAAATCGAACTCCAACCTTCCAGTTGTCGAGTTCAGCATCTAACCATTTGAGCTAGGATACATTTAAAACCAACACCAGACTTGGAAACATAATTAATGATAATTTCCAACACTGCAATGTCCAGTTAGGATCATTCGGGGACTTTCCTGAATAAAATACCCTATTAGATTCAAAAGCTCATGGCATGAGTTTTAATGCTTCAGTTGTCAGTAAAGGTTATTACTTTTTTTAATATTGCACCAGTCCTCCAAAACAACATAACTTGGGCATCATGAATTTTGTAGGAGAACCTGAGGTGATGCATCTTGAAGCTATTTCCTTGTTAAAATAGACTTAATGAGTTTCAATTAATTAAAAATCTGGAAGCAGCCTGCAGCACCACTTCAGCAACTAGGTGGGTGATACCAGTCTTCTCAGGAGTAAGGAATAGGGTGGTCCATTCAAGAGCAGAAATTTTTGAACTTGTAGCTGGGTTTTAGGTGGGAACCCTACCTACTTAGTTCATAGAATTATGAACCGCCCTGAGTTAGCTTTGGCAGAGTGGGCAGTATATAAATTTGACAATTAAATTTTAAAAAATTTATTGAAAATAAAAGAATTCCAAGAATCACTGGTTCCAACCACCTGAGATGCTGTAAATTCACAGATGAAGCATCCCTTATACCTATCTGATTACTGATTAACAACCTATAATGAAAGAGAATCTAACACCTTCAGAAGTCATTCATGCACAATTGACCAGCCTCCTCAAAGATTGTGGTATTTTTGAACCACAATTGGCCGTGCCCTGGTAATGGCAACCTTGTGTTGCCAGCTAATCTTTCTCATGCTACGTCAGATGAAAGGAACTGCAGAATCAATGCACCAAAGATCTCTTCATTTTGGCAGTTTCACCTCTGGTCTAGACATGGAAGAAGAAGCTCTTACTGTCAGGAAATTCTTCCTAATGGTTAGTCGTTGTGTATGTGTTGGATCAGGGCCGCGAAGCGGCTGCCGGGTCCCGGAGGAGACTAGTCAAGCAATGAGACACGAGGCAAGATGGAGCGAAGACCAGTGATTTAATGAAGGCAAATCATCAGTATTTATCATGTACAGGCTGCATGCAAAAGAACTGCGATCTGAAAGGACCCACATGCCATGTTTACATGAGTTAATTGGGGAAGTCTTCAGGGGAAGTTAATTAACTAACTTAATCAACGACAGGGGAAATACATTGTTCCATGTTATCCGGGGTAAACATGTGGCTGGTATTGGTTTTAGGACTTAGAGTAATCCGCAGGTGTGAGATTACCTATTACATGACTAGCGAGTTAGTCATTAGCTTCCTATTGTCCGAGCTGCTTGTCAGGTCAGCTATAGATGAATTAAACCCTATCTAATATTCCGCGCCCCAATTTCTGTCCCCTCAGGAACCCCTGGCAACGAGGTGATCACCCATCACCGGGGTTCTGTCAGGGCCAGTATACCAATTGTGTGCGCGGATCCCACACTCCCCCTTTATTTGTTTAGTTGGACCTGACAGACGGCTCAGCGCAGGAGCGGCATCAGCTGACGTGGAGTGAGGACATTCTGGGGTTCCCTCCATGGGGGAAATCTTGACATCAGCGAGGGAATACATTGCATGAAACAACACACCGTCGTTCCCAGTATTATCACCCCCACAATCACCTTGAGTGTCGTTTGTAGCCAACCCCACGGGAACCAAGACCATAACAAATTCCGCCACGCCCGCGTAGCATCTTCCTTGATGTTTTTAACCAAGGTATGGAGGTCTGTGAGTTGACTCTGTACCTTGCGCGAGTTGTCCGTGAGGTTAAAACAATACATGCCATGGACAGACTCGCAACTCAAATGATGTAACAGTAAGAGGTAATCGATAGCTGCTCGATTATCCAATATTGCATGGCGAAGCTCTGTCTGCTCTTGATTAAGCAGCGCTATCGCCGAGGAGGTGTGGTTAATGGCTTTTGCCAAAGCGCAAGCCAATTGACCAATTCTCCAAGCGTTGCCTACGGCTAAGCCTGGCATGCCAAACAAGCTGACTGCTAATGAAACATACTGAGCTTTACTCAGAATTCTGATGTTGCTATCACATGTGCTGTCTAACCGGGTGGCACATGTGTGAAGGTACATTTATGCTTGGGGCAACCATGTCTCTAGTGGGAAGCAACAATGTCAAACGACTGATACAGCAAAGGGAATCAGATACATTTGCAGGAATGTAGTTCCAAGTATACTGGTTACATGTAAAAAACCATCCTGAAGGCAAAGTAACATGAGCATACATTGAGTTAATAGTCTCTGGGTTATTGCAAGTCCAATTGCTGTTGCCGGGGTCGAGGCAATGGCGCTGTGGCTTTTCGACTGCGGAACAGCCGGTCATACGAGCACAAGTAGAGTTCGGGCTGACCGCCACTTGGGGAGTGTAGAGAATGGCCGCATCAGCCGGTAAGACTTTCGTGACTTGGGTTCCCCAGTGCGCGTACGTTGAAAAGGCAGTCTTGTAAAACGGACCAAATATCCGCTTCACCAACCAGTCACCATTCCTGATGCGCACATCTGGGGAGTGACACGCCGGGATGAGACAAGTGCTCAGAATAGAGGCAGAAGCGATGGTCTGCCTGAGGCAAAAATCGGACTGATTGACGCGGTTCGCCAATCTTTCCCAAATGTTGTACTGCAGCCGGGCAGAGAGATCTCCGCCTGGCATCAGGTTGTTGGCTTCCAGTGAAGCTGCTTGAATGCCTCCCCCCGCAAGCAGCGAAAGGATCAAGATGATGGTGGTCATCATGGAATTAGCTGTAATCAGGGAAAAGGCTGCAATCAAGATGTTCTCCGGTGTCGGCTCCTTGTCCTCCCGCTGAATGGCATCTGCCTCCTCCTGGCACAGGGACTTGGCCATCCTCCAGGTGATCTTCGGCGGTGTCATCTGCTGTCGCCGCCTCTTCCGCTTCCGCTTGGCTCTCCCCATCAGGGTTAGTTCCTCCATCTCCAGGATCGGGTCCGGAACTGCCTGGGTCCACGCCATTGGACTCGAAATGAGGCTTGACACACCGGGCTGGAATCCAGATAACGCCAGTAGGAGACATAATTGCAGCATACCCTCTTCCCCAGCTTATGAGTGGCGCCGGGCCCTTCCAGGAAGGCACTCGGTAACGCACCATCGGCCGCGGGAGAGCCTCCGTGCGACGGAAGTGCCTCTCCTGCGGAGTGTAATCCGAAAAAACATTAAGGTGATTGTACGTAAACAGTACCTTGTTCAGACAATGTTGTGCCTGACCCTGATTTTTGGGGAGGGCTGGTGGTTCCCCCCTTTCTGTTTGTTTGTCAATGTAGGACTTAAGCGTCCGATTGACCCGTTCCACAATCGCTTGCCCTTGCGGATTGTACGGAACGGCAAAGGTGTGTTTAATGTCCCAGGTGGCCATGAAGGTGGCCAGCTGCCTGGAGCTATAAGCCGGACCGTTATCGGTTTTCACGTGCCGTGGTTTGCCCATGGCCGCGAAGCAGGAAAGGAGATGCTGCTCCACATGGGAAGCCGTTTCTCCCTTCTGCGCTGTAGCCCAAACGAACTGTGAAAAAGTGTCAATGCAAACATGCATGTACTGCCATCTGCCAAACTGCGGAACACGTGTGACATCCATCTGCCACACCTGGTTGGCCTCTGTCCCTCATGGGTTGACCCCCCATGAGGGCCCCCCTACCGCCCCTGCACAATGTGGACAGGAACGGACTATGCCTTGGGCTTGGGAAAGTGGCAGGTTGAACTGCCTTGTGAGTGCTTTGGCATTCTGATGAAAGAATGCATGACTTTGAATTGGAGTTGTGAAGACTCCTAAAACTGACCATTGCTGAATTTCCTTTGTGGCCACATCCGCTCTGCTATTGCCCGCAGAAATCGGACCAGGCACGTCCTGGTGACTTCTGATGTGGGCGATATAGAGCGCTTCGGTGCGGTTCCGCAAGTGAAATTGAGTTGTGAGGAAAAGACTCAACAAGTTTTTGTCTATCACGGGAGTGATGTACGCTCCTGGTAGACTGTGAAGCAAATTCCTAACATACTGGCTGTCAGTGATTATGTTTAAGCGTTCTTTGGCAAAGGTGCGCAAAGCGAGGTTCACCGCTGCCAACTCTGCCCGCTGCGCAGACTTCTGTGGAAGAGTTAGAAGCGTGTGCCAAGCTTGGTCCTCTTGCCAAGTAAGAACACCATATGTGCGACCCCCATCAGTGAAAACTGTCCTAGCCCCCTGAAGTGGAACCAGGGGCATTAACTCACACAAACTGACTGTCTGCGTTTGAAGCGAGACGAGTCTGGGGTCTTTTGGCAAATGGTATGCCAAGCATCCAGTGAATCCTTCCAATGCAATCGGAAGAGAGTAACCGAGCTGCATCAGTTGCTGAATTTGCTCTTTGGTGAACGGGACCACGATTTTTGCTAAATCGTGCCCTGAGATATCCCTTGCTCTCAGTCGTCCTCGGTAAATCACCGCGGAGACCAGTTCCTGCGGAAGAACGATGTTTCGGGAAGAGGTGTGCAGTAAATACACCCATTGCACGATACTCGCCCCCCGCTCAGAGTCCACCCCTAGGGCTCCAGTAAACATGGAACTGGTCCGAACTATGTACAGGTTTAGAATTGGAGCATATGGCCCCTGACTAATCCTGTCCACCCATCTCTGGCTGAGAACTTGGTTGACCTTTTTGAGAGTCAAGTGCGCCTCTCAAGGAATGTGTATTCGGTCTGTTGGCTGCTTACCTAACATTAGCAGCGAGAAGAGCGGTTTTAAAAGATCTGTGACTAATCTAAAATACGGTCTGGCCCAATTAATTATCCCCAGAATCTGTTGCAATTCTACAAGGGTGACTGAATCTTTCAAGCTGATCTGTGGCAAAACTGGTGCTGTGAAAGAACGGAGAAGCCGATGGCCCAAGTATGAAAATGGCTCAGTTCTCTGAACTTTCTCCGGGGCAATGAATAACCCTTTTCCCCCCAGAGTGGCCTAGAGGTTTTTAAACATTTCGCTGCTGAGTTGCGGCGCTGCGACCAGGATGTCATCCATGAAATTACACACTAAGACTGTTGGGTGAAGGCTTCGGAACTTTTCCAGTGCGTTGTGAACGTAAATTTGGCACAGGGTGGGCGAGTTGAGCATCCCCTGTGGCAAATATTTCCACGCATAAGGTTGCGTAGGCTCTCTGTGGTTCACGACTGGCACTGTAAAGGCGAACCTTTCCCAATCCCTAGCATCTAAGGGAATTGTATAAAAACAATCTTTTTGGTCTACGACCAAGATCTCCCAACCCTCGGGGATCATGTTCGGATTCGGGATGCTGCATTGAAGCGGACCCATTGGCTGAATACATTTATTGATCTCTCTGAGATCGTGAAGGAGTCGCCACTTCCCCGACTTTTTCTTGATGACAAATATGGGTGAATTCCAAGGACTGGTGGACTGTTTTATATGTCCAGCATCTAGCTGTTCTTTTACCAGCTGTTTCAGGGCGACTAATTTCTCCCCTACTACCGGCCATTGTTCTACCCAGACTGGTGTGTTGGTCAGCCATTTAAGCGGTACAGCCATTACCCGAAGGTAAGAGTGGCATGGTACTGCTGCAGAATGTCTCGCCCCCAAAGGTTGACGTGCACGTCCAGAATGTGCAGCCGGATGACCGCTGTGCTGTCCGCTTCAGGGATTGTGACTTCTACCCAATCTAGGCTTCTAAACGCTTCTTGAACACCGCCTACCCCCCACACATCAGAGACCGGCTCGAGAGCCCACTCACGCGGCCACTGACTCTGGCTGACCACGCTGACCTCAGCTCCAGAATCTAGCAGCCCAGCAAAAGGTTTTTTATTTAAAAATACCTTTATGACTGGCCGCCGCTTCCACTCTGTGTTGGTCTCCACTGCCGCTAAGACCTGGTATCCTTGCACTGCCTCTTCTGCGCTCGAGTGGTCTCCCGACCCAGACTCTGAGCTGTCCCTGAACCTGTCCTGGCTGCCTGCTGGTGAGTTACAAGGAACCATGATCAGTTGCACTAACGTGTCTCCCTTGTGAATAGTTTGGGGTAGGTTTGGGGTAGGTGTGTCCAGAGTTGAACTTGGAGAACACCCCTAAAAACTGGAGTCAATTACTCCCGGAATTACAAGAATTCCTCGCGTACCTGCAATACTATGGGGCAAAACTAAACCTATGTAGCCTTTAGGCAGGGGTCCCAGATAGACTGTGCCTGGCAAGTCACATGTACTTCTGACTGGCAAGTCAAATCTAGTCCCGTGTGACCGCAATTTAATCCAGCTCTGGCTATCCCAGAGCGATTGAGGTCTCTGTTTGGACCGGGGCCAGAGACAAGCCCGCGTTCCAGTTTCCCGAATTCGGGCAGTTCCTGGCCCAGTGGAAGCCTTTATTGCACCTTGGACATGGGGAAGTTAATTAACTAACTTAATCAACGACAGGGGAAATACATTGTTCCATGTTATCCGGGGTAAACATGTGGCTGGTATTGGTTTTAGGATTTAGAGTAATCCGCAGGTGCGAGATTATCTATTACATGACTAGCGAGTTAGTCATTAGCTTCCTATTGTCCGAGCTGCTTGTCAGGTCAGCTATAGATGAATTAAACCCTATCTAATATTCCGCTCCCCAATTTCTATCCCCTCAGGAACCCCTGGCAATGAGGTGATCACCCATCACCGGGGTTCTGTCAGGGCCAGTATACCAATTGTGTGCGCGGATCCCACATGTATGGAACTTGTGCCTTTAAGAAATGGAACCTTGTCTTCTAAGTAACCTTGTATCCAAATGAACTGTGAATGAGTCTCAAATTAGTTGAAACCATTTCTTATTTGAATCTTTTTTCTCCCATGAAACAACCTTCAAATGTTTGAAGATGGCTGTTATATCAGTTCTCATAATAATTTCGTGTCAGAAATATATTAAGCTATCATTAAAAATATAACAGTCTTTAAGGTGCCACAATGTCTTCTCCAAGCTCTAGCTACCAAACCATATACAAGTCAAGGCAGCACCTGTCAACCATCCTGATTTGGCCGGGATTACCCCGTAATTTGACGTCGATTGACGTCATAACCCGCCCCGCGCTGCCAAAACCCCGTAATTTGGCAGCAGGGGAAAACGCTTTCCACGCATGCGTGGAAGGGGTAAAACCCTTCCATGCATGCATGGAAGTGGTACGCCGCTTGCACAGGGGCTGCACAAGCGGCATAGTGCTTCCATGCATGCGTGGAAAGCGACCTGCGCACAAGCAATCTGCGCAGGTCCTGTTTTTCTGGAGCCGCGGGTTGACAGGTTTGCCTCTCTCACTGTCCCTTTCTCTTCAGCCTGTGGAAGTGATAACACAGCATATTTGGCCTCTTATGCAAAATTCCTAACCTCTTGTTCATAAACTCCTGTTAATGAATTAACATTAGATCTTGCTGATTTAAACCTTTAAACAACCAAAATGTTGTATTAGCTGAATGAGGACTGGGATAGTGTTATGTATGTTAACTGTGTTTTCTGACAGGAGCGGAATGTATCTTTTCTCATGTATCTATTCTTACGCAAATAAGTGGATCGAAAATGTGCACACTCGCCAATGGGCTTGTTGTATTATTGCTACTGTTACTGTTTATAGTGTATATAAGTCCAAGTTTTGCCCCATCCAAACTGTGTTCAAACCCCACTATTAAAAAGCTGAATTTCACTACTTCACTTGTCTGCTTCTTCATTCCCTGAACACAAAAGGTAGTGTGGTGTATTAAGGCACAATTGCAAGTTGCGCGGGCAGCATCTTGCAAAGTGAAAATGGTGGTTTCCCGCCATCCAAATTAGGAGCTAAAGTTGGGGCAAAACCTCCCTCTCTGAGCACACTCATTATGTTTGATGTTCTTGTAAAAATACGAAGCAGCCAGCATAATAGGGCTAAACACTTTATTAGGCAGTCAGAACATGGAGAACAGTGGCGCAGCACTGCTCAATATATACACTCAGAAATGGATACATTTGCGTGGGAAGAGGCATGAAGGGAGAGGGGTAACTTGGAGGTTATCGGACCGGAGTGAAAACTGTACAGACTACATAGTTTAGGTGGGAACGCAGTCCCGCGATATTACATGACTAAGAAGAAGGAGACAAAATGGAGGATCGTAATGATCCTAATTAGTTCACAAATGTTACAGCATAAAACGTATTCAAACACAACATTATGCTAATCAGAATTCTGTGATTGGTTACAATTTTGGGTCCTGTTCCTCATTGGCTAATACTTGTATATAATGTTATGATTGGTTGGTAATGATTGTCCAGTGGGTCGCTACTTTGTATCAAGGAGCCACTGCTGGGGAGACACAATATAAGCCCCACGGTTAAACAAGGGTGGTGCCGGACTGGATCTATACTACCCATTCCATACAGGTAGCCAGTAATGTGCTAAGCCTGGGTCTCCTCCAAACGCTACCGCTTCTTGTGTAGCTTAGGCATTGCCTCTTTGGCGTCAGATTCCGGAGGGTCTAATTTCATGGGATTCGTATAGCCATCTTATGTCCGGAGCACCTTGTAAGTGTAACTTGAAAGACTGTTAAATAAACTCCTGTTGTTCTGTTCATTGTTGTCTGGACTATTGCTTATAAGGGCCGGACGCAACAGGTGGAGAAAGGAAAAAATAAAGGGGGGGGAGAGAAGATCAAGTGGCGGGGAAATGAGAGAACTTTTGATTTTCCCTAGATATAATAAAAATAAGCTTTAGATGGTCATTCTTTGAGAGGGTCTGTAAGAAGCTCCAAGTAGCATTTAAATAATGGTGGGGCCTCCAAGCTCTTCAAAAAGACAGAAAAGGTAGCACTACCTGATCAATTGTAGTGCTTCTGGATTGACTTCTTGTGAGGATAATGCAGACTTTCTGGGGTACATAGCGATGAAGATCGGGTTTTCTTTGAATATACTTGACCTTGGGAGGAAGAGGACTATTTCTT
This sequence comes from Bradypodion pumilum, assembly GCA_035047305.1. Classification (NCBI taxonomy): domain Eukaryota; kingdom Metazoa; phylum Chordata; class Lepidosauria; order Squamata; family Chamaeleonidae; genus Bradypodion; species Bradypodion pumilum. The sequence continues at coordinate 36,558,401 of JAWDJD010000002.1, read as the reverse complement.
GTATCAGTTGTTGTCAGGAAACAAATTTACTCACGAGTAGGTCTTCTGCCCACAAGTGGTTGGTTCCTGCTTCTGAGCTGCCGCCCTCCTAGCTAAGCAACCCAGGATATTAGATTAGTGTAGATAAGGTAGCACATAGCCAAGTAAACACTCCAGTCATCTTCGGGTAATTTAAAAGTACAGGTACAGTAATACCTCATACAACATCCAAACTTGGTTCCACAAGTTAGGACGGTGTATGAATTCTGACTTTGTATGAGGCATGCAAAATCCTAGCCGCGATGCCTCATACAACGTCCAAATTATTGCCACCGATGCTTTGTATCACGTTGTTCCCATAGAGATACATTGTAACAGCACAAACTGCAGGGCAAAGTCAAAAAAACACAGGAAACTAACAGAACTTTAAGAGGAGCCAGAGGGGTGCATTTCTGCACCAGCAAGGGGGGGGGGATGATGATGATGATGATAATAATAATAATAATAATAATAATAATAATAATAATAATAATAATAATAATAATAATAATAATAATAATAATAATAATAATAATAATAATAATAATTTATATACTGTACCGCAATTCTCTGTCCAAAGGGAGAATCAATGCGGTTTACATCTCCGAAGTCGGGGAGCCGCTTTTGGGGCCACGGAGAGGCGAGCCCCAGGTGTGGTGAGTTCTTTCTTCCCCGCCTCCTCCAGCTGGCTGCCAGTCCCAAAAGCAGCTCCACACCTCCAACGGAGCCCACCGATGCCGGGGCTTGGCGGCCCCATGGAGCTCGACCAGCAGCCAGCCGGAGGAGGCGGGGAAAGAAAGAACTCGCCGCACTTGGGGCTTGCCTCTCCGTGACCCCAAAAGTGGCTCCCCGCCTCCAACGGACCCCACCGATGCCGGGGCTTGGAGGCCCCACGGAGCTCGACCAGCAGCCGGCCGGAGGAGGATGGGAAGAAAGAACTCGTCGCACCATGGGGCCTCCAAGCCCCGGCATTGGTGGGGTCCATTGGAGGTGGGGAGCCGCTTTTGGGGCCCCGGAGAGGCGAGCCCCAAGTGTGGTGAGTTCTTTCTTTCCCTGCCTCCTCTGGCCAATTACCGGTCGAGCTCCGTGTGGCGTCCAAGCCCCGGCATCGGTGGGGTCCGTTGGAGGCGGGGAGCCACTTTTGGGGCCACGGAAAGGTGAGCCCCAAGTGCAGCAAGTTCTTTGAGAAGATCCAGGTGTGTGATGGCTCTACTTACCTCATTTAGTAGCCTGTGAATATGAGAACAGCCCACCAAGTGCAAATCTCTAAGTTGGAAACTTCCTCTTAGCATTAGCAATTACACCCACGATGCTTTTGCACACCCACAATGCTTTGGTTTCAAAGCAACTGGGGTGGGGTGGGGTGGGGAGATTTCTTTACTGTTGCTTCTTGGAGCGCCGCCTCCAGCGCTTCCCATCTCCACTTTGAGTTTGAAACAGCTACAGCAGCCAAACTGGAGATGAGGAGCGCTGGCAGTAGCACTCCAAGCAGCAACAGTAAAGGAATCTCCCCCTCACCCCCAGTTGCTTTGAAACCAAAGCATTGTCGGTTTGCCGTTTGGGGCTTTTGAGGGGATTTGGTTCAGAAGCCTCCCCCATCACGTGCACGCACAGTCAGTGGTCCCATACAATGAAAAAAACCATACGCCGAAGAACCCAGTGGAGCGGATGTATGGGGTTCCACTGTACAAACACAGCAAGCAATCAGAAAGCTCCGCTTGGCTACAGAAACTCATGTGGGGTGGCAAAGGTGATCCACTGCTTGAACATCTCATATATCTTGAAAAACTTATCAAGGTCACCATAAGTCAGAAGCACCTTAACATGACATAACAACGACAACAAAGTCCGTTTAAGACCATGGTAGTAGTTTTCACTGTGACCAATTGCTTGCATAATTACTTCTGAACATACTGGTTTAATCAAAATAAACTTTACTGCTGACAGCATAATCCATTTCTTCTTCCAGGGCTACAAACGGTATATTTTCCCCAAATGGTATACTTGAGTTGCTTCCCATATGCAAAAGCATCATTCCTTTAGTCAAATGTCAGACATCTCTTTTTTTTTTAGTGTTGTCCAAAGCAGGGTTTGAAAAGGGAAAATCTGTCTATCCTTTACATCTTTAAAATTGTGCTAAACTTACTGTGCAACACTATTAAATAGTAACAGATGTGTTTTTTATTTTCACACAAATTTCCATCTCCTAAAACCAATGAGGATATGCCCAGGACACATTTTATTTGTGAGTTTACGCAATCCCCAAGCAACAGTTGAGGTGAAGGGGAAAGGGGGCTGTTTGTTCAGGCTTGCTGGACGGCATATGAAAATTTACAATGAGGTCAGAGCTGTCTGGTTTTAATTTTTCCCCTCCCTTTTTATTCGACTCTTCAATAAAATATCACAACCCATGGAGGAAAAGAAAAAATTAGAAACAGGCATCTTCTCAGGCATTGTCTGTTTCACATGCACAGATCTGCAAGGAAACCACACCTTTTCCCCTATATGTCTGAAGAAAAAAAACATTGTTATTGGGGACTGTTTCCAAGTTGGTTATTGACGTGTAGATTGAAATCTATGGTTAAAATGTTTGTGTTGTTTTTATGTGCCATCAAGCCATCTTTGACCTATGGCAACCTTGTGAATGAGAGAGACCCATTATATCCTGTTCTCAAGAATCCTGCTCAATTCCTTCAAGTTATAGCTTGTGGGTTTCCTTAGGAAATCCACCCCTCTTGAGTTTGGATGTCATTGTTTCTTGCTGCATTATTGTATTTCCCAGAGAATCTTGCCTTCTCTTGAAGTGCCCAAAGGCAAAGTAGGACAATTGTATTGTATTGTTATATATTATACTAACAAGGGTACCTGGACGTCGTGGGGGGGGTGTCTTTGTGTGTGTGTGTGTGTGTGTGTGTGTGTGTGTTGGTTGAGATCAGAAGAAGATTGAGACTCAGCCTTTGATTGTCCTGATGCATAACCTGTATTGTGGACGAGAAGCTACCATTAGGACAAAATATGGAGAGACAGAATGGTTTCCATAGACAAAGGTGTAAGACAAAAGTACATTTTATCCCATTACCTGTTCAATCTTTATACAGAATGTATCATACAGAAAATAGGACTAGATTAAGATGGAAGAGTAAAAATTGGGAGAAGAAACATCAGTAATTTAAAACAGATGCAGATGATACCATCTTACTGGCAGAAAGCAACAAGGAGTTGAAATGTCTTGTAAGGAAAGTGAAAGGAGAGGGGTTGCAGTGGCTTAGTGGTTAAGAAGCTCACCTTGTTAGCTAGAATGGCTGGCAAGTTGGCAGTTTGAGACCTGGGTACTGCATGGTGGTTTGAGCGTCTGTCTCAGTCCCAGCTCTTGGGGACATGAAAGGAGTCTCATTCAGGTGTCCCCAAAGTGGAGTTTCTCCAGCAAAAATCCATTCAATCCAGAATAATTTCTCAGACATAATAATAATAATAATAATAATAATAATAATAATAATAATAATAATAATAATAATAATAATAATAATAATAATAATAATAATAATAATAATAATAATAATAATTATTATTATTATTATTATTATTATTATTATTATTATTATTATTATTATTATTATTATTATTATTATTATTATTATTATTATTATTATTATAGTGAAAGGAGAAGCACCAAAGCAAGCTGCAGTAGAACATCAAGAAGACAAAAATCATGAATACAGAAAAACAACACAGTTTTAATGTTGAGAGTGAAGATATGTTGTTGTTGTTGTTCAGTCACACAGTCGATTCCGACCGTTTGAGACCCCATGGACCATTGCCCTTCAGGCATCTCTGTCCTCCACCATCCTCCTCAACCTGGCCATCTCTGTGCCCATTGCTTCTACAATACCATCTAGCCAACTCATTTTTGGCCGCCCCTTCTTCTTTTGCCCTCCACCTTTCCCAGCATCAAGGCCTTCTCAAGTGAATCCTCTCTTTTCATTTGATATCCAAAGTACTTTAGCTTCATCTTTACTATTTGACCTTCCAAGGAGCAGTCAGGGTTGATTTCTTCTAAGATTGACCTATTTGTTCTCCTCACTGTCCAGGGTACTCTCAAAACTCTCCTCCAACACCACATCTCAAAGGTGTCTATTCTTCTGTGCTCAGCTTTCCTAATGGTCCATCTCTCACAACCATACATTACCACCAGGGGTGTGCTAGTCACCTTGGGAGGGTGGTGGACAGGAAGTGATGGGGGCACCTATTGGGGGGCTGGGGGAGAAATCCCATACATTCCCAAGATCTCTCCCTGCCTCTGGGGGGTGCCAGTCTCTGGGGCACACCGTGATGAGTCCCTGTATCCCTGTGGGCCAGCACACCACTGATTACCACAGCGAATACCATTGCTTTGACTATGTAAATTTTTGTTTGCAAAGTGATGTCTCTACTTTTAACTATGTTCCCCAGGTTTCTCATTGTTTGTCTCCCAAGAATCAGTCGCCTTTTTATTTCATGGCTGCAGTCACCATCTGCAGTGATCTTTCATCCTAGGAAAATAAAATCTGTCTCTGCTTCTACTTCTTCCCCATCTATTTTCCAGGGACTGATAGGGCCTGTTGCTATTATCTTTGTTTTCTTGATGTTGAGTCTCAAGCCAGGTTTTGCACTCTCTTCCTTCAACCTAATCAGGAGCTTCTTTAGGTCATCCTCACTTTCTGCCATTAGGATAGTATGATCTGCATATCTCAAATTGTTGATGTTTCTCCCAGCAATTTTAATCCCAAATTGTGATTCTTCCATCCCTGTGTTGCGCATTATGTGCTCCGTATATAAGTTGAATAGACAGGGTGACAAAATACAGCCTTGTCTTACTCCTTTTCCTTTGAAAAATTCAGCTGGGATGCCCTCATCTCCATTGGCCTTGTTGTTTGCAGTGCTTTTTAGGGCCTTCATGACATCACTCTCTAGGATGTCTGGCTCAAGTTCAAAGTTCTCATCATTGTGACTATCTGGGGTGTTGAGGTCCTTTTTGTATAGTTCCTCTGTGTACTCTTGCCATCTTTTCTTAATCTCTTCTGCATCAGCTAACTCCTTGCAGTTTTTGTCACTTATCATGGTCATTTTTGCTTTAAACATTCCCTTGATTTCACCAATTTTTTAAAAAAGATCTCTAGTCCTACCTCTTATGTTGTTTTCCTCTTTTTTTGCAGTGTTCATTTAGGAAGGTTTCTTTATCTCTCCTTGCTTATCTCTCCTTGCTTTTCTTTGAAAGTCTGTATTCAATTAATTTAATTTTTCCTTTCTTCTTTACCTTTTGTATTCCTTCTTTCCTCTGCTATTTTAAGAGTCTCATAAGACAACCACTTTGCTTTCTTTCATTTCTTTTCTTTTCGTATGGTTTTCCTTGCTGCCTCCTGTATGATGTCCTGGACCTCTATCCATAATTCTTCGGGCACTCTGTCTATCAAATCTAAACCATTAAATCTGTTCCACATCTCCAGGGCCACCATCAGAAATTTCTGGGCCCTATACTGAGCAATCCTATTCCCCCCCCCCCCACACACACACATAGTAATGTCACAGTTATGGCCGGCGGCGGCAGGGGCCCTATCAGCTCCGGGCCCTATATGGCAGTACTGGTAGTACTGCCCTGATGGCGGCCCTGCACACCTCCACAGTGTATTCCTTAGGGATGTTGTCTAGGTCATACCTGTCTGGCCTAATTGTTTTCCCTATTTTCTTTAGTCTAAGCTTGAACTTTGCAATCAGTAGGTTATGATCTGAGCCATAGTCTGCTTCAGATCTCGTTTTTGCTGACTGTATGGAAGTTCTCCTTCTTTAGCTGCAGAAGTGGGAATCAATCTGGTTTCGATGTTGACCATCTGGTGATGTCCATGTGTAAAGTCTCCTCTTCTGTTGCTGGAAGAAGGTGTTTGCTATGACCAGTGCATTCTTTTGACATAACTCTATTAGCCTTTGCCCTGCTTCATTCTGTGTTCCAAGACCAAACTTGCCTGTTATTCCATTTACTTTTTGATTTCCTACTTTGGCATTCCAATCTCCTATGATAATACGGACATTATTTTTGGTGTCTGTTCTATGAGGTGTTGTAGGTCCTCATACAACTGGTCAACTGTGGCTTCATCTGCACTAGTGGTTGGTGCGTATGTTTGGTTTACTGTGATATTGAATGTTTTGCCTTGGATTCTGACTTAGATCATTTTGTCATTTTTAAGATTATATACCATTTCTGCTTTTCTCACTCTTTTATTGATTATTCTAGCTACTCCATTTCTCCTAAGGTTTTCTTGTCCACAATAGTAGATGTGATGTTCTCCAGAGCTGAATTCGCCCTTCCCTGTCCATTTTAACTCACTGATTCCCAAGATGTCAATGCTTATTCTTTCCATTTCCTTTTTCACCACTTCCAGTTTTCCTTGATTCACAGATATTACATTCCATGTCCTTATACAGTATTGTTCCTTACAACATTGTATTTCTCCTCCCACTGTCCTATCCATCCCCCTCTTCTGACCTGTTGGTCTTAACATCCTGTTTCATCTATTTTTCCCTTTGTTTTCCCTTTTTTGTTCTTGTCCATTGGGTTCTCTTGGCAAACTTCCTGACGTGGTTTGCCAGTTTCTACGTCACTATTTTCCTGCCATACATATTATATTATCACAATTTAAAACAAAGTAACAGACTAAACATTTGAGTTAATTAGAGCTGGATATATGAAGTTAGAAGTTATATATGTAGTTAGAAGATTATTATTATTATTATTATTATTATTATTATTATTATTATTATTATTATTATTATTATTATTATTATTATTATTATTATTATTATTATTATTATTATTATTATTATTATTATTATTATTATTATTATTATTATATTTGAACTTATATACTGCTTTCCTTTGTCTCGACAAACTCAAAGCGGTTCACATCATGTTCAAAAATCAACAAAACAAAAATACAGTACAGCATCAAAATTACAACAAGGAAGTAACAAAGCGGAAACAATGCATAAATACATTTGAATGTTAGAAAAACAAAATCAGTATAATACAATAATAAACATCATAATGCAATATCATACAAATTTCAAAGCAATAAACAATACACAATTCAAGATCAAATAGTACACATTTCAAAGCAGTACGCAAAAATACACAATAAATACATTATGGAGACTCAGTCCACTTCCCTTCATGCTAAAAACAGATGAGGGAGAAAAAAGTCCAGCAACAGTTCCTTCTTCCCTCCAGAATAAGCCAACCGAGGGGGAGGTCCAGTAGCGTCGGCATCGGCGTGGGCGGTTTTATGGCCTTTGATCCTCCCGGGCCACAGCTGAGGCTGATATTCCTGGTCGGCCACTGGCAAGCAAAGTCTATCTCTCGCAAAGTCCATCTCCCGCAGCGATGGCAGTGGTGGTGGAGGGCGGCTCTTGTAGCCCTCTCCGGTCCACAGCTGAGGCTGGTTCTCCTGGCAAGTGTCATCATGATCTGGATGAACCAAACTGCATCCATTTTACTTTCTGCCTCCATCTTAGGCTACTTGGAGTTGAGGACAGAGCAAAGGAGGGGAGCCAGGAGCACTTGGAAATCCCCCAGGTTCCTATCCAATCAGGTTACACTCCACCTCAGGGGCAGGAGCAGATCTCTCTGATTAGAGTCTCTTATCAGTGGTTAACTTTAATTGGATAACCTTATCTAATGGGAGGTTAATTCTGATTGGTATCTCTTATCTGATATAGGTGTTGCCCTTTTTCATAGGTTCCACTTATCTTGACCAAACCCCAAGGTGGAGCTACTATCCTATGTAAGGAGCTGCACAGAGCCATTCAAGTGGGGCTCCTAACTAGAGACCTAGAGTTTTGTTAGGACTTTGCCCCTATCTCTGAGAAGAGACTAGATATCTGAGATGCTAGTCCTGCCCGGGGCTATGCCAGAGCAAATCTTTGACTAACCCAATATTTCTATGTTTTCTGTACTTTGTTTTTTTCAGATATATTGCTAAATAAAACTTTGCTGCTATATGAAAAGAGTGGAATCCAGTTTATCAGGCATAAGAATTTGATACTCAGCTCTTTGTCTCTATGCTACCAACATAAAATCACATATTCCCTGGTTATTGGAATTTGACCCCGGGGCTTGTGGACAGGTAGTGAGAGGCCTCAGTAAACACTGCTGGAGGGAGTGTGCATGTTGATTCTAATGAGCACAGCGTACTGACATAACCTGGCCTCCTTGCCATGGTCCCTGGTCACCGGTGGGTGCGATAGCAAGTATCTCATTAGTCATCATCCTTAGTATGAAAAGAAAAACCTTAGTCTGAAAAGGAAAGTTCACTAAATCAAGTCAACTACGGTAATTCAGTTGCTTATCAGTTACTTATCAGTTACTATGGAAATTCAGTTATTTATCACATGCATGCAGCTATGAGTCTTTTGATGACAACTGTCGCTGTGACTCCTTCTCTCCTCTGGATGGCGGTGGCCGTGGGCCCATTGGTCTCCCTCGCCGCCCACCCCTTCGCAGTTCCTTCTTCCTCACCTCCGGCTGGAGATGGGACTGGCTGGAGGCCTTTGGATGGCAGTGGCGGTTGCCCCACTGGACACTGCAGTCAAGAGTTTTGTGGTTAGTGTGGACTGCCAGAAAGATAAGTAGGTCCTAGAGCAAGTTCTTGCTGTTAATTTTCCTTTCATTGCCATCTGCTTTATTAACTAATTTTACTGATATGTTCTCCTGTTTTGTTTTGTTTTGCATTTCTACCAATGTTTAGAGCAAACATAGGAAAGTTTACTAAATTATTTTATACATAATTATTATTGGTCCAGTAGTCAGAAAACATACTCCTTTCTTTCACCAAAAATTGTGTGTGTGTGTGTGTGTGCGCGCGCGTGCGTGCGTGTGCGCATACGTGTGCATGTGCGTCAAATTGCCAGGATTTAAAAATCAAACTTGTTTCAAGCTTGTTTGGTGGTGGTGGTGTGTGTATGTGGAAATGCAGTTAAGAAACTGGTCTTATTGTTTGATAAGCAGGAATTTTATTTTCTTTTATTTCATTGTCTGTTAAAAAAAAGTCCACCTCCTCTTTTCCTTCTCCCAATTATAACTTCTGTGAGGAGTGATTTGGTCATGTTTTCCATGAGCAAGAGGAGGTCAAACAGTTTTCTGCCTTTGAATTTTTATAGCCATATGCGCTTACATTATTTTTTTAGAATTTTCTTCTTCTTCTTTAATATCCTGGGTGTGTCTGATTCAGGATCCAGCCCTGTGAACAGCTCATAATGGCTCTAATGCCTCAAGCAGCGTAAATCAGACGCATCTTGCTAGATAATAATGTTAAATGCTAATCATTCTTTGCCAAGAAGAAAATTTCTCTTTGTTGTTCTTTTTGAAGTCTGGTTGTGGGAAGAAACAGGGACTTTTGAGACTGGTTTAGCAAAGCCCTGACATATTGTAAATTTGATTTGGGGGGGGGGGGCTTGTCTCCGAGATCTCCCTGCTCAATGTTAAATAGGCTCTCTTTTAGTAGTTGATCCATCTTTAGAATGTGTCTGATATTTTTCAACAGACTGTCGAACTCCCCGCCCCCCCACCCGCTTTCTCTCAAGTGCTGTCAACAGGTCTTGAACACAGCTGTTCAGCAAAAGATCTTTCTCAGCTCAGCTACCTGAGAGGCTGGGGGATTGAAAGCTGGGTCTCTAGGAGGCTATAGACTATATCCTATTTTTGCCAAAGGTGAAGACCAGTGCTGCATGGTTAGAGCAGTATAGCAGATTTGGAAGCTTATTCAGCACAAATGTTTCTTTTTCTTCATAGCACTAAGTGGAGCTTTTGGGGGCTGGGGATCTAGTCTTGCAAAACTAAGGCTCATTGGCCAATGTCTGAATTGTCACCAGAATCCATGTTCAGCTTGCACTGTTTATATATAAAGTTTTTTTTTAAGTTCAGATGAATTTTGATTTTACTGGCCAGAATCTTATTTCCTACATATTCTTGTGTAAGGGAAGTAATGTAAGGGAAGTAATGTACATGTTTTACTGAGTGTGATTAGTCACATGCTCAAGAGTATTAGCAATATCTTGTTAATAAGTAGCAATTTGCCACCAAGACTTTTGGGACTATAAATTAACAATAGGATTCTGCCAAATGTTTATTTAAATCAGGGGTGGCCAATCTACGGCCCAGTGGCCAGACCTGGTCTGCAGCACCATTTGATGTGGCCCGCCGTTGCTGTCACCAGGAGCAGAAGCGTGTTTATATCAGCCATAAAACACACCTGCGGCTGTCGTAAATGCATTTATGACAGCCGGAGACACATTTTAAGACAGTGTTTACAGTGGGAGAAACCACGTAAGCTGCCCAGGGTGTGTGGTCCACTTTACAGCACAAAAAGGTTGGGAACCCCTGATTTAAATAAACCATGGCTGTTTTAATTCATGGGGTTAGTGTGTACACTTTTAAAATTATTCTCTATGTTTTGTTTCATACTATCTATTAGTCTAACCTAGGAACACATATTCATGTACAGAAATATAAATTATACAAATAGATAAACCAGGCAGCATGCCATATGGGTACATAAAAAGAGCCTCCCCGAAGATTGTGGTAATTTTGGGTGTATCCTGGTAACAACAACCTTGTGTTGCAAAAGGAACTGCAAAAGGAACTCACCAAAAGGTGCCTTCATTTTGGCAGTTTCACGTCTGGCCTAGACATGGAAGAAGAAGAAGAAGCATGCCATAAGCTTCCACATTCAAACTGTTGAATGTGACTTAGTGGTGGGCTCCAATTTTTTTTACTACCAAACTGTGGGCATGGTATGGTGTGCATGGCCAGGTGGAAAGCCCTGTGTTGTACCCAAATTAGGACTACAGTAAGGTAAAGGTTTCCCTTGCTTGAAAACCAGTCGTATCTGATTCTAGGGTTCAGTGCTCATCTCTGTTTCAAAGCCGAAGAGCCAGTGCTGTCTGCCTCTGCAGATGTTTCCGTGGTCATGTGGAAGACATGACTAGACACCGGAGCACACACAGAATGCTGTTTACCTTCCCACCAAAGTGGTCCCCATTTATCTACTTGCAATTTTTTTGCTTTCGAACTGCTAGGTTGGCAGGAGAGGATTACAGTACTTTATTTCAAAACCTGGATGGGCGGGGCCAGTCGGAATTTCTGCTACCAGTTCTAACGAACTGGTGCGAACCTGCTGATGCCCACCACTGGATTTACTGTTTTATTGGATTTTCTCCTGGGAGGATTTGAGCAGAACTGCAGCCATAGATATATACAGTACCAATAGTCTGGGAGTACAGCTTGTTGACATCTAGGAACTATGTAGAGGATTGCACTAATAAATTGCAATTGTGTAAATCTTTCTTTATGAGTAAGTTTCATTGAACTACTTGAGGCTTACCTCTCAGTTGATATGCGTAGTATTGCATAATAAAACAGTTTATTCACAGTCAACCCTAGAAATTAACCAATTTCACCTTATCTTTTTTTAGTGTTTCCAAACATTTGATTGTCTTTCAGATAAATCAATTCTGATACCATGGATTTCTTAATTTATATAAAATCTAATTCAACGTAACATCAAAATATAAAAAGAAAGAACAAACTATCACACTGAAAAACTAAGACAATATATGCAAATTCATGTCAAATTCATGTGTTTTTTTTTCTGGCTTGGCTGGAATTCTCCCACAAAATTGTGTAGAAATAATATGATCTGATCAAAGGACTGAAAAGTAAAGCTTTAAGAAGACAATTGGTTCTGTTTAATTCAAATTATAAAATAATCAGTTATCACTACCCAATAGAACTCCTTTTGATATGCTATTAAAGTTAATTTCAGACTTTGCAAGCCAGATTGCAAATTACAGAGTCTTTTTGCAAAATTGGGGAGAACAGGCTTAAGGTAACCCATGGCATTAAAAGGCTTAGCATATTAATATCTATTTGACATTATCAACCATTCAGATGCAAGATTCTGTCATAGGGAATAAAAGACTTCTTTCTCCAACAGGAAACAGTGGCAAAGCAAAAGTGACATTAATTCCCTGTCAGATGAAACCTCTCTTGTTTCAGAGAGATAATGTACATGCAAACGCTGACTGGTGCATTAAAAACATTTTTGTAAAATTCTTCATAATTTTGGGTGCTTACCCATTTAATTTTAGATCACTTTTTACATTTTGTTTTGCTGAGTTCTTTGTGTATGTATATTTATCATAATTAACACTGCAACAATGACATTCACATGAGAGGATAGTTAGATCACAAAGAGTCACAGCAAACAAGAATCCAAACATGTGTTTTTCATTACACATCTATCAAGGTTTCCCCTCGGTACTCATTTATAGTCAGTCTAATCCATGGGGTGCCCAAATTTATTGGGCTGTGGGCTCCTCACATGGTTCAGGGGGCTGGTCACTATGGCCCAGGGGCCGGATCCAGCCCCCAAAACCAATTCATCCAGCCCACGAAGCCCTCATTCCTCCTGGAAGCGGAAATAAAATGCGCCCATAGGGGCGCATTTTACTTCCGCTTCCAGGAGCGACGAGGTTGGTGTCGGGGGCCGGATCCAGCCCCTGGGCTGTAGTTTGAGCACCCCTGGTCTAACCCAATGTTGCATTAGACAAACAAAAATATCTGGTGGTGGTGGTGGTGGTGTTGCTATTCAAAAGACTTTAACTCTCACATTAAAAAGAAACCCATATCTACTTGCTATGCTTTCTGTATCAGAGCTGTCACTGCAAATTTATCTTTCTGACTGTGAAATTTCGATCCCTCACTAATTTTTGTTTATGCAAATATTATTATTTTTTGCAGACCCACTCCTACACATTTTTATTGTCAATCATTATAATTTTTCCTTTTCAGTTAATGTTTCAAAAGAAGGGAAATAACCATTTAAGGGAGATAAGCTCTTCTATAACAAAAGAGAGAACTAAGTTTAAATGAGGCAGAGTTCATCAAAGAAGCTTGTAATCCCTATTATGTCTGGGTATTCCTCCAGTCACTTCACAAAATGTCCTTCTAGAAACACTCAAAATACTGCTCTTGCCTTTCCTAATTTAGTGCATTAGTCATCTCGGTATAACTTAAAGCCCAGTTAACTTAATACAATAATTTGAATTTGTCATGTTTGGGTCATTCATACAGTGTGTATTAAAACATCCTTTTAAAACTAAATTTCCTTTCTTGAAGTTTCCATGAGTCACATTAATATATTTCAAGTAATATTTAGAGTATACCTCTACTGAATTTAGTTGTGCACACAAATATAATAGTAAGATAACTGTATTATTGATAAAAATGAACAACAAAAATTAAAAGATTTGGGTGCTTTCCTGCCAACATGAACTTATTTACCTTCAGAGGAAAACAAATCATCTGCTAATTAGAAGATAGCTTTTTAACTTGTAACAATCCTGATATGTTTACTTTTTTAAAAAAAAAATCTGAATAATTCCCATGGAATCTCCAAATGGTTCTAATACACATCATAGAACTAAAAGTATTTTTTAAAATTCTTTTGGAATATTTCACTTGAGAAAAAAGTAAAGCTGTACAATACAGAGCTATACAAGTGTCATTTTTTTACAGTAGCAAAAGCCCATGATTTCAGCTTACCGGTCACCCGTTGTAATTCATAGAAAATAAAAGGTTGTATCCAGTTGCATGGGCTGAAGCAGAGGATTTTTATTCATTTATTTATTACAATTTATGCATTTTCTGCAAAGCCCTCATTTACTGCTCACATCTCCTCTCAATGCTCCCTGTATGCTGGTGGGGACATAGAAGGCTGTGGTGTATTGCCAAAAGTTATCCCGTCTTGTTTTGCTAGTGAACGTCTTCTTTCAGTATTTTGTAGCCACAAGTGGATAAGAACATAACATAAGAACATAAGAACAGCCTTGCTGGAACAGGCCACAGCCCATCCAGTCCAGCATTCTGTCTCACACAGTGGCTCACCATTTCCTTCAGGGTATTCCCAAGGAGATGCCTTCACCTGCTTAGGATTCCCTGGAAATGGCATTGAGAGATATCCTGCCTATCTCTCCAACCCGGAGGTTGTCCTTAGGTAGCCATAATTATAGCCATTGATAGCCTTGTCCTCCATGAACTTGTCTAATCCTTTCTTAAAGCTGTCAAGACTGACAGCTGTCACCACTTCTTCTGGCAGGGAGTTCCATAGACCAGTAATCCTCTGGGTGAAAAAGTACTTTCTCTTATTTGTTTGAGAACTAGTACCCAAAAGTTTCATGGAGTGTCCCCTAGTTCTAGTGTTGTGCGATAGGGAAAACAGTTTTTCCTTATCCACTTTGTCCACACCGTGCATGATTTTATAAACTTCAATCAGGTCACCTCTTAGACGCCGTCGTTCAAGAGTGAAAAGGCCCAACCGTTGCAGCCTCAGATGGTAAGGAAGGTGTTCCAGTCCCCTAATCATTCTGGTTGCCCTCCTCTGTACTTTCTCCAACTCCATAATATCCTTCTGGAGGTATGGCGACCAGAACTGTACACAGTATTCCAGATGGGGCCTCACCATAGATTTATAAAGAGGCAAAATGACACTTGCTGACTTATTTTCTATACCCTTCCTAATGATCCCTAACATTGAGTTTGCTTTTTTCACTGCTGAGGCACACTGGGTTGACACCTTCATTGAGCTGTCCACCAGGACACCAAGGTCCCTTTCCTGGTTTGTCGCAGGGAGTTCAGACCCCATCAGTTTATAAATGTAATTGGGGTTTTTTGCCCCAACATGCATCACTCTGCACTTACTGATGTTGAAGCTCATTTGCCACTGTTTTGCCCACTCCCCCAGTGTCAAGAGATCCCTCTGGAGCTCTTCACAATCTCTCACAGTTTTCACTACCCTGTATAATTTAGTGTCGTCAGCAAATTTGGCTACCTTGCTTTTTACTCCTACCTCTAGATCATTTATGAAGAGGTTGAAAAGCAGGGGTCCCAGTACTGAACCTTGGGGGACCCCACTCTTTACTTCCCTCCACTTGGAGAAGTGTCCATTTAGTGCTACCCTCTGTTTCCTGTCCCTTAGCCAGTTGCTGATCCAGGACAAGACCTGTCCCTTTATTCCATGACTGGTAAGTTTATTCAAGAGCCTTTGGTGTGGGACCTTGTCAAAAGCCTTCTGAAAGTCCAGATAAACAATGTCAACTGGATCCCCCTTATCCACATGCTTGTTGACACTCTCAAAAAATTCCAACAGATTAGTGAGGCATGATTTGCCCTTGCAAAAGCCATGTTGGCTCTCCTTTAGCAGCGCCTCCTCTTCTATGTACCTATTAATTCTATCTTTTAGGATGGTTTCCATCACTTTACCTGGGACACATGTCAAACTGACAGGCCGGTAATTTCCTGGATCACCCCTGGATCCTTTTTTGAAAATTGGTGTTACATTCGCTACCTTCCAGTCATCAGGCACAAAGCCTGATTTGAGGGAAAGATTATATATTTTGGCTAGGATATCAGCAATTTCATCTTTAAGTTCCCTGAGAACTCGTGGATGGATGCCATCTGATCCTGGGGATTTGTTAGTGTTTAGCTTAACAAGACATGCAAGGACCTCCTCCCTGGTTATTTCTATCTTGCTTAATTCTTCGGTTTCCCTCCCTATGAAGATAGGTTCTGTTTTGGGCATGTGGTCTCTATCTTCTTCAGTGAATACTGAAGCAAAGAATTCATTGAGTCTCTCTGCAATCTCTGTTTCCTCTTTAATAACCCCTTGCCTTCCATCCACATAGTCTGATTAATAATCATGCTTTCCTGTTGGATTGGGGCCGTGAGGAGGCCCCTAGGATCCCGGAGGAGACTGGTCAAAGGAACGACACGAGGCAAGATGGAGCGAAGACCAGTGATTTATTGAGGGAAAATCATCAGTATATATTATGCTCAAGGCTGCGTGTGGTAGAATGGTCATCTGACAGAAAATCACATCACCCATTTACCCGGGTTAATTGAGAACCTCTCTTGGGAAGTTAATTAACTTGGGCAAACATTGACAGGGGAAACACCATTGTCTAGGGCTTAGACCGGGGTAAATATGGCCACTATTTGCGCCAGGGATTATGCTAAGCTTGGAGATGAGTGATTACCTTAATGGGTAACAGAGTCTAGAGGAATGCCTCCTCAGCGAAACCGTCGGTCAGGTCATAATTGGGTGAATCAAACCCTATTATTAATCCACCCCCCTTAATTTCTCTGCCCGCAGAGCCCGCGGGCCAGGAGCGTTCTCACTGAAGTGGCCTCTGCGCGGGCCGTTCCATGCCATTGGGGCATGGGGAATCCACATCTCCCCTTTTCGTTTTACTTAAGAGCCTGACTGGCGACTCCGCGTAAGAGGGGCACCAGCTGATGAGCGGGAATGACGCTTCGGGGTTTCCTCCATGGGGGACATCTCGATAGCAGTGAGGGAATACATTGCACGAAACAACACACTGTTGTGCCCAGTATTGCCACCCCCACAATCACTTTGAGTGTCGTCTGAAGCCATCCCCATGAGAACCAGGAGAGCTCAAGAGGAGACGCCGCTGGAGCCCCACCGAAGCCGCCACGCTGCCTCTTCCCGGGGCCCACGCCATTCGGCCCGGGAATGGGAGGCAGGTGCGTCCCCCCGCCCTCCGAGCCCTGCCTGCTGGGAGAGCTCAAGAGGAGACGCCGCTGGAGCCCCGCCGAAGCCGCCACGCTGCCTCTTCCCGGGGCCCACGCCATTCGGCCCGGGAATGGGAGGCAGGTGCGTCCCCCCGCCCTCCGAGCCCTGCCTGCTGGGAGAGCTCAAGAGGAGACGCCGCTGGAGCCCCGCCGAAGCCGCCGCGCTGCCTCTTCCCGGGGCCCACGCCATTTGGCCCGGGAATGGGAGGCAGGAGCAGACAACGCTGGAAACGATGATGACGACGCCGTCACCGCAGCTGCCACGCAGGGCTGTCCCTCCCCGCCCCCTGCCACCAGGTGGGGAGGTTGGAGAGGCCCCTGGGCCAAGGGAGCCAGAAACGCCCGGGCCGAGGGAGCCGGAGCCGAAGACGCCGCAGCCATTGTGCGAAGTTGTCCCTCCCCGCCCCCTGCCACCAGGCGGGGAGGTTTAAAGGGCTCACAGGTCAAGGGACCCGAAGACGACGACGACGTCGTTGCCGCCGCAGCCGCCGCGCAGGGCCCCCCCTCCCCGCCCCCTGCCATCGGGCCGGGAGTTTAGGAGGGCCCCCCGTGGCATGGGGGAGACGAAGACGTCGCTGTGGAGGCTGCCTCAGTGCACAGACGTCTCCCCCAGCTCCCTGTCTCCGTCCTCCCTGCCTGGGGGGAAGAAAAAGGAGATGTCGATGACAGGACTCGCTAGCGCTTCCTGTGCGTTTTGGGAGCCCATGCTTGTTGCTGGATTTGGGGGGGGTGGCGGATGGGGAGGGAAGAGAGATTGTTGGTCCTGCCAGCCAGGAAGGAGGGGCAGCATTCTATCTGGGGAGGTTCTGGAGAATCATATAGGTGTTGTGACGGGCATGGGACGGTATGGCGGGTACCGTGGGGCGGGCCGCACTCGGGGAATGCGGGTCCGATGTTTAAAGGCGGTCCCTCAGTCCAGCCCTGCAGGTACATCTCTGGGCCCTGAGCAGCAGATCCGGAGTGACCCCGCCCTTAGGCTGCTGCTGGTGAATGCCAGATCGGTTTGTAATAAGGCCCCCCTGATTCAAGATGCCATCCAGGAAGGGCTGGCCGACCTGGCATGCATCACTGAAACCTGGCTGACTCCTGAAGATGGAGTACCTCTGGCGGACATGTGTCCAGCTGGGTTCGGTATCTGGCACCAGCCTAGAGGTGAGGGGAGGGGCGGTGGTGTTGCCATTGTTGCCAGGGAGTCTTTTGGAGTTGCTAGGGCCACTGCTCCACAAGTGGCTGGTTGTGAGGCCCTGCTTCTACGGCTGGGCCCCAAGGGTCAGTTGGGGATCTTACTCCTGTACCTGCCCCCTTGCAGGGTAAGGGATGCCCTGCCTGAGCTCCTCGAGGCCGCCTCGATGCTGGCGTTGGAGTTCCCGAGGCTTATGGTTCTGGGGGACTTCAACTTGCCATCGCTGGGGATGGCTTCTGAGGTGGCAAGGGAGTTCATGGCTTCCATGGCAGCCATGGGCCTGACTCAGGTAGTCCGGGGTCCGACCAGGGGCAGTGGTCACATGCCAGACTTAGTTTTCTTGTCGGAGCAGTGGCAGAGTGATCTGAGACTACAGGATTTAGTCATCTCACCTGTGCCATGGTCAGATCACTATCTGGTGACTCTTGACTTTCTGGGGGCGACACTTCATCGTAGGGAGGCAGGACCTATTAAAATGGTCCGCCCTCGGCGACTAATGGATCCAGACGGATTCCAGAGGGAACTGGGGGATGTTCCTCTGGATCGGCTACACGATTCACCCGAGGTACTCGTCGACCTGTGGTATAGGACGACAACAGTAGCCTTGGATGAAATCGCGCCACTGCGGCCTCTCCGCGCCCGTGGGGTTAGGTCATCTCCGTGGTTCACAGATGAACTGCGTGAACTCAAATGGGCAAAGAGACGCCTAGAGCGCCGCTGGGTGAAGACCCAGGATGACTCCGATTGGACACTAGCTAGAGCTGCTATTAGGGCCTACCTAGTGGCGATGGGGGTGGTGAGGCGGCAATACTTCACCGCCCTCATTGCCTCCGCTGATAATCGCCCAGCCGCTCTGTTCCGGGTAACCAGGTCCCTCCTCGGTAGGGGGAGATCGGTGCCCGGTTGGCAGGGTTCGGCTGAGGACTTTGCTGACCATCTGGTGGAGAAAATCGATCGGATTCGTTCAGGATTGAACCCTGGCGTGGATGGGGAGGGTCGGGGAGGTGCCGGGGCACAGTCTTGCTATACTATCTGGGATCAGTTTGATCCTGTTGTCCCTGATGAAGTGGACAGGCTCCTTGCAGCTGTTCGTGCCACTACATGTCCTTTGGACCCCTGTCCCACTTGGTTGGTGAAAGCCTCCAAGGGGGTAACAGGTGGCTGGGTTGGGGGGATAATAAATGCTTCATTACGGGAGGGGGTATTTCCTGCACAGCTAAAACATGCTTTGGTGCGACCCCTCCTGAAGAAAATGTCCCTCGACCCAGCTGTCCTTAACAACTACAGGCCGGTTTCCAACCTGCCCTTTCTGGGTAAGGTTTTGGAGAAGGCGGTGGCGCGCCAGCTGCAGAGTGTCCTGGAGGAAGCGGATTATCTAGACCCCTTTCAATCAGGGTTCAGGCCCGGGTATGGAATGGAGACGGCATTGGTCGCACTAATGGATGATCTCTGGCGGGAGCGGGACGGGGGTTGTCCATCCGTCCTTGCTCTTCTTGACCTCTCAGCGGCCTTCGATACCATCGACCACGGTATCCTTCCGGAACGGCTCGAAGGACTGGGGATCCAGGGCACTGTGTTGTCCTGGTTTTCCTCTTTTCTGGAGGGCCGTACCCAGTCGGTGTGGTTAGAGAGTGAGAGGTCCAGCCCTAGGCCCCTCAAGTATGGGGTGCCTCAGGGCTCTGTGCTCTCTCCTCTCTTATTTAACATCTACATGAAGCCACTGGGTGAGATCATTCGTTCCCACGGGGTGCGGTACCATCATTACGCGGATGATACGCAGCTGTACATCTCGGCCCGTGG
Source organism: Bradypodion pumilum (assembly GCA_035047305.1). Lineage (NCBI taxonomy): Eukaryota > Metazoa > Chordata > Lepidosauria > Squamata > Chamaeleonidae > Bradypodion > Bradypodion pumilum. The sequence goes on along the minus strand of JAWDJD010000002.1, from coordinate 36,538,725 downwards.
GAACCCCAGTGATGCTGTTGAAATCCTATCCGGATGCCTGGAGGCCATTGGGGTCTGGATGGGGGTCAATGGGCTTCGGCTGAATCCCAGCAAGACAGAGTGGCTGTGGATAGGGGGGCCCGTGTTATCCAGGGAGTTACCACCTTTGGTACTGGATGGGGCTGTTTTGCCCCAGACAGACCCAGTGCGCAACTTGGGGGTCCTTCTGGACTCACGGCTGCTGCTAGAAGAACATGTAGCGGCTGTGGCCAGGAGGGCTTTTGCCCAACTTCGGGTGATTCGCCAATTGCGCACGCTCCTGGACCGGGGCTCCTTGCTTATGGTCACCCATGCCCTGGTTACTTCCCGACTAGATTATTGTAATGCGCTCTACATGGGGCTGCCCTTGACGACCATTCGGAGGCTGCAGCTGGTCCAGAATGCGGCGGCCCGGGTGGTGATGGGGTGTGGGCGATATGCCCATGCCTCCCCGCTACTTCGGGAGCTGCACTGGTTACCAGTTTGTCTCCGGGTGCAATTTAAGGTGCTGGTTTTGACCTTTAAAGCCCTATATGGCAGAGGGCCAGGATACCTTAGAGACCGCATCGTCCCAAGAGTGTCTGCCAGTTCAACCAGAGCGGACCGGAGGGGCTCTCTAATAGTGCCATCAACTAGGGGTGCGCATCTGTCCAGCACCTGAAGGAGGGCCTTCTCCGTGTCCGCACCAACTCTCTGGAACCTCCTGCCAATAGACCTAAGACTCCAAAGTGAACTGCTGCCCTTCAGGAAAGGAGTGAAGACCTGGCTGGCAGGGCAGGTGTGGGGCCCGAATGGGACTCTGGTGCCCGCCTGCTGGCTTTTATAAGAACTCTCTCTTCTTTCCTTTTGTATAGCAGATGGATGGGGTTGGGTGGGATATGGGTTTTTAAATGGGGTGGGATGTGGGTTTTATAATGTTTTATAATGTTTTTATGTATTTTTAGAATTGTTGTAATGCCGCCCTGAGTCGGGTTCTGCCTGAGTGGGCGGCATATACAAATATGACTATAAATAAATAAAAAATAAATAAACCACGACCACAAGGAATCCCACCACCCCCATGAAGCATCCTCCTTGATGTTCTTAACTAGGGTGTGGAGGTTCGTGAGCTGGCTCCGTGCTTTACGGGAGTTATCAGTGAAATTAAAGCAACACATGCCATGGACAGACTCGCAACCCAAATGATGTCGATAGCTGCTCGATTGTCTAGGATGGCATGGCGAAGCTCTGCCTGCTCCTGGTTGAGCAGCGCTATCGCCGAGGAGGTATGGTTAATGGCTTTTGCTAATCCGCAAGCCAATTGACCAATTCATTCTCCGAGCATTGCCTATGGCTAAGCCTGACACGCTGAATATACTGACTGCTGCCTGGCTTTTCAGAACTGTGGGTCTGAATCCAGACTGCTTTCTGTAGCAAGGCAAGATAATGAGATGTGTCATTGATACTGCGACCTGGGGTGATTCTAAGCTATCTCTGCAACTTCTGGCGTTGTGCAAATGTCTTTCTAGCACCTATGGAGAGGTGTGAAAATAAGCTGGGGATTACCGGCTGCCGGGTGCTCAATCTTTCCAAGCAATGGGCCGGTGCAAACATGGGCCGGTCTGGCTTCCTTTGGTGGAAGCTGGCCGTTATTAACAACATACAGAAATTCAAGTGTCCCTTGCAAATCCCAACTGGAGCATTGTACAAGGCATGTATAAATAAGAGCAACTACAGATAATAACAGCAATAAAAGACATTCAGCAGCTTTTCGAAGGATGAGGCTTCTCTTCTTGGTGGGGTTTCATGTGTAGCTTGAGCTTGGAGAAGTCTTGTTTTGGGGAAAAGCACGGTCCTTAGAAGTAGCACTGAGTATGCAAAATGTTCATAGGAATGTCTTTGGAGATGTAAGTCATAAAGGAAGACGGACAGCTGATGACATCCAGGACAGTGACTGGCGCCCGATTCTGGCCTCTGGGACCTGCATGGGGAAGAGACTTGTTTGGGAGATAAAAATTCTGAAAAAGTTAGTTAGTTTTTGCACTTTATAGGATAGCGATTGCTATGCAATTATGGGATGTTGTTCCCCCCCTTTCTGTTTGTTTGTCAATGTAGGACTTAAGTATCCGATAGACCCGTTCCACAATCGCTTGCCCCTGCGGATTGTACGGAACGCCAAAAGGTGTGCTTAATATCCCAGGTGGCCCTGAAGGTGGCCAGCTGCCTGGAGCTATAAGCTGGGGCGTCATCGGACTTCGTGTTCCGAGGTTCGCCCTTGGCCGTGGGAAAGGAGATGCTGCTCCACACGGGGAGCCGTTTCTCCCTTCTGTGCTGTTACCCAAACAAACTGTGGGAAGGTATTAATGCAAACGTGCATGTACTGCCATTTGCCAAAATGTGGGGCATGTGTGACGTCCATTTGCCACACCTGGATGGCCTCTGTCCCTCGTGGGTTGACCCCCCACGAGGGCCCCCCCCGGTGCCCCTGCACGATGCTGACAAGAGCGAACTGTGCCTTGGGCTTTGGAAAGTGGCAGGTTGAACTGCCTTGCAAGTGCTTGGCATTCTAATGAAAGAATGCATGACTCTGAAATGGAGTTGTGAGGAACAAACTTAGCAAGTTTTTGTCTGTCGCGGGAGTGATGTATGCTCCCGGTAGACTGTGAAGCAAATTCCTGTACTGGCTGTCAGTAATTATGTTGAAGCGTTCTTTGGCAAGGGTGCACAAAGCGAGGTTCACGGCTGCCAACTCTGCCCGCTTGCGGAAGAGTCAGGAGCGTGCGCCAAGCTTGGTCTTCTTGCCAAGTAAGAACCTAATATGTGCGACCCCCATAAGTGAAAACTGTCCTAGCCCCCCGAAGAGGAACCAGTGACATCAATTCACACAAAGTGACTGTCTGCGTTTGAAGCGAGACGAGTCTGGGGTCTTATGGCAAACCTTGGCGCATGAAGCGCCAGGCTTCCCTTGGGTAAATTTCTCATGAAGGCCCCCCTGCGCACATCCACCCATGGTGTGCGTGCACACTTTTAGAAGGGTGCCAGATGCTGGCTTAGCCTTTTGCCTGTGCTTAGACTAGCAGCAAAAAGGGAAGGGGTGGCCTGAAAATGCCTGTATCTGATTGGAAGTGTGACCTGACTGCACTCTTAAAATGGTCCTAGGCAGTCCTGGCTAATGAGTGGCACTCCGCACATTCTCAGGAGCTCAGGGACTAATCCTTCCTCTGTGCTCTGGAGTTTGCGAAATGTGTCTGCTCATTAGAGAGGGTGCTGTGGGCTGGCCAGGTGCCATACTTAAAATGACCGACTAAGACTTATCAAAAACAAGCCAACTATGACGTGCCAGCTGTAAGGAAATAATACACAAAAATGAAAAGACACACAAGTTAAACATTTCCAGCAGGGAGTTCCACTGGCGAAAGGAGGAAAAGAGGAAAGGCAAGTCAGAAGTTAGCACAATGAGAATGCAACAACCCTTATCAATCAGATTAGGTCAGGTAATTAAGACCACCGGCTCTTCCTGTAAAGAAATCACTACCAGTAATTAACTCAGGAGCCTGTGAAAGGAAGCAACTTAAGACTTAGAAAGAAACAAATTGGTTATTTTTAAGGCCTGGAGAGGATTTTTGTTCCTGTAAAAAGGTAAGCATTTTCTGAATATACAGAGCGCAAGAATGTTTGCGTGCTTTTTCCTGTGAAAGGGGTACAATGAGTGAGTTACTTTGCACAGATTAAAGTCAAAATACCAGAACAGTATCTTTCCTAAGAGAATGAAGGAGAGTTAGAACAATTCTCAACCTGCGGCCAGATGTGGGCAAGTGGGCCGGAGGCAGCCCACGTTGCTCTGCCACTACCTCCACCAAGCCAAGAAGGGCTGTGTGGCGAAGGAAGGGCAGGATGACTGTCCGGACCCCCAGAGCTGCCTGAGGCCCCGGAACTTGGCCCCTGACTTTAAAGGGTTGAGAACCGAGGTTACAAGATGATAACACAGTATACACATGAAGACAATGCAATTCTCTCACTCCTAGTGAGACGTTAAGAGACGTTCAGACACCTTAAAACACAGAGATGGGGGTTTGAGGAACACAGACGTAGGGAGGGGCCCCATAGTTTACGATTTAGTGAGGAAAACTCATAGAAGTGATTTTTGTTTTCAGATCGCGCTTCTGAAAAGAAAAATCTGTTTTCCTGAGTGGCAAGGATTGCAAAACCGGTTTCCAAGAGTGGCTTAATCCTTTGACAAAGAAAAAAGTCTCAAGGGAAGAAGGGGGGTCACCCTGCCCTATTGTAGGTTAGGATCCCCCCCCTCCTGCTTTCGCCGCCCTTAAGCTGCTAAGCAGGCAAGGCAAAGGGTTTTGTTCATCATGCTTTCTCAAACTTTAAATAGTTCCTGCCCATGAGCAGAGTGCAAACTGTTTAACACATATTTTACAGTGACATTACCATGCAGTTACACACAAGGAACACTTTTCCAATCACACTGTGGTCATAGAGACAAGGCTTTTGCAATCATACACAGTTCTTGCAGTCATACATTCAGTGGTGCACCACGCATACACACATTTATTCACGCATTTGCACATTCCTCCCCTGATCTGCAGTGTTCTATCCTACACATGAGGAGATAACTTATACACAGCTGGCTATCACAGCCATCTGGGTGCTTCTACTTAGGGGTGAGTTTCTCTGGGCTACTCCCAAGGTGAGACCAGCAGATTCTGCCTGTGCCTTGGGGGAACTCGGGGTACTATTGCTGGGATGGTTCTTCTGGCATAGCCAGGGCGATGGCTGCCTCCTCTCTAGCCTGGGCCAGATGCATGCCTGAGGGCCGGACTCGCGGATCTTGGTGCTGCCTCCTTTCCAGTGCCAGCGTGGCAACCATTTGAAGATCTGCCTGGTCTAGATTGGCATTCTCTTCTAAGGTGCCTCATCTTTCCACACTGGAAGCAGGCGCCTTGGGGTTTTGGCACTGCTCTGCGCCTGAGTGTGGCAATGGGTCTGTTCTGGAGCCCTGCGTGGCCAGGGGCCGTGCAGGTTTCCGTGAGCAGTGGGCGCTGAGCAGCCCTGCTTGAGCGTGTGTCTGCCTTCAGATAGGCTGAACACAGCAGTTGGGCGCTAGCTAATTGTGCCACTGGCCATTTCCCCGTGAATGGATCTTCCTCACCTCTGCGCTGAATGGAGTTCTTAATTGGCAGGGAACTTTTAACTGTCAGAGAAGCGCCAGGGCCTCTCATGCCATGAATTCCTTCAGTGACGTCTGCAGCTGTCACTGAGGGAATGCTCCCTACACTGCCCTGCTTAAGCTGAAATGACGGATAGAGACTCCTTGGGGCTGATGGTTCTGACTGCGCTGGGGGTTTCTGGGTCTCTATCTGGACTGGGTCATCCTCTACTGAGAGTTTCCTACATTTGCTCCATGTGCGAATTATGCCCTCTGGAGCTTTTGGGGGTTGCTGAATGCAGACTCCTATCTGATCCCAGAGCTGAAGGGTTAACGTACCTACTTCTGGGTAAAGCAGGCAGTGTTCCCTTAGGTACACCAAAAGTCTCGCTAGTTCTCCGCTGTGAAACCGTAACTGAAACACCCTGGCCAGGATTCTGAACTCCTCTTCATGAGTTCTTTGGCTAGCGGACGGACGTTGCCGCTGAGGGCAAGTCCCCATATTACCTGCGAAGGGTCCTCCGAAGTTTCCTCCTCGGGACGAGTCGACGCATCTCGGGCAAGTAATAGGTTTTGGCGACGATTCTCTGGGTAGAGCTCAGAGCGTGGCCCCGTGCCACGGGCCCTCGGTGGCCTCTGCACTGTCAGGGGTTCACAGCTGACCCTGAGGGGAACGCGTTTTTCCATAACCGCAACGCCTCCGCGAAAGTCGGGAGCAAGCTGTAGGATGCCTCTTCTGTAATGCCTCGCCACTTGGGCCATCTTCCCGATCGGCTGGCTTACCGACCGGGCTGCCGCGCTGTCCTCCGGGACGATCGGACGTGGTTCAAGTGCAGAACCGGACCGTGTGATCGCTTACTCTCGAGTAGATCACGTCAGGGTCACCAGATGTTGGATTGGGGCCGTGAGGAGGCCCTTAGGATCCCGGAGGAGACTGGTCAAAGGAACGACACGAGGCAAGATGGAGCGAAGACCAGTGATTTATTGAGGGAAAATCATCAGTATATATTATGCTCAAGGCTGCGTGTGGTAGAATGGTCATCTGACAGAAAATCACATCACCCATTTACCCGGGTTAATTGAGAACCTCTCTTGGGGAAGTTAATTAACTTGGGCAAACATTGACAGGGGAAACACCATTGTCTAGGGCTTAGACCGGGGTAAATATGGCCACTATTTGCGCCAGGGATTATGCTAAGCTTGGAGATGAGTGATTACCTTAATGGGTAACAGAGTCTAGAGGAATGCCTCCTCAGCGGAACCGTCGGTCAGGTCATAATTGGGTGAATCAAACCCTATTATTAATCCACCCCCCTTAATTTCTCTGCCCACAGAGCCCACGGGCCAGGAGCGTTCTCACTGAAGGGGCCTCTGCGCGGGCCATTCCATGCCATTGGGGTATGGGGAATCCACACTTTCCCTCTCTTAGATGCACACTTTAATCTTGCATTTTGCATTTTGATTTAACCATCAAAGCATTAGAAGGAGACTGAGATTTGGGATGGTGGCAATGAAGGATTACAAGTGTGAGAGTGTGTCGTTGGAGACTAAGGCCAAAATCATCCATACTGTTGTATTTCCAATTATTGTGTAAAAGCTGACATTGAAATAAGCCAGTAAAAAAAAAAGGGGGGGGGGTTACATTATTTGAAATCTATATCTCTAAAATCAAGGACCTGCACCCCCTGCCCGGACAATGCTGGCCCTGCCTACCTTGCACTCCCAGAGTGGCCGGCATGGGGTACTGGAAGCGCAGTCCAGGAGCCTTGGGCCCAAAAAGGTTCTGCAAAGAGGATGTCCCCAGCGCCTGGGGGCATGTCGCAGAGGCCTAGACTGTGCATGCCCAGACTGGCGGTGCGCAGGCATGGTGCGCGCTGCCCCACAAGGCACCGGGGACAGTGCAGGGCCATATATCTGACCTTGCGCCCGCCCCCGGAAGCCAGAACTGATGAGGAGGACACCGCCACCATGCCGAGGATCTGGGTGCCGGAGGGAGGAGGAAGAGGAGATGCTGCCTCCGCTGCTGCCAGTGCTGGCCACCTCCTGGAGAGGGCCGGGAGAGGCCTCCACCTTGCCTTCTCTGGGAGACCTGGGCCGCTCTGTACCGCCCAGGCTTGCCGGAGAAGGCAAGGCCCTTCTCCGGGAGGCTTCGGGCGGCTGGGATGCCCAGCACACTCGAACACAAACCCTGGGAGGTAGGACAGGGCCCCCTGGACCACGCCCATGTGAAGCAGGGCACCCCTGCAAGTATGGTGCTGAAGGAGCGGATTGCACGATACCATGGACCACCAGAAGGACAGAACAACTGGATTCTAGACATAGTTGTCAACTATCCCGTATTGGCTGGGAAACTCCCATATTTTACCCTCTTTCCCGCTGTATTCCTGTATTAGTTAGACTGCAATGCCCTAATGCCACCACTGGAGGGCTGCGCAGTGTAAGCATAGCTGTCAAGTATCCCGTATTGGCTGGGAAATTTCCCTTATTTTCAAATCCAAAACTTGACAGGTATGATTCTAGATCCCATCAAGCCTGAACTCTCAATAGAATCTAAAATGATAAAACTGAGGCTGTTATGCTTTGGGAACAGTATGAGAAGACAGAACTTGCTGGAAAAGACAATAATCCTAGGAAAAGAAGACCAAATGTAGGACGGTTTGACTCCTAAGGAACCACTGCCTTCAGTTTGCAATAGCTGAGCCAAATGGTGAATGACCTGACATTTTGAAGGTCACTCATTCATAAGTTGACAATTTGACGGCATATAGCAACAGCAATCATGATTGTTCCATGGAAACATAACTATTTACAGCATTCACAACAGGATTTAGATAAGAAGTTGCAGCTGTATAGTACCGCATTAAAGGTTCTCAGGGAAGAAAAAAGCAAAATGATTACTTCCTATTTATAAATTGTATAGTTAGATGTTCTTGAGTTTGGCAGTGGCTCTTTAGACTAGGGGTGCCCAAACTATGGCCCATGGGCCGGATGTGGCCCCCTGAACCACATAATTGGCCCACAGCCTGAAAGGTTTGGGCACCCCTGCTCTAGACTGAGGTTCAAAGAGGATACTTTCCCAGCCCTCCAACGAGAGGTGCCAATGAGCCTAAAGGTTTCATATGTTACATTTTTGGATGAGATCCTCTCCTGGCATGGGCTGTGGCTTGTGATGCTAGTTCTGAGAGTTTTAGTTTAAAAAAATTATGTCTTCCAAACTCTACAATGACCAGTCTGAGTAGCGAACATGTAACAGCCCTATGGCTATACAATGGAAGATCATATTAAATGGAAGAAGTTGCCTGTACAAGCAGATTCAGAATACTAGAATAAAGGTGTTTACTTCTCAAGCCACTTAGAAATCCAGTCATGCAGCAAAAGCATGGTAGCTTTTAAGTTAAGGCAGCTGTAATAGTTATAGTTTCCTTACAGAAATAAATCAGTTTAATTACAAACAACTTAGTACTTGGAAATTACTTTTTCTGGATTAAAACTTCAGGAATTGCTAGTTGCCATTTAGCTGTAAGTTTCTGGGAGGTGTTGTCCAGAAACATGTATTTGCTAAGCTCTAGTTCTACTGATAAAATGAGCAATTATAAAAACTTAAGTTAGAGAATATTGTTTTTAAATGAATATGTGTTTGTGGGAAAATATGTCAGCAAAATGGGGTCATGTGCATACATGCTCATTTATATCTATATTTGTGTGACAGACAGACACACAGTCAGACAAAACCTTTAGGAGGATATTATTATTGGTCCAGTTCAAGGTGCAGCAATTACAAAATGCAGGGAGAATTGCATAACAATGCCCACTTACACATTTTTTGTCCTTAAATTTAATTGATAAGGAGTGGAATTGGTAAAACCATTCCTTAAATATTTCATTTACCTTGAAAGAGTCACTATAAATCAGTTCCAACCTGACAGTTCATAATTAACTAACTAGTGCCTAACATTTTTTCTCCTTTGAATTTCGCATTCAAAATTTACTAAGGGAAACGTTGATTTTATTTAGTCAAAAACTAATGGCAAATATTAGATTTAACAACAAAACCAAGGATTTTATATGTTGAATAAGTATTTAACTTTCTTAGATTCTACTAAATATGTAGGAATGATGGTATTAAAATTAATAAGGTGTGTTCTTTTATAACAGATGTTATGCTCTTCCAGTTAGAGTTTGCTTAGATATAATCTACTCCTCCAAGGTCTCTAAAAAGAGGCAGAAGAAGAGGGGAGAAACCCTGATTTGGATCCTAACGTTATTGTGATTTGTCTGTCAGTTGAGTGGACTCAAAATCTTTCATCACAATTAGCGCTTCAGTATCCAGATTTCCTTCTCCTTGAATGCTCACAAAGTTTTGCAGGGATGCCTATTCAATGTGAAGACCTGGAACAAGAGGATGGATTCAATAGCAACCCAAATTGTGAATGAATGGTATTCCCAGGCTATTGTGCTGGCGAGTCACATGTGGGGAGGTAATAACAGGGTATTATAGTCTTTCTTAATGTCTCATCTACATATTGGTCTCATGGGACCTGAAGTCTTTTGAGCCAAAGCTTTCCAAAATAAGAGCTAAGAGGTATAGATTTCCCAGGACTGCCAGCATGAACATCAGTCATCTGAAAGATGTTGTGCATCTAAGGAAGTGGATTTTGAGTCACAAAAGCTCACACAGAAACAAATCTCTTACTTCTTAAGGTGCCACTACCTCCCCTCTCTATCTTTCCCCCAATATGTAGAAATATGTAAAATCACATTGATATCTCATTCCTTCTCTCTCTCACCACTGCTCTCTAATGCTTTGAATATTTTGGGATAACAGAAAGCATTGGTCAAGATTTAAATGCATTTGTACAATTAGAAACACTTGATCTAAACCTCCTTTTAAAATCTTTTTAATGCTGAATGCTGTTTGTTTGGGTAACATGCGGTTTTGTTTTTGTGGCGCATGAGCTCTCAAGCTCTCAGGTTAACTAACACATTACAAAAATTCTTCCATGGAAAAAATATTAGAAGCACTTCAGTAGTTTTTCTGTCACTCTGAGGGCTTTGAAAAATTACCCACCAGTTTTCATCCTCCTCCTTACCCCCACCACACCCTAGTTTTCCATAACCTACTACCGATGCACCTTTTTTCAGGCCTGGATTTTTTTTGGAGGGTGGGGGAGATGTAGTGGTTTTTAGATGCAAAGAGTGCATTAATCTTTAGGGGGCAAAATGTAATAGTTTTGTGTGGGGATAAGATTGCTGTAATTTGCTTGTTTGTTTTACAGAAGTTTTCCTAGGGCTCTAAGAAGTGGTTTAGCTACCCTTTGGAGCCTGGCAATATATTTTTTACACATAGCAGAATGTACCAATGTTCCCAGGGACAGTTGTCTCCAAATGTCAATAGACATGTCCCCTGTTTACCAGAATACCCTCTGGGAATTGCCCTACATTGTAATATAGTATTGGCTGAAATTCAGTGGTTAATTGTAACTACAGTAGGCTTGTTGAATCAGTGGAACTTACATATGTGTTGAATCACCATTTCTCCACTGATTCAATGGGCACATTCTCATTGTGACTTTCTACTGGATTCCAACCAGTTTCCAAGGCATATTGTCCAAAGCTATAAAAAAATGTTATTAGGCCTGCTGAAGGTAGTGGTAAAGTTGTTCCTTCTTTTCTTCTTGTCTTTTTTCCTTGAGGTTGTGGACATTCTTAATTCATGTGTGGCAAATGAATGAATGAATAAATAAATGCTATTTCGGTTGTTAGATGACAGACAGACAGACAGACAGACAGACAGACAGACAGACAGATGGACGGGCAATATTTTGATTACAGTTCAGTCAGCAAGAAACAATTAGCATTGGCCCAACCTTAGCCGAGGGTCCCCAGTTATCTGTCATGACCATTAAGTTTGCAGTTATAGGTAAGCTTGTTGTTACTAGTACAACTTGTTCTGTAGCTAGTAATGCAAATCTGAGTGGTTCTTGTTCTCCAACTCCTTACACATAGTCTGGAATTAGATCTCTGCCATAGCAATGTATTTGCCACAGCAAAATAATACAGTTAGATATTGGCCAGTGTTAATACTTAGTATGGATAGATTATATACATCTGTAGTGGCAGAACGAGCAGGAAATCAGCCTTTCAGGCTGAATTTGTAGACGTGTCAAAGTACGCAGAGACCCTGCAGGAATCTATACATAACTCACAAATTCTCTGTTAGTGCTCATTCTCTCTTCATTTGTTCCAGAAACGGTTCCTTGGAATCATCAAGCACATGATTTCTGTTATTTCTGAAACATTTTGCTCCAAGGCATATCTTCAGGGGGAGGGGAAAATAATCATAGTAGATGTATACCGCACATGGTAGATGTTGTATCAACACATTTCTCTACATAAATGTAGTGATCACTAAAAAAATAATGCTGTCTTCACAGTCTTTCTTTAGTGAGGATTGGTTAAAAGCTGATGTAAGGCTGGAAAGGCAGTCAAGAAGTAGGACAGTATAGAGAGATTTATCTTGAGCTCCTGTGCTTCTTTACATCATGGTTGTAGAGAAAGAGAAGTGGGGGTATAGCATCCAAAGCCAACCAAGTTATTTTGGCACATGGGACAGAAAAGGTACTATCCTTGCTCCTGGCAATACAAATACAGTAATGAAATAAGGAGATCTTCCCATTAGGAGAGCCCCCCACCCGGTTAGGTGAGAGCCTTGTTGAGCCACAAGGGTTTGAGCGGTCTAACTAGGCAGTGTTGCCCATCACTTGGCAATGATGTTAGGCAGGGATTAAGACTCACCAAAGCATCCTCTGTCAGATCTCTTGGGCAAGGTGAAAGCAGAGGGCACACATTAAGGTATGGTTAGCCAGCGGGTGACGTGATATCCAAATGGCTAAGAAAAACCCGCATGCAGGTGGACTTGATTTCCTGTGTCCATTTGCATGTGACGTCTACCAATGCACAGACTTCTTGCTGAATAACAACTCCAAGGTATCCCATTAGGGAAACACAAGACATATCAACCCATGGGCCTAGTGCTCTGTGTGAACTCTAGCTTGAAACTGCATGAGTCTGAGATTGCCCCATTGAAAACAACAGGAAAAGTGGATAGGGTCGCAAAGGGTCGGAATTGACTGTGTGACTGAACAACAAAAGTGAATAGTTATTGTCAAATAAAAATAACAGGTGTGTGCAATGGACTGTTCCACGAATAACAAAACAAGGAAGAGTCTTCCCATAACAACTAACATTTTAGTGTCTTTTCATTGATGTTCAAAATCTGTTGCCTGTGGTGACTTTCTCACTCTACCTAATGGTAGGGCTGCTCTTGGAAAACATGAATTGCAATTGAAATAACTGTGGAATGCACCTTCCTCTGCAGGCAGGGAAGCAGTTTCTTATATAAATAAGTACCACACATTTTAAAGATCTCTTGTTCCCTGTGGAACTATATATTCTATTTCTCCATACCACAGTGTCCTGGTAAATATCAAAGTACTGTACTAAGCAACAGATGGTCATTTGCAATAGATGCTTGAGTGTAGAGATGGAGTAGGTGTAGGTGAACAAATAATAACAACAGTACAACTACACCACATTAAAGTTGTAATTTCATAAGTGCCACCTTCATTCCATTTTTTTTGGTATTTCTGAAGTTGTAGGTAAAATCCACAAAAACCCATGCCAAATGAAACTAGATAATCTTTAGGTTGCTAAAAGACTTTGTTGGTTTTGCAAAAACATTGTAGTTTCTTTTATACATGCTGGGTTGTGGCTACATTAAATGATGAAAGATAAGTATGTGGTTCAAATGCTGGCTCAGGATTTTCCTCTTGCTGCTACCTTGCTGCTATATTGTATTTTTGTCCTCTTGGTGCTTGTAATATTGATTATATGGATTGTATTGTATTTTTGTATATTATATTGTATTCTTTGCTTTTTGCTCGGTATTGATATTGCATTGATTATATTGTAATGTGTTATTTTTGAACCATTGAGTATTTATTTATTTTGTACTAGCAAGGGTTGCCCGGCGTTGCCGGGCTCCCCCCCCGTGTTTTTTAATTAAAAATGAGCCAATTTTTTTTTTGCAATAGTGTTACATTGTGTTGGAAGGTTAAATTGTGTTGTTTTTTTAAAAAAAATTGCTTAGTCTGTAATTTTAATTTTTTAAATGTTTATTTATGTTAAATTTGTTTGGCTTGGGTGTTATTAACTGTGATCTGGTTTTTTGGTTTTTTTGAGGATTAATAAAAGAAGAAAGTATGATATAATAACTCAGCACAGGATTTTTTAAAGTTTCTATTGTATTTTATTGACATATATTTGTGATTTGTGTGAAAGTGTGTTTAGTGTAATTTTTTTACTTGTTTTTTTTGGTGTGACCTTTTGTGTAAAATTGTGAATTTGTGTTTTGTTTGGGTCTGTTGTGTGTTTTTGAATTGTTTTTACTATTGTGGCCAGCAGGTGGTGCTGGTAGGGGTTATTGTATTTTGACTTTTGTTTCTCTCCTGGCCTCTGGGTGGAGCTTCTTCTGGTAAGTAGGGTCTTTCTGTATTCATTTCTTTTCCAGTCCTGGTGGAGGTAGCACCTGTTTTGGTAAGTTTGCTTGTTTTCTTTCTTTTGTGTGTGTGTGTGGGCGGGGGGGAGTGGGAGTTGGAGTTTGTATTTTTTGTCTGTTTGTTTTGTTTTTGATTGTGTCTTTGTTTATTTCGTATTGTTTTTGGTGTTTTTGTTTTTGTGTATTTTTGGCTGTGTTTGAGTGTTTTTAGTAATTTTTAAAAAATTATTTATTTGGTGGTGGGGAAGGTACGTGGTCATTGGGGGTTTGGAAGGGTGGGCTAGGTGGTGGGGAGGGGGGCATGGTTGTTGGGGGTTAGGAAGGGTGGGCTAGGTGGTGGGGAGGGGGGCATGGTCGTTGGGGGTTAGTAAGGGTGGGTTAGGTGGTGGGGAGGGGGGCTTTATTGTTTTATGGTGCTTTTTTGTGTGTAGTTGTGAAAGTAGATCGGGGTTTCCCCTTTAATATCAGTGGGTGGGGCTTGCGACCCCCCTCTCCGCTTGCTCCCTTGGGGTTGGGAGGTTTGTGGGGACAAAAGAGGTATGTCCCCCCAACTCTTCTGGACCCAGTAGACCAGGCACAGTGGATCGATTCCCTCCCCCCCCTCCTTAAAACAACTCCATTTTTAAAGAGTAGAAAAGATGGAGTTTTTTTAAGGAGGGGGATGGGAATCGATCCCCACTCTCCCTGGTGTCCTGAGTCCAGAAGGGTTTGGGAAACATTCCCCTTTTGTTCCCACAAACCTCCCAACCCTAGGGTAGCCAGCGGAGAGGGGGATCGCAACCCCCACCCACCGATATTAAAGGGGAAACTCCAGTCGGGTCCTTCAGGTGCCATGGGTGAGGGATAGAAAGCCGGCTGGTGTGTGTTTGGCTGTGACGCGGTGAGTTGTTTTTCTTTTTAATTTTTCAGGCGCCGTTTTCCTCAGCGTTCTGCGTGCTCATGGCGCGCAGGACGCTGGGGCTTGTAGTAATGGGTTGGTGCTTTCTGTTTGTGCTGCGTTTTTTTAAAATGGGTTTATTTTGATTGGCTGCGGCGCGTTTCCGAACGCTGCCCCGTGCGAGAGCCTCTCAGCCTGATTGGCTCTGGCGCGGCACGGCGCAAGTAATGTTGGGAAGTGAAGTTGTTTCCCTTTCTTCGCGTTTGTGGGGCTGTTGCCCCACTGCCGGTTTTTTCAATCCTTCGTTGACCTGCGTACCCAGATCGGCCGTGTGCACGAAGGGTGAGTGCAGGCAAGTAGGGCGAGGCATAGCAACCTATAGCCAGTTCCAATGGTTAACCCTTGGATTTATAGGTTAAAATAATGTATACTTATCGTATTGCTGCTGTTACTGTTGTTTGCAGCTTTGAGTGGAAAGTGGGATATAACTAAAACTAAAACTAAAACTAAAACTAAAACTAAAACTAAAACTAATAATAATAATAATAATAATAATAATAATAATAATAATAATAATAATAATAATAATAATAATAATAATAATAATAATAATAATAATAATAATAATAATAATAATAATAATAATAATAATAATAATAATACCTTGTGAGTGCTGGGATTATAGTGAAAAAGAAAGTAGTTGAATGTGTTTTTATTGTAGTCGGAAGCTTGTAGCATTTAGATGCTTTCTAAACATGTATTTAAATTGTTATAGCTTTTTTAATGGGACAGCTGCTTTAAAAACTGAAATTTTGACAGAAATGTATTACTTTATGAGGGTCTTGGCACTATAACTTTTTATTTTAAAAGGTTCTCAAACTCTACTTTAAATGACTGTCATAATCAACATAATTCTGCCAAACTTTTTGATATTGTTATTGACTTTAGGAGATGTCGCTTTCTTTCTTTCTTGGCAATATTAAATAAATAAATGAAATCAAATCTCTGTGCCTGATGAACTGAATTTAACTTGCAAAAGCTCTCACTGAAGTAGAACTGTTAGTCTTTAAATTACAGTACTACAATATTTTTTCCTGTTCTTTTTGCTAACATAAAAAAAATCTAACAATTCAATAATTCAATATCACTAATGTGTATCTAAGGGCATAATGTCCCTCTATCCAAAAGCTACTTTAATTTTCCAGAGCAAAATTAATTCATTGACTATATGAATACAACATGGAACAGTTGGCAGGTTAATACATTTATGCAAGTTAGCATGGACACCTCATATTCAGTTCATCTGCAGCTTTGTTACTTCCTTTAATTTGTCCCATTTATGCATTCAGTTAATATCCCATAGGGATAAATGTCTCACACATTCTTTGCATTTCTCAAACAGAGTGGTATCTCTTTAAACATGTGGCAGACTTGATTTCATAATGGAGCTCAACCATACTAAGCTCCACAATGTCACTTACCAATTATTACCTAATTTAATTGCTCTTCTAATTATGAAATTCTTTGTCTGCTTGTAGTAAAATGAGATATAATTACAAATTGTACATGAAGGGAAAGTGGGAAAGCAGAAAGGAAGAGAAATGGATTTTATTTGGTTTTCTCACTTTTGGAGATCAGTGGGTTTTTAAAATATAAATTACAGTAGCTGAAACTCTGTTGTGCTGCTGTAACGTAGAGTTATACCTGTGAAAGTGTGTTGGGCCTTACGCCCATACAGTCAGCATTATGCAACTGGTTGCGTGGTTCACAACTGTGCATTTCATGTTGCACAGTTCACATCAGGACTATTGTATAGCAGGCCTGTAGAAGTGCTTCATGGTTATAATGTCTGCTCTGTTGTAATATTTTCATAGCCTTGTGTTACATACATATAGCTTCACAACAGATTTTAGCTATTTCTTCAAACAAAAGACAAGGTTGTGCACTGTCTTGTTGTTCTGCGCATAGAACTTGAGAAAACAAGTGAAGTTATTATTGTTGAAATGGCCGTTTGATGAAGCAGTGGCATTCTTCAATAATTTTGTTTCTGGTAAATGCTAGCAATGGGGACCTCTTTGCTGAAGTTCAAACATGATTCTGTGATTACACCAATAGTACAATAGATGCATTTCCACAAATTGTCCAGCTGGTTGATGCAGACCCTCAGACTAACAGTGTGTCAGATAGTGTTACTTTTATAGTGGGTGCTCTCTATCAGGAAGAGATGATTAGAAAGAGACTGTTAAAGATACAGAAGCCCTAGATAGGCATTGTAGCCTAAATGTTGTAGCGATGCAAATGAGGATGTAGGATGCATTCATATCCTGACTCAACACTCTCCAGCTGGATGTCAATCAGATTCTTGCCCATTGAGTACAAAGGTCTGGTGACACCCTTGTAAGAACATTAAGATAAATGTGGGAAAGCCCCCCCCCCTTCTTTTGCTTGGCAGATTTGATAAGGAAGGGTCATACTTACAACTTATGCAAACATGTATGTCCCTGTCTTACTTTTTTCTAGATCTACAGCAATGCTTAAACTTCTCTCTCTCTCTCTCTCTCTCTCTCGGGTTATTGCTTCTTCTTTCTCCTAGAATAGATAGAGAAAGGCATATTCCCATGGCTTCCCCATAATGTTGGAACAGACCACCACACCTAGGAGGTAGCTTTAGAAGCTAACTTCAGGTTTAGGGCTCTTGCTTCTCTGATATTTCTGAACTCATTTCCCACATGTTTCAGTTTTTCTCTGTTGTTGGCCAGAATCATATTGGTGTTTACATTTTATTTATTATTTAGACTTATATTGCTTAGTTTGCTGCAGCGAATTGGTGCAGTGCCAGGATGTATCTTGCTTTCATGTCTGGTCACACATCCAGTTGTGTAGTTGGGATGTGTCCTGGTACTTCATCAGTTAGCTGCAATTAGCCATATTAAGTTATGCAGACTTGACACGGTCACTCTATACATTTCTGGACTAGTTAGTAAAGGTCATCCTTCCTCAAAACCCAATCGCATTCGACTCTAGGTTTTGCATCTGCAGACGTTTCTGTGGTCATGTGGCAGGCAGGACTAGACACCGAAGTGCATAGAATGCTGTTTTCTTTCCCACCGAGGTGGTACCCATTTATCTACTTGCAAATTCGTGCTTTTGAACTGCTAGGTTTGCAGGAGCTGGGACAGAGACGGGCGCTAACTCTGTCATGCAGCACCCAGGTCTCGAATTGCCCACCTGCTGACCTTCCAGTTGTCAAATTCAGCATTTTAACCACTAAGTCACTGCAGTCCCTCTGGACTAGTTACTTCTGTTTATTACTCGAAGTTTAGCATTAATCAACTGTGCATGCAGAAATTCCAAACATTTGTATAGAAGGAAAGGGAGCAAAATGAAGGGAAAGAAAGGAACAAGGGAAAGAAGGTCTAATATCTTAATTCAAAGGGTATAAATATCAGCATTCAATACAATTTAAACTTTAGACTGTAAGCTATTTAGCAAAAAGCCTGGTTTGCTGAAATCCAGCAACAAGGCCCATAATAGTCTCCCTCCAACCTAGGAAGTGTACCAATCCAGATGAAAATGAAGGGTCACAGTTGCTGTCTCTTCATGAGATAATAATAATTTCGTGCCAGAAATTATTCTGGGTTAAAAGAATTTTTGCTGGAGAAACTCCACTCAAGGGATGCCTGAATGAGGCTTCTTTCACGTCCCCAATATATTTTCCCACTGAAGTAGTCCACAGGTCTTGAACGGCCGAATTGCTGGCCTTCCAGCTAAGAAGGTGAGCTTCTTAACCACTGAGCCACTGCAGCCCTTAAAATAAGGACATTCCAGCAGGCTAACCAATGGTGCAAAGCCTGCGATTTAGTTTCATCTCTGTTTAAATTGATTTAAAATGTATTAAGAACATAAGAACAGCCGTGCTGGAACAGACCACAGCCCATCCAGTCCAGCATTCTGTCTCACACAGTGGCTCACCATTTCCTTCAGGGTATTCCCAAGGAGATGCCTTCACCTGCTTAGGATTCCCTGGAAATCCTGTCTATCCTGCCTATCTCTCCAACCCGGAGGTTGTCCTTAAGTATCCATAATTATAGCCATTGATACCCTTGTCCTCCATGAACTTGTCTAATCCTTTCTTAAAGCTGTCAAGACTGACAGCTCTCACCACTTCTTCTGGCAGGGAGTTCCATAGACCAGTAATCCTCTGGGTGAAAAAGCACTTTCTCTTATTTGTTTGAGAACTAGCACCCAAAAGTTTCATGGAGTGTCCCCTAGTTCTACTGTTGTGCGATAGGGAAAACAGTTTTTCCTTATCTACTTTGTCCACACCGTGCATGATTTTATAAACTTCAATTAGGCCACCTCTTAGATGCCGTCGTTCCAGAGTGAAGAGGCCCAACCGTTGCAGCCTCAGAAGGTAAGGAAGGTGTTCTAGTCCCCTAATCATTCTGGTTGCCCTCCTCTATACTTTCTCCAACTCCATAATATCCTTCTGGAGGTATGGCGACCAGAACTGTACACAGTATTCCAGATGGGGCCTCACCATAGATTTATAAAGAGGCAAAATGACACTTGGTGACTTATTTTCTATACCCTTCCTAATGATCCCTAGCACTGAGTTTGCTTTTTTCACTGCTGAGGCATACTGGGTTGACACCTTCATTGAGTTGTCCACCAGGACACCAAGGTCCCTTTCCTGCTTTGTCGCAGAGAGTTCAGACCCCATCAGTTTATAAATGTAATTGGTTTTTTTTGCCCCAATGTGCATCACTCTGCACTTACTAATGTTGAAGCTCATTTGCCACTGTTTTGCCCACTCACCCAGTGTCAAGAGATCCCTCTGGAGCTCCTCACAATCTCTCACAGTTTTCACTACCCTGTATAATTTACTGTCGTCAGCAAATTTGGCTACCTTGCTATTTACTCCTACTTCTAGATCATTTATGAAGAGGTTGAAAAGCAGGAGTCCCAGTACTGAACCTTGGAGGACCCAACTCTTTACTTCCCTCCACTTGGAGAAGTGTCCATTTAGTGCTACCCTCTGTTTCCTGTCCCTTAGCCAGTTACTGATCCAGGACAAGACCTGTCCCTTTATTTCATGACTGGCACGTTTATTCAAGAGCCTTTGGTGTGGGACCTTGTCACACTCTCTCAGTCAGCTTTGAGGACTGGATGGCCATTTTGCCCTGCCTGCACGATGGGAGGGTGGCCATTTTGTCCCAACAGCTTCAAAGTGGTGGCCATTTTGTTTCTCAAATGCCCTTTGAGGGGTGGGGGGCACATGAAATGGCACCACAGGCTGGATCCAAACCTTGGGCCTTCCGTTGGGGACTCCTGGTTTATAATATCAATTATATAACATAAAAAGTTATTTTTCTCAATCCCAGAGATTGCTGGCTGTGGCATTCTGGGTGCTGTCCCTAAAATCCTCTTTCAAACACTAACTAGAATTAGGAATTTTTTAGTCAAAATATATTGTATTGTTTCTAAACCAGAGGGTGATTTTGTTTCCTTCAGAAGGACTGCTCAAACAGGCAGCAGGTAACAACAGAAATTCACTCTTCTTCTTGGGGTAAGCAGGGTCCACTTGAAAATTGCCTCCTGAAAACTGGTCCCAATTTCAACCATCTTCCAGTGTGGTACTGTTAACTTGCTGTTTCCTGTGCCTCTATCTTTTGCTCTTGTGTCAAGCAGAATACTATACCAGCAAAGCCCATTCCTATTTCTTTATCTCTTTATTCTGCTAATTCTCCAGGTGCCATCTCCAAAGAGCTCATCTGAACCAGCCTCTTAAGGTTAATCTCTCCAAGCATCACTTAGCTAAGAGTTCCTGGGTTTTAGTCAATTTCAGATTGAACAGTAAGCTGTGGTACTTATTTTTGGAAGGCTGGCTAGTACAGCAAAGGGGTCTGAAGATTTTCTCCACTTTCTTTGCTACCCTTGATATGGTATTTTTCTTCACGTTCAATTCTGAGCACCACCCAATTTTTTCCTGAAGGGCCCCTTTTGGAATATAAACTACCACAGTACGACTTTGTCCCTGAGACACTTGAACATTCTGGTTCATGCTTAAAATACATGTTCTTACGTTTGACACAATCTACTTTATCTCTCACTTGAGCAGTTCTTCCATTCACCCTGATCTGAGGGTTTTTTTTCTCCCTTGAGAAGTGATCACATCAATCTTTGGATCCTTCCAATTTGTCTACCAGGACCCCTGGTGGTGCAGTGGTTAAAATGCTGTACTGCAGCCAGAACATTGTGAGTTCAATCCTGACAAGGAGGAACGGTTGACTCATCCTTCCATCCTTCTGAGGTCAGTAAAATGAGTACCCATCATGTTGGGGCAAAATGATAATTAACTTGTGAACCACCCAGAGAGTGTACTAAGCATTAAGGGGCAGAATATAAGAGTAATTGCTAATTGCAATTGTCCTTCATTTGACGGGCAAGTTTTACTTCCACTTCCAGGAGTGACAAGGGTGGTGTGGCCTGGATGAATTGGTGTCAGGGGCTGGATCTGGCCCACAGGCCGTAATTTGGGCACCCCTGTTCTAGATGCAGAAAAGGTCATTTTAGTTGAATAGATTGCATAATATATACCTATAAGAAGGAGGATGAGTCGTGCATGTCCGGCATACACAGCCACGCCCAGCCCAACCATCCTGTACCAAGCTGCTTACACTTAACTTTACACCCTGCGAGCATCGCCGCAAGGGTCCAGTCACTGAGAGTGGAGCAACTGCCCCACGAAGACAGGAAAAAACCTACAAGGCCCAGTGTCCTCTGCGCCGCACCACCCCTCAGCCAATCAGGGAGAGGAACACGAGCACGGAGGAGGCCGGGAAAGCACCATGTGTGAGAGTCCCTCTTATTTCCACGGCCCTGGCACCGGACCCGCCACGACTTTGGCGGGGTTGCAGAGAGAAGAGGGAGTCCCTCTTCTCTCCATGGCCCCAATGAAAAGCTTCCCTCTGGGAGATAGAGCCTGAGAAAGGCACTCAGTTCTCTGCCTCCATCTCCCAGAGGGAAGACAACACCTTCCATGGATGACGAGGGCTGAAAGCTTCGGCCCCTGCCCACCAAGGAAAACGAACAGCTTCCCTCTGGGACACGGAGGCCGAGAATGGAGCACCGTTGTCGGCCTCCATCTCCCAGAGGGAAAACCATCCAGAGCTCCCCCCATGTGTGTTTGTGGGTGTGTGTTCTCACCGAGGCTATGGGGGAGGAGGGGAAGCCCCTCCTCTCCCCACGCAGTTTCGGCATGTGTGTGTGTGTGTGTGTGTGTGTGTACCCTACCCAAAACCACCCCTACCACCAACACCCCCAAAAAACTAGTTTGGCTATAATCACATGCACACTTACAATGGAGTCTCGCCCACTGCAATGAGACAGCTTTCCTTTTGAATTAGCACATTTGTAATTACACTGCTAGAGATGGCAACCTCCTCAAACTATTGCTCTCTTTCAGAGTCTGGAAAATTTTCCTTCTTGTATTACAGTTCCCTGGTCACTTATGGGATGTCCCCAACCTTTGCACCCCAAGGATACCAGAAATGGGGTTATAATAAAAGGAAACTAAGGGGCAGGAGATTCAAAACAGACAAAAGAAAGGACACCCACAAAAAAGATAGAATTACAGTGGACCCTCGAATAACGATGTTACTTGGTTCCCCAAGTAGCATCACTATTCGAATAACGTTGTTATTCGAATAATGGCAAAAATGTCGTTATTCGAATAACAATGGTAAAAATACCGTGGTTAATCGAATAACGACGTCATTATTTGAATAACGTCATTATTCGAACAATCACATTGGGAGTGTCGTTAATCAAAAATAACGCTATTCGAACGCATCGTTAATCGAGGGTCCACTGTATCATAAAATATCACAAGATATAAAGATCACCAGATAGGATGGCTTAAAGAGGGTTAGGTACAGTATAGTCGTGGCAGTTGATTATGGTGGCTATATGCCAGTGAAGTGGTGCCAGCAGGGCTGCGTAGGGCGGGGCTTCCCCTCAATGGTGCATGTGCCAGGAGAAAGGCTTCTGTGTGTCACTTCTGGCATGCGTGCCATAGGTCCAACACCACTGCTATATGCAGTCTTCAGATTTTTGAGCCAATGTGTCTTTGAGTACTGGTAGTTAGAGAAAGATGCAGAAGATAATGATTTCATGTCCTGACTGTGGGTTTCCTTGAAAAATGTGCTCAATCACGGTTGGAAACAGGATGCTGGGTTAGAGGAGGGCAACCATTTGTTAGGCAGACTCTGATGGTTACCTCAGACAGCGGATTTGTTCCAAAAGGGCAGCAAATACTAATTTGTTGTTACTTTATTTTAAACATTTTAGTAAGATAGAAAGAGAGAGAATTATGAGATTTTCTGTCTCATGTAACAAAATGGCAGCTTGTTTAGGATGACACACACATTGACAAGTGAGTAGGGTAGCCACAATTTCCTCCTCAAGCTGCCATATGCCTGTTGTAGCGCTTTGTATGTATGCAATCTTGCAAAACAGACCTTGGTACAGGCAACGGAAAGTTAGATATGTAAAATAATATGTAAAACATTAGGACAATAGGTAAAGACATAAAACTGTTTTTTTCTAATGTAAAGACCTTTGATAGTTGCAGATAGAACTAGATCATATGATCAAATTTTCTTCAGTCAGTAACACCTATTATTGACTTTTATATCTGAAGGGGACAGTAGGGATCAGCTTCAGTGGATCAAGCTTTCACATTACCTTGAGCTCAAAAATTTTTTTAGTGGTGGCATTCACATATTCACTTCCTGTGAAGTATGGAGAAGTTAAGCCATCTTTCTGAAGCTTGCATAGACTTGCTGGGTGTAAGGAATATACAAGGGCAAATTTTCCACAAGGAGAATGGCTACTACGTGATGAAAGATGCATGAGCTCAATGTCCATCAAAGAAAAACTTTATTGTAGGTAGACAAAATACATGGTTGTATCAATATCACACGGTTTTACAAGAGAGGGTGAACCGGGTGAATTCCCTAGACTTCAGAGGAAGCCTGCAGCTGCACTGAGTTTTCATAGGTTTAGAGTGTGTGTGAAAGAGTAAAGTGTGATGATACTGCAATATTTAATTGTTATAGCTTATTTCCAAGGAGACCAAGGTGACATATTTGAGTCTCAATCCCCTCCAATACTCATTTCATCTCTACAACAAACTGTCAAGGAGCTAGGTCTGAGACAGAGTGACTGTCCTAAGATTACCCAATGAGTTTCATGGTGGAATGGGAATTTCAACCGCTGCTACTCCAACACCCTAATAATCTCTGCACTAGATCATTTCACAAGTTTTGGGGGGTGGAGGTTGCACAGAAAGAGCCTCCTCAAACATTTTGGTATTTTTGAACCGCAATCTGGCTTACCCTGGTAACAGCAACCTTGTGTTGCCAGCAAATCTCACACTAGGTCAGGTGAAAGGAACTGCAGAATGACCTCACCAAGGGGTGCCTTCATTTTGGCATTTGCATGTCTGACATATATACAGAAGAATAAATAACAAGTTGGGGTAGATATTTCTAGACTTTAAGAATGTCTGTACGTGAAAAGGAAATACTTTCAGTGCTGCAGTGCAGAATTTTCATTTAATCCATTAAAATTGAATGTGTGATAGACAAAATGCACAACAAAGAACTTTTTGTGTTCCGTTGTTATGTCTGCATTAGCTCTGATCATTTTTTTAAAACAGTCATAATTTTGTTGAGGTTCATGTTTTCTTTCTCCAGGTTTAGTATGGGTTGGAGCAGATCTTTATATTGCGATTGAGGAATTATGATCTCCATTGCAATTTCCTACCATGATCAAGTGAATCTGTGCCATCACAGAATGAGCTTTGCTTCTTTCTGTGCCAACGTTCAGCACTGATGTTGCCTTATGTGGTAAAGTTGTGAATTCTTATAAATAATATAGCTGGGAAGCAAGTCGGGAAATTCACCATGATACGGAGAAGCCCTGGAATATATAGTGTAGCCATGCTACTTGATTTATCAAAGTTACTAGCCCCAAAAGAAACTTTACTTGTCCACTTCTACTATCAGTGTTTTTCTGCTTATAAAAACCTCACTCCCTGGTCATATGCAGGACACTGCTACTAACTGTAGATAATCAAGTAAATGGCTTTGTTCTGAATTGATCTAGACCTGTGATTCCAACGTGGGGCACATGCCCCACAGGGGGCAATTTGAGAATGGGTTATTAACAGTTAATGGCCTTTTATTCATTCATTCATTCATTCATTCATTCATTCAATTTGTATAGCCGCACCAATCGACGTGTGACTCTGGGCGGCCTACATAAAATCTCCAATGTTTAAACTGTAGAAACCCTTAACATTCCTAAAAACACTGAAAAACTACCTCCCATCCATACCAATTAAAAATCTAGTTAAAACTTTTAAAAGCATGAGTGATCCTCTTCTAAATGAGCCAGTGGGGGTGGGGGTTGCTCCCTCTCCACCTCCCCACAACTGCTCATTTAGCCTTCCTCCATGTGACTAGGAGTTCATTCTTTGAATAATAAGAATTATATGTCATGGGGGGAGGGATCAGGATTTTAGAGATGCTTATGTGAGGCATGGCCAAAAAAAGGTTCGGAACCACAGATCTAGACTAACTCTTTGGCTGAGCCTATCTACATGGTTTTAAGAGATTTTACAGAAAGATAACCTATCAGCTTATTGTATGCTATCATAAGCAATTTTATATTCCATTTAGAACAAGAAAGTACCAGACAGGGTAGTCCCTCCAGGTTTTCTGTCAGAGACAAACCAAAGATACACTTGCTTTATTTAGCAAAATTACTGTTATATATATAATTGGCATTCAAGCCATATTATGGGACAAGGATTAATATTCCATATGTTCTATACTCATTGAGTCTTATGATTCAAGAGCTATTTTTCCACATTCAAAAACATTCTTGGCAATTTGGCAATGACATTAAGCAAACAATAATCAAAGCATATATATATATATATATATATATATATATATATATATATATATATATATATATATATATATATATATATATATATATATATATATATATATATATATATATATATATATATATATATATATATATATATATATATATATATATATATATATATATATATATATATATATATATATATATATATATATATATATATATATATATATGTGTGTGTGTGTGTGTGTGTGTGTGTGTGTGTGTGTGTGTGTGTGTGTGTGTGTGTGTGTGTGTGTGTGTGTGTGTGAGGAAAATCCTTTTTGTATTTTTTTCACTCATAATTTATTTACAAATACACATTATAACTTTTATATACATTGCACATTTACATGGTAGAAAAGTACAAAACTATATTTAAATGAATTTATATTTAATTCGCCATGTTTGAAAATATAAAATTGCTTCAGAAAAAAAGTATTATGAAAATCAAGAAACTTGAACTGATAAAGCTTTGATATAATAATCTGTGAACATTTTAAATGAGAAACAAAAGTTTTTTTTTAATGGAACTGCAGTACCATCTGTAAAGATAGACCTAGTAGAAACACTGGTGCTTGTAACAATATTTGTTCTTTTGGAAAAAATGGTTTCATAACATTTAGCAACTTGGCTATTAACAGCCTTTGTAATCCAATCTTTGGGTTTGGATTCTCATAGTACAGTATAAATGCCTAGTACTTTGAGATCACCTCAGTACATGATACAATAAAAAGAGAGAGAACATAATCAACGGGAAAAGGTTTCATTAAAGATTGCCTCAATGCATCCCAAATATATAGTTAAGTCAGTTTACAGCGCCTTTTGGTCAGTCAAGATTCCTTGTAAACAAATATCCAAGGGATTATGCATGAATGTATGTACAGAACCGGCAAGAAAAAATGCAATAAATAAGAACGTAACAGAGACTAACATGCAATATTTGTTAAAGTGGGAAAGAGTTAATGTCAGCAGAAACAAGGAGATGAGAATTATGACCAGGAGAGGTGTTAAGCTCTAAGGAATGGTTTTATAGCTTACAAGAAAAAAAAATCTTTACAAGCAAGAGACCTCACAATAAATAACACTGCTCATCCCGTAACGATTAAATTTCTTCAAAAAAAAAAGGTGTACAGTCAATCAGACATTTTTATGTATAAATTATAAAACATGACACAGTATAAATAAATGTCTACAAGATCCAACTATATGTATACTTTTTTCTTCCCCAAATAAATAAGCATACATTTATGTACAGTATGGACATTTGTATTTCTTGCCCAATGGCTGTTCCAAAAGGGATGGAAGTTTTTACCACTCTAGAATGGAAGAGATAGGAAAGCTGTAGTCCTGGTCATCCTCCTCTTCTTCGTCCTCAGGATCTTCATTAATGGCTAGATAGGAGAATACAGGGGAGCTGTTGTTTAAATATGGACAACAACAGCGAAGTAGCAGCTCAGTGCATGTTTTCAAAGCCCATTGCACAGCCATAAGAGGGTGGTTGCCATATTTTTTTTAAGCGTGGCTTGAAGTAGGATGTGCTTTGGCATCTGCTGTTATGCAATAAGTTTTTTGCTGTTGCTGTTGCATGTGTGTTTGTGTGTCTCTCTGTGTGTGCATTACATTTTTTTAAATGAAGTCATAATTGCAGCAAGTTCTGAAGACTCAATGGCTCAGGTTTTATTGGCAGATTCCTGAAATTAGATAAAAAGTGCTCTTGTGTTCTAGGTTTTTTAAAACTGCTTTTTTTCTCCCCTTCACTTTTTGAGGCCTTCATTCAAAGGCAACTGCAAGATGACAGCAGCCCACATTGGTTAAGTGTTAAGCTAGTTTCGGGGATGGAGGAGGGGATTTGGAAGGAGGGTGCGATTAGGTTGTAGCCCGAGTGTTAATATAGCAAACAGCAATGCACACTAAAGCAAACAGTATTAAGGGGAGAGGGTGGGAAATAAGATAAAAAGATGCATTTAAGGCAACCCTCTGGTGTTAAACAAACCCTATCCTACAATGAGAAAAGGCACCCCGAAACATTCACTGTTGGCTCTCCATTGCATTATAGCAAGCACAAGACATCTGTATAATAGATAATCTCTTTCTCTATATAGGATCTCTCTTATACACACTTCCCTTTCAGGTTCCCTAAAGCCGTCATTCTAGGGTTTGGTGGGTGGGGTTTGTTTGTTTGTTTGTTTTTGGCCTTCAGAAGATTAAAGTTCTTGGCAAGGTTAAAAAGCTCACTTACAGTTGCAAGATCCCGGGTGCTTTACTTCCAAAAGTACACCCAGGGAACAGGCTGCTTCCTTCATGGCACACTCGCTTGGGTAAGTAGTGTTATCGCTGGCACAGACGGCTTCATCCGATTTGCTTTCAGGACACAGCTCATCACAAAGGGCACACCGTCCTCGGCCCACTTTAAAATCCCACAAACATTTCTTCCCAGTGCTGCATTGGATGTCTTCACAGGTTTTGGCCTCTGGAAGGCAGAGATAAGAAAAAGAAAAGAGAAAGCAAGGATCAAATTGCTGACCATCCCTTGCTGGCAGGATGGATGTCTGGCCCTACCCTCAGATAGCATTAAGAAACTGCCTCAGATAGAATATATTTAGGTGGCATTCAGATGGCAGTCGGAGAAATCCCTCTGACCTTTTCTCCTTATTTTTTCATCCCACCATCAGTTTTGAAGGAGAAGACTATAGGTTCTCCACAGCTGGCTGAACACGTTTCTACACAGCCAGCCTCTGCCCTTGAGTGTGTGAAATATGCTGTCCTGTTGGCAGTGTTGAACTGTGCATTGAATTTGCATCTGTACATAGAAAAGGCCACCATCATACTCTTTGTCACAGACAGAAGATGTAAAGTTAGTCCCAGTATCAGGAGGATGTGTGCGTGAGAGAGTACGGGTAGCATTTTGCTTTTGTGGTGGATAGTAGGGTCTTGGGCTCTACTGATAATGGCTGTGTGTGTTGAGACAGCTTTCTTTAAAAGTGGCTGAAGATCTGAGGTGCAGAGCAAAATAATCTGTGCCTTGTACTTTACTTGGGTTTTGGTGGTGGTGGTGATTTGGTGACTGTTCAAGTTGCACAGAGCTTGAAAGCCATTCCCATGTCCTAATGCCATAAAAGTACTTCAGCTACAATAACATAATGTTTAAAAAGACAAAGAGAACAAAACAAGGAAGGGGGGTAAGCATATCTAATAGCCAGCATTGAAATAAATATCTCTATTTTCTGATTTTAGCTATTGTACACTGCCCAAAGTGGCAAAATATCCCAGATGGATGGCATAGAAATTTAATAAATAAATAAACCAATATAGGTGAAACTCGGAAAATTAGAATATTGTGCAAATGTTCATTCAGTTCAGTAATGCAACTTAAAAGGTAAAACAAATATATGTGATAGACTCATTGCATGCAAAGCGAGATAGTTCATGCCTTACTTTATTATAATATTGATGCTTATGGCTCATAGTTTATGAAAACCCCAACCCCCCAATCTCATGTACCCCATAATCATCATATAATCTCATGTACGCCGTACGCCATGCTCATCACAATTATAATGAATTAAGGCATGACATCTCTCGCTTTGCATGTAGTGAGTCTATATCATATATTTGTTTCACTTTTTAAGTGAAATTAATGGACATTTGCACAATATTCTAACTTTCTGAGTTTCATCTGTATTTCCAGGGACAGACAGACAGACAGACAGACAGACAGACAGACACACACACACACACACACACACACACACACACTATTGACTGCTATTCCTCCTTTTTAAACTTCAAAATGACCTCCAAAAGATAACCTGCACATTCTCCTTCCTCCTGATTTAAGTCTTCATAGAGACATAAACAAGGCCTTTCAGGAATTACCTTGGAGTAAACATACCTAGAATTGTGCTACATGACTTCTTGCAAATATAACTTTTTAGGTCAAGAGGAGTGGACTACTGCCAGTATAACCATTCCTTCACCAAATGATGAGCCAACAGTGGGCAGAGGGTCAGCTCAGTCTGCAGCACTGGCACAGTGATATGCATCATTAATTTCTATCACAAAGAGCCCTCGCCTTCATCTTGAGGGCAAAACAAGATAATATGGATTGCTAAGGAAAAGGCAGGTGGAGAAGGAGGGGAAAATGTGTTGCTTCCTTATTTCCCTAACTTGTGAACTGCCCAGAGAGTGCACTAAGTGATGTGGCGCAGTATATAAGTGTGATTGCAGAGCAGGCAAATGCCTTAAGAGGCATGTGCAAGCTTGAGAAGCAGTGTCAATACCTCAGTAAGTCTTCCACAGTCTCTTGGAAGGCATCACTGAATGCCATCTACTGTAGCTTTCATCCAAACAGTAAATGGGACTGGTATCTTCAGCACTGGTGGAAAACCTCATTTTGTTGTTAGTGTGAAAGACAGTCAGCTTCTGTGCATGAAATAAAGCATGATTCCATCTTGTTCTTTGCCTCAGAACCATCTTGGTTTATTTTATAATTGTGTGTATTTGTATACAAAGGTCACAACCTGTACCCTTACATAATAATGTCTTTCAGCTTCATGATTATCTTATTTTTCTGTCTATTCATGCTAGCTGAAGATAGAATTTAATGCATCTGTTTAAGCAAACTGAAGGTGGAAGAGGTAGTGATTTTTTAAAAAAAGTTCAGCATTGTGGCCACCTCTGAAGTAATTTTCTAGATTGTTTGCATCAATTAACCGAGTACATTTTTAATTGACAGTGTGTTGCCAAATTTGTAAAGTGTAAAAAATAATCTGTAGAATCATGTTGCCTGTAGAAGTGCAGCTTGGGAGTTTAAAAAACCTGATGTGTGACTGTACACATATTACAAGCTGCTATCTATCTAGAACTAGATCATTGTATCTTACAGTGCTGGAAGAAAATAGTTTAGGGCATAATTCAACCAAGTTTTTCTACATTCTCAGTACTTTCTGCTTAAGTTTTTGAAACCAATGTAATGTTGTTTTTAAAAACCCATTCATTTTTTAAAGGCTCAGCCCAAACCCCATATATTTTTCCACATTCTTCATTACAAGGGTGTGTAGCTAATAATCTTACATGAGCCAACATTTAGCTTATGCTTCATTTAATTTAAATAGTGGTGGTTTCAGAAGACTTCCTTTATAACAATGTGCTCCCAATTTCATGAGGTTTCAGTGGTTTTTGATTTAAAATACTTCCTAAGAACTCTTGCTTTGGCAGATGTTTCCATGGGAGTCTATTTGAACTGAATCCTGAAGGCATGTGGTCTGAAAATTTCTACAAAGAACTGGTATCCTTAAGTATTAGAAATGAGGCCAAAGATTCTCCCTCAACAGTTGTCAGCTAGATTCAACAGTTTTCCTGTCAAAAACCAGAACTTTACGACTCCAGGAGTACATTCCCGCACACTTCTTCAAAAGTAATTTGTGCATTTAGTATTTTTCTTCTGCTCTGAAGTATTTGTGCCAAATTTTCCCCACTAAATATTTAATGAAAAGCAGCAATTTCTTTGAAAATGAAAATTTCTACTATAACCCACCTTTTCTGTTTTGTTTGGCTACTATGATTTTTCAAGCATCATTTTCCTTAGTTTTCTTTCTCCAGCCTTAATTAATCACATGGGTGTTCCTAGCTGCTCGGGCATTACATAATGGAGAGCATCACAATTATGTGTAATCAGTCAGATTAGACTGAACAATGATTTAATAATTGAGGGCAGCTAAAGGAGTACGGAGGCAAGGAGCTGCAAAAACTCAAAGCATTTTTAACACTGACCACAATATTATTGAAACATGAAGGTGCAATTGCTATGTATGGAAGGGGGGAGATCTTTTGTGCCTATGCCTAGTGATCTTGAGCTACCTTTCTCCAAATCCAGTTTCGGGCTGATTCCAGCATAGATCTTTCTAAGGGATGCCCTTGCATGAGGGAGTGTGGAAAGGGAAGCAAGAATGTTTCTTCACGCGTCCACAGACAACAAAGTTTTTTTTTCATTGTCCATAAATATTCCCAGTAGCTTGGAAAACAATGTATGCATATGTCCCAATGAGGAATTTTGGATACCTGTTCAAGTGTTATTCCTGTGCCTCAATCTTTGGACTTGCCTTTTATACCTAGTCCTGACAAACAGCAGATCAGGTTGTACCATACTGTATCATTGTCAGATTGCATGCCTGGGCTCATGAGATCAAATGCTTTCCACTAAGAATGTAAGGAATACTCACAATATCACTTGACATACAAGTGATGTCTTAACCTATTGATATACCCTCCAGGGGGGAGTCAATTGCTGTGAGATTTTTCATCCCTACACAATAGCAAAAAGACCAAAACTTTTTTCCTCTCCACATCATCATTAGGGACCCCTCCCCATAAACCTCTGTATTTTGCATAAAACTTGCATTTTATGCAAAACTTGCATTTTGTACAAAATACAAGCTCTTAGGCAAAATTTATTGTTTTTCAGTCTCGCAGTCGATTCCGACCCTTTGTGACCCCATGGACCACCGCATGCCAGGCTCCTCTGTCATCTGCCATTTTCCATAGTCTGCCCAGATTTACTCCCACCGCGTCAATGATGCCATCTAGCCATCTCATCCTCTGCCATCCCCTTCTCCTTTTGCCTTTGATCTTTCCTAGCATCAGGGCCTTCTCCAGTGAGTCCCTCAATTCTCATTGGGTGCCCAAAGTACTTGAGCTTCGGCTTCAGTATTTGTCCTTCCAAGGAACAGTCAGGATTTATTTCCTTTAGGATTGACTGATTTGATCTCTTTGCAGTCCAGGGGACTCTCAAGAGCCTCCTCTAGCACCACAGTTCAAAGTCATGCAAAATATAACTCTTTTATTCACACTTGTAAGAATAAAGAAAGAAAATATGGAAGTCCCTAGCTCTTCCTGTTTCACACACATATAAAATTAAAAACCACCTGCAGATATTAGAAAAAAGGCTTTTATCCAAGCTTTTCCCTGTCATTCCAAGGGTGTGGG
Organism: Bradypodion pumilum; assembly: GCA_035047305.1. NCBI lineage: Eukaryota > Metazoa > Chordata > Lepidosauria > Squamata > Chamaeleonidae > Bradypodion > Bradypodion pumilum. Next base: position 36,506,142 of record JAWDJD010000002.1, on the reverse strand, counting down.
GTTTTCCCCATACATTTTACTTAATAACATGAGGGAACATTCAACCATATGAATGGTTCAACTGGCCTAGTCCTACTGAAGATTTACCATTTCAAGTACAGTGGACCCTTGAATAACAACGTTACTTAGTTCCCCAAGTAGCGTCGCTATTCGAATAACGTCATTATTCGAATAACAGCAAAAAGGTTGTTATTTGAATAACAATGGTAAAAATACCATCGTTAATCGTATAACGATGTCGTTATTCGAATAACGACGGGGAAAAGTACCATCATTATTCGAACAATCACATTGGGTGCATCGTAGCATTGTTTATCGAAAATGACGCTATTTGAACGCATCGTTAATTGAGGGTCAACTGTAGCTGGTTGCAAAGGAAAGATATCAGTCTTCTTAGGTTATGTTGAGAGCAGGTGTAATCCCCAAGGGTGAGTGGTGAACTTTATGGCTAAACTGAACATATGTTTCACAGATTTTTAAATGTTGCATTCTAGATAATAGAAGACACTAGCTCATTTGTATTAACATTCATTTACAAAAATAAGCTAAAATCTGAGCTGCCAACACAATTCTTTACACAATAAATGCTATAGTATATCTCTTTGAGTCGAGAATGTGTTATTCATGAATATGAGTATGAGAGGATAAATTTTTAAAAGCAATACAGAACCTGATCTGAGCATTGGTGGAAAAACCCAGCCAATATGACGTTATCTACCAGTGCCAATATTACCAACTAGCAATTCAAGTACTGTATTATACATTGTTCAGTCTTTCTTATTTTTCTGATTCTTTTTCTTTCTTGTGGTCTCCCATGCCATCTCAGTGTTCATTTAGCTTTTTCCATTGTTCTGTTCTCCTTTCCATGACACTGACCTTGCAAAGAGCAGGAATTATTCCTCTCAGTTATTTGAACATTCTTGGAGTCCCACAGAGAGAAGCATTACTTGGTGTTGCCTGTAAACCCTCTACAGCATTGATTCCCAATGTGGGGCCCAAGCCCCACAGGGGGACTTCAATTCTCAGAAGTCTAAGACAGTACATTGGCTGATCAGTGCTTCAGGGGATTGACTTAGGCTTCTGGAAATTGGAAACACAGCTCTACAGACTCTCTGCCTCTAGAATGCAGAAAAATGAAAATCCAGGTCCTCCCTGCCTCATGTTTTCTGTTTGCCATCTAGGGACTGGAGATGGTAAAACAGACAGATTGTAATTAATTGAAAGGAATTATTGCATTTTTAAAAAGAAAACAAGCTTGAGGTATACATTCTTAGGAATTCTGTTACCCATAACAGGTTTTAGAGTCTTGGACGTATGATGAAACATGCATACAGTGAACAGATACACATTCCTTTCTATTATTAAAGATGGAGTAAACTTTTCCCAATCTTACCTTGAACTGGGCTTGTGAAAGAGGAGGGACTATGTTCCATTGGCCTGGGGGAGCGGGGGGGGGGGAAGCTATAGTGGAACTATAGAATCATAGAATGACTGAGTTGGAAGGAGTCTGTGAGGCTGCCGAGTCCAACCTCCTGCTCAATGCAGGAATCCAATTCAAAGCAGATCTGATAAATGGTTGTTGAATTTTCTCTTGAATGCCTCCAGTGTTGGAGTGCTCACTATTTGAAAGTCCGCTGAGGACCTTCCGCCTCTCCCCAGAGCCAGCAACACCAGCCCAAGGATGAGAGGCAGGTGTGTTGCCACCCTGCCCCTCCGAGCCCACCCAGACTGGAGGGCTCAAAAGGACATTGACCCTGCCATTGCCGTCGAGGACTTTGTGCCTCTCCCCAGAGCCAGCAGAGGGGAGGGGGTTATTATGTGGCTTTTCATTTCTTAGTATTGTTTTTCTGTATTCATCTGTAATCAGTTTATTGTTTGAATTTATATTATGCTGACATTGTTATCTTTTATTTGTAATATGTATGTATTTATTGTGGTTTGTCGCTTTGAGTTGCACTGGTGCGAGTAAGGCAGGGTACAAATAAATCTATAACAACAACAACAACAACAACAACAACAACAACAACAACAACAACAACAACAACAACAACAACAATTTGGAAACTGCTATCATATCACCCTTCCATCTCCTTTTCCAAGGCTATACATGCCCAGTTCCTTCATTCTTTCTTCAAAGGGTTTGTTTTACAGTCCACTGATCATCCTTGTTACCCCCTCTGACCTTGTTCCAGTTTGTTGGCATCCTTCTTAAAGTATGGAGTCCAAAACTAGACACAGTACTCTAGATGTGGTCTGACAAGTGCTAAATAGAGGGGGACTAGTAACTCAAGAGTTTTGGAGACTATACTTTTGTCAATGCAACCTAAAATGGCATTGGCTTTATTGGCAGCCACATTGCACCTTTGATTCATATTCAGCTCAACAATTCCAAGAGCCTTCTTGCTCGTAGTATTACAGAGCCAAGTATTCCCCCATCTTATAACTGTGCACTTGGTTCCCACCCCCATGTAGAATTTTGCACTTATCCCTGTTACATTTAATTCTGTTATTTCTAGCCCAGTGTTCAAGCCTGTCACAATCATTATGAATCCCATTTCTGTCTTCAAAGGTTTTAGCTATTCCACTAGAACTAATGTTGTGTCATCTGCAAATTTGATAAGTATTCCCTGCACTCCTTCATCATTAACAAAAATGGTGAAGATCACTTGGCCCAGGACTGAGCCATGTGGCACCCCAGTTGTACATTATTACTGTGATTCTTTATATAGCAACATCCTTTTCTATTAGTATGACAGAGTCTGATCACTCTTCTATCCTCTTTTGATGAACCGGTTAATATTTTCCCTGCCCACTTCTTATCTATTTATGTTACTAGCTATTTTATCTGGCCTTGCCGGGCAGGTATTGTTTTTTTGGTGTTGTTGTTGGGGTGGTTTTGGGCCCTGCGGAAAGGGGAGACAGGGAAGGGGGGATGTGGAAGCAATCCATTCCCCTTCCCTGTATTCGCCCGGGGGAGGCAGGGAAGGGGGGATGTGGAAGTGATCCATCCCCCTTCCCTGTCTTTGCCCGGGGGTGTGTGGGAGGCAGGGAAGGGGGGGATGTGGCTGAGGGCGGGAAGGGCGGCAGGGCATCGAAGAAGTGCGGCCTGACTGCCAGCTCCCCTTTTCCCCATTGCTGTTTTGAGAGCTGCTCTCGACACAGCGAGGGGAGGAGGGGAACTGGCAGGCCACTCTTTGTCCAGGGACGCACGTTCCCAGATGAAGTGCAGCCTGACTTTCAGCTTCCCTTCGCTGTTTCGCCCAGCCATGTCATCAGGCGGCGTGGCAGGAGCAGCAGGGCAGAGGCAGCACCTGCAGTGCCACCTCACCTGGCCGCATTCTCAGGCAGGGAGGGCCCTCAGCTGCAGCACGTGCGATGTGGCCATTATGTTTAGCTTTTACGCACTGGCTGTCCCGCCTCCTCCATGCTCATGTCCGCCAGCCTGATTGGCTGTGGCGTGTCGCGGCGCGGAGGACGCTGGGATTTGGAAGGTTTTTTTGTTGGTGTTCGTGGGGCGAACACCCCACTTTTGGCTTCTGGACCCTCATGGCAATGTTGTCCAGAAGGTAAGGTAAGTGTGGCCGGCTCATTACAGGATGGACCGGGTGTGTGCGGACACGCATTCCGGACACGCACAGCCCAACCCATTCTTATAGGTATAGATTTGTGTTCTACCTGTAATACAAGCAAGATGGAATGGAGCGTCGACTCTCTCCCATACCCCCTTCTGATTTCTGAGGCACTGCTATAGCTTCACACCTGGGAACAGAAACACTAGGACATATAGTTTGTCACATATAAATTGGAAAAGTCTGTATTTTACGGAAGTGCTGGGAAATTTGCACATCCAAATGTAAACAGTGCAAAATGCAGGACATCACAGAAGGAAGTAATGGTTTTCCACTGTTTTGGTTTTCCACTGTTTGAGAAATGAACAGAGTTTTCCATTGAAAATGGAATGGAAGGGTGAATGGAAGGTTTTCTTTTGCTGAGAGGCAAACATTATATGTAAGCCATATCTGTATTTTTCAAGCCAAGAAATATGAACTTCAACACCAACAATGATGATGTGTATGTTAAGGCTTGTCTCACCTTCTTGTTACTTACACTGCTGCTTTCTTCTCTTCTAACATGATAGGATATTATTATAATTTTAAGTATGTCTGTTACTCATTAATTCTCTGAGTGTTAGTTGGCTAATAAATCAATGAATTAATTAATAGTGCACATTCATATCTGCTGATAATTGTAACTGCATTCAGTGGCAGGTACTTCAAGATAAATGTACAGCCTACCAATCCAGTTTTATATATATTGATTCAGAATTAAGTCAATTTATGTTCAGTGGAGCTTACTCCTATATTAGTAGATAGAGAACTACAGCCCTAAACTAAACACATTTTGCATTGCGGGAAATGGAATAAAGGTGAAAGCACTTTGATAAAAGAAGATGTACACATATATTGCCGCATGAGTCGGGAAGTAATCATCCTCTCATGTAGACAGGATGCCTCTTCCAACCTGTGCTCTCTCTCACTCTCTACTGTTGTGTATCCTACACTTTTTTAAATCCTAGATCTGCTGCTCAGTCAACTGGGAATACTTTCTGAGTCAATTAATCACACTGTAGATCTATGAAATCAATTATTTGACAAAACTTTTGAAGTCCTACTCGTAAAATAGTGTAATGTGTACTACAGTAAGCAGAGAAAACTTGTCCTGGAGCAGACACAGGTGTGTTGAATCTCTGCCAGCAATTAATCAAAGAACCTGATCAAGTATCTCCATTTTGTTGCCATTACTTCCTCATCTTTAAAATGAGAGTACTGCCCCGTGGATCATTCTGGAAACCAACTACAGCAAAATATACAAAGGCCTTAGCAAATTAAGAGAGACATGTACATGATAAATATTAATAGTAAAGGGTAAATTATTTCTTTTATCAGGTACAAAATACTGACAGTGGGATAGAGCAGCCAATCCCTGGTTTCCATCTTCTGTCATAAACTCACTATGTGGCATTAGACAGATTCAAGGCTGGAGGGATAATAATACTTTCCTACTTATGTAAATATTACAACTAGAGAATACATGCAAAGATTTTTCAACATTTTGGAGCACATTTGTGGTTGGTATTTATATAGCAACAAGTAAATAGTTCCAACATGTGCCACTCACTTTTGGGAAAACAGGATTTCCCCTGACAAGTTGTTACTTTACATTGCATTCTTATGGCTCTACTGATACCAATCATTGTTCAGACTGTGCCAAGTCAATTCTGATTTATGGTGACCTTTTCCAGGGTTTTCTAGGTAGAGAATACACTGAAATTGTTTACCATTTCCTTCTTCCGTGGGCATCCTGGGATTGTGCAACTTGCCCATGACTTCATAGGCTGTCTCTTCTACCTGGAGGCACAGTGAGGAATTGAATTCCCAAAATTGGCTCCACAGGCCAAAACTACTGCGCTATCCAGCCAGCATTATAGCCTATCACACAATATGATCACTCAATTACTCACTAACTCATTCTTCCAGACTTGGCTCCCGAGTTCTGCCCTAGGGGCTTATGCAACCGATTTCTAAAGCTTGGAAAGGCTTCTGCAGTAAAACTCCCTAAACTCCAAGTCAGCTCAACTGCTGGATTATTGGGAATTGCAATACAAATAATTGGACCATTTTGGATGTCATGATCGGACAGGAATGTTTCTCTTTCCATTGAACTTACATAAGCTGGTTCTTTTTTAAAATATATATCACAGAAGGGTAAGCGGAGAAGTGTTTGCATGATTTCCAGCCTCTGCTGTCACAGTAACTTGACTGACTTTAGGAACTATGCACCTCAGTGCAGGAGTTGCATCCATTTTCTGATGAGCCACAGATAGCTGTCTAGTCTTGCTTCTTGTGGCTAAAGGGCATCCATACTCATCATTTCAAGGGGACCGATATGTCCTGCTGCTTCTAACTCTTTAATTCCTAATGGGGATACACTTGTAAATCTTCTGACCCACAGCCATAATCCTCATGAGACAAACAAAAGTACTATGATCATAGTAATAGCAACACCTTTAAAAATGTCTTTATCGGACTACTAATCCCCAAATCAGGTAGCCAACATGGATGGATGGTCAGCCCCTTTGCTGGGAGGATTCTGGGAGCTGTACTCTCAAAACATCAGTTTTCCAGATTCTGAACTAGTAATATTCAACACTGTACGAGCATATTTCTAGTGTTCAGTGGGCTTCATGTAAACAATTGTTTCTGTAAAGCAATTCGTGATTGATATCTGCTAGTAAGTCACAGAAAGAATAGGCCTCTTGAATCAGTGGGGATTTGATAAGCTAACTCCTCCATAAATTAGCAATTAGAAATTACACTTATATACGATCCCATAGCATTTAGTGCACTCTCTGGATGCTGGATGAAAAGCTGAGTCAACTTTGATCCCTGTAAGGCTTGAATTCACAACATTTTGTCTGCAGTACAGCAGTTTAACCACTGCACCACCAGGGTTTTGAATAGGTGAGCATACTCTTAATAGCATTTCCCAAGCTATGTTCCGTGGAACACTGGTGAACTTCAATTCCCAGAAGTCTAAGTCAGTACATTGGCCCTGCTGGTCACGGGAGGTGGGAGTGAAGCCCAGCTGTTTTCTATCACGGCAGGGGCTGTGAAAAGCCGCCGCCGGCACTCCGGACGCCAGCGCCTTCGGCTCCCTCCCGTGGCCCTGCTGGTCACGGGAGGTGGGAGCGAAGCCCAGCTGTTTTCCATCATGGTAGGGGCCGTGAAAAGCCGCCGCCGCCACTCCGGATGCCAGTGCCTTCGGCTCCCTCCCGTGGCCCTGCTGGTCACGGGAGGTGGGAGCGAAGCCCAGCTGTTTTCCATAACGGCAGGGGCCATGAAAAGCCGCCGCTGCCACTCTGGATGCCAGCACCTTCGGCTCCCTCCCGTGGCCCTGCTGGTCACGGGAGGTGGGAGCGAAGCCCAGCTGTTTGACATCACGGCAGGGGCTGTGAAAAAGCTGCCACCGCCACTCCAAACACTGGCCTCCTAGGAGGTGGGAGCGCGGCTGAGGACTGTTTCATCAAGCCTGGAGTTGTTGGACTTACTGGACACCCACCCTGGTGGGAGCAGGGCAGGGAGGAGAGACTGGCTTAGCCGCCTCCAGAGCTCACAGTCTCCTCATTCTTCCCTTAGTGTGAGTAGGGGTGGGTGGAGAGTTCGAGAAACATGGAGATGGACTGGCCTAGCAGCTGTTGATGTTTCCTCCACTGATGAGCTGGGCTCCATCTGGGACATGAGCTGTGCTCTGTCACCTGGGGATTTTTTGAGTATTGTAATGTTAAATGATATTGATGTTGCTCTGTATTGCTATATTGTATATTGTATTTTGTGGTTATTGTAATGTAATTTGTGATTGATTTTTTGTATTGAACCTGCTTGTATATTTATTGCATTTACACGTTGTGTTGTGAGCCACTTTGAGTGGCACTTGTGTCAGGAAAGCGGGATAGAAATTAAACGTAATAATAATAATAATAATAATAATAATAATAATAATAATAATAATAATAATAATAATAATAATAATAATAATAATAATAATAATAATAATAATAATAATAATAATAATAATAATAATAATCAGTCCAAAAACCAAAGATTGGGAAACACGGCTTTGAGAATTATTACTGAATTTCAGCTAGTATTTCCATTATTGTTCAATAATTAGTTTTTCTTTACAAATCTGAAAGGGGACTGGACTGTATGTATTGCCAGAAAGAAACATCTGGCTAACCTCTTATGTAACAAGATGAAAGATATAAAACAGTTAAAGATAATTTGTGGGTACGAGAATGGGATTGGGAGTGTATTCTTAGGTATGGAGAGGTCAGTAAAAATGGCTTGCAGAAAGGAGAGCTAGACCATGGAAAGAGTGAAATACTTCATCCACATCCTGATTTTCCAGGACCAGAAATGACAATTCTCCTTCAAAACAAGGTATGTACCTTTTAAACATGATACACTCTATTTCAGTGGTGGTGAATCTATGGCATGCATAGATGTGCACCATTGTCCCAGCACAGAGTTCACCCTGTCCCCTTTGCCCAGCAGCCCAATGGGAGCACTTCCTCCCTCCCCCAGCACAGAGTTCACCCCACCTCTCTGGGCATTTGGTCTCTAAAATGTTTACCATGACTGCTCTGTTTGTATCTCTTGTATCCCTTCAACAATGTTTTCTAGAAATCAGAAGTGACTGTGACATGTTGAAGGAGTGGTGCAGCCCACAGGAAACACAGGATATGCTCTTTACATTGATCTTGTCCATTATGATTCCCACTTAATGTCTGTTATCACCTTACAGGGCAGGGATTCCAAATCTGATGCTGTGCTTTGTTCTTAAGACAGACATACATTTCCATAGAATTCTCTCAGCCTTTTCACCATGAATTATGGTACTTACTGATACATTTTCCTTCATAGGCTAGGCCAATGGATCTTCCAAGTAGACAAGTAGCTTTCCTCAGATGACAGGCACTTGCATATGTTATTCCATCATTCCCACAGAGATACTGTTCAGGGGAGGTAGGCTCTGGGCAAATCCGATTACAGGTGACACAGTTGGCATTATTATTTTGATCGACCACACATGTGGAGCTGCCTCGGCATAAAACATCCCTACAGGTCTCTGAAACAAATGACAGAAGGACAGTTATGTAAATAACAGAAGCCATCTTCCTCATCAGGTAGCATTAAGCAAAGCAAGGAACATAAACAATGATATAAAAACATTTCACCATGCTCTTCCATAAAAGGGAGTGAGCAGGTGACATAACTCTCAAGATTTTTAATCATGTCAGAAGCACACAAAGGTGCTTTCTGGTTGAAAGGAGTTTTGCTGGAAGAACTTCACTCAGGGGACACCTGAATGAGGCTCCTTTCATACCCCCAAGTCCCCCCCCCCCACTGAACTGCTCCCTATTTATCTACTTGCAATTTCTTGCTTTCGAACTGCTAGGTTAGTAGGAGCTGGGCACTCATTCCATCATGCAGTACTTGGGTTTGAACTACTGCCTTGCTGACCTTGCAGCTAACAAGGCAAGCTTCTTAGCCACTGAGCCACCGCACTCCCTTTTACTCTCTCTTTGTTTTGGATTGCAACTTTAATTCCAGAAGAATAATCTCTCCCATTTCTCTGTGCTTGACCTAGTCAGAAAAAGGGAGAAAGCATTTGTGTTGTGGTTCCCAGAATCCTCCATTTTGGGTGGGGTTGAGTAGTGGTGTTTTTGAGAGTGCTTGCTCAAGAAAGTAAGTTTTCCAAACCCTTTTATATGTTAGCCATAGCACAAGGCAGTAGAGCTGTGCTCATGACCTGAAGTAGAGATCACCTAGAGTACATACTTGTGCTCATACTGGCCAAGCAGGGATCCATGCCCTTACGGAGGGCCCAATGTGAAGACTGTATTGACCTTGCTGCCACCATCTTTGCTCACCCATCCCTTCTTAGCTCTTGGGCAAGTATACAGTAGTAATAACAAAGGCAAGCATTAGCAATGCTTCCGGTTGTTTGGCAGCAGCTGTAGTGTAGCTGAGGGTTAGCCTTTACTTGTCAAATTCTACTCTCTCCCTCTTTCCCAAAAGGATCTGATACTTGGGTGAACCTCTGAAATGCTGTAATCGAGACAGATTACAATGACCAAGGAGAGCATGCCTGAGTATCAGTTACACTGAGAACCTTAAGTGACAGGATGTAGCTGTTCTCATAGGCCTGTTGACAAGGTATCCATATGTCACTGTGATTTGCCACTGTGTGAACATAATGCTGGATGAAATTGGCCTCCATCTGATCTGGTGTGGCACTAGACCCAACAGTCAAAAGTAAAATAAAGTTTCTCATCAGAACTAATCAGAACAGAAAGCTTTGAAGGATTCTTGTAAACATCACTTTCCATGGACTTACCGCTTCCAGAATCTCTAAGCTAACATCCTTGCTAAGAGATTCTGGGATATGTAGTCCAAAAAATAGCTTCTCCAAACTCTATTTGGTAAACACTTTTGTCTAAAAGGAGGACTGATCTTTCTGTGCTGCAGGATGAAGCAGGAATAGGATGGAAGCATTCTATGGTACAGTAGAACTGCTTCTGCAAATTTGAGGGAGGGTTTTTTTTAAAAAAAATACTTTGCAAGTTTTCTTATGCAAAAATAACCACCACCCAATCCCTAGGAACAATCTTCTCTGCAAAGAAAGGTCAGTTATTACTCCTTCTCTTCATGATGCAATTTCTGTTTACTAGTAGGGAGGTTTCTAGAAATCTAAGTAGAGAAGAGTAATTTAAAAGTGTCTTTCCCCACTTGTTACCTACACTGGTAAGGTCCACTCTGTCACTTCGTGATGACACCATCTTGTTCTGCTACATAATACAGATCAGATCTCATTTTGATTGGCATGAATAGTACAACTTTCGGCAGTCTGAGCTTATCTGTTGATGTTTCTGTCGGAGTATTTACGCTCCCTTATGTTCTCATTTTTGACACCCTATGTAGTTCTTGTACAGGCAGCAATAGATTTTCATGTTATTCCATATATACTTTCTCTCCCCCCCCCCGCCCCCACTGTAATCGAGAGGGCAGCTTTATTGTGAACCTACTTTTGCATTTGCCTTGATATTGGACTTCTAGTTCAGGCTGCTCTTTACATCTGGCTTTCAGAAGGGTACACTCGTTTTTGTAGGTCTTCCCATCCAAACCACATACTGGGCCCTTCCAGGTGATATTAGAGCAATCCGGAGCACAGATGCACCGTGGCTTGTTCTTCTTGTTCATTTTACATTTCTTCCCAGGACCACAATCCACATTTTCACAGGTTTCTGAAGAGGAAATGGGAGGGGAGCAGAGCAGAGGGGATGGTGTGTTGGTGCAGAAGCCCAGAGATTGTTTTAATAACATCCAGAGATCTTACCACAACTTAACCGAAGGCAACACACGAGAGGGTATTTTTTCATTGTTGACCCAGAAAATAAGAAAAATCCCACCCCAGAAAAGAGGTTCAACACAGGAATTAATACAGGGTCTTCCCATTTTCTAAGCTGGATGCTTCAATGTGACTATAAAGACTTCCCACATTTCTGATGCCAGAGAGACAGCAGGCCACATCTGGATACTTTACACTAATTAATTTGTAATCAATGAACTATGTTGAACTCATAGATTGACCACACACTAACACAGAGAACAGCAACAGACATTGGGACCCTTACATATTCACACTAAAGGCTGGCAAGTCTATCCTTTTACTGCTCTTGAAAAGGTTACTTTTCTGAGCTGCAACTCTCAAAATCTATGGGCAAGGGAGATTGTGGGGGTTACATCTTGAAAGAGGAACCACTCAAAATGCTGCAATTTTCTCCTCATAAACATGGCTTAATGCAATCCAGAATCAGAGGTAGTTTCGAATACTTCCGGTCAAGGGCCAGAAGATGGGAAAGGTTACTTTTTTGGTTTAAAGTTGGTAGAATAGTAGAATAATAAGAGCCAATATGACCAAGTTCTGTTGATACAATTGGCCAATTTTAGTTCTGACTGATTACTGGATTTCAGCCACTGTATGCTGTATGTTTGCTTCTTGTGCAGTTGAAAAATGTTGGCAAGTTTATGTAACAAATGCGATAACTTTCCCCCACAAACCTAACCTCTTCTAACATATTTGGAATTAAAGAGCAGGGCCCAGAGATTAGCCAGCAATACAGTCCAATCAATTTTTTAGTATCAAGAAATGTCTTTAAAGAACAGCACCAGCAGAAAAAACGTATATCTAAGTGGAAGCGAGGAAAAGGGAATGTGTGCGAAAAAGTGCCAGGTTCAATTGCCTTGTAACACTGGGAAAGATCCTGTTTTGAAAGTGGAGAATGGCTGCCATTAGTCAGAAATTGGAATGATTACTTTTGAGTGACAGCCCCAATAATTCTCCAGCGGAGGGCACTTTCACCTGTCCTTATCTTACTTTATAAGTGGCATAACTAACACTGCAAAATCCCAGGACTGAGCTCTGTCACAGACTCATATACCCTAACCTAGGGGGGAAAAGAGAACTTTTCCTATTTGGGGAGGAGCCTGTATCCCATCAAGAAAGTTTTACATGCAGAAGAGTCCATGTCTAAGACCTGGCATCTCCAACAGGAAAGGATTTTCAGGTCACCAGATGTGGGGAGAGAATGTTCTCTGATTGTTTGGAACCTCAGAGAGATGCTGTCAAATAGTATCTTCAAGACTACTACGGGTTAGTGGGATGGAAGACCAACAGGCATCTCCAACTGCCATTGCTGCAGCCAGGGGGTGGCCAGGGTGGGCTTGGTCCACCCTGAGTGAGCAGTTTGCCCACCCTGGCAAAAGTGAGGTTTCCCATAGGAATGCATTGAAAAGAGGCTTTGTTGCCCATCGTGAGAAAGTATTTGCCCACTCACATCTAGAATCCTGGCTACCGCCCTGCCAATGACATCTTCTACTGTTGGCATGTTTGGCTAAGGGATGATGGCGGTTTCTGCTCAGGATCTGTAAAGACTTTGGGGAAGTTACTTTTTGGGGGGAATTACACGGCAGCCAGGCTCACACTGAGCAATTCTGAGAGCTGTCATGGAACAAATACATTTTCCCTTCTTGGGAAATCTTGGAGGACCAGAGAGATGCCCAGCAGTCCCTGTCTGTCAGGAGGGAGGGGTAGGGAGAGAAGCAACTCTACACTCTGTTGCCTTAGAGAAGCACCCACCTTTGCAAGGGATGCAGTTGGGGGCACCCCCGCTGAAAATCATCCACTTGAAGAGCACGTGGTCGCTGACATCCTCCTCGGTCCAGGACGTGGTCAGCCTGCCCGTTTTGCAGCACTCCTCTTTGCTGAGACCATTTTTGTAGAGGACCTGGCACCGTCCGTTCCTGGCTTGTCGGAGCCAGCAGTTCCCAGCTGCCAGATCAAGGGGAAAGGGAGAGACGGCGAGAGGTGGTTGAGATAGATTGAAAGAGAGCGAGAGAGACACCCAGCCATATCAATGCCAGTTACCAGTGACCCAGACACAACACGTGCAGCTTTCATCGACTTTTACTAGACTGTTTACTTTTTATTCGTCGCGTTTCATAACCTGGGAGAAAGCGGTGTGCAAACAACCTGATCAGACGGGTTCGACGCTTCCCATTATTCCAGATCGGGAGCGGGTAGGTGGGGGTGGGGGTGAGTGGGTGGAAACTGGGGTGGGTGGGTGGGTGGTGGGGCGCTTGACTGCACGTGACAGGGTTTGGAAATCAGAGCCCGAGTCTATGAAAGAGAGCGCGGGGGAGGGGGGGGGGCGAGATCGAAATAAAGGAAGAAGTCGAATCTCTCGCGCCTCAAACCCCCCCCCCCAATTCTTCCAACGACTTAACTTAAACGAAAGTTTGTACAGCAAACGGGGGAGGATCTGTGAACCGCGCGCTACAGCCGTCTTCACCCCACCCCCCACCTCCCATGCTCAGTATAGGGTTTGGCAATGGGCGGCCAGGAGTATTAAACCCACTCTTTCGAAATCTCCCCCCATTTTTTGTTGATCGCCCCAAGTGAAGTACTGAAACTTGCGAAGGAGCGAGCGGACTCGAGTGAATGCACGCACACCAGCTGCGGATCGCAGACCCTCGGAGCAATGTGTGTGTGTGTGTGTGTGTGTGTGTGTGTGTGTGTGTGTGTGTGTGTGTGTGTGTGTGGGAGGCGTCAGGAAAGACGCCCGACCAGTTTGCACCTTGGAGAAACTCGATCAAGAGAAACTCGATCAGTTTGCACCTTGGAGGAACTCGGAGCAAGGTGCGGGGGGGGGGGAGCGTCAGGAAAGACGCGCCCGACCAGTTTGCACCTTGGAGGAACGGGAGTTAACCACCCATCTCTCTCTCTCTGACATTAAGAGCTTGTCTGTTACCGACGGATCCGATGATCTGGTCACTCGGCCCCACTAAAGCCCCCACCCCCACCCCAATTTATTGAGATAATGGGGAGGTTTGGGTTGGGATGAGCTCTGGGTGATTTGCACCAAAGTGACTTTCCCCCCCTCCAGCCATCCAGTGCCCTTCGTGTTTCCTTATCCCGCAAAGTACTAAGCGGACCAACACCGCCCCCAAAGAACCCTTCGAATAGTAATAATCCTAGAAGCACTCATCGTCATCCCACCGGTTAAGAATGCTTTTCCACTGCCTTCTGCCCAAAGCTTAAAATAAAGCGTCAGGGTACGAGAATAATTTATACAACTAACAAGAGAAACTATCTCAGTGATATGAACCCCTTGGCTTTCATCGCGAACGATTATGGAGGAAAGAGGGCATTCTGAGTTACAAATATTTAGAAATGCTTGCCCAAAGGTGCAATCCAACACACATTCACCTGGAGTAAACTCCGCGGAAGTCAACGGCGCTTACTTCTGGTAGACGCGCGTAGGATTGCACTGAAGTTCACTCGCCGAAGGACATAAAATTGGAGGAGAGCGGGCGCACGAAAAACATTTCCCAAACTTGAGAAGTCTGTTTTCTTCTTCTAGGAGCGTGAGCCACAATAGTAAATGCCTTTAAGACCCTTCGTGGGGCGTGGATCCTTGATTATAGCAATGGAAACATACACACAGCCCCCTTCCTGAAATATTGGGAACCAGATTTCCTCTGTGGTCAAGCGCAAAAAAAAAAAAAAAAAAAGTTCTTAGCTGCCTACCAATCCAGGCAGTAACGCAATAACGATCCAAGATACTTAAAGATAAAAATATATTAAAGCTATTGACAACATTAGGGCTGCTGCTGCTGATGAAGGTGGTGGAGATGATAATGAAGAAGATGATCGCAATAGTGGTGGTCTCCTCTAGCCTTTGCCCCAAGCATCCAATTAAACATGCCTTTCCCTGTCACGTCTGCCATTGAGTGCAAACTCGCCCGCGCAGCGCGATCTTAAGGGCGCGATAAAAGTGAGTAAGTCCCAGTGAGTTGGGCGAGACTTAAGATGGATGTTTAGGATCGCAGCCTTAGTTCCGTAAGCAATTCATCCAATGGAGTCTGGAGTAAATTAGACAGACAGACAGACAGACATACAGATAAATAGATAGATCACATCTGCCCATAAAAAAGGCAGCTGCATCTTACCCTGTGCTGTCCGATCTTCCATGAAGTGGCAGAAAAACATCAAGAGTAAAACCATGCCCGGAAAGATTCTCTGATTTAACATCCTCAGTGGTTTCTCCCCCCCCGCCCCCAGCGAAAACAGAAGGCAACCTCCAGTGCCAGTGGTGGTAAGTCGAGGGAAAACGCCAGAGCACGCCAGTTAGACAGCCTACTTATGTCGCTGTATTGAATGAACGTCAGGCTCTGAATGCAGTCTCTCTTTAAATCTATGGGGTCTTAGCTCTGCGGTGGGCGGTCTCCTAACGTGTGTGTATGAGAGAGAGAGAGAGAGTGTGTGTGTGTGTCCGTGTGAGTGAGCGAGAGCGAGCGAGCACCAGAGAGGGAGGCTATCTATGCGTCCGTGGCGAGGCGATTTCAAAAGTTCCGTGTGAATCGGAGTGAAACCCTTTCCAGTTATAGGGTTCTCCCCCTCCCCTCTCTTCCTTTTGAGGTGCGCGCATGGCGCGCACCAAGCGTAACTGGCTCCCCCCACCCCACCCCTCGATCATTGCGCTGCTAGTAGATCAAATCTAGCACAAACTTCGTAGTAGCAGGACTTTTTTGTTGTTGGTGGTGCTGCTGCTGTTGTTGCTCTCGTTGCTGGGTTGGTGATTAAGCCCACAACTCAACCAGGAGCTTTAAAGGGGGGGGGGGGAGAAGGAAAAGAAAGCACTTGTTTTCCCCTAAACCCAAAGGGAGAACAGCCAAGCCAATTTCGCCCCACGAGAGTTTGGGAGGCTGTTTGGAAAGACAAGGTGGGGTGGGTTTATTTTTCTCCACCTTCCTCGATCCCCCCCCCATCTTCTTCCAGGGGGTAACCCAGCTATCCCCCAATTTTTCTCCCCAATTTCCCTCCCATCCACGATCTGGGAGCGATTTTGCAAACCGAGGCAGCAACGTCGCTTTGGCCACCAGGCTGCGAGGCCCCGATCTTGGGGGGCGGGGGGGGGTGTCCCACACTCCTGGGGAGGCGCCGGACCCCCATTATGGGGGAGAAATCTCTTCCAATCTAGGAGCCAAGGACAGCGTCGTCCTCTGTTCCGAGCCTCTCCAGCCGCCCCTCTTCTTTGCGATCGTCTGGCCGCCCCCTCCTCTCCCACCCCAGATGTTGTGGCTACTAATAAATGTCTAACCCTCACACCTCCAAACAGTAGTTAAGTGTCTGGCGCGCACCGATCTCCCTCTCTGGGACTCGTCAAAAACAAATCAAAGTTTAATATACCGAGTTTAATATGCCTAGGCGTTCGTCTTCTCACTTGGGGGCGTCTGGAGCATTATGGAGAAGGCAAACCAGGCGGGTCTGGCGGTGCCGGGAGTATTTTTTGGGGGGGTGGGGGTGAGATTAAGGGGAGATCGGCAGTGGGGAAGCGACGTAGGCGGTCCCTTGTCCACACAACACCCTCTCCCCACTTCCACCACGGACCCCAAGAATAAAATAATAAATTGGGATTAAAGACACGATCGCAAAAATTAACTTTGGGGGGGGGGGGGAGGGGGGGCAGCGCTGCCTGGCATTTGCGGTCTCTCCTTTCCAAGAGAGTTGGCGGACTCGCATCTATAAGGACATTATTATTTTTTTGGCACCGCTGAATCAAACAAACAAACAAAAAAACAACAACAACCCCGCGATTATTTCCTTGTATACGACTCGATTACTTAACGGGGAAATGATGATGATGGGGAGGGTGGGTGCAAAAGGCCGCCTCTTTGCAAGCAACAACAATCGAAAGGAAAATCGCAGCCGAACTATGCAGACAGCAAATTCTTGCCCATTACCAGGTCGCTGTGATTTCTGCCCAAGTCCAGGCGATGCCGCCGCCGCCGCCCCCCCCCCCGTCTTCCCTCCCCGTGGCAGCCGCCGTCTGCCCCCCTCCTTCCCTAAAGCCAACCTCCTCGGTGTCTCTCCCTCTCTCGCCCCCGCTAACCCCCTCTCCCCACAACTACAAATAACTCAGTGATAACAGATTTTTTTCCACCAACTGCAGGAGATAGTGCTAATCTTTTAATAAAAGATCCCATTACAATGGGATCTGTCTGGACAGACTATAATAGATCTAGAAATACACATGGATTGCAATGTATCTGAGTCAATGTAACCTTGCCTATAGCAACAATGTAACCTTCAGCTGTATCATATAAGCCCTGTAATAGGACGCGAGCTAATGACCACCAGCTGGCAGCAGCGAGCGTCCAAGCTCTCTTGGTCCGAACTCATCAAAGGCAACAGCGCGGGAAGTTTTCCCGCCACTACCTACACCTGGACAAGAAGGGCGTGACCTGCAATGACGTCACGCAGACAGTAGCCAATGGGCTACCATGGCACCACGTTCAAATGTATTACTGCTGTATATAAAGAGCTATCGATCCGCCATTACCTCATGTTCCCTCTGTCCAAGATGCAATAAACCTGAGTTAACCCAGCCCGAGGCTGTGTCCCGTGTCTTGGTTTGCATACACCAAATTGGCGACGAAGGTGGGATAATGGATCCCCACGGAACAGCCAGGGCTCAGAGCGGGTTCAACATCACCAAACCGCAGGACTGGGAGCTGCTTGAGATGGACTTCCAGGCGGCACTGGTGGAACTCAGAGTCAAACAAGACGACGAGGAGAGGAAGAGGGCCATCCTCACCAGAATGCTCGGGATGGAAACCAAGCGGACGCTGGTGGGCATAATCGCTCCGAAGAAGGTGAGCGACTTTAAGGCGAGCGAAATCATGAAGCTGCTGCGAGAGCGGTTCTGCCCCTCGAGGGCAATGTTTCCCGCTCGGAGCGCGTTTTGGAGGCGAGTCCAAGCGCCAGACGAGTCGGTTGAGGCATTCGTGGCCGCCATGAGGATAGCCGCCGCCCCCTGTAAATGGGGCGACATCCTGGAGATGATCCTCAGGGACGGCGTGTTATGTGGCCTGAAAGACAAGGAGGTGCAGCGCAGCTTGATGAATAAGGAGCCGCCACCCACGCTGGCCGAAGTCATAGAGGCCGCGGAAGCCGCAGAGTCCACGAATGCCGGAGTGGACGAGATGCATCAGTGGCGTGAGTGGCGTCCTAAAGCCGGCAAGGCGGAAAATTCGGTGCACGGGAAGGCCGGACAGTCGGTGCACGCGACTCGGCGGGCCTCAAAGTCGTCTACGGAAGGCAGCGACGGCGAGGAGGTCCAGAAGGTCCGGAAGGGCGGTCGACGCTGCGAGGGTTGCGGAGCGGCCCACGAGCGCGCGAGATGCCCGTTCAGGAAGGCCGAGTGTTACACCTGCGGCCGTCGGGGGCACATCGCCAAGGCGTGCAGAAAGCGGAAAGAGGGCCGGAGGCAATCACAAGACCGCGCGGCCAGGCCGGACCGTCCAGCAAGGCCCAAAGATGGCGCCCAGACCACGAGGAAGCAGGACGGCGTGGGCCGCGTCTCGGACAGCAGCGAGGATGACGCCTCAGTGTTCAGCGTGTCCGCGGGACAGTCCCATTACTTCGTTGAGGTATTAGTACAAGGGGCCCCTATTAAGATGGAAATTGACTCGGGGTCCTCCTTTTCCATAATTCCCCAGAAAGAGTTCCTGAAAATCGACCCCCACGTGCGGCCAAAGCTTAAAGCGTTGAGGTCCACACTACGGGACGTACAGGGAAACAACATTCCGGTATTGGGGGTTGGGAAGTTTCGGGTCAATTTTAAGAGACATTCTGCGGAACTGCCCCTAGTTGTCCTGAAAGGGGGAAGCTGTAGCCTCCTGGGAACACAGTGGTTTCAGCCCTTAGGGTTGTTCATAGGGGGGGTCCATACCGTGGGGGGAGACCCAATACAAGCGGTTTGCGATGCGCATCCCGCCGTTTTTGAGAAGGGACTCGGAAAGTTCAAAGGACCCCCTGTAGCGTTCGACATAGACCCGGAGGTCCGCCCGATAAGACTCAAACCACGCAGGGTGCCGTTTGCACTCAAGGACAAGATAGAGGCGGAATTGGACAAACTGGTGGGCCAGGGGATTCTTATTCCTGTTGATTCCGCGGAGTGGGAAACTCCAATTGTAACGGCTCTAAAGGCTAACGGGGAGGTGCGCATTTGCGCAGATTATAAGTGTACAATTAACAAGGCGATCCGCCCTAATGCATACCCGGTGCCAGTGATAAGCCACCTTTTGGCCAGGCTAAATGGGGGAAAGTGTTTCGCTAAGCTCGATTTGGCACAAGCCTATCAGCAACTTCCTGTGACCCCCGCCACGGCCGCGGCACAAACGATAGTTACACATAAGGGAGCGTTCCAGGTGTCGCGGTTACAGTTCGGCGTGAACTCGGCACCCGGTCTTTTTCAATCGCTCGTGGAACGCCTCCTAAAGGGCCTGGAGGGGGTGTTGCCTTATTTTGATGACGTGTTGATAACAGGGGGGAGTGAGGCTGAACTAGCGAAAAGGTTGGACAAGGTACTGACCGTGTTCGAGAAAGCGGGGCTGAGATTGAGGAAGGATAAATGTGTTTTTTTCGAAACAGAGGTCGAGTTTTTAGGGTTCCGAATCACACCCGAGGGGATTAAGCCGTCTAAATCCAAGGTAGCAGCCATTAAAAAGGCCCCTCGCCCCACATCCAAGACCGAGCTGCAATCTTTCCTGGGGCTCCTAAATTTTTACCATACATTCCTCCCGCGGAAGGCGTCCGTGGCCGAACCGCTCCATCGGTTGCTGAAAAAGGAGGAGCCGTGGATGTGGGGTGACGAGCACGAGAGGGCGTTCAAGGAGCTAAAGCAACTCCTAACATCTGAGGCAATCCTGACGCATTTCGACCCCAAACGGCCTGTGGTCCTAGTTTGTGATGCATCCCCGGTGGGGGTGGGGGCGGTGCTTTGCCACGTGTTGGAGGACGGAAGGGAGGCCCCGGTAGCGTTTTACTCAAGGTCCCTGTCCCAAGCGGAGCGAAATTATGCACAAACCGACAGGGAAGCATTAGCAATCGTATCGGGGACCAAAAAATTTCACGATTTTTTGTATGGCCGCCCGTTCAAAATCGTGACCGATCACAAACCGCTGTTAGGGATTTTCACGGCACACAAACCAACGCCGCAGATCCTGTCCCCGAGAATGCTGCGATGGGCTATTTTCCTCAACGCGTACCAACATGAGTTGGAGTACAGGCCCGGAAAGGAGATCAGCCATGCTGATGCGCTTTCGAGATCCCCTTTGCCATTGTCGGACGCCCAAAAGGCGAGAGCAGAAAAGGACCGCCAGGTGTTGCTAATTGAGGTTTTAGACGCTCCCCCAATAGTGCCAGCCGACATTGCTAGGGCGACAGGCAAGGACAGGACACTGGCGAAGGTTTGCTCATGGGTGCAAAAGGGGTGGCCGGGTTCGTCCCCGAGTACGGAGTTCGACCCGTTCTTTAGGAAAAAGCTAGAGTTGTCCCTAGAGAGGGGGTGCCTTCTGTGGGGACAACGGGTGGTGGTCCCTGCGCCCCTGCGGACGAGGGTGCTCGAACTGCTGCACGTCAGCCACCCGGGCATAGTTCGTTCAAAGGCGCTGGCCCGGAGTTATTTCTGGTGGCCGCAGCTGGACACGGATATTGAGCACATGGTTGGCACTTGCGAGGCTTGCCAGGGGTCCCGCCCTGAGGCGGCCCGTCTTCCACATAGGGAATGGGACACAGCACGGGGACCATGGTCCAGGGTGCACGTAGATTTCGCTGGCCCATTCCGAGGAACCATGTTTCTCCTAGTCGTGGATGCGTTCTCCAAGTGGCTGGAGGTTATCCCGGTAAAAAGCACGTCCTCCGCCACGACAATTAGCCGGCTACGGAGAGTCTTTTCCACGTTCGGTTTACCCGACACTTTAGTCAGCGATAACGCTAGTTGTTTCACCTCCGCTGAGTTCGGGGCATTCATGGAGACAAACGCCATTCGGCATATCACGTCCGCACCGTTTCACCCGGCCACGAATGGCCAAGTGGAACGGTTGGTGCGTACAACAAAGGAGGCGCTGCGGCGCATGGGCCCGGGGGA
Organism: Bradypodion pumilum; assembly: GCA_035047305.1. Classification (NCBI taxonomy): domain Eukaryota; kingdom Metazoa; phylum Chordata; class Lepidosauria; order Squamata; family Chamaeleonidae; genus Bradypodion; species Bradypodion pumilum. Next base: position 36,485,024 of record JAWDJD010000002.1, on the reverse strand, counting down.
CCTGAATCACCAAGTGTGCCAATTCCTCTTAGCGTATAGGGTGACCCCTTTGGCATCCGGCTACTCGCCGGCAGAGCTCTTGATGCGGCGAAAACTGACCACGCTCCTGTCCAGGCTAGACCCAACGAGAGTCGAGGATAAGGGAAAAAACGTGGGGTTGGCAGTCTCGAAAGGTTTCGCTGCCGGTGACCCTGTTCACTGCAGGAACTATTCCAGCGCAGGGCCAGCCTGGGTACCAGGGACGGTTGTAGAACAGACGGGGCCAGTGTCGTACCGGGTCGAGACGAACACCGGCCTCCTCTGGAGGAGGCACGCAGATCAACTGAGGCACCGAGTGATTGGGCCAGTCAGTGGAGCTCAGCAACAGGATTCAGCGTTAGGGTTCTCCCCCACCCGCTTAACCCAAGGGGGAGACAGCAGTGGACAACAGTCCCAAGCATGGGGGGAAGGAAGCAGAAGCAGCGGCCCCGACTCGTATCCCTTTGATACGCCAGCTCTAGCAGGGGCCGGGGAAGGGGGAGAGGAGTTCGCGACCGCTGCCCCCGATAGTGATTTTGATTTTGATTTGGCGAGCCGGGGGGGTTTTCAGGAGTGTTCCCCCACCCATCCAAGCGAGAAGAGGGGTTTTTCGTTAGCCCCCAGTGCCCCCGGTTCCTCCCTAAGAAAGAGCACACCTCCCAACAGCGCCGCGGAGCCGCGGAAAGTCACTAACGAGTCTCCCTCTCATATTGCAGGACAGGAGACCAGGGGACAAAGAGAAGGTAGCAATCCCAGGGAGAGGCAGCCCGCACCGAGACCCCAGCGTGTTCGAAATAAGCCATCTTGGCTGAGAGACTTTGTCTCATAAGGGGGGGGGAGTGTGTTAAGGTGGGCTCGAGACTTTGTCTCGTCCTAGGGGGGAGGGATGTTGTGTTCTGATGGTTTTACTGTACACATGGATTGCAATGTATCTGAGTCAATGTAACCTTGCCTATAGCAACAATGTAACCTTCAGCTGTATCATATAAGCCCTGTAATAGGACGCGAGCTAATGACCACCAGCTGGCAGCAGCGAGCGTCCAAGCTCTCTTGGTCCGAACTCATCAAAGGCAACAGCGCGGGAAGTTTTCCCGCCACTACCTACACCTGGACAAGAAGGGCGTGACCTGCAATGACGTCACGCAGACAGTAGCCAATGGGCTACCATGGCACCACGTTCAAATGTATTACTGCTGTATATAAAGAGCTATCGATCCGCCATTACCTCATGTTCCCTCTGTCCAAGATGCAATAAACCTGAGTTAACCCAGCCCGAGGCTGTGTACACCAAATTGGCGACGAAGGTGGGATGATGGATCCCCACGGAACACAGCCTCGGGCTGGGTTAACTCAGGTTTATTGCATCGTGGACAGAGGGAACATGAGGTAATGGCGGATCAATAGCTCTTTATATACAGCAGTAATACATTTGAACGTGGTGCCATGGTAGCCCATTGGCTACTGTCTGCGTGACGTCATTGCAGGTCACGCCCTTCTTGTCCAGGTGTAGGTAGTGGCGGGAAAACTTCCCGCGCTGTTGCCTTTGATGAGTTCGGACCAAGAGAGCTTGGACGCTCGCTGCTGCCAGCTGGTGGTCATTAGCTCGCGTCCTATTACAGGGCTTATATGATACAGCTGAAGGTTACATTGTTGCTATAGGCAAGGTTACATTGACTCAGATACATTTCAATCCATGTGTACAGTAAAACCATCAGAACACAACATCCCTCCCCCCTAGGACGAGACAAAGTCTCGAGCCCACCTTACACACTCCCCCCCCCCTTATGAGACAAAGTCTCTCAGCCAAGATGGCTTATTTCGAACACGCTGGGGTCTCGGTGCGGGCTGCCTCTCCCTGGGATTGCTACCTTCTCTTTGTCCCCTGGTCTCCTGTCCTGCAATATGAGAGGGAGACTCGTTAGTGACTTTCCGCGGCTCCGCGGCGCTGTTGGGAGGTGTGCTCTTTCTTAGGGAGGAACCGGGGGCACTGGGGGCTAACGAAAAACCCCTCTTCTCGCTTGGATAGGTGGGGGAACACTCCTGAAAACCCCCCCGGCTCGCCAAATCAAAATCAAAATCAAAATCACTATCGGGGGCAGCGGTCGCGAACTCCTCTCCCCCTTCCCCGGCCCCTGCTAGAGCTGGCGTATCAAAAGGATATGAGTCGGGGCCGCTGCTTCTGCTTCCTTCCCCCCATGCTAGGGACTGTTGTCCACTGCTGTCTCCCCCTTGGGTTAAGCGGGTGGGGGAGAACCCTAACGCTGAATCCTGTTGCTGAGCTCCACTGACCGGCCCAATCACTCTGCGCCTCAGTTGATCTGCGTGCCTCCTCCAGAGGAGGCCGGTGTTCGTCTCGACCCGGTACGACACTGGCCCCGTCTGTTCTACAACCGTCCCTGGCACCCAGGCTGGCCCTGCGCTGGAATAGTTCCTGCAGTGAACAGGGTCACCGGCAGCGAAACCTTTCGAGACTGCCAACCCCACGTTTTTTCCTTTATCCTCGACTCTCGTTGGGTCTAGCCTGGACAGGAGCGTGGTCAGTTTTCGCCGCATCAAGAGCTCCGCCGGCGAGTAGCCGGATGCCAAAGGGGTCACCCTATACGCTAAGAGGAATTGGCACACTTGGTGATTCAGGTCCCCCGGGCCCATGCGCCGCAGCGCCTCCTTTGTTGTACGCACCAACCGTTCCACTTGGCCATTCGTGGCCGGGTGAAACGGTGCGGATGTGATATGCCGAATGGCGTTTGTCTCCATGAATGCCCCGAACTCAGCGGAGGTGAAACAACTAGCGTTATCGCTGACTAAAGTGTCGGGTAAACCGAACGTGGAAAAGACTCTCCGTAGCCGGCTAATTGTCGTGGCGGAGGACGTGCTTTTTACCGGGATAACCTCCAGCCACTTGGAGAACGCATCCACGACTAGGAGAAACATGGTTCCTCGGAATGGGCCAGCGAAATCTACGTGCACCCTGGACCATGGTCCCCGTGCTGTGTCCCATTCCCTATGTGGAAGACGGGCCGCCTCAGGGCGGGACCCCTGGCAAGCCTCGCAAGTGCCAACCATGTGCTCAATATCCGTGTCCAGCTGCGGCCACCAGAAGTAACTCCGGGCCAGCGCCTTTGAACGAACTATGCCCGGGTGGCTGACGTGCAGCAGTTCGAGCACCCTCGTCCGCAGGGGCGCAGGGACCACCACCCGTTGGCCCCACAGAAGGCACCCCCTCTCTAGGGACAACTCTAGCTTTTTCCTAAAGAACGGGTCGAACTCCGTACTCGGGGACGAACCCGGCCACCCCTTTTGCACCCATGAGCAAACCTTCGCCAGTGTCCTGTCCTTGCCTGTCGCCCTAGCAATGTCGGCTGGCACTATTGGGGGAGCGTCTAAAACCTCAATTAGCAACACCTGGCGGTCCTTTTCCGCTCTCGCCTTTTGGGCGTCCGACAATGGCAAAGGGGATCTCGAAAGCGCATCAGCATGGCTGATCTCCTTTCCGGGCCTGTACTCCAACTCATGTTGGTACGCGTTGAGGAAAATAGCCCATCGCAGCATTCTCGGGGACAGGATCTGCGGCGTTGGCTTGTGTGCCGTGAAAATCCCTAACAGCGGTTTGCGATGCGCATCCCGCCGTTTTTGAGAAAGGACTCGGAAAGTTCAAGGGACCCCCTGTAGCTTTCGACATAGACCCGGAGGTCCGCCCGATAAGACTCAAACCACGCAGGGTGCCGTTTGCACTCAAGGACAAGATAGAGGCGGAATTGGACAAACTGGTGGGCCAGGGGATTCTTATTCCTGTTGATTCCGCGGAGTGGGAAACTCCAATTGTAACGGCTCTAAAGGCTAACGGGGAGGTGCGCATTTGCGCAGATTATAAGTGTACAATTAACAAGGCGATCCGCCCTAATGCATACCCGGTGCCAGTGATAAGCCACCTTTTGGCCAGGCTAAATGGGGGAAAGTGTTTCGCTAAGCTCGATTTGGCACAAGCCTATCAGCAACTTCCTGTGACCCCCGCCACGGCCGCGGCACAAACGATAGTTACACATAAGGGAGCGTTCCAGGTGTCGCGGTTACAGTTCGGCGTGAACTCGGCACCCGGTCTTTTTCAATCGCTCGTGGAACGCCTCCTAAAGGGCCTGGAGGGGGTGTTGCCTTATTTTGATGACGTGTTGATAACAGGGGGGAGTGAGGCTGAACTAGCGAAAAGGTTGGACAAGGTACTGACCGTGTTCGAGAAAGCGGGGCTGAGATTGAGGAAGGATAAATGTGTTTTTTTCGAAACAGAGGTCGAGTTTTTAGGGTTCCGAATCACACCCGAGGGGATTAAGCCGTCTAAATCCAAGGTAGCAGCCATTAAAAAGGCCCCTCGCCCCACATCCAAGACCGAGCTGCAATCTTTCCTGGGGCTCCTAAATTTTTACCATACATTCCTCCCGCGGAAGGCGTCCGTGGCCGAACCGCTCCATCGGTTGCTGAAAAAGGAGGAGCCGTGGATGTGGGGTGACGAGCACGAGAGGGCGTTCAAGGAGCTAAAGCAACTCCTAACATCTGAGGCAATCCTGACGCATTTCGACCCCAAACGGCCTGTGGTCCTAGTTTGTGATGCATCACCGGTGGGGGTGGGGGCGGTGCTTTGCCACGTGTTGGAGGACGGAAGGGAGGCCCCGGTAGCGTTTTACTCAAGGTCCCTGTCCCAAGCGGAGCGAAATTACGCACAAACCGACAGGGAAGCATTAGCAATCGTATCGGGGACCAAAAAATTTCACGATTTTTTGTATGGCCGCCCGTTCAAAATCGTGACCGATCACAAACCGCTGTTAGGGATTTTCACGGCACACAAGCCAACGCCGCAGATCCTGTCCCCGAGAATGCTGCGATGGGCTATTTTCCTCAACGCGTACCAACATGAGTTGGAGTACAGGCCCGGAAAGGAGATCAGCCATGCTGATGCGCTTTCGAGATCCCCTTTGCCATTGTCGGACGCCCAAAAGGCGAGAGCGGAAAAGGACCGCCAGGTGTTGCTAATTGAGGTTTTAGACGCTCCCCCAATAGTGCCAGCCGACATTGCTAGGGCGACAGGCAAGGACAGGACACTGGCGAAGGTTTGCTCATGGGTGCAAAAGGGGTGGCCGGGTTCGTCCCCGAGTACGGAGTTCGACCCGTTCTTTAGGAAAAAGCTAGAGTTGTCCCTAGAGAGGGGGTGCCTTCTGTGGGGCCAACGGGCGAGACAAAGTCTCGAGCCCACCTTAACACACTCCCCCCCCCTTATGAGACAAAGTCTCTCAGCCAAGATGGCTTATTTCGAACACGCTGGGGTCTCGGTGCGGGCTGCCTCTCCCTGGGATTGCTACCTTCTCTTTGTCCCCTGGTCTCCTGTCCTGCAATATGAGAGGGAGACTCGTTAGTGACTTTCCGCGGCTCCGCGGCGCTGTTGGGAGGTGTGCTCTTTCTTAGGGAGGAACCGGGGGCACTGGGGGCTAACGAAAAACCCCTCTTCTCGCTTGGATGGGTGGGGGAACACTCCTGAAAACCCCCCCGGCTCGCCAAATCAAAATCAAAATCACTATCGGGGGCAGCGGTCGCGAACTCCTCTCCCCCTTCCCCGGCCCCTGCTAGAGCTGGCGTATCAAAGGGATACGAGTCGGGGCCGCTGCTTCTGCTTCCTTCCCCCCATGCTTGGGACTGTTGTCCACTGCTGTCTCCCCCTTGGGTTAAGCGGGTGGGGGAGAACCCTAACGCTGAATCCTGTTGCTGAGCTCCACTGACTGGCCCAATCACTCGGTGCCTCAGTTGATCTGCGTGCCTCCTCCAGAGGAGGCCGGTGTTCGTCTCGACCCGGTACGACACTGGCCCCGTCTGTTCTACAACCGTCCCTGGTACCCAGGCTGGCCCTGCGCTGGAATAGTTCCTGCAGTGAACAGGGTCACCGGCAGCGAAACCTTTCGAGACTGCCAACCCCACGTTTTTTCCCTTATCCTCGACTCTCGTTGGGTCTAGCCTGGACAGGAGCGTGGTCAGTTTTCGCCGCATCAAGAGCTCTGCCGGCGAGTAGCCGGATGCCAAAGGGGTCACCCTATACGCTAAGAGGAATTGGCACACTTGGTGATTCAGGTCCCCCGGGCCCATGCGCCGCAGCGCCTCCTTTGTTGTACGCACCAACCGTTCCACTTGGCCATTCGTGGCCGGGTGAAACGGTGCGGACGTGATATGCCGAATGGCGTTTGTCTCCATGAATGCCCCGAACTCAGCGGAGGTGAAACAACTAGCGTTATCGCTGACTAAAGTGTCGGGTAAACCGAACGTGGAAAAGACTCTCCGTAGCCGGCTAATTGTCGTGGCGGAGGACGTGCTTTTTACCGGGATAACCTCCAGCCACTTGGAGAACGCATCCACGACTAGGAGAAACATGGTTCCTCGGAATGGGCCAGCGAAATCTACGTGCACCCTGGACCATGGTCCCCGTGCTGTGTCCCATTCCCTATGTGGAAGACGGGCCGCCTCAGGGCGGGACCCCTGGCAAGCCTCGCAAGTGCCAACCATGTGCTCAATATCCGTGTCCAGCTGCGGCCACCAGAAATAACTCCGGGCCAGCGCCTTTGAACGAACTATGCCCGGGTGGCTGACGTGCAGCAGTTCGAGCACCCTCGTCCGCAGGGGCGCAGGGACCACCACCCGTTGTCCCCACAGAAGGCACCCCCTCTCTAGGGACAACTCTAGCTTTTTCCTAAAGAACGGGTCGAACTCCGTACTCGGGGACGAACCCGGCCACCCCTTTTGCACCCATGAGCAAACCTTCGCCAGTGTCCTGTCCTTGCCTGTCGCCCTAGCAATGTCGGCTGGCACTATTGGGGGAGCGTCTAAAACCTCAATTAGCAACACCTGGCGGTCCTTTTCTGCTCTCGCCTTTTGGGCGTCCGACAATGGCAAAGGGGATCTCGAAAGCGCATCAGCATGGCTGATCTCCTTTCCGGGCCTGTACTCCAACTCATGTTGGTACGCGTTGAGGAAAATAGCCCATCGCAGCATTCTCGGGGACAGGATCTGCGGCGTTGGTTTGTGTGCCGTGAAAATCCCTAACAGCGGTTTGTGATCGGTCACGATTTTGAACGGGCGGCCATACAAAAAATCGTGAAATTTTTTGGTCCCCGATACGATTGCTAATGCTTCCCTGTCGGTTTGTGCATAATTTCGCTCCGCTTGGGACAGGGACCTTGAGTAAAACGCTACCGGGGCCTCCCTTCCGTCCTCCAACACGTGGCAAAGCACCGCCCCCACCCCCACCGGGGATGCATCACAAACTAGGACCACAGGCCGTTTGGGGTCGAAATGCGTCAGGATTGCCTCAGATGTTAGGAGTTGCTTTAGCTCCTTGAACGCCCTCTCGTGCTCGTCACCCCACATCCACGGCTCCTCCTTTTTCAGCAACCGATGGAGCGGTTCGGCCACGGACGCCTTCCGCGGGAGGAATGTATGGTAAAAATTTAGGAGCCCCAGGAAAGATTGCAGCTCGGTCTTGGATGTGGGGCGAGGGGCCTTTTTAATGGCTGCTACCTTGGATTTAGACGGCTTAATCCCCTCGGGTGTGATTCGGAACCCTAAAAACTCGACCTCTGTTTCGAAAAAAACACATTTATCCTTCCTCAATCTCAGCCCCGCTTTCTCGAACACGGTCAGTACCTTGTCCAACCTTTTCGCTAGTTCAGCCTCACTCCCCCCTGTTATCAACACGTCATCAAAATAAGGCAACACCCCCTCCAGGCCCTTTAGGAGGCGTTCCACGAGCGATTGAAAAAGACCGGGTGCCGAGTTCACGCCGAACTGTAACCGCGACACCTGGAACGCTCCCTTATGTGTAACTATCGTTTGTGCCGCGGCCGTGGCGGGGGTCACAGGAAGTTGCTGATAGGCTTGTGCCAAATCGAGCTTAGCGAAACACTTTCCCCCATTTAGCCTGGCCAAAAGGTGGCTTATCACTGGCACCGGGTATGCATTAGGGCGGATCGCCTTGTTAATTGTACACTTATAATCTGCGCAAATGCGCACCTCCCCGTTAGCCTTTAGAGCCGTTACAATTGGAGTTTCCCACTCCGCGGAATCAACAGGAATAAGAATCCCCTGGCCCACCAGTTTGTCCAATTCCGCCTCTATCTTGTCCTTGAGTGCAAACGGCACCCTGCGTGGTTTGAGTCTTATCGGGCGGACCTCCGGGTCTATGTCGAACGCTACAGGGGGTCCTTTGAACTTTCCGAGTCCCTTCTCAAAAACGGCGGGATGCGCATCGCAAACCGCTTGTATTGGGTCTCCCCCCACGGTATGGACCCCCCCTATGAACAACCCTAAGGGCTGAAACCACTGTGTTCCCAGGAGGCTACAGCTTCCCCCTTTCAGGACAACTAGGGGCAGTTCCGCAGAATGTCTCTTAAAATTGACCCGAAACTTCCCAACCCCCAATACCGGAATGTTGTTTCCCTGTACGTCCCGTAGTGTGGACCTCAACGCTTTAAGCTTTGGCCGCACGTGGGGGTCGATTTTCAGGAACTCTTTCTGGGGAATTATGGAAAAGGAGGACCCCGAGTCAATTTCCATCTTAATAGGGGCCCCTTGTACTAATACCTCAACGAAGTAATGGGACTGTCCCGCGGACACGCTGAACACTGAGGCGTCATCCTCGCTGCTGTCCGAGACGCGGCCCACGCCGTCCTGCTTCCTCGTGGTCTGGGCGCCATCTTTGGGCCTTGCTGGACGGTCCGGCCTGGCCGCGCGGTCTTGTGATTGCCTCCGGCCCTCTTTCCGCTTTCTGCACGCCTTGGCGATGTGCCCCCGACGGCCGCAGGTGTAACACTCGGCCTTCCTGAACGGGCATCTCGCGCGCTCGTGGGCCGCTCCGCAACCCTCGCAGCGTCGACCGCCCTTCCGGACCTTCTGGACCTCCTCGCCGTCGCTGCCTTCCGTAGACGACTTTGAGGCCCGCCGAGTCGCGTGCACCGACTGTCCGGCCTTCCCGTGCACCGAATTTTCCGCCTTGCCGGCTTTAGGACGCCACTCACGCCACTGATGCATCTCGTCCACTCCGGCATTCGTGGACTCTGCGGCTTCCGCGGCCTCTATGACTTCGGCCAGCGTGGGTGGCGGCTCCTTATTCATCAAGCTGCGCTGCACCTCCTTGTCTTTCAGGCCACATAACACGCCGTCCCTGAGGATCATCTCCAGGATGTCGCCCCATTTACAGGGGGCGGCGGCTATCCTCATGGCGGCCACGAATGCCTCAACCGACTCGTCTGGCGCTTGGACTCGCCTCCAAAACGCGCTCCGAGCGGGAAACATTGCCCTCGAGGGGCAGAACCGCTCTCGCAGCAGCTTCATGATTTCGCTCGCCTTAAAGTCGCTCACCTTCTTCGGAGCGATTATGCCCACCAGCGTCCGCTTGGTTTCCATCCCGAGCATTCTGGTGAGGATGGCCCTCTTCCTCTCCTCGTCGTCTTGTTTGACTCTGAGTTCCACCAGTGCCGCCTGGAAGTCCATCTCAAGCAGCTCCCAGTCCTGCGGTTTGGTGATGTTGAACCCGCTCTGAGCCCTGGCTGTTCCGTGGGGATCCATTATCCCACCTTCGTCGCCAATTTGGTGTATGCAAACCAAGACACGGGACACAGCCTCGGGCTGGGTTAACTCAGGTTTATTGCATCTTGGACAGAGGGAACATGAGGTAATGGCGGATCGATAGCTCTTTATATACAGCAGTAATACATTTGAACGTGGTGCCATGGTAGCCCATTGGCTACTGTCTGCGTGACGTCATTGCAGGTCACGCCCTTCTTGTCCAGGTGTAGGTAGTGGCGGGAAAACTTCCCGCGCTGTTGCCTTTGATGAGTTCGGACCAAGAAAGACGAAGCTAAAGTATTTTGGACATCAAATGAGAAGGGAGGATTCACTTGAGAAGGCCCTGATGTTGGGAAAGGTGGAGGGCAAAAGAAGAAGGGGGAGGCCAAAGATGAGATGGCTAGATGGTATTGTAGACACAATGGGCACAGAACTGGGAGTGCTGAGGGGGATGGTGGAGGACAGAGGTGCCTGGAGAACAATGGTCCATAGGGTCGCAAAGGGTCGGAACCGACTGTGCGACTGAACAACAACAATATTAGAAGACAGTTGTTTGGGTGCCTTAGACTGGGCCGTGGTCCTGGCTTTGAAAACGGGCATGAATCACAATACCTCGCCGCGCCTTCTCTCTGATGGCCCCCCAACACCCCACACGCACCCCGGCTCCCGCCCAGTCACACCCATTCACAGCCAGACTAGTAAAAAAAAAAAGAGCCTGACCTCTTTGCCTCGCAACCATTTTATTTTATTTTATAGTCTTTACCGACGAGCATCTGGGATGTTTGGATCACTTCTGCAGCTTCTTTGCATCTTCTTCTCTTTTAACCCCTCTCTCCTTCCTATTCCTCTTTCTGCCCCCTCCCTTCTTAACAGCTCCTGCTTTCTTCCTTCCCTCCCTTTCCCAAATTAGTACTACCACTCTCTCTCTCCTTCCCTTCTTCTGAATATCGGTCTTAATCCGGGTTTGATGAGCGCCCTCTTATGGCAGATGTCATGATCAATTAACAGGAGGAAATAGAACCTGAGGCCGAAGTCCATGGCATTCCTGTCACAAAACAGGAGGGTTGGGAGCAGTGGAAGGAGGGGAGGGCATTTATCCCAGCCTCCCAGCATTGGGTTCCCCTCCCCTGTATAAATAAAGCAAGATTATTATTATTATTATTATTATTATTATTATTATTATTATTATTATTATTTTCTGGTTCTCTTCAGTGAATTCCAACACACACGCACAGAGGAAAGGCTTGATTCCTCAGACACTTCCTGGTTTGAAACAGGAGGCTTGTTTCTTTTTTTTGTTGCTAAACCTTCCCCTCAGTCTGAAGAGGCCTTAGGTAAAGGTAAAAGTCTCCTTTGCTGTACTCTGGGGACCTGTGATCATCTCCGTTTTCATCTGCAGACATTTCCGTAGTCATGTGGCAGGCATGTCTAGACACCAGAGCGCACAGAACACTGTTACCTTTCTGCCAAAGCTGTATCTATTTTGTTGTTCAGTTGCACCAGTCGAGTCTGACCCTTTGCGATTTATTTACTTGCAATTTCTTGCTTTCAAACTGCTAAATCAGTCCTGACTGCTCCTTAGAAGGTCAAATAGCAAAGATGAAGATGAAGTACTTTGGACACCAAATGAGAAGAGAGGATTCACTTGAGAAAGCCTTGATGCTGGGAAAGGTGGAGGGCAAAAGAAAAAGGGGACGGCCAAGGATGAGATGGCTGGATGGCATTGTGGACGCAGCAGGCACCGAGCTGAGCGGGCTGAGGAGGATGGTGGAGGACAGGGGTGCCTGGAGATCAATGGTCCATAGGGTTGCAAAGGGTTGGAATTGACTGTGCGACTGAACAACAACAACAGGTTGGCTGGAGCTGGTACAGTCAACGGGAGCTCATTCTATTGCTTAGCACTCAGGTCTCGAACTGCCAAACTGCCGACCTTCCAGTTATCAGGCTCAGCATCTTAACCACCAAGCCACTGTGGCCTTAATTAGGTCTTAAACCACCCCTAAATTTCAAGGAGACTTTAAGTCATATATTACATATGGAAAGTCTTAGGTTTTGTAAAGGCACCTGAATTTCTGAGCCCAGCCTACAGGTACACCTTTGAGGAAGATGCTAAGAGAGCATTTATGGCCACCTGTATAGGTTTCCTTTCCTGATAGCACAGAGGAAAGACATGAAGGCAGGAGCCTGATGTTCATTAACTACAGGATTACAACCATAATGGGAGTAAATCCTATTGAACTTTGTATTTTGTGTCCCGGTCAAACATTAAATTGCTAAAATGAAGCCACCTTCTTGGCTTTGTCATTGATCAAACTTAAATCCTCATGTTTCCAGTAGTAACCGGCAGTCTAGCAAATGAGCCTGATTCTGTATCTCTTCACATTAATTTAATTTAATTTTAATTTAATTTAATTTAATAGTCATATTTATATTTGCCGCCCACTCAGGCAGAACCCGACTCAGGGCGGCATTACAACAAGTTCTAAAAACACATAAAAACACTTTAAAAGACCCATATCCCACCCACTTTAAAAGACCTATATCCCACCCACCATAAAAAGAAGAAGAGAGAGTTCTTTTTTATTAAGATTTTTAAGTTTAAAATACAAAACACAATACAAAATTATACAACATAATACTTAAGAAACAAAAAATTCATATAAAAAGTACAAAAAAGGTTTACACCTATCCTGGTAATTAACATCCATCTTTATAGATACAATCTCTTGATTTATTACTTACAGTTTATTCTCTAACCTTAATTCCCCTCTCTGAAACTCATTTTCAAGTAAAACATTTAATACCATTATGAGTAGGAATACAAATATATAAATGCAAATAATAAATCACCCTGTGTTTATTTACAATGCCCTGGAGAGATCAGAATATCTCATTAGCTTAATCCCAAAATCCCATTTGCTCAGGTACAGGTCTATTTCTCTCATCACCCATAAGGGAGTGATCCACAAAAGGTTTCCAAATATCCCAAAATCTATTTTCTTTCAGATTATCTCTCTTTTTCTTTATCTCCCAAGTCAGTTTGTCATTCAAAGCTAAATTCCACATTTCTTTGTACCACTCTTCAGTTTGTATAATTACATCATTTTTCCAATGTCTAGCTATGCAATGTCTAGCAGTTGTAATCATTATTTCTAATAACTCTTTCTTATCCTTATTTAAATTAATACCTTCCACGTTTGTTAACAGAGTGATATCTGATCCCAGTTTTACCATTTTACCCAGAATTTCTCCAATTTCTTTTTCAATTCTATTCCAAAAATCTTTAACCACTTTACAACTCCACCACATGTGTTCATTCCATCCGATAGTGTCCTTACTTCTCCAACACATTTTATCCTTTTTATTATCCATTTGATGTAACCTCACTGGGGTCAGATACTTTAGTGTATGCAAACCAAGACACAGGACACAGCCTCGGGCTGGGTTAACTCAGGTTTATTGCATCGTGGGCAGAGGGAACATGAGGTAATGGCGGATCGATAGCTCTTTATATACAGCAGTAATACATTTGAACGTGGTGCCATGGTAGCCCATTGGCTACTGTCTGCGTGACGTCATTGCAGGTCACGCCCTTCTTGTCCAGGTGTAGGTGGTGGCGGGAAAACTTCCCGCGCTGTTGCCTTTGATGAGTTCGGACCAAGAGAGCTTGGACGCTCGCTGCTGCCAGCTGGTGGTCATTAGCTCGCGTCCTATTACAGGGTTTATATGATACAGCTGAAGGTTACATTGTTGCTATAGGCAAGGTTACATTGGCTCAGATACATTGTAATCCATGTGTACATAAAACCATCAGAACACAACACCCCTCCCCCCTAGGACGAGACAAAGTCTCGAGCCCACACTTAAACACACTCCCCCCCCTTAGGAGACAAAGTCTCTCAGCCAAGATGGCTTATTTCGAATACGCTGGGGTCTCGATGCGGGCTGCCTCTCCCCGGGTTTGCTACCTTCTCTTTGTCCCCTGGTTTCCTGTCCTGTAATATGAGAGGGAGACTCGTTAGTGACTTGCCGCGGCTCCGCGGCGTTGTTGGGAGGTGTGCTCTTTCTTAGGGAGGAACCGGGGGCACTGGGGGCTAACGAAAAACCCCTCTTCTCGCTTGGATGGGTGGGGGAACACTCCTGAAAACCCCCCCGGCTCGCAAAATCAAAATCAAAATCACAATCGGGGGCAGCGGTCGCGAACTCCTCTCCCCCTTCCCCGGCCCCTGATAAGACTGGCGTATCAAAAGGATATGGGTCGGGGCCGCTACTACTGCTTCCTTCCCCCCTTGCTTGGGACTGTTGTCCCCTGCTGTCTCCCCCTTGGGTTAAGCGGGTGGGGGAGAACCCTAACGCTGAATCCTGTTGATGAGCTCCACTGACTGGCCCACTCACTCGGTGCCTCAGTTGGTCTGCGTGCCTCCTCCAGAGGAGGCCGGTGTTAGTCTCGACCCGGTACGACACAGGCCCCGTCTGCTCTACAACCGTCCCTGGCACCCAGGCTGGCCCTGCGCTGGAATAGTTTCTGCAGTGAACAGGGTCCCCGGCGGCGAAACCTTTCGAGACTGCCAACCCTATGTTTTTCCCTTTATCCTCGACCCTCGTCGGGTCTAGCCTAGACAGGATCGTGGTCAGTTTTCGCCGCATCAAGAGCTCCGCCGGCGAGTAGCCTGACGCTAAGGGGGTTACCCTATACGCTAAGAGGAACTGGCATACTTGGTGATTCAGGTCCCCCGGGCCCATGCGCCGCAGCGCCTCCTTCGTTGTCCGCACCAGCCGTTCCACTTGGCCATTCGTGGCCGGGTGAAAAGGTGCGGACGTGACATGCCGAATGGCGTTTGCCTCCATGAACGCCCCGAACTCGGCGGAGGTGAAACAACTAGCGTTATCGCTGACCAAAGTGTCGGGTAAACCGAATGTGGAAAAGACTCTCCTCAGCTGGCTAATTGTCGTGGCGGAGGACGTGCTCTTTACTGGGATAACCTCCAGCCACTTGGAGAACGCATCTACCACCAGGAGAAACATGGTTCCTCGGAATGGGCCAGCGAAATCCACGTGCACTCTGGACCACGGCCCCCTTGCTGTGTCCCACTCCCTATGCGGGAGACGGGCCGCCTCAGGTCGGGATCCCTGGCAAGCCTCGCAAGTGCCGACCATGTGCTCAATGTCCGCGTCCAGCTGTGGCCACCAGAAGTAACTCCGGGCCAGCGCCTTTGAACGAACTATGCCCGGGTGGCTGACGTGCAGCAGTTCGAGCACCCTCGTCCGCAGGGGCGCAGGGACCACCACCCGTTGACCCCACAGAAGGCACCCCCTCTCTAGGGACAACTCAAGCTTTTTCCTAAAGAATGGGTCGAACTCTGTACTCGGGGACGAAGCCGGCCACCCCTTCTGCACCCATGAACTCACTTTCTCCAGCGTCCTGTCCTTGCCTGTCGCCCTAGCAATGTCGGCTGGTACTATAGGGGGTGCGTCTAAAACCTCAATTAGCAACACCTGGCGGTCTCTTTCTGCTCTCGCCTTTTGGTCGTCCGACAAGGGCAGGGGGGATCTCGAAAGCGCATCAGCATGGCTGATCTCCTTTCCGGGCCTGTACTCCAACTCATGTTGGTACGCGTTGAGGAAAATAGCCCATCGCAGCATTCTCGGGGACAGGATCTGCGGCGTGGGCTTGCTCGCCGTGAAAATCCCTAACAGCGGCTTGTGATCGGTCACGATTTTGAACGGGCGGCCATACAAAAAATCGTGAAATTTTTTGGTCCCCGCTACTATTGCTAACGCTTCCCTGTCGGTTTGTGCGTAATTTCGCTCCGCTTGGGACAGGGACCTTGAGTAAAACGCTACCGGGGCCTCCCTTCCGTCCTCCAACACGTGGCAAAGCACCGCCCCCACCCCCACCGGGGATGCATCACAAACTAGGACCACAGGCCGTTTGGGGTCGAAGTGCGTCAGGATTGCCTCAGATGTTAGGAGTTGCTTTAGCTCTTTGAACGCCCTCTCGTGCTCGTCACCCCACATCCATGGCTCCTCCTTTTTAAGTAACCGATGGAGCGGTTCGGCCACGGACGCCTTCCGCGGGAGGAATGTATGGTAAAAATTGAGGAGCCCCAGGAAAGACTGCAGCTCGGTTTTGGATGTGGGGCGAGGGGCCTTTTTAATGGCTGCTACCTTGGATTTAGATGGCTTAATCCCCTCGGGTGTGATCCGGAACCCTAAAAACTCGACCTCGGTTTCGAAAAAGACACATTTATCCTTCCTCAATCTCAGCCCCGCTTTCTCGAACACGGTCAGTACCTTGTCCAACCTTATAGCCAGTTCAGCCTCACTCCCCCCTGTTATCAACACGTCATCAAAATAAGGCAACACCCCCTCCAGGCCCTTTAGGAGGCGTTCCACGAGCGATTGAAAAAGGCCGGGTGCCGAGTTCACGCCGAACTGTAACCGCGACACCTGGAACGCTCCCTTATGTGTAACTATCGTTTGTGCCGCGGCCGTGGCGGGGGTCACTGGAAGTTGCTGATAGGCTTGTGCCAAATCGAGTTTAGCGAAACACTTTCCCCCATTCAGCCTGGCCAAAAGGTGGCTGATCACTGGCACCGGGTATGCATTAGGGCGGATCGCCTTGTTAATTGTACACTTATAATCAGCGCAAATGCGCACCTCCCCGTTAGCCTTTAGAGCCGTCACAATTGGAGTTTCCCACTCCGCGGAATCAACAGGAATAAGAATCCCCTGGCCCACCAGTTTGTCCAGTTCCGCCTCTATCTTGTCCTTGAGTGCGAACGGCACCCTGCGTGGTTTGAGTCTTATCGGGCGGACCTCCGGGTCTATGTCGAAAGCTACAGGGGGTCCCTTGAACTTTCCGAGTCCTTTCTTAAAAACGGCGGGATGCGCATCGCAAACCGCTTGTATTGGGTCTCCACCCACGGTATGCACCCCCCCTATGAACAAACCTAAGGGCTGAAACCACTGTGTCCCTAGGAGGCTACAGCTCCCCCCTTTGAGGACAACTAGGGGCAGTTCCGCCGAATGTCTCTTAAATTTGACCCGGAATTTCCCGACCCCCAACACCGGAATGCTGTTTCCCTGTACGTCCCGTAGTGTGGACCTCAACGCTTTAAGCTTGGGCCGCACGTGGGGGTCGATTTTCAGGAACTCTTTCTGGGGAATTATGGAATAGAAGGACCCCGAGTCAATTTCCATCTTAATAGGGGCCCCTTGTACTAATACCTCAACGAAGTAATGGGACTGTCCCGCGGACACGCTGAACACTGAGGCGTCGTCCTCGCTGCCGTCCGAGACGCGGCCCACGCCGTCCTGCTTCCTCGTGGTCTGGGCGCCATCTTTGGGCCTCGCTGGACGGTCCGGTCTGGCCGCGCGGTCTTGTGACTGCCTCCGGCCCTCTTTCCGCTTTCGGCACGCCTTGGCGATGTGCCCCCGGTGGCCGCAGGTGTAACACTCGGCCTTCCTGAACGGGCATCTCGCGCGCTCGTGGGCCGCTCCGCAACCCTCGCAGCGTCGACCACCCTTCCGGACCTTCTGGACCTCCTCGCCGTCGCTGCCTTCCGTAGACGACTTTGAGGCCCGTCGAGTCGCGTGCACCGACTGTCCGGTCTTCCCGTGCACCGAATTTTCCGCCTTGCCGGCTCTAGGACGCCACTCACGCCACTGGTGCATCTCGTCCACTCCGGCATTCGTGGACTCTGCGGCTTCCGCGGCCTCTATGACCTCTGCCAGCGTGGGTGGCGGCTCCTTATTCATCAAGCTGCGCTGCACCTCCTTGTCTTTCAGGCCACACAATACGCCGTCCCTGAGGACCAACTCCAGGATATCGCCCCATTTACAGGGGGCGGCGGCTATCCTCATGGCGGCCACGAATGCCTCAACCGACTCATCCGGCGCTTGGACTCGCCTCCAAAACGCGCTCCGAGCGGGAAACATTGCCCTCGAGGGGCAGAACCGCTCTCGCAGCAGTTTCATGATGTCGCTCGCCTTAAAGTCGCTCACCTTCTTCGGGGCGATTATGCCCACCAGCGTCCGCTTGGTTTCCATCCCGAGCATTCTGGTGAGGATGGCCCTCTTCCTCTCCTCGTCTTCTCCTTTGACTCTGAGTTCCACCAGGGCCGCCTGGAAATCCATCTCAAGCAGCTCCCAGTCTTGCGGTTTGGTGATGTTGAAACCGCTCTGTGCCCTGGCTGTTCCGTGGGGATCCATCATCCCACCTTCGTCGCCAATTTAGTGTATGCAAACCAAGACACAGGACACAGCCTCGGGCTGGGTTAACTCAGGTTTATTGCATCGTGGGCAGAGGGAACATGAGGTAATGGCGGATCGATAGCTCTTTATATACAGCAGTAATACATTTGAACGTGGTGCCATGGTAGCCCATTGGCTACTGTCTGCGTGACATCATTGCAGGTCACGCCCTTCTTGTCCAGGTGTAGGTGGTGGCGGGAAAACTTCCCGCGCTGTTGCCTTTGATGAGTTCGGACCAAGAGAGCTTGGACGCTCGCTGCTGCCAGCTGGTGGTCATTAGCTCGCGTCCTATTACAGGGTTTATATGATACAGCTGAAGGTTACATTGTTGCTATAGGCAAGGTTACATTGGCTCAGATACATTGTAATCCATGTGTACATAAAACCATCAGAACACAACAGATACCATCTCCACAACATTTTAAATTATGCTCCTTTATTCTGACCGACATAGTTCTCATAATCCTCTTTTTCCATTTATTTCTCCATATATCCTTTCCTATCTTTATATTCAAATCTTGTTCCCACCCTAATTTCAAATCCTCTTGTGGATCACCATCCCTATTTAATATTATATACAATTTGCTAACTAATCCCTTAATATTTATATCACCTTTTCTAACTTTTAGAATTAGCTCTTCAAATTCTGTCTTTTCTCTTTCCAAATCATATTCACTCATATATTTACTATTCCATTTAATAATCCTCAATCTTTGAAACCAATTAATTTTCAATTGCTCAAACAATTTTTCCCTACTAGCTTCGTCTCTACATATCCGAAACCAGTCCTTCAACAGGATAACCTCATTCTTCCTCAAAATCTCCTCATTTATATTAATTGGAAAATTCGCCATATCTAATATTTCCAATATTGGAGAGACATTTGGGACCAAATCCTTTTCTACCCTCTTCCATACATTCATTAATCCTTTCATCATAATATTCTTAGTCACTACCTTTCCCAATTTGCCTCCTAAAAAGACCATTTTACCCAAATATTTATAGTCCCTCATCTCAATTTCCTCCCATATTACCTTTTCCCTTGCCAAGATCTTCACAACATTCTTAATTTGAAACGCTCGATAGTATGCAATCAAATTGTTTACATAAGCCAGCAGGCGGGAACCGTGTTCCCATTACGGCCCCACACCTGCCCTGCCAGCCAGGTCTTCAATCCTTTCCTGAAGGGCAGCAATTCTCTTTGAAGTCTTAGATCTGTTGGCAGGAGGTTCCAGAGAGTTGGTGCGGACACGGAGAAGGCCCTCCTTCGGGTGCTGGATAGATGTGCACCCCTAGCTGATGGCACTATTAGAGAGCCCCTCCGGTCCGCTCTGGTTGGACGGGCAGACACTCTTGGGATGATGCGGTCCCTAAGGTATCCTGGCCCTTAGGTATCCTTAGCACATGTTATCTGTCAGTAGCCCCCCCCCCCCCGCACACACATTTGAGCATGTTGGTCTTACACTTAGGCACCTGTTGTGTTCTGATGGTTTTACTGTACACATGGATTGCAATGTATCTGAGTCAATGTAACCTTGCCTATAGCAACAATGTAACCTTCAGCTGTATCATATAAGCCCTGTAATAGGACGCGAGCTAATGACCACCAGCTGGCAGCAGCGAGCGTCCAAGCTCTCTTGGTCCGAACTCATCAAAGGCAACAGCGCGGGAAGTTTTCCCGCCACTACCTACACCTGGACAAGAAGGGCGTGACCTGCAATGACGTCACGCAGACAGTAGCCAATGGGCTACCATGGCACCACGTTCAAATGTATTACTGCTGTATATAAAGAGCTATTGATCCGCCATTACCTCATGTTCCCTCTGTCCACGATGCAATAAACCTGAGTTAACCCAGCCCGAGGCTGTGTCCCGTGTCTTGGTTTGCATACACCAAATTGGCGACGAAGGTGGGATAATGGATCCCCATGGAACAGCCAGGGCACAGAGCGGGTTCAACATCACCAAACCGCAAGACTGGGAGCTGCTTGAGATGGACTTCCAGGCGGCACTGGTGGAACTCAGAGTCAAACAAGACGACGAGGAGAGGAAGAGGGCCATCCTCACCAGAATGCTCGGGATGGAAACCAAGCGGACGCTGGTGGGCATAATCGCTCCGAAGAAGGTGAGCGACTTTAAGGCGAGCGACATCATGAAGCTGCTGCGAGAGCGGTTCTGCCCCTCGAGGGCAATGTTTCCCGCTCGGAGCGCGTTTTGGAGGCGAGTCCAAGCGCCAGACGAGTCGGTTGAGGCATTCGTGGCCGCCATGAGGATAGCCGCCGCCCCCTGTAAATGGGGCGACATCCTGGAGATGGTCCTCAGGGACGGCGTGTTATGTGGCCTGAAAGACAAGGAGGTGCAGCGCAGCTTGATGAATAAGGAGCCGCCACCCACGCTGGCCGAAGTCATAGAGGCCGCGGAAGCCGCAGAGTCCACGAATGCCGGAGTGGACGAGATGCATCAGTGGCGTGAGTGGCGCCCTAAAGCCGGCAAGGCGGAAAATTCGGTGCACGGGAAGGCCGGACAGTCGGTGCACGCGACTCGGCGGGCCTCAAAGTCGTCTACGGAAGGCAGCGACGGCGAGGAGGTCCAGAAGGTCCGGAAGGGCGGTCGACGCTGCGAGGGTTGCGGAGCGGCCCACGAGCGCGCGAGATGCCCGTTCAGGAAGGCCGAGTGTTACACCTGCGGCCGTCGGGGGCACATCGCCAAGGCGTGCAGAAAGCGGAAAGAGGGCCGGAGGCAATCACAAGACCGCGCGGCCAGGCCGGACCGTCCAGCAAGGCCCAAAGATGGCGCCCAGACCACGAGGAAGCAGGACGGCGTGGGCCGCGTCTCGGACAGCAGCGAGGACGACGCCTCAGTGTTCAGCGTGTCCGCGGGACAGTCCCATTACTTCGTTGAGGTATTAGTACAAGGGGCCCCTATTAAGATGGAAATTGACTCGGGGTCCTCCTTTTCCATAATTCCCCAGAAAGAGTTCCTGAAAATCGACCCCCACGTGCGGCCAAAGCTTAAAGCGTTGAGGTCCACACTACGGGACGTACAGGGAAAACAACATTCCGGTATTGGGGGTTGGGAAGTTTCGGGTCAATTTTAAGAGACATTCTGCGGAACTGCCCCTAGTTGTCCTGAAAGGGGGAAGCTGTAGCCTCCTGGGAACACAGTGGTTTCAGCCCTTAGGGTTGTTCATAGGGGGGGTGCATACCGTGGGGGGGGACCCAATACAAGCGGTTTGCGATGCGCATCCCGCCGTTTTTGAGAAAGGACTCGGAAAGTTCAAGGGACCCCCTGTAGCTTTCGACATAGACCCGGAGGTCCGCCCGATAAGACTCAAACCACGCAGGGTGCCGTTTGCACTCAAGGACAAGATAGAGGCGGAATTGGACAAACTGGTGGGCCAGGGGATTCTTATTCCTGTTGATTCCGCGGAGTGGGAAACTCCAATTGTAACGGCTCTAAAGGCTAACGGGGAGGTGCGCATTTGCGCAGATTATAAGTGTACAATTAACAAGGCGATCCGCCCTAATGCATACCCGGTGCCAGTGATAAGCCACCTTTTGGCCAGGCTAAATGGGGGAAAGTGTTTCGCTAAGCTCGATTTGGCACAAGCCTATCAGCAACTTCCTGTGACCCCCGCCACGGCCGCGGCACAAACGATAGTTACACATAAGGGAGCGTTCCAGGTGTCGCGGTTACAGTTCGGCGTGAACTCGGCACCCGGTCTTTTTCAATCGCTCGTGGAACGCCTCCTAAAGGGCCTGGAGGGGGTGTTGCCTTATTTTGATGACGTGTTGATAACAGGGGGGAGTGAGGCGGAACTAGCGAAAAGGTTGGACAAGGTACTGACCGTGTTCGAGAAAGCGGGGCTGAGATTGAGGAAGGATAAATGTGTTTTTTTCGAAACAGAGGTCGAGTTTTTAGGGTTCCGAATCACACCCGAGGGGATTAAGCCGTCTAAATCCAAGGTAGCAGCCATTAAAAAGGCCCCTCGCCCCACATCCAAGACCGAGCTGCAATCTTTCCTGGGGCTCCTAAATTTTTACCATACATTCCTCCCGCGGAAGGCGTCCGTGGCCGAACCGCTCCATCGGTTGCTGAAAAAGGAGGAGCCGTGGATGTGGGGTGATGAGCACGAGAGGGCGTTCAAGGAGCTAAAGCAACTCCTAACATCTGAGGCAATCCTGACGCATTTCGACCCCAAACGGCCTGTGGTCCTAGTTTGTGATGCATCCCCGGTGGGGGTGGGGGCGGTGCTTTGCCACGTGTTGGAGGACGGAAGGGAGGCCCCGGTAGCGTTTTACTCAAGGTCCCTGTCCCAAGCGGAGCGAAATTACGCACAAACCGACAGGGAAGCATTAGCAATCGTATCGGGGACCAAAAAATTTCACGATTTTTTGTATGGCCGCCCGTTCAAAATCGTGACCGATCACAAACCGCTGTTAGGGATTTTCACGGCGCACAAGCCCACGCCGCAGATCCTGTCCCCGAGAATGCTGCGATGGGCTATTTTCCTCAACGCGTACCAACATGAGTTGGAGTACAGGCCCGGAAAGGAGATCAGCCATGCTGATGCGCTTTCGAGATCCCCTTTGCCATTGTCGGACGCCCAAAAGGCGAGAGCAGAAAAGGACCGCCAGGTGTTGCTAATTGAGGTTTTAGACGCTCCCCCAATAGTGCCAGCCGACATTGCTAGGGCGACAGGCAAGGACAGGACACTGGCGAAGGTTTGCTCATGGGTGCAAAAGGGGTGGCCGGGTTCGTCCCCGAGTACGGAGTTCGACCCGTTCTTTAGGAAAAAGCTAGAGTTGTCCCTAGAGAGGGGGTGCCTTCTGTGGGGCCAACGGGTGGTGGTCCCTGCGCCCCTGCGGACGAGGGTGCTCGAACTGCTGCACGTCAGCCACCCGGGCATAGTTCGTTCAAAGGCGCTGGCCCGGAGTTACTTCTGGTGGCCGCAGCTGGACACGGATATTGAGCACATGGTTGGCACTTGCGAGGCTTGCCAGGGGTCCCGCCCTGAGGCGGCCCGTCTTCCACATAGGGAATGGGACACAGCACGGGGACCATGGTCCAGGGTGCACGTAGATTTCGCTGGCCCATTCCGAGGAACCATGTTTCTCCTAGTCGTGGATGCGTTCTCCAAGTGGCTGGAGGTTATCCCGGTAAAAAGCACGTCCTCCGCCACGACAATTAGCCGGCTACGGAGAGTCTTTTCCACGTTCGGTTTACCCGACACTTTAGTCAGCGATAACGCTAGTTGTTTCACCTCCGCTGAGTTCGGGGCATTCATGGAGACAAACGCCATTCGGCATATCACGTCCGCACCGTTTCACCCGGCCACGAATGGCCAAGTGGAACGGTTGGTGCGTACAACGAAGGAGGCGCTGCGGCGCATGGGCCCGGGGGACCTGAATCACCAAGTGTGCCAATTCCTCTTAGCGTATAGGGTGACCCCTTTGGCGTCCGGCTACTCGCCGGCAGAGCTCTTGATGCGGCGAAAACTGACCACGCTCCTGTCCAGGCTAGACCCAACGAGAGTCGAGGATAAAGGGAAAAACGTGGGGTTGGCAGTCTCGAAAGGTTTCGCTGCCGGTGACCCTGTTCACTGCAGGAACTATTCCAGCGCAGGGCCAGCCTGGGTACCAGGGACGGTTGTAGAACAGACGGGGCCAGTGTCGTACCGGGTCGAGACGAACACCGGCCTCCTCTGGAGGAGGCACGCAGATCAACTGAGGCACCGAGTGATTGGGCCAGTCAGTGGAGCTCAGCAACAGGATTCAGCGTTAGGGTTCTCCCCCACCCGCTTAACCCAAGGGGGAGACAGCAGTGGACAACAGTCCCAAGCATGGGGGGAAGGAAGCAGAAGCAGCGGCCCCGACTCATATCCCTTTGATACGCCAGCTCTAGCAGGGGCCGGGGAAGGGGGAGAGGAGTTCGCGACCGCTGCCCCCGATAGTGATTTTGATTTTGATTTGGCGAGCCGGGGGGGTTTTCAGGAGTGTTCCCCCACCCATCCAAGCGAGAAGAGGGGTTTTTCGTTAGCCCCCAGTGCCCCCGGTTCCTCCCTAAGAAAGAGCACACCTCCCAACAGCGCCGCGGAGCCGCGGAAAGTCACTAACGAGTCTCCCTCTCATATTGCAGGACAGGAGACCAGGGGACAAAGAGAAGGTAGCAAACCCGGGGAGAGGCAGCCCGCACCGAGACCCCAGCGTGTTCGAAATAAGCCATCTTGGCTGAGAGACTTTGTCTCATAAGGGGGGGGGAGTGTGTTAAGGTGGGCTCGAGACTTTGTCTCGTCCTAGGGGGGAGGGATGTTGTGTTCTGATGGTTTTACTGTACACATGGATTGCAATGTATCTGAGTCAATGTAACCTTGCCTATAGCAACAATGTAACCTTCAGCTGTATCATATAAGCCCTGTAATAGGACGCGAGCTAATGACCACCAGCTGGCAGCAGCGAGCGTCCAAGCTCTCTTGGTCCGAACTCATCAAAGGCAACAGCGCGGGAAGTTTTCCCGCCACTACCTACACCTGGACAAGAAGGGCGTGACCTGCAATGACGTCACGCAGACAGTAGCCAATGGGCTACCATGGCACCACGTTCAAATGTATTACTGCTGTATATAAAGAGCTATTGATCCGCCATTACCTCATGTTCCCTCTGTCCACGATGCAATAAACCTGAGTTAACCCAGCCCGAGGCTGTGTCCCGTGTCTTGGTTTGCATACACCAAATCACCCTCAGCCTATTCAGAGTCCTCCAAGTGACATACAGGAAGTCGAGTTCCCCAGCCATATCCTCCTTTAATGTTACTCCTTGCCCAGTGAGCTCCTTCCTCCATCTTCTAATTTGCTTTTGTGTACCCTCAAAGATGTTTGTTCTTGCCGTAAAGCTCTTCCTGGATCTATTGAACTAAACAGGACTTATTTATGTTGAGACATAAGATATGAAGAAGTGTCATATCAGGCCAGAGGCCTATTACTTCCATCCAGCACTCTGTTCCCACAGTGACCAGCCACATGCCTGTTGGAATCCCACAGGTGAAACATGAGCACATCACTACATCCCTTTTGTGATACCCAGCAAACAGGCTCCTCTGGTACTGGAAGTAATATAAAGCCAAGATGACTCCTAGCTAATGATAGCCCTGTGAATCTGTCTCATCCTCTTTTAAAACTGCCACGATTGGCAGTGATTGCTGCAGCTTGCAGTAGTAGTCTCCATTTCAGTTTAAATGGTGTGATGCCGCATTTCTCTTTGTCTCTTCCACTATTCATCTGCACTGGGAGACTGCAGGTACCAACTTTGGGAGAGGGACAGGGACAGGGGGAAATCATCCTATCCCCTTTCTTTTCAAAAAACATTATTTTATGCTCCTATGTCATGCTCCTCTTACCAGACGTTGCATCCCTTCATCATAATGTAGTTGCTCCAGCCCCTTGATCATGTTGGTTGCTGTTTTCAAACTAACTTTCAATAACTTTTTTTGCAGGGATGACTAGAATTGTGCACAGTATTCTTATACATGAGCTGAACTTAACGACTTGAAGGTCAGCAGGTCAGCAGTTCGAGACCCAAGTGTTGCACGATGAAGTGAGCTCCCATCTTTATCTCATCTCCTGCCAACCTAGCAGTTTGAAAGCAAGATACTGCAAGTAGAAAATAGGTATCACTTCGTCAGGAAAGGTAACAGCGTTCCTTGTGCTCCAGTGTCTAGTCATGCATGCTACATGACCATGGAAATGTCTGCAGATGCAGACATTTCTGGTTCTTTGGCTGTAAATGGAGACAGGCACCATTGCCTAGAATCAGACATAAATGGCTTTGGAGTAGAGGCAACCTTTACCTTTACCCCGCTAAGATGTTATCATGGCATCCTTTTCATTTTTGGTTCAACTCCAGATGATCTGTATAGGACTGGCCCTTTCTCTCAGCTGCCTTTATGCTAGTTCACTGTTTAAGACAGAGTTGTGTTTGGCTTACTTCTGTCAATATAATAATAGTGTATATAGTGTATATTACATTGTTATGTGCTCTCAAGTTGCATCTAATTTGGTGTGGTTCTAGTATGGTCTTCATGGTACACAAGATTTTTAAGAAGTAGTTTAACCAGCGCCAACACCCCCTTCCCAGTGAGTTTCCAAGGCCAAGCAGAATTTTGAATCCAGCTGTCCTGAGTACTATTCTCTCACTTTATCCATTGCACCACATTGGCAGCTCAGCAACCATTCCTATGATGATAAATAATTACATCCATTAATGGCACATGCTTTGAAGGCTTGGTGGTGGAGTTTCTGTGAATAGGACAGGGATGTGGTTGCTCCTATCGGTGCTCCACTGACCTCCAACATAGGATCTGCATAGCCCACCCATGCCAAGAAACCTTCCCAGCTCCCCCAGCTCCTTTCAAGACCCTCTTCATCAGCCCAATGTAGCATAACCACAAGGACACCCTGCACTGAAAAGACCCACAGGTTGGGAACCCCTGGTTATGGATCAAAGGATGGAGGAGGAGCACCCTGCCAACCAAGTCAGGGACTGCAGGGTTCACAGTCCAATTATTTCATTCCATTAATTTATGCAGTATTGAACATGGTCAGCAAAGCAACAAAGTTCACAGCAGCCAACATTGGAGTAATATTTACTCATTTCTATATATCACTAAGATAACAGCATTCTGGGAATTCCAGGGGTTCTCTGCCTGCACCTCACAAACAACAACAACAACAACAACAACAACAACAACAACAAAACCCAGAAGTATTGCGTCTTGACAGACCTCTGAGTAAAAGCTGTAGAAGTCAAGATTACCTGAATTTTGGTTAATATTAGAGGCAAGGGATAGGGAAGGCTTTAGTTCAGTAGGGCAGGCCAAGTTATTTCAGCTCCTGAGGTGAATGACACAGTGGTGGCCTTCCTTCATGCACAGAAACCTACTGAACTATCTAATGGTGCTTACTTGAACACTGGCAATGAGACTGCATCTCAGGTAGCAGGCTAGTTCATGGGGTGCAATATGGGACCCATAACATAATTTTGCCATGGGATTTAGGAGAAACAGTCAAATGGTCACTAATGCACCCCTTTCTCCTGAACCCACTGCCCGACTGCCTAGCCCAATCCTGTAAATTGAGGACAGTCACCATATAAAACCACAGCCAGGAGCCTACCAATAGGATAGAAAACCAAGCTTTCAGAAATGGTTTGTGCTTTGTCTCATCTATTCATGTTTTTTTTAATCCTGTTGGTTAGTCCCCTGGCTGCTGTTTTGGATTGATCTATTGGCCAAAAGTTTTACTATGATTCTAGAAAGTATTTGTTATTGCACAGAGGCAGTATTTTATGGCCTGTGTTCCTGGAAGAGAATCTCGTAACAGATCCTAATGGCTGAATATCTTCCTTAGATGTGAATCATCTAAAGATCCATATGATTCTCTTGGAATGAAGACTTGAATCACACCTGTCTTCTAACATCACACCAAGACAGCTGCAGTTTCTTTTATTGTTTAGAGGCTTCTTCAAACGCAAACATTTGGATTTGCCTGCACCTAAGTGTTGGGAAAGCATTGTTGGCTCTAAAGAATTTTTCTCATGTATCAGGAAGACTACTTTGAGTTATCTTGTTAAAAAGCAAGGTTGTTTCAGAAATTTATACATTTGAATGTATCATACTAGATTGTGTTGATAATAACAAAACTGCCATGCAATTAGTATCTTATTAAAATGATTCTTTGAGACTGCCTATGTAGACATGGATCCCATATTTCCTTATAAAGTATGCTGCTTTTATCATTATTAAGTTAATGAGTATTTGTTTTAATATATAATGGAGATTATCATCATTGTCTGCCCAAAGGCTTGTTGTGACCTACATCCAGAGCTTAGGAAACTTACTGCAGGATGGAGTGAGCTCCCGCTCCCGTCTTTGTCCCAGCTCCTGCCAATCTAGCAGTTTGAAAGCAAGAAATTGCAAGTAGATAAATAGGGACCACTTCGGTGGGAAGGTAACAGCGTTCCGTGCATTCTGGTGTCTAGTCATGCCTGCCACATGACCACGGAAATGTCTGCAGAAGCAGACAACGCTGGCTCTTCGGCTTTGAAACAGAGATGAGCACTGCACCCTAGAGTTGGATACGACTAGCTTACGAGAAGGGGAAACCTTTACCTTTACTTAATTCAAAAAGGTAATATGCAAGTTCCATCTCTAACTCTTTAGATTATTATTTCTTAGTAATTGTCCTGGCTTTTTAAAAAAGTTATGCTCAACTAACTTGTGTCACTAAAATTATTTGCTAATGAATAAGGAGGAGGCAACCATAGAGTATTTCCTTCAAAAGATTACTATATACTTTGTAGAGGCAGGCTGGGAAAATATTCTCACCTTCTTCAGCATTACATTTTT
Organism: Bradypodion pumilum; assembly: GCA_035047305.1. Classification (NCBI taxonomy): domain Eukaryota; kingdom Metazoa; phylum Chordata; class Lepidosauria; order Squamata; family Chamaeleonidae; genus Bradypodion; species Bradypodion pumilum. The sequence continues at coordinate 36,456,755 of JAWDJD010000002.1, read as the reverse complement.
TGTGATTGCCATCATGTCCCAGAGGTACTGATTTGCTTAAGTCCATTAGGTGATGGATGGGTTAAAATTAAGTTCTTTTTGTCTATACTGTATCTGAGATGTTTTCCAAAACTAAATTCCTGTGGAAAAGAGACAGGTTTAAAAGTGCCTTTGTTAGAATGTTCTTCCTTTATGTCAGTAGACTCTTGGCATGGGTTTTCCCATGACAGTACTAGGTGGCTATATCAGGGCTACTATGGGAAATTTGGAGCTGATTGGATAGCTCAGTGGTTTCAGGGCCATAGCCAGGATTCTAGATGTGGCTGGGCAAATATTTTTCAGGGTGGGCAACAAATGCTCTTTTCAGTGCACTCCTATGGGAAACCATGCCTTGCCAGGGTGGGCAAACTGCTAACTCAGGGTGGGCCAAGCCCCCCCTGCCCCCCCTGGCTATGGCCCTTAGTGGTTTAGGTATTGGATTGGGAAACCAGAGGTTGGGAGTTTGATTTCCCACTGTGCCTCTTGAGAGAAGAGACAGCCTGTCTAGCCCTGGGCAAACTGCACAGTCCCAGGAAGCCCCCAGAAGAAAGAAATTGTATTTTGTGTATTCTCTACCTAGAAAATTCTGAAAAGGGTCATCATAAATCTGACTTGACTTGACAGCATGGAATTATTAATGGAAAATCTAGCATGACAGTTTAAAGACTTAGGACAGATGTCAGAATTAGTGGTTCCAGGCAGCTGCCCAAAGGTGCTGCATTGTAAAGCTGTTTCTGGTGAAGTTGCTGTTGAAAACATTTTGAAGTAAGAGAAAAATTGCAGTGGAGGATCAAACATTGATGTCTTTAACCAAACAAACACACGCACCATTTTGCAATAATGGCTTTGTAAGGCTAAAAATGTGTAAAAGTTTATGTTACAGAAAGGTGACAGGTATAGGAAAAGGAGTGAAGCCTTTATCAGTTGTGTAGTCTGCACTGAGATGTAATAAGGAGGGAAGTACTAGAGACTCACAAACATATTTAACTGAGGGACTGGCAGATTCTATATTCCAGCAAGAACTGGAGGGCAGCACATTGATCATCTTTTAATCAACCACTTTGAGGCTTACTCTTAAAGTCTGCTGCCTACAAATGAAACATGGGAGAAATGCTTCTGTCTGTGCAGCAAGAAATATCTAATGTTCAAGCTGGATTCCAAAAAGGAAGAGGTACTTGGGATCATATTGCAAATGTCCGCTGGCTACAAACCAAAGAATTTCAGAAGATAAGCTTCTACTTTATAAACTGCCGCAAAGCCTTTGACTGTGTGGATCATGGATTGTTCCAAAAAAACACTGGATGTGCCTCAGCAATTGATGATCCTGATATGTAACTTGTATTGTGGACAAGAAGCTACCATTAGGGTAGAGTATGGGCTGAACATGGAGAGACAAAATGGTAGCCTGTAGGCAAAGGTGTCAGACAAGAATGCATCTGTTCATTCTGTATGCAGAGCATATCATATGGAAAGTCAGACTAGATCCATATGAAGGAGAGAAAATTGGCAGGGGAAACATCAATAATTTAAAACATGCTGATGACAGTCTTACTGGCAGAAAATAGCAATAACTTGAAATGGCTTCTGATGAAGAAGAAACTACCAAAGCAGGATTGCAACTGAACATTAAGAAAGCAAAAAGCATGACAACAGAAGAAGTACATAAATTTAATATTCACAATGAAGAAATTGGAATTTTAAAAAATGTTGCATACCTTGGTTCAATCAACAATCCAAATGGAGGCTGCAGTCAAGAAGGATTGAGATTTGGAAGGGCAGCCATTAAACAGTTAGAAAAGATCATCAAGTGCAAGGACGTGCCACTGGAGGCCAAGATCAAGATAATCCACACTTGTATTCTCAATCACTATGTACCAGTGGGCAAGCTGGACAGTAAAGAAAGCTGACAGGGGGTGGGGGATTGATTCATTTGAAATATGACGCTGGAGAAGAGCTTTGCAGATACCATGGACTGCCAGAAAGATGAACAAATGGTTTCTAGAGCAGTCCAGCCATAACTATCTCTGGGGGCAAAAATATGAAGCTGAAGCTTATGCACATCATAAGAAGTCAAGATTATCTAGGGGGGAAATAATTCTGGGAAAGACTGAAGGGGGCAGGGAAAGGAGAAGACAAATACAAGATGGTTTGGTTCCCTGAAAAAAGCCAGAACTGAGCAGGGATGTGGAAGACAAAACATTTTGAAGATTGCTTAGTGATAGAATTGCTATAATAAGGCAACTTGATGGCACATAGAAGTAACAACAATGAGAGTGTTTCCTGGAATTTGTAATGAATGAGAAACCTTTACCAAACAAAATCTCCATTGGAATATATTGACACATAGATGCATGCTTGAATAATGCAAGGAGTTCCGTAGACCACCAGAAATTTGTATTTCTCCCCTGAAGGCTTTCCATATGATTGGGTTCATCCATATAAGGCATGATTTAAAGTGCTGCTGCTGCCATTCAGGGGACATAGTGTTATAATTCTTTCTGTACACAGGGTCACAGATTCTCAATACTTTTACTTACAGTACAGGTGGGTAAAATATAGGCCTCCCAATATTGTTGGCCTGCAACTTCCATCAGCTCAAGTTCACATAGCCAAAGATGAGACATGATGGGCATTGCTACCCAGTGATTTCTGGTTGCAGTCCAATATTTGGAAAGTCAAATATCCCTCCCTCCTTGCTCTCCTATAAACCTTGTATTTCAGAATTATCTTCACTGAACTAAATCCAATTTGTAAAAAAACTGCTGATCTAAGGATTCACTCATCCATCCTTCCATTCATTTTGATTTATATGCCACGCATCTACTATAGGCAATTTACAAAATAAAAATATATCAAAATATAGATCAAGAATGTAAAATTACATAATTAAACCAGCAAAACCACCCACAAAAACCCATAAACATAAAATTAAGTAAATAAGTTAGACAAATAAGAATGATAACAATGACTGTAACACTAATAGGTGGCAGGAGGGATAATCAACATTAAATGGTTCAAGCATTTGAGGAGGCAGACCTAACAAATTATCTACCTTTAAACTAGTGTTTTTAAGAGTGTCTTAAAAGTCTGAGGGGAAGCATTCAGACATATCTCTTGGGCATAAGAAAGGGGCCACAGCCAAGAAGGCTTGATTTCTAGTCAGCATTCCCCAATTCTCCCTTGGATTAGGAACCCACAATCCTGATGCCTGCGAGGGCCAGGAAAGACAGGCAGCAGAACTTCAGAAGAGGTGAGCCAACAAGTAATGTGGTCTCAAACCACTTAGGGCTTTTTATGTAAGTATTGGGACTGTGGTGGGATGCTGAACTTGAAGACTGGAAGGTCAGAGTTTGATATCCGAGTACTGCACAATGAAGTGAGCTTCCATCTCTATCCCAGCTCCTGCCAATCTAGCAGTTCAAAAGCAAGAAATTGCAAGTAGATTAATAGGGACCACTTCAGTGGGAAGGTAAACAGTGTTCCGTGCACTCTGGTGTCTAAGCATGCCTGCCACATGTCCATGGAAACATCTGCAAACGCAGACAGCCCTGGCTCTTTGGCTCTAAACAGAGATGAGCACTGAACCCTAGAGTCAGACACAACTGGCTTTCGAGCAAGGGTGCCCTTTACTATGTAAGTACTAAACTTTGAACGTGGGGCAGAAGCAGACAGGTAACCATTGCAAATGAACCAAAATTGGGGAAATCTGATCAAACCTTCTTGCATCTGTTATCAATCTGGCTGCTGCATTCTGGACCTGCTGGAGCTTTCATGTTAGCTTCTAAGGAAGTCCCATGTAAAGAGCATTAATATAGTCACTTCTTGAGACTACCAGTGCATGGACCAGAGCTGTTGGGAATCTGCAATCAAGGAATGGGTGCAACTGGGCAACCTGATTAAGTGGAAGAAAAGACTGCAGCATTGACCTGTTGTTCCATGATCAATGTCAGGTCATAAACCACACCCAAGTCACATAATACAAAAGAAGGAGGGTAAGACCATCTAATGAAGGAGAACAAATCCCCATGCAGGAAGTTTGCCCCTCTCTCCCTAGCAACAGGGTCTCCATCTTTTCCAGATTTAGATTTAGCCTGTTAGTCCTCATCCAATCTGCATTGGATTAAGGGCCTGAATGACATAAACTGCAGGTAGAATTGTATATCATCTACTGATGGTAGGTAACACGAGATGTCTAAATGAGCTCTCCCAGGAGCCTCACATAGCTGTTAAAAAATTTGGAGAGGTGATTAAACCCTGTGGAATCTCACCATTGAGAGCCACAGGAGTGAGACGGCTTCCCCACGTTGAACCCTCTGGAGATAATCCTTAATGAATCAGCAGAGCCAGCATAATAATAGGACACTGATCCCCAACCCTAGGAGTCTCTCCAGAAAGATACCATGGTCAATGGTATCAAAGGCCACTGAGACATCAAGGAAAACCAACAGGGTCATATTCAACAAGCAATGTGACCAATGCCATCTCAGTACCTTGACATGCCCTGAACACAGACTGAAAAGGATTGAGATAATTGGATGAGGCAACCAGATGATCAGAATCTAATGAACTGGTTAGCAAACAGTTTATGGGAAAGTATATTATCAAAAATAAAAATAAAATCATGGAGGAGATTTAGTTTAATGGCCAAAATCTTGTTGCAATTCTTCACTTGTGCACTTTGTTATATTTATATCCTGCCCATTTGAGATATTCTCCCATTCTGGCCAGTGTATAACTGTTAAAGATTTGACAAATAGTCACAAATCACAAGCCATAACCTAAGGCCATAGAGACCACTCTACCCTAATCACTAAATTTTGGGCAGTGGATTTCTGATTAAATATGCCTTTTTTTATTTTGGAGTGTTCATGGCTCACACACAATTGGTTGAAATCATGAAGAAAGGAAGTCTTTAATCAGTGGCAACTTGATACTGTTACTGATGTCATTCCTGTTGTTTAGTGAAACCTGCCCAACCATATTTCAACACATAACAATGTTTCACATTAATTTCCATGGGTATTCTTAGAATTATTTAATTCAACACATCCTACCATCCTAACCTACTGAAATTTCATGAGAGAATTCCTATTTGTATCTCGTATACAGGGTTGGCTTACATTTATTTACCTTCTTCTTTTTGGCCTTGTTGAGTCAAGAGGCATAATACCCCAAGCTAGCGTCCGTTGCCTACTGCTGCCTCCGCCCCCTCTGAGCCCTGCTTGGTTAGAGGGGAGAAAAGCCGACATGGATGCTGCACCGGAGGCCCTCCGGGCTCTCTCTCTCCGGGGCCACCACAGCGCTCTGGAGAGGGGAGCCAGGTGCGCCTGCTGCTGCACCTGAGGACTTTCTGTCTCTGTTTCTTCCCCATTGATTCGAGGAAGTGTAGTCTGTGCTCAGCCCGGACCTTGCTATGATGTAAGCTAAGGCTGGTACTTGTCTTTGAATTGAAGTATTTTGTTATGTAATTGTATCTTATTGTATTTATTGTATCTACTATATTGCACTGTGACACGCTGTACTTTTTTGTGATTTTTATGCTGTAATTTGTGAATTTGTACCTTGTAAACCGCATTGAGTCTCCCTTTGGGCAGAGAATTGCGGTATATATTATTATTATTATTATTATTATTATTATTATTATTATTATTATTATTATTATTATTATTATTATTATTATTATTATTATTATTATTATTATTATTATTATTATTATTATTATTATTATTATTATTATTATAATATGCTGCAGGAAGCAGCAAAGAAAACCATACCAAAAGAAAAGAAGAGTAAGAAAGCAAAGTGGTTGTCTGATGAGGCTCTTAAAATAGCAGAGGAAAGAAGGAACGCAAAAGTCAAAGGAGAAAGGAAAAAATACAATCATCTGAACACAGAATTTCAAAGAAAAGCAAGGAGAGATAAGGAAAACTATCTAAAAGAACAGTGCAAAGAAATGGAAGAAAACAACAAAAAAGGCAGAACCAGAGATCTTTTCAAAAAAATCCGGGAAATCAAGGGAACATTTAAAGCAAAAATGACCATGATAAGGGACAAAGACGGAAAGGAGCTAGCTGATGCAGAAGAGATTAAGAAAAGATGGAAAGAGTACACAGAGGAACTCTACAAAAAGGAACTCAACACTCCTGATAGTCACAATGATGAAGAAATTGAACCTGAGCCAGACATCCTGGAGAGTGAAGTCAGAAAGGCCCTAAAGAGCACTGCAAACAACAAAGCTAGTGGAGATGATGGTATCCCAGTTGAATTTTTCAAAGCTCTAAAAGATGATGGCATCAAATTACTGCATTCAATATGCCAGCAGATTTGGAAAACAAAACAGTGGCCACAGGACTGGAAAAGATCAGTATATGTTCCAATCCCAAAAAAGGGCAATGCCAAAGAATGTTCAAACTATCGAACAATCGCGCTCATCCCACACGCCAGCAAGGTGATGCTCAAGATAATACAGGATAGACTTCAGCAGCATGTGGAAAGAGAATTACCAGAGGTGCAGGCTGGTTTCAGAAGAGGCAGGGGGACTAGAGACCACATTGCCAACATACGTTGGATCATGGAGAAAACAAAGGAATACCAGAAACAAGTTTATTTTTGCTTTATTGACTACACTAAGGCATTTGATTGTGTGGATCACAACAAGATGTGGCAAGTGATTAAAGAGATGGGAATACCAGAACACCTCATATGCCTCCTGAGAAATCTGTACATGAACCAAGAAGCAACAGTTAGGACAGAACACGGAATGACCGAGTGGTTTGGAATAGGAAAAGGAGTAAGACAAGGCTGCATTTTGTCACCCTGCTTATTCAACTTATACACAGAGCACATAATGCGCAATGCAGGGATGGAGGAATCACAATATGGGATCAAAATTGCTGGGAGAAACATCAACAATCTGAGATATGCAGACGACACCACCCTAATGGCAGAAAGTGAGGAAGACCTAAAGAATCTCTTGATCGGTTTGAAGGAAGAGAGTGCAAAAGCTGGCTTGAGACTCAATATCAAGAAAACCAAGATAATGGCAACAGGCCCGATCAGTTCCTGGAAAATAGACGGGGAAGAAGTAGAAGCAGTGACAGATTTCACTTTCTTAGGATCTAAGATCACTGCAGATGGAGATTGCAGCCATGAAATAAAGAGGCGGCTGATTCTAGGGAGACAAGCCATGAGAAACCTGGGGAACATAGTGAAAAGCAGAGACATCACCTTGAAAACAAAAATTAGAATAGTCAAAGCAATGGTATTCCCAGTGGTAATGTACGGATGTGAGAGCTGGACAATTAGGAAAGCTGAACGCAGAAGAATAGATGCCTTTGAAATGTGGTGTTGGAGGAGAGTTTTGAGGGTACCTTGGACAGCGAGGAGAACAAATAGGTCAATCTTAGAAGAAATCAACACTGACTGCTCATTGGAAGGTCAAATAGTAAAGATGAGGCTAAAATACTTTGGGCATCAAATGAGAAGGGAGGATTCACTTGAGAAGGCCGTGATGTTGGGAAAGGTGGAGGGCAAAAGAAGAAGGGGGAGGCCAAGGATGAGATGGATAGATGGTATTGTAGACACAATGGGCACAAAACTGCGAGGACTGAGGGGGATGGTGGAGGACAGAGGCGCCTGGAGAACGATGGTCCATGGGGTCGCAAGGGGTCGGAATCGACTGTGCGACTGAACAACAACATTATTATTATTATTATTATTATTATTATTATTATTATTATTATTATTATTATTATTATTATTATTATTATTATTATTATTATTATTATTATTATTGTGTATGAGGTACGAAAAACACACAAGCACTACTCTCACTTATTGGCACTAAAAATGCAACATTGTGAAATTAAATAGTAAGCCATTTCACATCTGATACCTGAAATTGCTGCCTCTCTCTGCCTTAGTTAAGGCAGGTACCACTAGTGACAATAAGACAATCCACACAAAGGTTTGTCCCATTATGTTTTAATTTGTTTCTGGAGAACAGGGACAACTATTGTGGTCCTCCAGATGTTGATGAATTGCAATTGCATAATAACAGCATAACACCAAGAGATCATAGGAGCTCTATTCAAACAGCTTGTTCTTGTTCTTCCTCCTCCACTTGTGGGATTCAGCAGGTTCGCACCATTTCGCCAGAACCGGTAGCAGAAATTCTGGCTGGCCCTGCCCATCTAAGTTTTGAAATAAAGTAGTCCTAAATAATAATAATAATAATAATAATAAATAAATAAATAAATAATTCGGGTGCAATGCAGGGCCCCTGGCCATGCCCACCATACCACGCCCACAGAGTGGGTAGTAAAAAGTTTTTGAATCCCACCACTGTCTCCACTCCATCGGGTGTTGAGAGAAATCAAACAGCAATCAAACAATTGTCCCTTCCGATGTGGAATACAGGAAGTTGACAGAACTGTTTCCGCTTTCCTATGCCTCTTTTCGCAGATGTTCTGTAAACAAAATTGCCACAAGAAACTGCACTGTGCTGGCTCTGGCAATCTGAATCACTCTGTAGCGTTCTTATTAGACCAGTTGTCTCTTTCATGTATTTAGTCGATCAGGAGCCAAGAGGAAGAACAGAGAGGGGATGGAGGTGGGAGGGATGGCCTGTCTGTGAAGTTTGTCTGTGACCTTATGTACAAGATGCCTCTTGTGAAGCCTCATGAAGCTTTAAGGACTATGATGACTGTGTGTGGTTAGACAAATGCTTTGTGTGGATATAGTTGAAAAGCCATGTGAGCAGGTGGCATTCCCAAATGCCTCCAAATAAATCTGCACATGCTGTATAAGGTCAAACTTACCCATGCTTGGGGTTTATGAGCAGCTCAGATAGTAATAACAGACCCCTGTGTCCCTACTGGAGGTCATTGGTTTTGACACACATTGTTAACAGTTGGACAGTAGAGAAAACAGAAGGGTGGGTTGGAATCTTAAGGGACTGGAACCCACCCTGTGGTAACAGGAATCTCCAGACAGTAGCCCAGAAGGGACAGAACAAAAAGAAAGCAAAATAAAACATTAAACGTTTTATATTTTGAGATTGCCTAAAGAGAAATTCCAGTTGTTCCTATCACTCAGGAAACAGCTTGTATCAACATCACCGGGAAGGATGGGATTTCCATGGGTGCAGCCCACTGCAGCATCTCAAAATCTGTACTCTGGAAAAGTTTCAAAGAGTGCAGTGAGAAGAGTGGAAGAAGGGGAAATCATCAATCAAAATGGTGATGGCGGCCAAGAAATTAGAAGAGTGATACTTGGAAGAACAGCTATGAAGGAACTAAAAAGATCATCAAATATTAAGGATATGTCACTGGAGTCTAAGGCCAAGATCAATCACATGATTGTATTCCTGATCACTATGTATGGATGTGCCAGTCTGGCAGTTAAGAAAGCCTACAAAATGAAGGGGGTGGGGTGGGGGATGATTTGTTTAAAACAGCGCTGGAGGAGACCTTTATGGATTCCATTGTCCACCAGGAAGACAAAATTGTGGATTGTATATCAAAACAAGACTGAATTCTCTCTAATGATTTTTTTTGAAGAAACTGAGGCTCTTCTACTTTTCTTCTACTATGAGAAGAAAATCTGAGAGTAAGCAAAGCAAAGCAAAGCAAAGCAAAGCAAAGCAAAGCAAAGCAAAGCAAAGCAAAGCAAAGCAAAGCAAAGCAAAGCAAAGCAAAGCAAAGCAAAGCAAAGCAAAGCAAAGCAAAGCAAAACAAAACAAAACGACAAAAACTGCTGTGGTACCTTAAAGACTAACTCCTGTATTTTAATGTTAGCCTTCATGGATCAAGTCCACTTGATCATGAAAGCTAACATTAAAATACAGCAGTTAGTCTTTAAGGTGCCACAGCGTTTTATGTCTTTTTTGTTTTGTTTTCTTTCTGATATGCTTGCACAGAATAACACAGCTACCACTTCAAAAATTTCTATGAGAAGAAAAGACTCATTGGAAAAGACTATAATGCTAAGAAGAGTTGAAGGCAGCAAGAAAAGAAGAAAATCAAATATGAAATAGATTGACTTAATGAAGAAACCACGGTCTTGAGTTTGCAACAGCTGAGTAAGACTATTTATAGTAGGACATTTTGGAGTCACTCAGCCATAGGGTAACAATAAATTTGAGGCCAATTGATGGCACATTGAGAATCCTGGGAGCTATAATCTAATAGATTGGGATGTCATCAGTCCTGGAAAGGCTGTCATAAATATTATAGAAATGCTCACATACCTGAAGTTGAGAATGTGCTGTCCTTCTTGTCCATCCAAAAACAGAGATAAAGAGGCCTTTTAAAACATCTTCTTCTTCCATGTCCAGATCAAACTTTAAACTGCTAAAATGAAGCCACCTTCTTGGGTTTGTCATTGGCCAAACGTAAATCCTCATTGGTACATATTTCCAGTAGTAGACCAGCACATGAGCCGGATTCAGTATTTTAAAACTGACATCATTGCTTCCTATCTCTCTTGGGAAACCTCAGAGGGAAATTTGCCCACAAGTCAGTGGAATCACAACCTTTAGGCAGAGCAAAGAGTTTCCTGGTAACATAATTAGTGTTTCTGGTTTCCTGGGGTATATATGCTAAAGCAATTTGCTAAGGGTAATAAATTATTGTAAAAAATTGTTGTCTTTTTAGCTTTTAATATTGGTCCCATTTTAATACTCTAAACTGGCTAGGGTCCTTTTTAGTAGAAAGGTGGTACCACAAAATGGTTCAAAGAGCTAGCGAGAATGGCAATCTTCAGGTTGCTGAAAAAAACAACAACCCAATGTACTTTTCCCACTTGGAACCTAAACTACAATGTAAAAACACACAACTGCACATGTGTCCATAGGCTTCTTTCTACATAAAATAGTCAGTTAGTGGTCATCTATACCTATAAAATGGTGCGTTAACCGTTGGAATGTGACAAAGGATGTTGCACCAGGCCCCACTAGCCCATAATGGGCCTCCGTTCACTCGCCCCAACCCGGTTCACAGGTAACTATCGGGTTGAAATTTTCGACCCGGGGGCAGGAGCCCCCCACTTGCAAACAAAAAAAGGGAACTTCAATTCCCAACGTTCCTTGCGCCACGCCAGAGCCAATCAGGCTGAGCGGCGCGGCAAAAGAAGCGTTCGGAAATGTGCTGCGGCCAATAAAAAAAAAAAGCCGCAGGAAAAAACCGCCACAGTAAGCAAACACGCACAGGCAAAACTACAAGCCCCAGTGTCCTGCGCGCCATTAGCGTGCCGAACGCTGAGGCGGCCTGCGCACAAAAAATAAAAGTAAAAAAACCCCCGCCGCCGCTGCCCTTCTTCCCCACGGGCCAGCCAGCATGGCCCACGGGGAAAAAAAGGAACCCCCCGCCGCCGCTGCCCTTCTTCCCCACGGGCCAGCCAGCGTGGCCCGCAGGGAAAAAAAAGTAACCCCCCGCTGCTGCTGCTGCCCTTCTTCCCATGGGCCAGCCAGCATGGCCTGCGGGGAAAAAAAGGAACCCCCCACCGCTGCTGTCCTTCTTCCCCACGGGCCAGCCAGCATGGCCCGTGGAGAAGAAAGCAAAGAAAGCACCCCCCGCCATTGCCTTTCCTTCCCACGGGCCAGTCAGCATGGCCCGTGGAGAAGAAAGCAAAGAAAGCACCTCCCCCGCCATTGCCCTTCCTTCCCATGGGCCAGCCAGCATGGACCGTGGGAAAGAAAGCCACCCCCCCTGAAAAAGTAAACACAAAAACACAAACCAAAAACAATCAAAACACTCAAAAATCCAAAAAGGAAACACAAAAACAGCCAAAAACAAACAAGAAAAAACACACAGACCCCCTCAGATCCAACACTCCCAAAAAAACCCCCCAGAGAGCTTACCAAAAGACGTCTTCTATCCATGAGGACCAGAACTCAAATGAGAAAATAAAGAAAAAACTTACCGGAAGCGACACCCAGAGGACAGAAGAGAAAAAACATTCAAAAATATTGAAACTAATAAGATTAATTCCAAAATTAATCAAATAAGTTATAAAAACATTCAAAAATAATCACACTAATCTCAAAAAATACCAAAAAAACAAGAAATCACTTTTCACTCAAAAAAACCAAAACCAAAAATAAAAAATGCGTAAAAATAAAGATTTAAAAAATCAAAATTAAATTTTAAACTAAATAAATTAAATTAAATTAAATTAAATTAAATTAAATTAAATTAAATTAAAATTTGCATAAACATAAAACAAAAACCTTCAAAAACCAATATAATGAGCCCAGCATGCAAAAAAACAAAAACAAAAAACACTGGGAGCGCAAGTCCGCTGCAGGCGGACGCAGCACCTCGAAGCCACAAAATCACAAAACCTTACAACACCATTTAAAACAGCCCAGCACCATTGGTTCAAGAAACAAAAAGAAACCCTTTACTATCCAACACAATTTTAAAAAGCCCGGCACCGCCGGGCAAAATATGCTAGTATCTTATAATTCTATTCCTGTATCTTAATAAGTAGCAGACTTTGAAGAAACACAGAACTCTTTATGACCAATAAACCAATTGATACATAAAAAACAATCCCATATCCTAAATGGATGCATGTGCTGTAATTCATATTTACAGTAAGAAGAAGATCTACTGCTTCTGTAGGTCTGGCTCAGCTATGCTGAATGTAGTAGTTTTAGCAGCATCCTAACTTTGATGACTGAAAGGTTGGCAGGTCAGTAATTCGAGACCCGAGTACTGCACGACGGAGTGAGCTCCCACCTCTATCCCAGCTCCTGCCAACCTAGCAGTTTGAAAGCAAGAAATTGCAAGTAGTAAATAGGTACCACTTCATTGGGAAGGTAAACAGCGTTCCGTGCACTCCGGTGTCTAGTCATGTCTGTCACATGCCATGCCAATGGAAATGTCTACAGATGCAGACAGCGCTGGCTCTTTAGCTGTAAACAGAGATGGGCACTGAACCTTAGAGTCAGATACAACTGGCTTTCTAGCAAGGGCAACCTTTACCTTTACCCGACATCCACAGTCTGCTGTTAATACATTTCTTCTTCAGATCTGTGTCGCTTCCACACAATTTGAGATATACATGGACAAGCAACTTTTAACCTTGGCAATGGTGGTGTACTATGGCATGCATACCATAGGTTCGCCACCACTGCCATAGAGGGTGTATGTATGGTAATAATGTCATAGTCTCTGCAAATCAAAATGTCATTGGGTGTTGACCTTGTGAACCCACTTCACAAATGCTTAGCAGAGTAAGCCTCACCTGATATATGTAGTAAAACAAACCCTTGTGAGTTCTAGTTATCAAAGTTTATACTTTGTTTTAAACATATATTTAAAACATTGGGAAAGTTTTAAAATAAATCAAAGAATAAATCACGTTTGAGAAATTAGATAAATTTGAAATAGATATCCAATGACAGGCATTACCTTTCAACTTTATTAGGAATTAATAAGCTTGTGTACAAATCCTATGGACACTAAGGCTATCAGGTAAATAATTTAAAATATGAAATTTTTAAAAGTGCACAAAATAGAATTCTATGTATGGATGAGGTTGACCCAGAGGTATGCCAGTCACACTTAAATCAGGGTTTGCAAGGTGAGCAACAACTGTGCATAACCTGTGCAGGCCTAGAGGGTTGAGCTAAAGCTCCTGAGAGGTTTCTTGGTCTGAAGCTAAGCATATCTGGTCTCTTAGTAGAGAGGAAAAAAAAACAAGGAGGGAAAAGATTGTAAGTAAAGAAAGACAAGGATTCTGGGGCACTTTGACTGTAGACCAGGGGTTCCCAACCTATGACCTGTGGGCCGGACCTGGCCTGCAACACCATTCTATCTGGCCTGTTGCTATCTCCCCTGCACCTGGAAGTGGAAGCGGGCATATTTATGTTAGTCATAAAACATGCCCACGCATGCGCAAATGCACCCACAGCTGACATAAATGCGGAATTGGGTGCATATATGACAGTCGTAAATGCATCCACTTCTGTGGGGCATGGTCTGGCCCATTTAGCTGTTCCAGGGCATGGTCAGGCCTGCAGTGCAAAAAGGTTGGCCACCTCTGCTATAGACATAAGGAGCACATAGCAGCTCATCTTGAGTCCTGTTGGTTGTTACAGAGGTTACTTTAAAGGAAACATACCAGACTCTGAGGGACTGCAGTGCCCTAGTGGTTAAGACGTTGAACTTGACAACTGGAAGGTCAGCAGGTCAGCAGTTTGAGACCCAATTGTGCAATAGCCAAAAATGAATTTATTTATTTATTCGTATTTGTATCCCACTTTTCTGGCACGTGCACCACCCAGAGCGGCTAACAGCATATACATAGAAAAGCACGTACAATCATAAAAAAACATCTAAAAACCCAACCGAGACCCTCCCCAACCCCTTAAGACAAAATAAAAACAGTAGGAAAAAAACCTAACAGCTAAAACCATACAAAAATGCATAAAAACAGCTAGGTAAAAAACATCCGACAACTCCAGCAATGATCTATAATCTTGGGCAGCTAGACTAGCCAGCGGACCTGGGCTGTACCACAGTTTGGGTCCCAGACCCGCTGACACAGCCAGGTCTTGAGAGCCTTCCGGAAGGAGAGCAGCTCCGTCTGGAGGCGTAGTTCAAAAGGTAAGAGGTTCCACAGGGCTGGGGTAGACAGAAAAGGCTCTTCCCCTGGTCCCAGCCAGATGTGCTACTCTTGTCGAGGGGAACACCACAGAGCCTCTTAGGTCTGCCCTCGTAGGATGGGCAGAATGCCTTTGGGATATGTGGCCGCGTAAATAACCCAGTCCACTGCCATGAAGGGCTTTAAAGGTCAAAACCAGCACCTTGAATTGCACCCGGTAGCACACTGGTAACCAGTGAAGAACATAAGAACATAAGAACATAAGAACAGCCTTGCTGGAACAGGCCACAGCCCATCCAGTCCAGCATTCTGTCTCACACAGTGGCTCACCATTTCCTTCAGGGTATTCCCAAGCAGATGCCTTCACCTGCTTAGGATTCCCTGGAAATGATATTGAGAGATATCCTGCCTATCTCTCCAACCCGGAGGTTGTCCTTAAGTATCCATAATTATAGCCATTGATACTCTTGTCCTCCATGAACTTGTCTAATCCTTTCTTAAAGCTGTCAAGACTGACAGCTGTCACCACTTCTTCTGGCAGGGAGTTCCATAGACCAGTAATCCTCTGGGTGAAAAAATACTTTCTCTTATTTGTTTGAGAACTAGTACCCAAAAGTTTCATCGAGTGTCCCCTAGTTCTAGTGTTATGCGATAGGGAAAACAGTTTTTCCTTATCTACTTTGTCCATGAGCATGACACCCCTGCCCCATCACCACCCGGGCAGCCATGTTCTGGATCAGCTGAATGTGGCAAGTTCAATCCCTGGCATTTCCAGAGTGGTCTGTGAGGTTCTCTTGTTGGGAATTCCTGAAAATCTGCTGCTTGTCAGTGCAGATAATATAGGGCTATATGGACCAAGCTGTGTGAGGCAGCTTCCAGTGAAAAAGATCTCAGGCAAAGGTTTATCCCAAACAGTCCTCAAAAGATCCCAGGGATCTTTTGCATTCAAAATCTATGCCTCACCAATGAGCTAAGAACACTCACACCCGTGCTTTGCGATGTGTCAATGGTCCCAATTTTTGTGGTTGAATTCTGAACTTTTAAAAAAGCCACTAAATCATAAAGCAGCTTGTTGACAGCTGTTTCTGGGTTTGAGACACAACCTGTGCCAGCAAGCATTTCCTGACTATTTCCGCAGTAGCCACACAAAAATATGTGCCAGCTAATGCAGACAACAAATGGAAGAGTGATGCTGGAATATACATAATCCGTCAACTGAAACTAAAATGGGACCCATAAACAGTGCAGCTGGGAAAGGACTTGTGTTGATCTCAGTGCGCGAAGCTCTTTCTGTTAACATCTTTATTTCTCCTTTGAGCAGGGTGTTAACAGAAAAGTGGCATGGATTTATGATGATTTGCTCCTTCCAAAGGTACTGGCTTCAGTGTTTTGTGATTTACAACTTAAAGCAGGTGTTCCCAACCTTTTCAAGCCGGGTGCCGGGTCGTGCTCTCTCAGTTAGCTTCAAGGGCAGGACAACCATTTTGCCCTGCCTGCACAATGGGGGTGGCCATTTTGCCCCAAAAGCTTCAAAGGGGTGGTCATTTTGTTTCTTGAATGCCCTTGGAGGGGTGGGAGCCACATGAAATGGCACCATGGGCCAGATCCTGCCCATGGGCCTTAGGTTAGGAACCCCTGACTTAAAGAATGAAACATTGTTACAGCTCCTTTTATCTCCAGTTGCAGAATAACATCTAATGCTATTGCCGTGTAATTTTAAAAAGGGAATTATAAATAAAAACAAGTAAATCTATATCTATAAAACAGTGGTGTGGGTTTGTATGTGCTCGAAAGGCTCCTACACCCCTGGACCGATCCCACTGAAATTTGACACATATGTACCTTGGGCCGGCGAGATTAGCACTGCGGGGGTAACAAGCCCCATGGGGGCATATGCCCCCCAAATTGCATCCCAATTGATCTATACAATGTGTATCTTTCCCAGTGATGTAATTGGCTGATGTCATAGTCCCTGGTAGGTTGCGATTGTGACATCATCTGACTAGCTCAGCTGTAGCTCTCTGAGCTCAGCTGTAGTTTTCACAGTAGGTGGAAGGCAAATAGGCATGCGAGATCAGCACTGTGGGGATCACAAACCCCATGTGGGGGTATAGGCCATTGGGAACCGCTGTTGGAGACTTCTGGTCCGCTAGGTGGCTGGACACATGTATGGGAAGGATAAGAGCGGTAAATGACCATCAACAGAGAAGCGGGATGGGTGAGAGACGGAGGCAGGAAGCAGGAGTGACCCACATACACCCCACGAGGTCTCCAAGAGGGAAAGGCTGGCCTACGTTAAAGAAAAAAACACCCAAGCAAAGCCAGGTAACCAGCTAGTAATAAATAAAATGGGACTTGCAGACTTCTAAGAAAACATGCATAGGATTTGATAGCAGTTTTGTTGTTGTTCAGTCACAGTTAGATAACTATAAAGAAGGTGATGGCTAGATGTATAGTGATTTCCAGACCTGGCTATGGGAGACAAGATAAATGGTTCCCATCATTATTTTGAGAACTTCTGGAGCATTTGCCCTCTTGAATAACTGTGATTCAAAATGGAGTGAGTCACCTTGAGCCCATTCATGGAGAGAAAAGCCCTGGTGGCACAGTAGTTAAAAACTGCTGCATTGCAACCAAAAGGTTGTGAGTTTGATACTGACCAGGACTCAAGGTTGACTCAGCCTTCCATCATTCCAAGGTCAGTAAAATGAGGACCCAGCATGTTGGGGAAAAATGCTAATTAACTTGTGAAATGCGTATAAGTGTGATTGCTTTCCTTCAAAATAAAATAATTTATGACTTTCCATTACAACTCTGTAATGGCTTGTTTCATTAATCCATTTATTCATACTCTGGCAGTCTGTAGAATGAGCTGGAGAGGGAGGCTCATCTTGTCCCAGAGTGGTGCAGGGGAAACAGGCTTCCTACTAATTTCACGAGCTGCCTATGCATTTGTAGTCTATATTTCTGTAAACAGATGTCAAGATATTGTAGAGCAGACAGGGCCAGTTTCAAACACATACAGATCCTAAGCTATGTCAGGTTTAAGACATGGTGGCCAAAATCCTGCTGGTGTTAAAAAAAAATTGAAAATTGTTCAAGCAGTAGACTCATTGCATGCTCAGACATGCCTGGGTTGCATAATTGTTTGTGTGTGCAGTCACATGCTCAGGTGTGTGAGAGATGGCTGACAAAATACCAACACTCACAATTGCCTTTGTGCATGCAGAATTTTGAAAAAGGGTTTTCACAAATATATCTTGTCCTAGTATTTACCAAACCATCTGTAGGTATTTGAAAATTTCATTTCTTCTTCTTCATGTGCTGTATTCGTTCTGGATATTGGCTATCATTATGGCGATAGTCTTCCTGTTCTTAACTCTTTGGAACAGTTCTTCCGAGGATATGCCAAACCAGTCTCTCAGGTTCTTCAGCCATGAAGTCCATCTATGTCCAGGGCCTCTCTTCACAGGAATCTTTTCTTGCAGAGCAAGTTGGAGTATTCTATATTTTATGTTGTTCTTCATGATATGGCCAAGGCATTGGAGCTTTCTCTGCTCAGCCATAAAAGTCTGTACCTGAAATGTCAGGAGTATTTATGAAAAAGAATATTTATAAGGTACTAAAATTTTATTTAGAGGCCCTATTCTGTAACAATGATACAGCCTTCATTTTGGCAGTTTCACGTCTTGTTTAGACATGGAAGAAGGAGAAGAAGTAGAAGGAAGTAGTAGTAGTAGTAGTAGTAGTAGTAGTAGTAGTAGTAGTAGTGGCAGAAAGAGAAATTATAAAATGTCAAGATGTTTGATGTCTTAAATCTTGACACTCAGCATAGTAAATCACAGCCAGAGTAGGGCAATGGAATGTATAGAATTTATGGAGGAGTTGACTTGCCACCTCTCCACTGAATCAATGGGCCTACCCTAGTTGCAATTTACTATGCTAACCAGATTTCTGCCAATATGTGCATAAAACCAAAAATCCACACTGGCTTAATGCATAGTTTTTAAAGCAGTGATATCCTATTCTCTGAAGAAAATTCAAGACTGTTGGATCTGGGCCGCGAAGCGGGTTGCGCAAGCTGGATCGGAACCGCGAAGCAGCTGTTGGGTCCCGGAGGAGACTAGTCAAGCAATAAGACACGAGGCAAGATGGAACGAAGACCAGTGATTTAATTAAGGCAAATCATTAGTATTTATCATGTAGAGGTTGCATGTAAAAGCATTGCGATCTGCAGAACTCACACTCCGTGTTTACACAAGTTAATTGGGGAAGTCTACAGGGGAAGTTAATTAACTAACCTAATCAACAGCAGGGGAAATACATTGTTCCGTGTTATCCAGGGTAAACATGTGGCTGGTATTTGTTCTAGGGTTTAAGGTAATCCGCAGGCGCGAGATTGCCTATTACGCACCTAGCGAGTTAGTCATTAGCTCTCTGTTGACCGAGCAGTTTGCCAGATCAGCTAGTGATGAATTAAACTCTATCTAATATTCCGCTCCCCCAATTTCTGTCCCTTCAGGAACCCCTGGCAACGAGGTGATCACCCATTACCGGGGTTCTGTCAGGGCCAGTATACCAATTGTGTGTGCGGATCCCACACTCCCCCTTTATTTGTTTAATTGGACCTGACAGACGGCTCGACGTAGGAGCGGCATCAGCTGACGTGGAGTGAGGACATTCCGTGGTTCTCTTCATGGGGGACATCTTGACATCAGTGAGGGAATACATTGCATGAAACAATACACAGTCGTTCTCAGTATTATCACCCCCACAATCACCTTGAGTGTCATTTGTAGCCAACCCCATGGGAACCAAGACCATAACGAATTCCACCACGCCCAGGTAGCATCTTCCTTGATGTTTTTAACCAAGGTATGGAGGTCTGTGAGTTGACTCTGAACCTTACGCGATTTGTCCGTGAGGTTAAAACAGCACATGCAATGGACAGACTCGCAACCCAAATGATGTAACAGGAAGAGGTAATCGATAGCTGCTCGATTATCCAATATGGCATGGCGAAGCTCTGTCTGCTCTTGATTAAGCAGTGCTATCGCCGAGGAGGTGTGGTTAATGGCTTTTGCCAAAGCGCAAGCCAATTGACCAATTCTCCGAGCGTTGCCTATGGCTAAGCCTGGCACGCCAAACAAGCTGACTGCTAATGAAACATACTCAGCCTTACTCAGAATCCTGATGTTGCTATCACATGAACTGTCTAACTGGGTGGCACGAGCGTGCCGCATGTGTGAAGGTACATTTATACTTGGGGCAACCATGTCTCTAGTGGGAAGCAACAATGTCAAACGACTGATACAACAAAGGGAATCAGATACATTTGCAGGAATGTAGTTCCAAGTATACTGGTTACATGTAAAAAACTATACTGAAGGCAAAGTAATGTGAGCATACATTGAATTAATAGTCTCTGGGTTGTTACAAGTCCAATTGCTGTTGCTGGGGTCGAGGCAACGGCGCTGTGGCCCTTCGACCGCGGAACAGCTGATCATACGAGCACAAGTAGAGTTCGGGCTGACCGCCACTCGGGGAGTGTAGAGAGTGGCCGCATCAGCCAATAAGACTTTCGTGACTTGGGTTCCCCAGGGCGCATACGTTGAAAAGGCAGTCTTGTAAAACGGACCAAATATCTGCTTCACCAACCAGTCACCGTTCCTGATGCGCGCATCTGGGGAGTGACACACCAGGATGAGACAAGTGCTCAGAATAGAGGCAGAAGCGGTGGTCTGCCTCAGGCAAAAATTGGACTGATTGATGAGATTCGCCAATCTTTCCCAAACGTTGTACTGCATCTGGGCAGAGAGATCTCCACCTGGCATCAGGTTGTTGGCTTCCAGTGAAGCTGCTTGAACGCCTCCCCCGCAAGCAGGGAAAGGATCAAGATGATGGTGGCCATCATGGAATTAGCAGTAATCAGCGAAAAGGCTGCAATCAAGATGTTCTCCGTTGTCGGCTCCTTGTCCTCCCGCCGAACGGCGTCTGCCTCCTCCTGGCACAGGGACTTGGCCATCCCCCAGGTGATCTTCAGTGCTGTCATCTGCTGTCACTGCCTCCTCCGCTTGGCTCTCCCTGTCAGGGTTAATTCCTCCATCTCCGGTATTGGATCTGGAACTGCCTGGGTCCACGCCATTGGATTCGAAGTGAGGCTTGGCACACCGGGATGGAATCCAGATGATGCCTGTAGGAGACATAATTGCAGCATACCCTCTTCCCCATGTGATGAGTGGTGCCGGGCCCTTCCAAGAAGGATCCGGTGGCACTCGGTAATGCACCATCGGCCGCAGGAGAGCTTTCGTGCGACGGAAGTGCCTCTCCTGCGGAGTGTAATCCGAAAAAACATTAAGGTGATTGTACGTAAACAATACCTTGTTCAGACAATGTTGTGCCTGACCCTGATTTTTGGGGAGGGCTGGTTGTTCCCCCCTTTCTGTTTGTTTGTCAATGTAGGACTTAAGCATCCGATTGACCCGTTCCACAATCGCTTGCCCTTGCGGATTGTACGGAACGCCAAAGGTGTGCTTAATGTCCCAGGTGGCCATGAAGGTGGCCAGCTGCCTGGAGCTATAAGCCGAAGCATTGTCAGATTTCATGTGCTGTGGTTTGCCCATGGCCGCGAAGCAGGAAAGGAGATGCTGCTCCACATGGGAAGCCGTTTCTCCCTTCTGCTCTGTAGCCCAAACGAACTGTGAAAAAGTGTCAATGCAAACATGCATGTACTGCCATCTGCCAAACTGCGGAACGTGTGTGACGTCCATCTGCCACACCTGGTTGTCCTCTGTCCCTCGTGGGTTGACCCCCCATGAGGGCCCCCCTACTGCCCCTGCACAATGTGGACAGGAACGGACTATGCCCTGGGCTTGGGAAAGTGGCAGGTTGAACTGCCGTGTGAGTGCCTGGGCATTTTGGTGGAAGAATGCATGACTCTGAATTGGAGTCGTGAAGACTCCCAAGACTGACCGTTGCTGAATTTCCTTTGCGGCCCCATCCGCTCTGCTATTGCCCATGGAAATCGGTCCAGGCAAGTCCTGGTGGCTTCTGATGTGGGCTATATAGAGCGCTTTGGTGCGGTTCCGCAAATGAAATTGAGTTGTGAGGAAAAGACTCAACAAGTTTTTGTCTATCGTAGGAGTGATGTACGCTTCCAGTAGATTGTGAAGCAAATTCCTAACATACTGACTGTCAGTAATTATGTTTAAGTGTACTTTGGCAAAGGTGCGCAAGGCGAGGTTCACTGCTGCCAACTCTGCCCGCTGTGTGGACTTCTGTGGAAGAGTTAGAAGCGTGCACCAAGCCTGGTCCTCCTGCCAAGTAAGAACACCATATGTATGACCCCCATCAGTGAAAACTGTCCTAGCCCCCTGAAGTGGAACCAGTGACATTAACTCACACAAACTGTCTGCATTTGAAGCGAGACGAGTCTGCGGTCTTTCGGCAAATGGTATGCCAAGCATCCAGTGAATCCTTCCAATGCAATCGGAAGCGAGTCACCGAGCTGCATCAGTTGCTGAATTTGCTCTTTTGTGAATGGGACCACAATTTTTGCTAAATCGTGCCCTGAGATATCCCTTGCTCTCAGCCTTCCTCAGTAAATCACCGCGGAGACCAGTTCCTGCGGAGGAACGATGTTTCGGGAAGAGGTGTGTGGTAGATACACCCATTCCACGATACTCGCCCCCCGCTCGGAGTCCGCCCCTAGGGCTCCAGTAAACATGTATCCAGTCTGAACGATGTACAGGTTTAGAACGGGAGCATATGGCCCCTGACTAATCCTACCCACCCATCTCTGGCTGAGAACTTAGTTGACCTTTTCGAGAGTCAAGCGCGCCTCTCGAGGAATGTGTATCCGGTCTGCCGGCTGCTTTCCTAGCGTTAGCAGCGAGAAGAGCGGCTTTAGAAGATCCATATCTAGCCTAAAATACGGTCTGGCCCAATTGATATTCCCCAGAATCTGTTGCAATTCCACAAGGGTGACTTAATCTTTTAAGTTGATCTGTGGCAGAACTGGTGCTGCGAAAGAACAGAGAAGCCGATGGCCCAAGTATGAAAATGGCTCGGTTCTCTGAACTTTCTCCGGTGCAATGAGTAACACTTTTTCCCCCAGAGTGGTCTGGAGGTTTTTAAACATTTTGCTGCCGAGTTGCGGCGCTGCGACCAGGATGTCATCCATGAAATGGCACACTAAGTCTATGGGGTGAAGGTTTCGGAACTTTTCCAGTGCGTTGTGAACGTAAATTTGGCACAGGGTGGGCGAGTTGAGCATCCCCTGTGGCAAATATTTCCACGCATAACGTTGCATAGGCTCTCTGTGGTTCACGACTGGCACTGTAAAGGCGAACCTTTCCCGATCCCTAGCATCTAAGGGAATTGTATAAAAACAATTTTTTAGGTCTACGACCAAGATCTCCCAACCCTCGGGGATCATGTTTGGATTCGGGATGCCTCATTGAAGCGGACCCATTGGCTGGATGCATTTATTGATCTCTCTGAGATCGTGAAGGAGTCACCACTTCCCCGACTTTTTCTTGATAACAAATATGGGTGAATTCCAAGGACTGGTGGACCGTTCTATATGTCCTGCGTCTAGCTGTTCCAGCTGTTTCAGGGCGACTAATTTCTCCCCTACTACCGGCCATTGTTCTACCCAGACTGGAATGTTGGTCAGCCATTTAAGTAGTAGAGCCATTACCCAAAGGTAAGAGTGGCATGGTACTGCTGCAGAATGTCTCGCCCCAAAGGTTGATGTGCACGTCCAAAATGTGCGGCCGGATGACCGCTGTGCCGTCAGCTTTGGGGATCGTGACTTCTACCCAATCTTGGCTTCTAAACGCTTCTTGAACACCGCCAACCCCCCATACATCGGAGACTGGCTCGAGAGCCCACTCACGAGGCCACTGACTCTGGCTGACCACACTGACATCAGCTCCGGTGTCTAATAACCCATCAAAAGGTTTTTATTTAAAAATACCTTTATGACTGGCCGCCGCTTCCACTCTATGTTGGTTTCCACTGCCGCTAAGACCTGGTATCCTTGCACTGCCCCTTCTGCGCTTGAGCGGTATTCCAACCCAGACTCTGAGCTGTCCCTGAGCCTTTCCTGGCTGCCTGCTGGCGAGTGACAAGGAACCATGATCAGTTGCGCTAATGTGTCTCCCTTGTGAATGGTTTGGGGTAGGTGTGTCCAGAGTTGAACCTGGAGTACACCCGAAAAATTGGAGCCAATGACTCCTGGAATTACAAGAATTCCATGCGTTCCTGTAATACTACGGGGAAAAACTAAACCTATATAGCCTTTAGGCAGGGTTCCCATGTACTGCGAATCGACCAGATAGACTGTGCCTGGCAAGTCACATGTGACTTCTGACTGGCAAGTCAAATCTAGTCCCGCACTGCCTCTAGGGCTGGCCTGCACCTCCAGAATGCAGGGAATGTGACCAGAATTTAATCCAGCTCTGGCTCTCCCAGAGCGATTGAGGTCTCTGTTTGGACCGGGGCCAGAGACAAGCCCGTGCTCCAGTTTCCCGAGTTCGGGCAGTTCCTGGCCCAGTGGAAGCCTTTATTGCACCTTGGACATGGGGTGGTCGGAGCCTTGGGATGGCTGGCATTTTGGCCGCTGCCCTTGGTGGATCGGCATTCCCTAGCAAAATGACAGATCTTGCCACAATTGTGACATGCTCCTTTGGTCCTGTTTTTGGGCTTCCTACCACCTTGTACCGCCGCTGCCAACAGACCCATTTTGTAGGAATCTGTACCAATGTCGGCACAAGCCCTAATCATGTCCGTGAGAGTCAGATCAGGACAATTGCCCAGTGACTGCAAGATCTTACGGCAGTCAAGGTTGGCATTGTCTTTCGCCAGCTTCATCATGAGCTCCTGTTGAGCTTGTTCATTATCAATCTGTCTACTGACTGCTTCCTCCAATCTATTGATAAAGTCCATGTAGGACTCCTGGGCACCCTGTTTGACTACTGTGCAATTTTTGGCTGCTTTGCCAGCTGCTGGGACCTTGAGATAAGCCCTGAAGGCTGTCTCAGCCGCCAAATGAAGGGTGGCGATTGGCAAGGCGGTCTGCGCATCAATGGATTCGAATGGACCTGAACCATATAGCTGGTCAGGGATTACTGCTTTGCCCATCCTGGCAGCCCTTGCCTGTGCCTCAAGATGATACTCGCTGTCCCATAGCAAATACTGGTTGGGGTTGAGCATCATTCGCATGACGGCTTTTCAGTCGTACGGAATGAGCATCATGGTTTCGCACACCTGCTGAAGCGTGCTCCTGGTGAAGCGACTCTGAAGTCCTGTCTCTGTGATTGCCTTCCGTATGGCCATAAGTAGCTTGTACGGAACTGGCAAATGGATTGTTTGCTGCTGACCCGTGAGGGCATCTACCTCTATGCGAACTGGGCATATCTGCCTAAGCTCAGCTAGTTCTTCTGCTGGCAACTCCCCCTTACTGATTTCTTCCTCAACCATGCGCTGGATGGAACTCTAGGTAGTCTGGGAACCTTTAACTGTCAGAGAAGCACCAGCGCTTCTCATTCCATGAATTCCTTCAGTGACGTCTGCAGCTGTCACTGAGGGAAAGCTCCCTACACTACCCTGTTTGAGCTGAAATGACGGATAGAGAGCCATTGGGGCTGATGGCTCTGACTGCGCTGGGGGTTCCTCGGCCTCTATCCGGACTGGGTCTACCTCTGCTAAGAGCTTCCTACACTTGCTCCACGTGCTGATTATGCTGTCTGGAGCTCTCGGGGTTTGCTGAATGCAGGCTCCTATCCTATCCCAAAGTTGGAGGTTAAGCATGCCTGTTTCTTGATAAAGCAGACAGATCTGCTAACTGGGCGCTGTGAATGCGTGTATGGTATACCCTGGCCAGGGCCTTGAGTTCCATTAAGTGAACTCTCTAGTTAGCGGTCGGACATTGCCGCTGAGGACAAGTCCCCATATTACCTGCCGGTCCTTTGAAGTTTTCCTCCTTGGGATGAAGCGACGCGTCTGAGTTTAGGTAACAGGTCTGGTGTGATGAACCTCTGGGAAGGAACTCGGAATGTGGGCTGCTGCCACAGGCCCTCGGCGGCCTCTGCGACAAAGTCAGGGTTTCACAGCTGACCCTGAGCGGAACGCGTTTCCACTGAGCAAGCTGCCTCAGAGCTTTGGAGCGTGCTCTGCCTCTCTGGAATGCCTCACAGCATAGCTGTCACTCAGATCGGATGGCTTTACGACCAGAGCTGCCGCGCTGTCCTCTGGGACGATTCGGTCATGGTTCTGGCATAGAACCGGACCGCGAAAATCGCTTACTCATGAGTAGAATCATGTCAGGGTCACCATATGTTGGATCTGGGCCGCGAAGCGGGTTGCGCAAGCTGGATCAGAACCACGAAGTGGCTGTTGAGTCCCGGAGGAGAGGTCAAGCAATGAGACACGAGGCAAGATGGAGCGAAGACCAGTGATTTAATGAAGGCAAATCATTAGTATTTGTCATGTAGAGGCTGCATGTAAAAGCATTGCAATCTGCAGAACTCACACTCCGTGTTTACACAAGTTAATTGGGGAAGTCTACAGGGGCAGTTAATTAACTAACTTAATCAACGGCAGGGGAAATACATTGTTCCGTGTTATCCGGGGTAAACATGTGTATGGTATTTGTTCTAGGGCTTAAGCTAATCCGCAGGTACGAGATTGCCTATTACGCACCTAGTGAGTTAGTCATTAGCTCTCTGTTGACCGAGCAGTTTGTCAGATCAGCTAGTGATGAATTAAACTCTATCTAATATTCCGCTCCCCCAATTTCTGTCCCTTCAGGAACCCCTGGTAACGAGGTGATCACCCATTACCGGGGTTCTGTCAGGGCCAGTATACCAATTGTGTGTGCGGATCCCACAAGAGAACAACAGGGTGGAGACACCATAATCAAAGTCTCATAAACTTTGATGAAGGAAATCTGCAATTGCACTATTAAAGCTTCACCTGTAAGAACCACATGCAAAAAGATTTCATTCATGATTCTGCAAAGCTAAACCTTCCTGTTGTTGATTTCAGTTGGAGAAATTTAAGAAATGCTTTATTCTCCCACTGGCACACCAATAGACATCGGCAGGTGTTCAAAATTAGTCCCTGAAGAGGGAAATCTACATTGGATATGTTAACCTCTTTCTCAAAGTCTTTGTCTTTGATAAGAGAGCTTCAAGTCTTTGTACAGCATGAATGTCTGAAGGGAGCTTGAATGCATATGCAGTTGAATGATTATAACCTCTGCAATACTGGGTAATCCATAAATCGCAGTGATGAATCATTGGGATTTAGAAGTGTTTAACTTTGGTTTAAGATGCTCATGATCTACAATTGTGTTTTAACTGATAGCATTATTTATAAACATAATCCAGGTTCATTTATAATATATTCCTAATCTACCTTTTCCTTATCTACCTGGTAGGAATATCACACAATAATCTGATTTATGGGGGCTTTAATAGAGTTTCCCACAAGTTTACCATTCCGTGGGATCTTAAAGGCGTGGTTTAGCATTGACACTCCCCTTGATTTTCCACTGCCAAATGGTAATTTGAACTCAAGGCTACAACACTCTATTGTTGCTCAATAGAGGTGCTTCTGGGTTGAAAGGATTAGCCGTTGACAATCACCGTTGCCCAGGAGATGCCTGATCGCTAAAATAGCGGTCTTTGGGGAGTCTCCTTTCATGTCCCCTAATAATAATTTTGTGTCAGAAATTATTCTGGGTTGAGAGGATTTTACTGGAGAAACTCTGCTCAGATGATGCCCGCATGAGGCTCCTTTAATGTCCCCAAGATCTTTTCCCACCGAAGTGGTCCCTATTTATCTACCTGTAATTTCTTGCTTTCAAACTGCTAGATTGGCAGGAGCTGGGACAGAGATGGGTACTCAATCAGTCATGCAGTACCCAGGTCTCGAACTTCCGACTTGCCAGCTTTCCAGCTAGCAAGGTGAGCTCCTTAACCACTGAGACACCACAGCCGATATTGGGTGGATGTCATCTAATTCCTGTTTGTTTTAGATATGTTAATTTTAGCTTTGTATGTTATTATATGCTTGTGTTGCCTCTGACACAAATAAAGACAAGAACACTCTATTCATTATATGACACTGGGTCTCAATCTGTTTTAATGTTTAGTTAATTTAAGAAAGCAGGTACATTTTTATAAATTATTGTCTGGAATCTATCAGCATAACATACAGTGGGTAAAGCTGATGATGTTCTCAGCCAAGGTGCTTTTTTAAAAAAAATTAAACAGTTGCAATTCCATACGCCACACTCAGGTCCCAAAGCTCCTTTGAGATTCCCTTTTATTGTGGGGAAACTATTGGGGTCTGGGAAAAGTTATTTAATTCCCTGTAATCGCCACAAGAGATATAATTTTACTGCCAGCAGCAATTTATGGGAAATTAAGGACAACTCCTCCACCCCACAACCTCCAATGGCTTCCCTGTGACAAAAAGGACCTCAAGGGAATCTTTGCTGGGGGTGGGGGTGTAGACAGCAAAGGGAATGGAAATTCTGAATTTCTGAAAAAACAGTCACAATTAATGACATCAGCAGCTTTAAGCAGCATAAATTACATTGCTCAATGACAGCCAGGGGATTGTACAGTAAGTTAACATCCCAAAGACCTATAAGTAAGAAAATTTTGGAAAACTCATTCTTTAGGGCTGTAGTTATTAGAAGCTCTATCTGGCTGAACAATTCTGAGAAATACAATCAAAAATTAACTTTTCTGTTCTCTGGAAATATGTACACATTGATGATGCAGTTCTCGCTTTGAAGCTTTCAGCTAAATGTGCCTCTGGTATTATCTTCAGTTTATGTGCATCATTAGTGATGTAATTGAGGAGAAATGCAGGTGAACACAATTCTGCCACTCCCCCTTCCAAGAGCAATTATGTCATAAACTGTACTACTGGGGGTGGAGGGGTGACGGACGAAGTGGTTTTCTCTGCCCTGACAAGTGAATGAGGCAGTAGGAAACCTTTTATATTTTACTGCTTAGCGTAGAGCAAGTAAAATAATAGAGAAATTAATCAAAATAGGAGCTGAATAATTCTTTCCTTTTCTTTGATGGGGCTCGTACTCAAATTGGCAGAAACATTAGTAACATTCCTATGTGAGGTTATTTCCATTTCAAATGAAAAAGATGGAAATTGTGTTTAAGCAAGCTAGAAACCGTCTGCTAAAACTCAAGTGCTCTAGAAGTTGAACCTGTATAATCAGAAGTAAACATCAGGGAGTTCAATTCTGGTTCATTCCCTGATAGCTATGCATATCCAGTGAGTGCAGTGGATAGCGTGGTGAGCTAGAGATCAAGAGACCTGGATTCAAGTCCTCACTCAGCCACAGAAAGTCGTTAGCGGGGGTGGAACTGGTTGAACATTGCTTTAATTTGTCACTTACCTTGAAAGTCATCTTAAGATTTCTTTAATTCCATGCATAGGTTTGCAAAGTCAGATGCTTTCACCACTTCTTCTTCCATTGCTAGGCCAGATGTGAAACTGCCAAAATGAAGGCACCTTTTGGTGTGTTCATTGTGCAGTTCTTTTCAACTGACCTATGGTGAGAAAGATTAGCAGCCACAAGGTTGCTGTTTCCTGGGATATGCTCGATTGTGGTTAAAAAATACCACAATGTTCAAGGAGGCTCTTTCTGTGTTTTCACCACTGAAGAAATTTCTTCTAATGACATACAGTATAGGTAATGTATCATTTAGTTCTTCTTCAGGGTTGATTATGGATTCTCTTTGGAGTCACGGCTACGAGGTTGTCACTACAGCATTAGGTATCATTCAAAGGCCATTATATAGAAATAATTTCAATTCTGCTTCACACATTCTTCTTAGTTCATATTTATACCAACTGTACTCACTTTATCTGAACAACAAAATATTGAGCTTTGCAACTTAAGTGCAAACTGTGGACTATATGTATGTTTTATCATAAATTTGCAAAGCTTAGAAAATGGCAGGAATAAAGATAGGTGGAAAGTGAACAGAGACTTCCAAGATTCGCAGTAGCATGGTAAAAAGTAACATTCAGGCATAATGATTCGATCATTAATGAATCAGATCAGCTCTTAGTTTCTTAAATCTCCACTTCCAAGGTTGACAGAATCATCCTACCTCCTTCTCTTTGTATTCACAGTGTAAGCAAACATTTAGCACAAGAAAGTGGAGTATGCATACTGTTTGGTACGATAATGGTTTATTACAGAAATTTCCAGTGGTTTAGTTATACTGTAGCAAATACAACACAGTACAGCAATGCAATGCAATGCAATGCGCCT
Source organism: Bradypodion pumilum (assembly GCA_035047305.1). NCBI lineage: Eukaryota > Metazoa > Chordata > Lepidosauria > Squamata > Chamaeleonidae > Bradypodion > Bradypodion pumilum. The sequence continues at coordinate 36,426,802 of JAWDJD010000002.1, read as the reverse complement.
TGTGCCATCTCAAAAATACAATACACTTTATTTTGCACAAGCACCCATAGCCTACAGCAGCTTGCTGCATCTGATGAACTGGGCTAAAGCCCATGAAAGCTTATACCAAATTAAACATTTAATCCTTAAAGCAGGCAGGGATGGCCAAACTTTTTGCACCACGGGCCAGTCACATGATTGAGCAGGCCAGTCACATGGTTCCTCCCACTGTAAAATGTGTCTGCGGCTGTCATAAACATGTTTACGGCAATCACAGGTGCATTTATGACAGTGTTTTGCATATGCACAGGGCGTTCCGCTTCTGGTGGTGGTGCAGGCAGGATGATTTGGAGTCATGGGCAGATCCAGCCCTTGGGCCATAGTTTGACCATGCCTTCCTTAAGGTGTCATAAGACTCCTTGGTAGATTGCTAAATTTTCCTTGGCTACTTATCCTAAGATACATAGACAATGATGTGCCTTTTGAAACAGGCTATGCCAGAGAAACTGTGTTTGGAAAAGCTCTGGAGTGAAAGCCTTATCACCTGTTTCCTTTCATCCCCTCCTTCCTTCTCAGATTCTGACTTACTCTTCTCCCTTTTCTGGACCTCTGCCTAAAGGACAGGCTGTCATGCTTTTCTGCTGTGACAGTGAAGGATGACTTTCGTCTGACCCTGTCTAAGCCGATGCTCTTGGGTAGCTTCAATATACTGTAAATAAGCAAATAGACCTTAGCCAGCCTTTCCCAAAGGAATGCACTTGTGAAATAACAACCAAACCAAGAAGGCTGTGGTGTATTCATCAGACGATACAAAGAATGAAACAGAATACACAGCTAAACATCAGCTGAAGGGATACTTGCGGAATAAGTTATACCCACAGTACTGTAGGGTACATATTTCCCAAATACCATGACACACATAAAGTTTAGTCCAGGGGTGTCCAAACATGGCCTGTGGGCCAGATCCAGCCCCTGACACCAATTCAACCAGCCCACGCCGCCCTCATTGCTCCCGGAAGCGGAAGTAAAACGTGCCTGTACAGGCGCATTTTACTTCCACTTCTGGGAGTGATGAGGGCGCTGTAGGCCGTATGAATTGGCATTACGGGCCAGGTCCAGCCCATGGGCCATAGTTTGGGCACCCCTGGTTTAAACAGAGAAAATGGCAGCTTAAAATCTATCTCATCCAGCTGCAAAACAGATTGCAAGGTGTGTTCTACTTCTGTTGGGAGGAACCATGTGACCAGCCCTCTGAACCACGTGACCGGCCTGCTGAACCACATGACCGGCCCGTGGACTGAAAGGTTTGGGTACCCCTGGTTTAGTCTCACAACATATCCAGTAAGGGCAGATTTACAGCCTCAATAATGTACTTTCTTCTTATTTTGGACAAAAGTGGTCTGAATGGCAATGTACGATGCAATTATCCTTTCAACAGGCAGTCAGATAGGGCATTTCAGTCCCATTGGTTCTAACTACATTTGGGCCATCTAGTTGCACACTGGATTGTACTCTTTCGCCAGCAAATAACCAAGCAATTAAACCGCACGCGTGCAAATGCACCTGAGCTTTTCCCTCTTTGCTTCACTCCACTTTGAACTATGAAAATGAGTGATTGTACAGATCCCCATACAGAGAGGCACAAAGTTGGTTGCAGGCAGTGGAGACTTGTAAGAAATGAGAAAATTGAAGGGCGTTCTGGACTTTTATAGAGGATCAGGAGAAGGCTGTTTGGCACAGGTGTTTTTTAAATTATGATACACTGGAAACATTCATAGTGATCCACAGCATTCATGCTGAGGGCACAGCTGTTCTGACACATATGTCTGTGTATAAGATGCTGTGCTTTGGAGTTAGCACACTTGGTTCTGTCATAGAAAACAAATGGGATTTTCCTTCCCATATTAGGTTTTGTAGTGTGGGTAGAAAATGAATAAAGGGTGGTTTTGGCTAGTGTTGCTTGCAGCTAGATGGTACCACGGCTTGGAAAAAATTCTTTCTTTTGGAATGAAATTCCAAAAATTCCCAAATAGTTTTATAACCCAAAAGTCACATTTTGGGACTCTGTGTGGCAGAGGAGACATAGAAGCCAGAACTAGCTCTTGGTTGTGTTTATCTGTAGGGCTAAGAAAATAGTGAGCCCTCTTCCTTAGTTTTCCTTTTCCCATAACAGTAGGATAAAGGCACACTCTGCTAGTTTTTCTTCTTCTTCTTCTTCTTCAGGTGCTGTATCCATTCTGGATATTTGCTATCATCATGGCAATTGTCTTCCTGTTCTTAACTCCTCGGAACATTTCTTCTTCTAGTCATCTTGTTGTTGTTCAGTTGCACAGTCAACTCCAACCCTTTGCAACCCCATGGACCATTGCCCACCAGGCACCTCTGTCCTCCACCATCCTCTGCAATCCGCCCAGCTCTGTACCCATTGCGTCCACAATACCATCTAGCTATCTCATTTTGGGCCATCCCCTTCTTCTTTTGCCCCCACCCTTCCCAGCATCTAGGCGTTCTCACGTGAATCCTCTCTTCTCATGTGATGCCCAAAGTACTTTAGCTTCATCTTTATTGACCTTCTAAGGAGCAGTCAGGGTTGATTTCTTCTAAGATCGACCTATTTGTTCTCCTCACAGTCCAGGGTACTCTCAAAACTCTCCTCCAAAACCACATTTCAAAGGCATCTATTCTTCTGCACTCAGCTTATGGTCCAGCTCTCAAAACTGTACATTACCACCAGGAATACCATTGCCTTGAGTATAGGGATTTTTGTTTGCAAGGTGATGTCTCCACTTTTGACTATGTTCCCCAGGTTTCTCATTGTTTGTCTCCCAAGAATCAGTAGCCTTTTTATTTCATGGCTGCAGTCACCATCTGCAGTGATCTTTCATCCTAGGAAAGTAAAATCTGTCTCTGCTTCTACTTCTTCCCCATCTATTTTCCAGGGACTGATAGGGCCTGTTGCTATTATCTTTGTTTTCTTGATGTTGAGTCTCAAGCCAGGTTTTGCACTCTCTTCCTTCAACCTAATCAGGAGCTTCTTTAGGTCTTCTTCACTTTCTGCTATTAGGGTAGTGTCATCTGCATGTCTCAAATTGTTGATGTTTCTCCCAGCAATTTTAATTCCAACTTTTGATTCATCCAGCCCTGCGTTGCACATTATGTGCTCTGTGTATAAGTTAAATAGGCAGGGTGACAAAATGCAGCCTTGTCTTACTCCTTTTCCTATTCCAAACCACTCCATCATTCCGTATTCTGTCCTAACTGTTGCTTCTTGACTCATATACAGATTTCTCATGAGACATATAAGGTGTTCTGGTATTCCCATCTCTATAATTACTTACCACATTTTATTGTGGTCCACACAGTCAAATGCCTTGGTGTAGTCAATGAAACAGAAGTAGACTTGTTTCTGATATTCCTTTGTTTTCTCCATGATCCAATGTATGGTGGCAATTTGGTCTCTAGTTCCCCTGCCTCTTCTGGTAGTTCTGTCTCCATGTGCTGCTGAAGCCTGTCCTGTATTATCTTGAGCATGACCTTGCTAGCATGTGGGATGAGTGTAATTGTTCGATAATTTGAGCATTCTCTGGCATTGCCCTTTTTTGGGATTGGAACATATACTGATCTTTTGCAATCCTGTGGCCATTGTTGTGTTTTCCAAATCTGCTGGCATATAGAATGCAATGCTTTAATTCCATCATCTTTTAGGGCTTTGAATAATTCAGCTGGAATACCATCATCTCCACTAGCTTTGTTATTAGCAGTACTTTTTGGGCTTTTCTGACTTTACTCTCCAGGATGTCCGGCTCCAGTTCAAAGCTCTCATCACTGTGGTTGTCAGGGTGTTGAGGTCCTTATTTTGTAAAGTTCCTCTGTGTACTCTTGCCATCTTTTCTTAATCTCTTCTGCATCAGCTAAATCCCTGCCGTTTTTGTCCTTTATCATGGTCATTTTTGTTTTAAATGTTCCCTTAATTTCCCAATTTTTTTTAAAAAAAGATCTCTAGTCCTTCCCCTTCTGTTGTTTTCCTCTATTTCTTTGCACTGTTCATTTAAGAAGGTTTCCTTATCTCTCCTTGCGTTTCTCTAAAAAAATCTTTGTTTAATTGATTGACTTTTTCTCTTTCACCTTTTCCTTTTGCATTCCTTCTTTCCTCTGCTATTTAAGAGCCTCATCAGACAACCACTTTGCTTTTCTTATGCTTCTTTTCTTTTGGCATAGTTTTACTTGCAGTCTTCTGTATGATGTCCCGAACCTCTGTCCATAATTCTTCTGGTATTCTGTCTATCAAGTCTAAACCATTAAATCTGTTCCACACCTCCACAGTGTATTCCTTAGGAATGTTGTCTAGGTCATACCAGTGTGTCCTAGTTGTTTTCCCTGTTTTCTTTAATCTAAGCCTGAATCTGGCAATCAGTAGGTTATGATCTGAGCCAAAGACTGCTCCAGGTCTTGTTTTTGCTGACTGTATGGAACTTCTCCATTTTTGGCTGCAGATTATGTAATCAATCTGGTTTCGGTGTTGGCCATCTGGTGATGCCCATGTGTAAAGTTGCCTCTTGTGTTGTTGAAAAAGGGTGTTTGCTATGACCAGTGTGTTCTAGTCATACAAAGGATAAATAAAAATAATGCGGAATATAGCAATAAATGACAACATCACAATTAAGAGTAAAAAAGATGAATTTTAAAGAAAATGAATTTTAAGGAAATATGGGGAGAGTTTTTGGACTATGCACTGGTGAAACGGAAAGTAACAAAACCAGGTCAAGAGTATATATCATTTTGGAAAGAAGGATAAATTATTAATTAAAGAGACTGTACATTAAACAAAGTAAAGAAGCATATAAACTATCCTGCTGGGTGAAGCAAGTTTGGACTTTATCTGATTTTGGAATTTATCCGAATCAAATGGGCAATGCATCAGATAACGTCCATAAATGGACTTTATCCGAAGTTCCTATACCAAATACCTCGGATAACGTCCATTTTTAGCGGTTTGGTACTTTATGCGATGCATCATGCGTGCATGAAAACCGCGACTTTATCGGACTCAGACTTTATCAGAATCGGACTTTATCCGAGGTACCACTGTAGTTGTGTTTCTGTTGTTTTATTTTTTAAAAAAATCATGTCAGAAGCACACAAAGTTGCTTTCTGGTTTGAAAGGATTTTTGCTGGAGGAACTCCGTTCAGGGGATGCCTGAATGAATCTCCTTTCATGTCCCCAAGATCTTTCCCAGGCGGTGGTTCCTATTTATCTACTTGCAATTTCTTGCTTTAGAAATGGTAGGTTGGCAGGAGCTGGGAGAGAAATGAACACTCCTTCTGTCATGCAGTACTCTGGTCTTGAACTGCCAACTTGCCAACGTTCCAGCTAACAAGGCGAGCTTCTTAACCACTGAGCCACAACAGTCCCCTAATCTTTATTGTAATATATAGTTGTTGTTATTCTTGGTATAATTAATAAAAATATTAAAAATAAAAATAAAAGATAGTAATGAGCTTTGGTAAGCATGCCACATTTTGAGCCAATTATTCTTCCAAAAATAATAAAAGAACTGTTTAAGTATAAGCATTCAGCTACAAGAGGGTGTATTTGTCTATATACGCGTTGAGGAAAATAGCCCATCGCAGCATTCTCGGGGACAGGATCTGCGGCGTGGGCTTGCTTGCCGTGAAAATCCCTAACAGTGGCTTGTGATCGGTCACGATTTTGAACGGGCGGCCATACAAAAAATCGTGAAATTTTTTGGTTCCCGCTACTATTGCTAACGCCTCCCTGTCGGTTTGTGCGTAATTTCGCTCCGCTTGGGACAGGGACCTTGAGTAAAACGCTACCGGGGCCTCCCTTCCGTCCTCCAACACGTGGCAAAGCACCGCCCCCACCCCCACCGGGGATGCATCACAAACTAGGACCACTGGCCGTTTGGGGTCGAAGTGCGTCAGGATTGCCTCAGATGTTAGGAGTTGCTTTAGCTCTTTGAACGCCCTCTCGTGCTCGTCACCCCACATCCATGTCTCCTCCTTTTTAAGTAACCGATGGAGCGGTTCGGCCACGGACGCCTTCCGCGGGAGGAATGTATGGTAAAAATTGAGGAGCCCCAGGAAGGACTGTAGCTCGGTTTTGGATGTGGGGCGAGGGGCCTTTTTAATGGCTGCTACTTTGGATTTAGACGGTTTAATCCCCTCGGGTGTGATCCGGAACCCTAAAAACTCGACCTCGGTTTCGAAAAAGACACATTTGTCCTTCCTCAATCTCAGCCCCGCTTTCTCGAACACGGTCAGTACTTTGTCCAACCTCTTTGCCAGTTCAGCCTCACTCCCCCCTGTTATCAACACGTCATCAAAATAAGGCAACACCCCCTCCAGTCCCTTCAGGAGGCGTTCCACCAGCGACTGAAAAAGGCCGGGTGCCGAGTTCACGCCAAACTGTAACCGCGACACCTGGAACGCTCCTTTATGTGTAACTATCGTTTGTGCCGCGGCCGTGGCGGGGGTCACAGGAAGTTGCTGATAGGCTTGTGCCAAATCGAGTTTAGCGAAACACTTTCCCCCATTCAGCCTGGCCAAAAGGTGGCTGATCACTGGCACCGGGTATGCATTAGGGCGGATCGCCTTGTTAATTGTACACTTATAATCAGCGCAAATGCGCACCTCCCCGTTAGCCTTTAGAGCCGTTACAATTGGAGTTTCCCACTCCGCGGAATCAACAGGAATAAGAATCCCCTGGCCCACCAGTTTGTCCAGTTCCGCCTCTATCTTGTCCTTGAGTGCGAACGGCACCCTGCGCGGTTTGAGTCTTATCGGGCGGACCTCCGGGTCTATGTCGAAAGCTACAGGGGGTCCCTTGAACTTTCCGAGTCCTTTCTTAAAAACGGCGGGATGCGCATCGCAAACCGCTTGTATTGGGTCCCCCCCCCACGGTATGCACTCCCCCTATGAACAAACCTAAGGGCTGAAACCACTGTGTCCCTAGGAGGCTACAGCTTCCCCCCTTGAGGACAACTAGGGGCAGTTCCGCAGAATGTCTCTTAAAATTGACCCGAAATTTCCCGACCCCCAACACCGGAATGCTGTTTCCCTGTACGTCTCGTAGCGTGGACCTCAACGCTTTAAGTTTGGGCCGCACGTGGGGGTCGATTTTCAAAAACTCTTTCTGGGGAATTATAGAATAGGAGGACCCCGAGTCAATTTCCATCTTAATAGGGGCCCCTTGTACTAATACCTCAACGAAGTAATGGGACTGTCCCGCGGACACGCTGAACACTGGGGCGTCGTCCTCGCTGTCGTCCGAGACGCGGCCCACGCCATCCTGCTTCCTCGTGGTCTGGGCGCCATCTTTGGGCCTCGCTGGACGGTCCGGTCTGGCCGCACGGTCTTGTGACTGCCTCCGGCCCTCCTTCCGTTTTCTGCATGCCTTGGCGATGTGCCCCCGACGGCCGCAGGTGTAACACTCGGCCTTCCTGAACGGGCATCTCGCGCGCTCATGGGCCGCTCCGCAACCCTCGCAGCGTCGACCACCCTTTCGGACCTTCTGGACCTCCTCGCCGTCGCTGCCTTCCGTAGACGACTTTGAGGCCCGTCGAGTTGCGTGCACCGACTGTCCGGACTTCCCGTGCACCGAATTTTCCGCCTTGCCGGCTCTAGGACGCCACTCACGCCACTGGTGCATCTCGTCCACTCCAGCATTCGTGGACTCTGCGGCTTCCGCGGCCTCTACGACCTCTGCCAGCGTGGGTGGCGGCTCCTTGTTCATCAAGCTGCGCTGTACCTCCTTGTCTTTCAGGCCACACAACACGCCGTCCCTGAGGGCCATCTCTAGGATGTCGCCCCATTTACAGGGGGCGGCGGCTATCCTCATGGCGGCCACGAATGCCTCAACCGACTCGTCCGGCGCTTGGACTCGCCTCCAAAACGCGCTCCGAGCGGGAAACATTGCCCTCGAGGGACAGAAGCGCTCTCGCAGCAGCTTCATGATGTCGTCCGCCTTAAATTCGCTCACCTTCTTCGGAGCGATGATGCCCACCAGCGTCCGCTTGGTTTCCATCCCGAGCATTCTGGTGAGGATGGCCCTCTTCCTCTCCTCGTCGTCTCCCTTGACTTTGAGTTCCACCAGTGCCGCCTGGAAGTCCATCTCAAGCAGCTCCCAGTCTTGCGGTTTGGTGATGTTGAACCCGCTCTGTGCCCTGGCTGTTCCATGGGGATCCATTATCCCACCTTCGTCGCCAATTTGGTGTATGCAAACCAAGACACAGGACACAGCCTCGGGCTGGGTTAACTCAGGTTTATTGCATCGTGGACAGAGGGAACATGAGGTAATGGCGGATCGATAGCTCTTTATATACAGTAGTAATACATTTGAACGTGGTGCCATGGTAGCCCATTGGCTACTGTCTGCGTGACGTCATTGCGGGTCACGCCCTTCTTGTCCAGGTGTAGGTGGTGGCGGGAAAACTTCCCGCGCTGTTGCCTTTGATGAGTTCGGACCAAGAGAGCTTGGACGCTCGCTGCTGCCAGCTGGTGGTCATTAGCTCGCGTCCTATTACAGGGTTTATATGATACAGCTGAAGGTTACATTGTTGCTATAGGCAAGGTTACATTGGCTCAGATACATTGTAATCCATGTGTAAGGTAAAACCATCAGAACACAACATTTGGATTTTTAAAAAAGCTATGGCCCATTTCTTTAGATGCAAGGAGTATTATCTCAAAATGGCAGAATATTAAAAATGTCTTTTGGGTGATTTGACAAGGGAGTTAAGCAGTGGGGTGAGAGGGAAGTAAAATGCAAAAACAACATACAGCAATCGTTGCCTTAACAGTGGCCATAAAGAGATTGTGGTTGATTGATGGTATATACCCGTGATGGCGAACCTTGGCACTCCAGATGTTCTTGGACTTCAATTCCCAGAAGCCCAAGCACCCTGTGAATCCACACGAATGGATTTACTGCAATTAATCCGGCCCATGCTGCCCTCATCGCTCCCGGAAGCGGAAGTAAAAGGTTCCCGTATGGAGGAAGGGTTAACCCAGTAGAGCCTTAACTGTACAGGCGTGTTTTACTTCCGCTTCCGGGAGCGACGAGGCCAGTGCGGGCCAGATGAATCGCAGTAAATCCATTTGTGTTGATTCACAGGATGCTTGGGCTTCTGGAAATTGAAGTCCAAGAACATCTGGAGTGCCAAGGTTCACTATCATGGAGTTGGAGTACCGGCCCGGAAAGGAGATCAGCCATGCTGATGCACTTTCGAGATCCCCTTTGCCCTTGTCGGACGACCAAAAGGCGAGAGCAGAAAGAGACCGCCAGGTGTTGCTAATTGAGGTTTTAGACGCACCCCCAATAGTACCAACCGACATTGCTAGGGCGACAGGCAAGGACAGAACGCTGGAGAAAGTTAGTTCATGGGTACAGAAGGGGTGGCCGGCATCGTCCCCGAGTACAGAGTTCGACCCATTCTTTAGGAAAAAGCTAGAGTTGTCCCTAGAGAGGGGGTGCCTTTTGTGGGGCCAACGGGTGGTGGTCCCTACGCCCCTGCGGACGAGGGTGCTCGAACTGCTGCACGTCAGCCACCCGGGCATAGTTCGTTCAAAGGCGCTGGCCCGGAGTTACTTCTGGTGGCCACAGCTGGACGCGGACATTGAGCACATGGTCGGCACTTGCGAGGCATGCCAGGGATCCCGACCTGAGGCGGCCCGTCTCCCGCATAGGGAGTGGGACACAGCAAGGGGGCCATGGTCCAGAGTGCACGTAGATTTCGCTGGCCCATTCCGAGGAACCATGTTTCTCCTGGTGGTGGATGCGTTCTCCAAGTGGCTGGAGGTTATCCCAGTAAAGAGCACGTCCTCCGCCACGACAATTAGCCAGCTAAGGAGAGTCTTTTCCACATTCGGTTTACCCGACACTTTAGTCAGCGATAACGCTAGTTGCTTCACCTCCGCTGAGTTCGGAGCATTCATGGAGGCAAACGCCATTCGGCATGTCACATCCGCACCGTTTCACCCGGCCACGAATGGCCAAGTGGAACGGCTGGTGCGTACAACAAAGGAGGCGCTGCGGCGCATGGGCCCGGGGGACCTGAATCACCAAGTATGCCAGTTCCTCTTAGCGTATAGGGTAACCCCCTTAGCGTCAGGCTACTCGCCAGCGGAGCTCTTGATGCGGTGAAAACTGACCACGATCCTGTCCAGGCTAGACCCGACGAGAGTCGAGGATAAAGGGAAAAACATAGGGTTGGCAGTCTCGAAAGGTTTCGCCGCCGGTGACCCTGTTCACTGCAGGAACTATTCCAGCGCGGGGCCAGCCTGGGTACCAGGGACGGTTGTAGAACAGACGGGGCCAGTGTCGTACCGGGTCGAGACTACCACCGGCCTCCTCTGGAGGAGGCACGCAGACCAACTGAGGCACCGAGTGAGTGGGCCAGTCAGTGGGGCTCAGCAACAGGATTCAGCGTTAGGGTTCTCCCCCACCCGCTTAACCCAAGGGGGAGACAGCAGTGGACAACAGTCCCAAGCAAGGGGGGAAGGCAGAAGCAGCGGCCCCGACTCATATCCTTTTGATACGCCAGTCCTATCAGGGGCCGGGGAAGGGGGAGAGGAGTTCGCGACCGCTGCCCCCGATTGTAATTTTGATTTTGATTTTGCGAGCCGGGGGGGTTTTCAGGAGTGTTCCCCCACCCATCCAAGCGAGAAGAGGGGTTTTTCGTTAGCCCCCAGTGCCCCCGGTTCCTCCCTAAGAAAGAGCACACCTCCCAACAACGCCGCGGAGCCGCGGCAAGTCACTAACGAGTCTCCCTCTCCAATTACAGGACAGGAAACCAGGGGACAAAGAGAAGGTAGCAAACCCGGGGAGAGGCAGCCCGCATCGAGACCCCAGCGTGTTCGAAATAAGCCATCTTGGCTGAGAGACTTTGTCTCCTAAGGGGGGGGGGAGTGTGTTTAAGTGTGGGCTCGAGACTTTGTCTCGTCCTAGGGGGGAGGGGTGTTGTGTTCTGATGGTTTTACCTTACACATGGATTACAATGTATCTGAGCCAATGTAACCTTGCCTATAGCAACAATGTAACCTTCAGCTGTATCATATAAACCCTGTAATAGGACGCGAGCTAATGACCACCAGCTGGCAGCAGCGAGCGTCCAAGCTCTCTTGGTCCGAACTCATCAAAGGCAACAGCGCGGGAAGTTTTCCCGCCACCACCTACACCTGGACAAGAAGGGCGTGACCTGCAATGACGTCACGCAGACAGTAGCCAATGGGCTACCATGGCACCACGTTCAAATGTATTACTACTGTATATAAAGAGCTATCGATCCGCCATTACCTCATGTTCCCTCTGTCCACGATGCAATAAACCTGAGTTAACCCAGCCCGAGGCTGTGTCCTGTGTCTTGGTTTGCATACACCAAACCAAATAAAAAGTTTTATTTTTCAGGGTGTTTTTGCTGCAACAAACTGACACAGACACCTCATAACCCTCCCCGGAAATGTTTCAAATATAAATAAACTGCAACAAAAATAGAGGGCCCAACAGCATGGATATCTGTTCACAGTAGATAACAACAAGCTTTCGGGTCTCAGAGACAAGAATGTATGGAAACATACAGGTTGTGGTTTTCCACTATTCTTTGGAATCCTGTACTGAGAAACAATGCCAGAACATATGGTGCACATTTTGTTGTACCATATGTGGCAGACACAAGTAGATGCCAGAGTGCATGGAATACTGTTACCTTTCCTGCCAAAGCGGTACCTATTTATCTATTTACAGTTTCTTGCTTTTGAACTGCTAGGTTGGCATTTTGTTGTATAGTGGTATTTATAAGTAATCTGTTACATTGCTTCATGTGGATTAAGTCTGGTTCAAATATCATCATCACAAGCATTCACAGAGCCTGTGTCGGGCTTATGATCTGGTCATGCTCATGAAGAGACAACACTGCTGTGAAATAGGATTGGATGTGCTCCCTGAAGATCTTTGGTGCTTTTGGTAAGCATCCTCCTTTTCTGATATTGTGCCCTTGATCAGCATGCTGCCAGATAAATGGCTGAGATACATGTTAATAGTTGCCACAATGGTTGTATCCTTGTGGTGAGCTCTTCAGGTTTAGACCACAAAGATCAATAGCATGTACCACATGAATCAGAGCACATGAATGGGGTAGATTCTTATGCTTCAATCCAGTGATGCACTGCAAATTTTTTTGCTACCTACTCTGTGGGCTGGCCAAATCTGTAGGTGGGGCAAAATCTGTGGGCGTGGCCAAACATCCTGCATTATAGGCTATGGAGGTGGACGTGGCCAACCAAGTGGGCATGGCCTGGGGGAATTTCCACTACCGGTTCTGAAGAACCTTACAGAACCTACTGCAGTGCATCACTGCTTCAATCACTCATGGCAACCAGTAAAGGATATTATCGGGCCAAATTTGCTTGGCAAACACTGCCAAATATTATAGTTGTGATAGAAAACATCCCACAAAGATGTTACCCTTATGGTGAATATGACAGATAAGTTTCTCATTCATGTCTGTAATTTTTTAAATTTTTAAATCATCTTCAGAAGTATTCCAGGTTATCAGTTACCACTTATATCATACTTTCTAAACAGGCAATTCAAGGTGGCATGCAACAGTCTCCCTCCTTTGACCATGCAACAACCATGTGAGGTAATGAAGGCCCAGAGAAAGTGAATGACTCCAAGCTGGATTCCCACATCTCACTCCAGCACTCTACCATTATCTCTCATTAGGAAACATAAGATTCTACTATATTACAAAATAAACTATCAACCTTTTGTCTGACTAATCTCTAATGGACTTTGGGAGGGTCCAACAGCAGTTTGAAGTGATGGGAGAGGACAATGGCAGCTCTAGTGGTCCTATGATCTCTTCTTTGTACTCCTTCAATGGAAAGAATAGTTGCTCAAGATTTCAGACATTAGGAAGCTGTCATGTGCTAGTTCAGAGGTGCCCAAACTATGGTCCATTGGCTGGATCCGGCCACCATTGCCAATTCATTTGGCCTGCGTTGCCCTTGTCGTCCCTGGAAGTGGAAGTAAAACATGCTGTATGGGGGCATTTTACTTCAGCTTCCAGGAGTGACAAGGGTGGTGTGGGTTGGATGATTTGGCATTGGGGTCAGATCTGGCCCACTGGCTGTAGTTTGGGCACCCCTAGTTTAAGCAGAGAAAATGGCAGCCTAAAATCTATCTCATCCTGTTGCAAAACAGATTGCAAGGTGTGTTTTACTTCCGCTTCCAGTGGGAGGAGCCACGTGACTGGCCCACTGAACCATATGCCCGGCCCTTGCCCCAAAAAGTTTAGGCACCCCTGTGCTAGTTCCTCATTCAAGGGTTGCACCAGCAAATTCCAGCATGTCTGTGCTATGCACTGAGTTGCAGGTGCAGTCGTTTTTGTACGCTAGAGGGCACTGCCTTCGACAACATGGAGGAGTCCCAGGCAGCCCTACAAATCTACACCCAGCCTTGCAAGTGCTGAACAACAGAGCTGGCCGTGGCACATTTTGTCTGAACAAAGGATCCCAAGCCATGGCTCTGGCCTTAATTCCATCCCACATTGAGAAGATGGGTTTAGCCTGTATTATATTAATCCCAGAGTGCATTGTGCATCTGCCAGGCAGCACGTTTGCAGCATTTTGGGATAAATCCAAACAGTAGGTGGTTGCTAGGCTTTATTCCTATCTGACTTTTTAGAACACAAATGAACAAAAAGGTAGCAATAGTACAAGTGGAGTTAACAAAGGGTCAGATAATCCTCAAGGAAGAGGTGTCTCAAAGGCTATTCATGAAGATTATCCCAGGAGTTACAACCTCATTCTTAATCTATAATTGCCCTGTTTCTACGAAGCCTCCTCAGAAACATCCACTTGTCAATAATCATTGACGGCAGAAATCTTTCAACCAGTTTTCAGAGAAAGAAGATCTCAAGCAGTTTTTTTTTACTAGAATCTGTTTGCAGATGACCACGTTTACATTTTCTTATTTTTTAAAAAAAGGTATTGAATGAAGATTTTGAGAACACAACAACAAAGAGCATAATCCAAAGTGTTGTAAAGTCTTTTCAAGTCCTATTGATTTTGATGGACTATAGAATATTATGCAGTGAGACGTACTTTTGAGTAAAGATGCATATGGTGCCATGGCATATTCTATTTAAATAAATAGGAATCCAGTAGTGCTGAGCAATGGTGACTTTCTGCAAATAGTATAAAACTAGTTTAGAAATCTGACATTTATATGGTATTGCCTTTCACTTCACAAAGAAACCTAAGATTCTGGGGCATTGGCCAGGAAGAATTAAACACTTTAAAGTGCATTAACTTTGACAGGAAAAATTTGAATATAAATTTAATTTATTCAGTGACCTGCTCCAAAATTTAAATTTCTCACACACTGGACTTGAACAGAAGAAATATGGTGTGGGGTTGCATCAGATGTGTGTTATTTAGCAGGACATCCGGTATATTGTTTACATCTTGTTAGACAGATGTGCATCTGAAAATACTAAAGCAATGGTGAAATATCCCAGCCACCTAATCTTGTCCAATATCAGGCTGACACAGACAATATCAGCTGAAAATTCCAAGCAATATCCAACATAGTGCAGATAATGAGGCTACAAAGACATGAATTACAGTGATACCTCATACAACGTCCAAACTTGGTTCCACAAGTTTGGACTTTATATGGATTGGGACTTTGTATGAGGCATGCAAAATCCTAGCCGCAATGCATCATACAATGTCCAAATCCTTGCCGCGAAGCCTCGTACAACGTCATTTCCATAGAGATACATTGTACTGTAACAGCACAGACTTCAGGGCAAAGTCAAGGAAACAGACAGGAAACTGACAGAACTTTAAGAAATCATTGTCTAAAGGCTAAATACATTACAAAAACATGTCAAACAACCCTGATTTTAGGGGACAAACCATACAGCAAGTTTTTAACTTTTGAAAACTTTATGAAGTGCAGGTTTAAAAGTTAACATGTCCCATCATGCAGCACAGTGTTAATCTGCAGCCATGTGGCCGATCATCCATTTTGTACAAGCTACTGTAAACAATTACTGGATGGAAGCAAGGACAAAATGGATGCCAACATGTCCCATCATGCAGCACAGTGTTAATCATCCAAACATCAGCAAACACCAAACAATTGCCCACCCCACCAAACAGTGCCCTCCCCAAAGACCAACATAGGAAAAATTATGAAACATGTCATCTGTTTTTTTAAAACTATAGCAGCAAATACCAAGCAATTGCCTACCCCACCAAAAAACAGCCCTCCCCCATCCACCTCCCCACCCCAAGCCAATCGGAAGCAGAAAACCTAATTTACCTACCTTTCCACTGTGCCAAAGAATGGTCCAAGAACCTGAAGAATGCTACAAAAATCCCAGGAATGCTTCTAAAAATTCTGATGAAAAAATTCAAAAAATACAAAATTGCACTCAAAACCACTTCTAAACACTCTTTGCCTTGTGCAAAACCCACAAGAGCAATGCACGCATGCGTCCTGCCTTTTATACTGTCCTGGCACAATGCAACCCGGGAAAACTCCCAATGCCTCATACAAAGTCGCAGCAACTTTGTATGAGGCAACATTCTTCAAGGAATTAGGCAATCTTGTATGAATTAGATGTTGTACGAAGCGGACTTTGTATGAGGTATTACTATATAATTGTTCAATGAGAATCTAAAAGCAATAGCCAAGCAAGTGTCATAATTGCAGTTACCCAAATAACTTATGTTACCTACTAATAGGCATGATGATAAATATAAAACTTCTAAAAAGTCAGTACTATATATATCTTGTGATTAAATAAGGACATCATATTTATTATTTATTAAAATATTTTTATAAGGCCACTATTTCTTTGTCAATGATGCTGCAATTTTTTTTGGTTTAGCTGCTTTCCTGAGTGAAAAAGAAAACAAAGCAAAACATGCAAATAGAAAACAAAATCAAACAAAACCAGAAACAGGAAATATGATCCTGTATTATCCTGGCAAGGTATGAATATTTCGTTCTTGTGGCCTGGCAATGTGCTCTTTTGTACTTTTGTATCTTTAATAGGCAGCTGTGTAAAACTTTTATTTTTATTTTATGCCTGTCTAACACATCTGTTCAGTTAACAACCTTGTACAGTTTCATTGCAGCTGGATTTGGGTGACTGCTGATGAAATCAAAAACTAAAATTCAAATCCCTTTCTCTCCCCTTCCACTCATTTTCATTTCTTTCCTTGTCATTTGGGCTGAACAATTTTATAACTCCAAATTTAGTTCTAAAAATCTTTTTTATAAAGAGCTGCCAATTAGATCATAGATTTTATACAATGTAAAGGCTTCTCTTACATGATACAAATATCTGAAATAGTTAGAAGAGGATATATAATTGTAGCTGTGGCAGCATGAACCTCAGGCCATATAACATTTATTGACATTGCATCAAAAGGCCAGTGATGCATTTTTTCATTATTCCCATTGTAAAGTATCATAACATTCAGGAAACATGAAAAGCACACATTTCCATTTAGTTAGTGACTAAAATCCTGTTGCATGTTTACACATGCCAGAGGCAAATGGCCTAATATTTAGCTGCTTCTCAATAGTAATCAGTGAGTTACTGCTGCAATTTGTAAAATTACCGAATATTTTGCCTTCAGTGTACATTAAACAAATACAGGATTTTGACCCATGTATTCATTCTATAAGCATTTATTAGGGTACAGTACTTTGTTTCAAAATATAAACCAAATTCATTCCTCTCTGATCTTTAGTACAATTGTTATGCCCAAGTGTATGATTTCTTAGGAGTGGTTAAAGGATCAGTCTGATCTGCCCTTAATAATAACTATGTGTAGGGTTTTCCTTGAGGTGTTTAGCAGTCCTTTTTCTGATGGTGTTCTTTTGTTGTTCAGTCACACAGTCGAGTCCGACCCTTTGCGACCCCATGGACTACCACACGCCTGTCTCCTCTGTCCTCTGCTGTCTTCCACAGCCCGGCCAGATCTATGCCCATTGCATCAACGATTCCATTCATCCACCTCATCATCTGCCACCCCTTCTCCTTTTGCGTTCGATCTTTCCCAGCATCAAGGCCTTCTCAAGTGAGCCCTCTCTTGTCATTTGGTGGCCAAAGTACTTGAACTCCATCTTCAGTATTTGTCCTTCTAATGAGCAGTCAGGGTTGAGTTCCTTCAGGATTGACTGATTTGATCTCCTTGCAGTTCTCTAGCAGCACAGTTCAAAGGTTCTATTCTTCTGTGCTCAACCTTCCTTATGGTCCAGCTCTCACAGCCATGCATTACTACTAGGAAGACCATTGCTTTAACTATGCAGACTTTTGTTGGCAGGGTGATGTCTCTACTTTTTATTATGCTGCCTAGGTTTTCTCATAGCTTGCCAAGAAGATGATGTTGTAGGACTGTACAAAATGCCCAAGGTCACAAGGAGTACAGGGCAAGAACAGTAATCCCATAAACTACACACACTTTAGGCAAATTCAGTTCATGGTATATTATTATATTTAAAACAAATGTAGAATGGTTTTAAAACACTATTTGTGTTTTAGGTGTCCCCTCTCTTAGGAGGAATGGTGGGGATTTAACACATTGAGCTACACCAGTCAAGTGTCATGTTCCTAACATAATGTAAAGGTTATGCAATCCTAACAAGCCAAGATGGCTGAGCTGACACTGGGCCAGTTCAAGTAGTGGTGAATGCAAACCCCTTCTGGCCTAGAAATGTTGGAATCTATTTAACTGTACCCTTACTCTGACCTATCTTTCAGCTAGCAAAATGACTGTTTTCCTCAATTGGATCTGGTACAATGTGGCTCATCTCTTCTCCATGCTTATCCTGTCCTCTGTTCTGATGGTAGATGTTACAGAGTAGAATAATTCTGTTCATAGATCTCTCTGCTAGATCTCTGAGAACTTTTTTTTTTGCCAGCACAAGATCAGCTCTGTGACCATAAGTAGGCAAAGCTTTTGTCTATTTCTGGTCCCTTACTGCTGGTTGCATCTTTGAGTCAGAATTTCTCTGTTATCTGTCTACTTGGGTGTTTTTGCAAATGCTAACATTACCTGTTGGCTTGCTTTTTAATTAATTATTTTCATGGATTTTATTGTTCATGTTTTTGAAAGCTATTTTATAGCCTTGGATTTTCCCCCACATTAAAAGCAACTGTAAAATATTGTAATAAAATAAATATAGTGTCCTAAATTGTTGGGTTTGTTGTAACTTCACATGCAATAGTTCTGAGGAGGCAAAGGCTAAACTAATAAGGACTGTGTCCTACCTCTGGCACTCTCTGCCATGTGAAGCTGTTCCTTTCTCCTCTCTCTTCCTGTTTTGAATGTCATGTACACTCCTTGAGACTGTTTCAAAGATGTGTCCCCACAGGGACAATAAAATAACTCCTTGAACATAGGTTGAACCCTACATTCATTTCTACACTTGTAAGCAGTTTGCCACTAGTCATCACCTGCAACTAGTCATCACCGCCACCTGCAACTCATATCTGAGAATGGATTTTTTCCTGAAGCAGATGAGACATACAGGATTTAACACCAGGACTGCAATGGACCATCTCATCTTTGAGAATATGGACAAGGTGCACCTTCACAGCCAGTCCATCTGGCATGGCCTCTTCTGCCTCCATGAGCATTGGGAATCAGCATTCCTCCTCCGCTCATTTTGCCATTGGGCCCAATATGATAGTTTCTAGTGGCATTTCCTCCATTGAGGGGACCATCACCCCACCTAAAGGGGTTCATCCACCCATAGCCATTGGCCCCTTTAGGGAGTTGGGTTATTTACTGCTGCCCAACACTCGGCGTTGAGTCGCTGGCTGTACGGTCTACGCATAGCGGGATGTCTGACCAGACACTGTTGCCACTAGTTGAACCACCTTAAACTTTTTTTTAAAAAATAATCTTATTGAAGACTGTCTGAAGTCCCCTTGTGCCTGCAGAAGGGTGACAATATCACTGAGAGAGGGGTATTTTCAGTGACTGAAGAGCTTCCCCTTTCTCTCTTGTAGGTTTTTCTGATTTGCAAACAATCTGTTCCATTGGGTGGAAACCATGGGAGCCACTGGGTGGAAGGAAAAACACTGTAGCTACTGAAAATGTCCCTCTTCCAGTAATGTTGTAAGGAAGTGGAGATTTTCAATAAAGACTCCCTCATTTTGTTTTATGGCTCCTGCATCTTCTATTAAATGAAACAGATTGCATGTGAATTGAATGAGGGCAGAAGAGAGAAGTCTTGCATTTCTGAAAATCACCACCTACCACTGATATTAGTTTTATTGAAAATCCACATAAAGCATGGAGGTGAAAAGCTGTAGGAATAACAACAAGTAGTTAAAAGTTTGCAACAAGTTTCCAAAGGCTACAGAGAGTGCTGTGAAGCATAAACTCAAGAGGAAAAGAGAATAAAGTTGCCTATCAGAAGTGACAGTATTTACAGATGAGAGTGGCAGACAAGGATGAGTAGAAAGGGCATATTTTTAGATATGTTGTTATCTGAAACTGACAGGATAAGAAAAGAGTCTGGATGTGAAGGGAGGGAAAACAGTGAGACAGAAGTATATCAAAATTGGGGGCTTAGTAGGGCTACTTTCTTAGTAGTTTCTCTAAATCAGCCAAAATGCAATTTTACTGAACAGTTGCTCAAGTGATTAAGATGCAGAACTTGATGACTAAGATGTCAGGAAGTCAGCAGTTCAAGACCTGAGTACTACACGATGGAATGATCTCTGTCCCAGCTCCTGCCAACTTAGCAGTTTGAAAGCAAGAAATTGCAAGTAGATAAATAGGTACCACTTCGGTGGGAAGGTAATCAGTGCTCTATGCACTCTGGTGTTGAGGCATGCCTGCCACATATCCACAAAAACGTCTGCAGATGCAGAGAGAGCTCTTTAGCTGTAAACAAAGATGAGTACTGAAACCTAGAGTCAGATACGACTGGCTTTTGAGCAAGGGTGGCTTTTACCTTTACCTGTACCTTTTTATATAGTGGCTGAAATTCATTTGCTTAGTGTAGGAAGTCACAGCTAGAGTAGGCCCACTGAATCAGTGGAGATTGAGAAAGTCAACTCCACCATAAGTGTTAATAATTCAAATGGGTTTACGCTAGTTGCATCTTATTATCCTAAAGTCACAATTAGAGTAGGCCTTTGCCCCCCAACCCCCGGAATAACGAGACAGACACAGTGCTGGATTTAAACTCAGGGCCACTTTATTAAAGTAAACTTCAAACTAACTGTTTGCCTGCGGCAGGGGCTGAGTAGCGCGATTCCAAGTGATGGAGCCAAGGTGATCACTTTACCTGCTCCACTCATGTCCAAGTGAATACCAGCTTACCAGGATCATCCTGTTCTTTAACAGTCCCCATCCCGGGTTCACCATTCGGGTATAATGGTAAGTGCTGTTCTCAAGCCTCAAGGCTGTAGTCCAACAGCACTTCCCTCAACCCCTGAGCATGCCCTTCACCCGGAAGTGGAAGCCAAAGGTTTTCCAGCTTCCAGCCAACAGACACATCCAAGGTCACTCTGAATAATATTAGGCCTTCACCTCCCATTTAACTATGTGCTACCCGCCAAGTGACCAGAAATCGAACTGCCAAGCCAATTACCCCAGTCTGTGCGAGTGTGGAGTGGGCAAAAACACCACCATCCCACAGCCAATCAGGGACGTGTGCAAAAATTCCCACTTGGCCCCAAAGTGACCAGCTAATCCCACACTGCTGTTTCGAGGGCGGACGGGCTTTCGCTTGCCTACTTTGCTCCAACTGAGCTGGGATCGGGGAGGATGAGCCCGTAATTGGGCATAACTTCTCCCCTTTCCCAACTCGACACACCCCCAGGCGTGCCTAACTTCTGCCTCGCCCAGGGGAGGGAGGCAAAGCCACGCCACCGGATAGTTGTCCAGGGGTGTGCTACCTTTGACTCACTGAAACTTATGGAAGAGTTGACTAGCCAAATTTCCACTGATTCAGTGGACCTTCTCTAGCTGTGATGTACTATACTAAGTAACAAGATTTCAGACACTGAGTATACAGAAGCCATTGTATGAGCATTTTAATGTCTCACTCATTTGTACTGGCATTCTTTACTATTTCAGGATACAACTGGAAGTGCTGGGTTTAAGCCTTTCACACACTATAAACCTTTTGGCTTTTGAAATACTTTGAATGTCAGTTGAATAGTTCCTTTTGAAGCTTTTTTTTTAATCATGAGTACAATAAGTCTGTTGGCCTATGATACAAAAGACAATCTCCATCCACAACATGCCAAGGAACTTTTGAACTTTGAGAAGTTACTCCATCATCATTTATTGCAGTCATATTTCCATAAATATAAAAGTAATTTAAAATTTATTGTTATTACAACAAGAAAAGTGAAGTTATTTCTTGCTATGTTGCCATTCTAACTTTACTTATGCCTTAGGTAAAGGTAAAGGTTTCCCATGCTCGAAAGCTAGTCGTATCCGACTCTAGGGTACAGTGCTCATCTCTGTTTCCAAGCCAAAGAGCCCAGCGCTGTCTGCTTCTGCAGACATTTCCGTGGTCATGTGGCAGGCATGACTAGACACCGGAGTGCACGGAACGCTGTTACCTTCCCACCGAAGTGGTCCCTATTTATCTACTTGCAATTTCTTGCTTTCGAACTGCTAGGTTGGCATAATTATTTATGCCTTAGTAACTCAAAAAGGGATTCATTACTAGTAGCTGATTTTTAAAAACTAGACACGTCCAACTTCTGTGGTTTATGGCATTTTATTAGCTTTCTTCCACGCAGGGTTGATTTGACTTAAATTAGATTGATTTAAGTCACATCTAAATCACTAATCAGTAAGGCAAGATCTTAATCATGTTTTTTTAACATAAAGACTCATTCTTATCAAAATCTTAATATTTTAGATAAGCTATTTTTCTAAAAATGAAACCGTCATCCAGTTGCAAATATTAAGAAACAGAAACTTCTGGAAGACTGTGACATTGTGAACAGATAAATGGAATTCATTTACCCAAAATATTAAACATTGCAAGAATATAAAGTCTCATGCTACATGCATTAGACATTATTTCATGATGAATAACATGTGAACTATAATGTATCTTAAATAGAAAACTATATTTAGATAGATTTTCCTGCAAAAGCATATTGTTAAAAATACATGGTCAGTGTGGAAGACTCAGTGTTATTTGTCATAAAGTCATATTTAACCTATGGTGACTATGAATGAGTGATTTCCAAAATGATCTGTCCTCAGCTCTTGGAAACTCAAGGCTGTGGCTTCCATAACTTACTTGGTCTTCCTCTTTTCCTGCTTCCTTCTATCTTTCCCAGCATTATTGTCTTTTCCAGAGAATCTTCCCTTCTCGTGATGTGCCCAAAATATGAAGATGTCAATTTCATCATTTTTTTACTCCAGAGATAGTTGAGGCTTGATTTGTTCTAAGATCCCCTTGTTTGTCTTTCTGGCAGTTTAGGATACCTGCAAAACTTTCCTACATTAACCATGTTAATGCAAACAAATCATTTCCAGCTTAGTAAAAGAATATGTTCGAAATGGGAAGTAATTCAGACAACTTACCAAGCCATTTCTTTATCTGTCTCTTCCAGTAAGGCTCAAATAGCTTTCATTCTGCTAGGAGTTTCTTCCACTTTCAAAGTATAGGTATGCATAGGACATATTCACAACATTTGGATGTTTCATGTAAGGTGTGTATTCTCCTTCTCTCACAGACAGAAAAACAGAGGAAGTATAATGTTCACATTGCCAAACCCTCATCTGAAAATGATATTAATAATCACTGATAAGTCTGAAGAGAGAAGAGAAAAACATGTCTTCTCATTAAGTTACATAATGGGTTCGGGAAGCTTAAACTCAGGAAACACAACAAAGAAAAGGTGATAGTAAAGTGTGTGCCTGTAGTCTGAAAGTCTTGGTTTGGTCCATAATTCAGATGTAGGCTGTGCTACCATTGGAAGTGGTACTAAAGGAAGAGGTGAAATTACATTCTGATTTTTTAAAAAATTACAAAAGAAACATGACAACCCATTTCAAAATACTTAAAATATTGTTTCCATCCTCAAAAGAGTAATGCTCTTCAACAATATCATTTAAACTCATAATTAAATAAACCTTCCTAAAAAAAACATACTTAAACAGGACATCAATAAACCTTCAGGACCTGATGTCCATTTCTTTGCATGACATTTCATAAGGTACAGTTCATTCTCTGACGACCCTGATAATTCTTAATTTATCAAACAAAACCCATTTAGCAATTCCAACCTATGGCCCAACGTTTCTAGGAGGGTGTGTTGGCCTTTTTAATATCAGGAACTCCATTTTCTCAGGAACAAACTTTCAGGTGCTTCATGGCAACAGCAGTATATCTGTCAAGTTTCGGGAAATTTCTGTCAAATAAGGGAAACTGGACAGCTATGTTTATCATGTGCTGGCCTCCAGTCTAACTCCAGTCTAATTGCAGTCTAACTAATATGGGATGACAGCAGGAAAGAGTGTAAAATACGGGTGTTGGACAGAAATTTCCCAAAACCTGGCAGGTATGAACAGCAGGCATGGATAAAGCCTTGGATAGAGAGGGCCAAATCCGAAGGTAGGCAGGGTAACTCCTCCCCTTCTTTCTTTGTCCCTCTCTCAATTTGTCTGTCCCCACCTTGCTGGAGAAGGGGCAGAATGTTCTTTCAGAGATTTGAACTGACATTTGCAGAGAGCTCTTGAAATCAGACTGGTGGCTATGTCTGATACTACTGCTATAGGCCAGTGATAGTGAACCTTTTAGAGACCAAGTGCCCAAACTGCAACCCAAAACCCAAGGAGGTGCAGAGGCATACCTGTCAACCACCCCGATTTGGTTGGGATTACCCTGTAATTTGACGTCGATTGACGTCATAACCCGCCCCGCGCTGCCAAACCCCCGTAATTTGGCAGCGGGGGAAAACGCTTTCCACGCATGAGTGGAAGCGCTATGCCGCTTGCACAGCCCCTATGCAAGCGGTATAGTGCTTCCGCGCATGTGTGGAAGGGATAAAACCCTTCCACACATGCGCAGAAGTGCTACGCCGCTTGTGTAGGGGCTGCACAAGCGGCGTAGCGCTTCCACGCATGCGTGGAAAGTGACCTGCACACAAATGATCTGCGCAGGTCCCATTTTTCCAGAGCCGCGGGTTGACAGGTATGGCAGGAGGTGGTGGCGATGTGTGGGCAGGCACCGCCTGTGAGGCATTTGACGCATGCCAGTGACATCACATGGGTGTGCGTGCACATTCTCTCCATAGGGCAACACACACACACACACAATTGGAAGTATAAGGGGTGCCTAGTTGCCTCACGTCGCTGGGGCAATGGCGCGTGTGCTCACAGAAAGGGATCTGAGTGCCCCCTCTGGCACATGTGCCATTGGTTCGCCACCACTGCTATAAGCTGTCTACTTTAGGACTACAGAGAAAACTTAAAAAGCCAGATCTGAAACGCGTAAGACTTGCTACTGTTTACTAGACAATTCTGAACTGCATGGAGTAGTATGTAAGGATCAGCATAGGGAAAAGAGATAATTAAAAAACACCTTTGATCCAATTAGTGGAATTCCATTCAGGCAAGTCCCTCTCTGAGATGCATACCTTAAGGCAGGGTTTCTCAACCTTTTCAAGCCCAGGGCCAGGTCACGGTCCCTCAGACAGCTTTGGGGGCCGGGGGGCCATTTCCCCCTGCCTGCCACACATGGCCCTTCCAGGTGTGGCGGAGGTGGTGGTGGGCCACATAAAATGGTGTCATGGGCTGCATCTGGACCCCAGGCCATAGGTTGAGAATCCCTGCTTTAGTGTATGAGAGTCAAGACACAAAGCACAGCCAACGGCTGGGTTAACTCAGGTTTATTGCATGGTGGACAGAGGGAACATGAGGTAATGGCGGACGAACAGCTCTATATATATGGCAGTAACGTATTTGAATGTGGCTCCACGGTAGCCCGTTGGCTACTGGTCCGCGTGACGTCATGGCTGGTCACGCCCTTCTTGTCCAGGTGTAGGTAGCGGCGGGAAACTTCCCGCGCTGCGGTCTTTGATGGGTTTGAACCAAGAGAGCTTGGACGCTCGCTGCTGCCAGCTGGTGGTCCTTAGCTCGCGTCCTATTACAGGGTTTATGTGATACAGCTGAAGGTTACATTGTTACTCATCGGCAAGGTTACATGGGTTCAGATACATTGATATCACATGTAGAAGGTTACACTATTAGGACACAACACTCCTCCCCCCTAGGATGAGACGAAGTCTCTCAGCCAAGATGGCTTATTTCGAACACGCTGGGGTCTCGGCGCGGGCTGCCCTGCCCCGGCTTCGCTCCCTCCTCCTTGCTCCCTGGCTTCCTGCCCTGCAATCGGAGAGGATGACTTGTTAGTGGTTTGCCGCGGCTCTGCGGCTTTGTTGGGAGGTGTGTGCTTTGTTTGGGAAGAACCGGGGGCACTGGGGGCTAACGAAAAACCCCTCTTCTCGCTTGGATGGGTGGGGGAACACTCCGAAAAAACCCCCCGGCTCGCAAAATCAAAATCAAAATCGGATTCGGGGGAAGCGGCAGCGGCGGCCGCACACTCCTTTTCCCTCCCCCCGGGCTCGGATAGAACTGGGGTATCAAAAGGATATGAGTCGGGCTCGCTGCTTTCCCCCCTGTCTCCCCCTTGGGCTAAACGGGTGGGGGAGAACCCTATCGCTGAATCCTGTCGCTGTGCCCCACTGGTCGGCCCCTCGCTCACTCGGTGCCTCAGTTGGTCAGCGTGCCTCCTCCAGAGGAGGCCGGTGCTAGTTTCCACCCGATAGGACACTGGCCCCGTCTGTTCTATTATCGTCCCTGGCACCCAGGCTGGGCCTGCGTTGGCATAGTTCCTGCAATGTACAGGATCGCCTATGCCGGAACCTTTCGAGACCGCTAACCCTATGTTCTTCCCTTTGTCCTCGACCCTCGACGGGTCTAGCCTGGACAAAAGCGTGGTCAGTTTCCTCCGCATCAGCAGCTCGGCCGGCGAGTAACCAGACGCTAAGGGGGTCACTCTGTACGCTAATAGAAATTGACAAACTTGGTGATGTAGGTCTCCCGAGCCCATGCGCCGCAACGCATCTTTTGTGGTGCGCACCAACCGTTCCACTTGGCCATTCGTGGCCGGGTGAAACGGTGCGGATGTGACATGCCGAATTGCATTTGCCTCCATGAACGCTGCGAACTCAGCGGACGTGAAACAACTGGCGTTATCGCTGACCAAAGTGTCGGGTAAACCGAACGTGGAAAAGACCCTCCTTAGTTGGCGAATGGTAGTGGCGGAGGATGTGCTCTTTACCGGAATGACCTCCAGCCACTTTGAGTATGCATCCACCACCAGGAGAAACATGGTTCCCCGGAATGGGCCAGCAAAATCTACGTGCACCCTGGACCACGGTCCCCTTGCTGCGTCCCATTCCCTATGCGGTAGGCGGGCCACCTCCGGTCGAGAGCATTGACATGCCTCACAAGTGCCAACCATCTGCTCTATGTCGGCGTCCAGCTGGGGCCACCAGAAGTAACTCCGGGCCAACGCCTTGGAACGGACGATCCCCGGGTGGCTGACGTGCAACAGCTTTAGCACCTTCGGCCGCAGGGACGTAGGAACCACCACCCGTTGGCCCCACAAAAGGCACCCCCTCTCTAAAGACAACTCCACTCGCTTTCGGAAGAATGGGTCGAATTCCGTGCCTGGGGATGACGCCGGCCACCCCTTCTGCACCCACGAGCATACCTTCTCTAGTGTTCTATCCTTTCCGGTCGCCCTGGCAATGTCGGCCGGTACTATCGGGGGTGACTCTAAGACCTCTATTAGCAATACCTGGCGGTCTCTTCTTACCCCTGCTTTCTGGTCGTCCGACAATGGTAACGGCGACCGTGAGAGCGCGTCTGCATGGCTGATTTCCTTCCCTGGCCGGTATTCTAACTCATGTTGATATGCGTTAAGAAAAATAGCCCACCGCAGCATCCTCGGGGACAGGATCTGTGGCGTGGGCTTATTTGCAGTGAAGATTCCTAACAGGGGCTTGTGATCAGTAACGATCTTGAACGGCCGACCATACAGAAAATCGTGAAATTTCTTGGTTCCCGCTACTATCGCTAGTGCCTCCCTATCGGTCTGTGCGTAATTCCGCTCTGCTTGGGACAGGGACCTTGAATAAAACGCTATCGGGACCTCCCTTCCGTCGCTTAACACGTGGCAAAGCACCGCCCCCACCCCCACCGGGGATGCATCGCAGACCAAAACTATGGGCCGTTTGGGGTCGAAATGAGTCAGGATTGCCTCGGATGTGAGGAGTTGCTTTAACTCTGAGAACGCTCTTTCTTGCTCGTCACCCCACAGCCACTTTTCCTCTTTTTTAAGCAGCCGATGAAGCGGTTCGGCAACAGACGCCTTCCGTGGAAGGAAGGTATGGTAGAAATTGAGAAGCCCCAGAAATGACTGAAGCTCGGTTTTGGAAGTGGGGCGAGGGGCTTTCTTAATGGCGGCTACCTTAGATTTGGACGGCCTAATTCCCTCGGGTGTGACACGGAACCCTAAAAACTCAACCTCTGTTTCGAAAAATACACATTTGTCTTTTCTCAGTCGCAGCCCCGCTTTCTCGAACACGGCCAGGACCTTATCCAATCTGTGGGCCAGCTCGGCCTTACTCCCCCCCGTTATCAACACGTCATCAAAATATGGCAACACCCCCTCCAACCCCTTCAGGAGGCGTTCCACCAGCGACTGAAAAATGCCAGGTGCCGAGTTCACGCCGAACTGTAACCTCGACACCTGGAACGCCCCCTTATGTGTGACTATTGTTTGTGCCGCCGCTGTGGCGGGGGTTACCGGGAGTTGCTGGTAGGCCTGTGCTAGATCGAGTTTAGCGAAACACTTTCCCCCATTCAGCCTGGCCAGAAGGTGGCTGACCACTGGCACCGGGTATGCATTAGGGCGGATTGCCTTATTAATGGTACACTTATAATCAGCGCAAATGCGCACCTCCCCGTTAGCCTTCAGTGCTGTTACAATTGGAGTCTCCCACTCCGCGGAATCCACAGGAACGAGAATTCTTTGACCCACCAGTTTGTCCAGTTCCGCCTCTATTTTGTCCTTAAGCGCGAACGGTACCCTGCGCGGTTTAAGTCTTATCGGGCGGACCTCCGGGTCTAAGTCGAAGGCTACAGGGGGTCCCTTGAACTTTCCCAGTCCACTTTTAAAAACGGCGGGGTGTGCGTCACACACTGCTTGTATTGGGTCCTCGCCTACGGCATGCACCCCCCCTATGAACAGGCCTAAGGGCTGAAACCACTGTGTTCCGAGGAGGCTACAACTCCCCCCTTTTAGCACCACTAGGGGAAGTTCCGCAGAATGTCTCTTAAAGCGAACCCGGAACGTTCCGACCCCCAACACTGGAATGCTGTTCCCCTGAACGTCCCGTAGTGTGGCCCTCAACGCTTTAAGTTTGGGCCGCACGTGGGGGTCGATTTTCAAGAACTCTCTCTGGGGAATTATAGAATAGGAGGACCCCGAGTCAACTTCCATCCTAATAGGGGTCCCTTGTACTAGTACCTCAACAAAGTAATGGGGCTGTCCCGCAGACACGTTGAACACAGGAGCGTCGCCCTCGCTGTCATCCGAGATGCGGCCCACGCCGTCCTGCTTCCTCGTGGCCCGGGCGCCATCTTTGGGCCTCGCTGGACGGTCCGGTCTGGCTGAACGGTCTTGCGACTGTCTCCGGCCCTCTTTCCATTTCCTGCACGCCTTGGCGATGTGCCCCCGACGTCCGCAGTTGAAGCACTCGGCTTTCCTGAATGGGCACTTCACGCGCTCATGGGCTGCTCCGCAACCATCGCAGCGGCGCCCGCCTCTCCGGACCTTCTGGACCTCCTCGCCATCGCTACTTTCTGAAGACGATTTCGAGGTCGGTCGGGTTGCATGCACCGACTGACCGGACTTCCCGTGCGACGAGTTTTCCGCTTTGCCGGCCCTCGGACGCCACTCACGCCACTTGTGCATCTCGTCTACTCCCGCATTCGTGGATTCCGCGGCTTCCGCGGCCTCTACAACCTCTTCCAGTGTGGGTGGTGGCTCCCTGTTCATCAAGCTGCGCTGTACTTCCTTGTCCTTCAGGCCACACAGCACTCCGTCCCTGAGGGCCATCTCTAGGATGTGGTCCCATTTGCAGGGGGCGGCGGCTACCCTCATAGCCGTTACGAAGGCTTCTACCGACTCGTCCGGCGCTTGAACTCGCCTCCAAAACGCACTCCGAGCGGGAAACATTGCCCTCGAGGGTCGGAAACGCTCACGCAGCATTTTCATGATGTCACCGGCTTTGAAATCGCTCATCTTCTTCGGTGCAAGGATGCCCACCAGCGTCCGCTTGGTTTCCATCCCAAGCATGCGAGTGAGGATGGCCCTCTTCCTTTCCTCGTCGTCTTCTTTGACTTTGAGCTCCACCAGTGCCGCCTGGAAGTCCATCTCAAAGAGCTCCCAGTCCTGCGGTTTGGTGATGTTGAACCCGCTCTGTGTCCTGGCTCCGTGGGGATCCATAATCCCACCTTCGTCGCCAATTTAGTGTATGAGAGTCAAGACACAAAGCACAGCCAACGGCTGGGTTAACTCAGGTTTATTGCATGGTGGACAGAGGGAACATGAGGTAATGGCGGACGAACAGCTCTATATATATGGCAGTAACGTATTTGAATGTGGCTCCACGGTAGCCCGTTGGCTACTGGTCCGCGTGACGTCATGGCTGGTCATGCCCTTCTTGTCCAGGTGTAGGTAGCGGCGGGAAACTTCCCGCGCTGCGGTCTTTGATGGGTTTGAACCAAGAGAGCTTGGACGCTCGCTGCTGCCAGCTGGTGGTCCTTAGCTCGCGTCCTATTACAGGGTTTATGTGATACAGCTGAAGGTTACATTGTTACTCATCGGCAAGGTTACATGGGTTCAGATACATTGATATCACATGTAGAAGGTTACACTATTAGGACACAACACCTGCCTTAAGGCATTGAGGAGGGTTTGAGTGTATCTTGGAAGCTAAGAGCAAAGTCATCAAGAGTCAAAAATTCTAGCAGGGTCACTGAAGGAAGAGACACCAGATTAAGGGAATTATTACCATGGCCATTTACTCTACAATTTGCATCAGATTAGGCACCAATGAAATCAAATTAAACCTGGGGGACTACATGCCATAAAGCTCAATATAGTAAAGCCTGGGAGATTGTTGTGTCCAAGCATTATTTATTAAAACTGCTATTAACGCCATAAAGTCTACATCAGAATAGAGAGCCTTTTGCATGCCACTAAAATGAGCATCTTTTATTCACTCTAGGCTTTTGAAACATTTCCATTCTTTCTAATAAATATAGACTAAAATTCAATAGTGAGCTGCTATGAGAGTAGGCCAACTATAAGAATTTCGTGTTACAAATTATTCTGGGCTGAAAGGATTTTTTGCTGGAGAAACTCTGCTCAGGGAACCCCTGAATGAGGCCCCTTTCGTGTCCTCAAGAGTGGGACAGAGACAGGTGCTCAAACCGTCATGCAGTACCCGGGTCTCAAACTGCCAATTTGCCGGCCTTCCAGCTGACAAGGCGAGCTTCTTAACCACTGAGCCACTGCAGCCCAGTAGGCCAACTGAATCAGTGGAACTTGGAAATGAGCAGACTCAACAAATCCTCACTCATTCAATGGGCCTGCTCTCATTTTGGCATACTACCATATTTCAACCACATAATGCGCAATGCAGGGATGGAGGAATCACAATATGGGATCAAAATTGCTGGGAGAAACATCAACAATTTGAGATATGCAGATGATACCACCCTAATAGCAGAAAGTGAGGAAGACCTAAAGAACCTCTTGATTGGATTGAAGGAGGAGAGTGCAAAAGCTGGCTTGAGACTTAATATTAAGAAAACGAAGATAATGGCAACAGGTCCAATCAGTCCCTGGAAAATAGATGGGGAAGAAGTAGAAGCAGTGACAGATTTTACTTTTCTAGGATCTAAGATCACTGCAGATGGCGACTGTAGCCATGAAATAAAAAGACGACTGATTATGGGGAGACAAGCTATGAGAAACCTGGGGAATATAGTGAAAAGCAGAGACATCACCTTGAAAACAAAAATTCGCATAGTGAAATCAATGGTATTCCCAGTGGTAATGTATGGGTGTGAGAGCTGGACCATTAGGAAGGCTGAGCTCAGAAGAATAGATGCCTTTGAGATGTTGGAGGAGAGTCCTGAGAGTCCCTTGGACAGCAATGAGAACAAATAGGTCAATACTGGAAGAAATCAACCCTGACTGTTCATTGGAGGGATAAATAGTGAAGATGAAGCTACAGTACTTGGGACATAAAATGAGAAGGGAGGACTCACTTGAGAAGGCCTTGATGCTGGGAAATGTGAAGGGCAAGAGAAGAAGGGGGCATCCAAAGATGAAATGGATAGATGGTATAGTGGACACAATGTGCACAGAGCATGGCGGGCAGAGGAGAATGGTGAAGGACAGAGGTGCCTGGAGGAAAATGGTCCATGGGGTCGCAAAGGGTTGAAATTGACTGTGCGACTGAAGAACAACAAATTTCTCAATGGCATTTTCTTCCCATTCTGCAGGAGAAGAGAAGAGGTATTGTTTGGTTTGGATTTATTGTTGTTCTACTTTACTAATGCATCATTAGTTCTCTTAGGTACTTCTTTGATAGGATAAAGTGGCAACGAAAGGACACTTTAACTTTTATTTTTTTTAAATAATAATAATAATAATGAAATAAACAATATTCAGAAAACACTCAGCATTTCCTGTCTTACATGTGTAACCACTTTCATTTTCAAAAGAATCATAACTACGATTAAAACTTTATAAGCAATATGGTTTAATCCTTAGAAGAAGCCAAGAGACATACAGCATATGATGAAAAAGAAAGTATCTCTTAATGCCATCGTGACAATATTCTGTTTCTAAATTCGTAATTTGTTTGACCATAACACCCCCAACCCTCCCATCCAACAACCCAAACGATCAATTTTCTTCTTTCTTGCACTGCGTCAGGAAACTAACTGCAAATGACTCACAGTAGTCTGGGCTGTACTACTTTCTCTCGTTTACGAGTTTTGATTACAAAGAGGGGCCCAAGATTACAACAAAACCATAACAGGGATGTTTTCAACATCTATCACATCTTCACTTTTGTAAATAATCTACGTATGTACATCCGCAGCACGTCAGAAGGATACCAGTGTGTAATTGGCAGCACAGTAGTCAGAAAATGAGTCCATGAAAATTGTATATGAGTTTTTTCATCATCATCATCATGGGCCTTTCTTCCTATTCCTTGGAATTCATTAGTAACAAATGTTTTGAATTGTAGATCTACAATGCCAGATGCTTATTAATTCAATTTGTTTAACAACTTGTTTCCATATTCTGAAGTATTTCCTCAGCAAAACACACTCAAAATATATATTTATATGGAAAGGAACGAACACCACTAGAATTTCCCTCCATTTTTAATGAGTATTTTTTGTTAGTACGTTCTGCAAATTTGTTGATTTTTGTTTTGTTTTTTGAATCCCTAGGATTTCAATATCAGTTATTCATTCTCTGTACCCCAATCAAATTTTTTTTTTGCTTGGTGTTCTGCAAAGAAAATGTAACTACAGTGGTACCTTAGTTAACAAATTTAATGCGTTTGCTGGGACCTTTTATACTACAAAAAATGTGTAAAGCAGATTTCCCATAGGAATGCATTGAATGCAGTTTCCAATAAGAATGCATTGAAAACCAATTAATCTGTTCTGGGGGGAAAAAACATTAACCACGCCACTATTTTCTATGGATTTCCTTTTGTTATGCGATTTTTTTATTAACCAAGCAATTTGTTAAACGAGGTTCCACTGTATGTTAATGTTGCCTATTCTTTTTCTTCTTCAAATGACCAGTTCAAAATAGTTTGAATGTTGCACTGAATCAGTAGCAACAATCTGATCCACTAATAAAAGAAAAACAAACAAAGACTACATTTAAATATCTACCAATATTTGACTAATATCTGAGGTATAAACCATCACAGGTAATTGCCGTCGTTCAATAAGATGCATACAGTGGTACCTCTTACAACGTTTCTAATCCATTCCATGGTGCTCGTTGTTGTACGAAAAAATCGCTATACAATGCACTCATCGTATAGTGATTTTCCCTATTGGATGCATCGTTCAACGAATATCTCTATGGGAAAAATCGTACAACAAAAATTTGTTGTACGATTTTCCCCATAGAGATGCTTTGCATCGTATAACATTTTTTGTTGTTATATGGGGCACAATGTTTTTTTTCACATCCTCATTGTTGTATGATTTAATTGCTATATGAGGCATTTGATATACGGGGTTCTACTGTACAGTGGTACCCCAGATAAAGTCCGATTTGGATAAAGTCTGATTTGGATAAAGTCGCAGTTTTCATGCACACGTGATGCATTGCATAAAGTCCAAAGCCGCTAAAAAATGGACCTTATCCGAGGTATTTGGTATAGGAACCTCAGATAAAGTCCATTTTTGGGACGTTATCCGATGCATCACCCATTTGATTCGGATAAAGTCCAAAATCGGATGAAGTCCAAACTTGTGGAATGGAGTTTGGACTTTATCCGAGGTTCTACTGTACTTACAAAAA
Source organism: Bradypodion pumilum (assembly GCA_035047305.1). NCBI lineage: Eukaryota > Metazoa > Chordata > Lepidosauria > Squamata > Chamaeleonidae > Bradypodion > Bradypodion pumilum. Next base: position 36,393,075 of record JAWDJD010000002.1, on the reverse strand, counting down.
CCTAGCAGATTTAGAAAGAGCAGTGAAACCTGCTGTCAAAGCAACTTGAAGAAATAATTACTAGGTGTAACTAGGATACTGATAGAGCTATTTCAAGCTACAGAGATAGCTTCTATGAAAATCCAAACAAGTATATGCCAACAAATATGGAAAACAAAAAATAAAAGACTTCAAACAGAAGTTATACTGGAAAAATACTGTGGTGTTACCAAAAAAATTAAGAAGAAAATTAATGTGTTTTTATAAGAAACTCTTTGATTATCTGGATAATAAAACATTAAAAGAAGTGGATGCATCACAAAATTTGATTGTCCTGGTATGTAATCTGTTCTGAAGATTAGAGGCTACCTAAGGATAGAATTTGAAGAAACAGAATTTGTTGCAATTGGCAAAGGTGTCAGACAGTGGTTCAGTTTATTTCCCTATCTTTTGCATCTATGTGAAGAATGTATCATACAGAAAGTAAATTTAGATTCAGAGTGTAATGTTGGCAGGCAGCACATGCAGGTGGCTGTGTCATCAAGGCCCGTCTGTTTCCAAGTGATGGGATGTTATCCATAATACTAAGCTTTAAGCCAAAAGTTCCACCCAGTAAACAATTCAACATTCAAACAGAGAGCAAGTAGAAGCATGGTTGCCAGTCAATCTGGGTCTCAGGGAATTCCAAGGAGTCAATGCAGGCAGAAACAGTGTCAGACATAGGTCAGTTAAGACTGTTATTCTCAGATCTCAAGCTGACTGTGACAGAAGAACTTACAGCTCTCAGTCTGTCTTTCCCAGGTAGGCAGTTGTTTCCAGTTAGTTCACGTATGAAATGGTACTGAGCCATTTAATTTCCCTTCTGTCCTGGCTTTCTTTGGCTGGGACTGATCATCTTCTGAAGATGACTGAGCTGGGTAAGGCATGATGGCTGAAGAAGGAGGAATGAAAATTGCTGGAAGAAACACCAATAATTTAAGATATGTAGATGGAACCATATTATTTGTAGAAAAAGGGCAACGACTTGGAACTACTGGTGAGGAAGGTTAAAGGAGAATGTGTAACAAGATGATTACAGAGGATTATCAAAAAGTCAACACTAATGACTCCAGAAGAATTATATAAATTTAATATTGACAATCAAGAAAATGAAAATTCTCTTTATCTTGGTTTAATCATCAATCAAAATGGAAACTGCATTCAATGAATCAGAAGACTCAGAATTGGAAAGGTAGCTTGGAAGACAATGAAAAATAATCTTAAATGCAATTACATGTTGGAGGAGAGTTTTGAGAGTCCCCTGGGCAGCAAGAAGAACAAATAGGCCGATCTTAGAAGAAATCAACCCTGACTGCTCCTTAGAAGGTCAAATAGTAAAGATGAAGCTGAAGTACTTTGGACATCAAATGAGAAGAGAGGATTCACTTGAGAAAGCCTTGATGCTGGGAAAGGTGGAGGGCAAAAGAAGAAGAGGGTGGCAAAAAATGAGATGGCTAGATGGTATTGTAGATGCAATGGGCACAGAGCTGGGCGGGTTGAGGAGGACGGTGGAGGACAGAGGTGCCTGGAGGGCAATGGTCCATGGGGTCACGAAGGGTCAGAATCGACTGTGCAACTGAACAACAACAAAATGTGCCATTCGAAACCAAGTCCAAGTCCTAATGACATTCAGTGCTCATTTCTGTTTCAAAGTCGAAGAGCCAGTGCTGTCTGCTTCTGCAGACGTTTCCGTGTTCATGTGGCAGGCATGATTAGACACCGGAGTGCACGGGACACTGTTACCTTCCCACCGAAGTGGTCCCCATGTATCTACTTGCAATTTCTTGCTTTCGAACTGCTAGGTTGGCAGGAGCTGGGACAAAGACGGGAGCTCATTCCGTCCTGCAACTCCTGGGAATTGAACTGCTGACCTTCTGCCTCCCAGTCAGCATCCTAGCCACTTGAGCCAATACAACCCTAAAAAGAAGGAAGGAAGATAAAATGTCATAGCTGCCTTATGTTTGTAATTTTCATCAGTCCTGTGGTTTTTTTTGCAACCATTTTAGCCAGCCTGAGCCAATATCTTACTTAAATATAGGAATCAAGATATGACAGAACTAAGTCATCATATACATTCTATACATACCTGTCAAGTTTTGGATTTGAAAATAAGGGAAATTTTTGGCCACACCCCTCTGTGGGTGTGGCCAAATCTGTGGGCGTGGCCAAATATAGTCATGTGACTTGCTGGGCTCTAGTCATGCCTGCCACATGGCCATGAAAATGTCTGCAAACACAGACAGCACTGGCTCTTTGGCTGTAAATGGAGATGAGCACTGCACCCTAGAGTTGGATATGACTGGCTTTCGAGCAAGGAAAATCTTTACCTTTACCGTACTCATTTTTAATTATAATTTTTTCATGGGAAGCAAAGAAAGTGCAGAATAGTAAACCAGCCCCCTAGGGGTACCATCTGCTTGTAAAGCAGCTTGGCTTTAATGAACTAGCCCTGCACATGGCTAGACACTCCACCCCACCCCCCAATTAGGGTGGAGGAGCAAGGGATTAATTCCCCCAAATTAACCAATCTATTTGTTCCTCACTGCAACCAGTTGAAGCACCAACACCTGAGAATGTCGGATCGAGTTTAAGGAAGGGAATTAGTAAACAAGTAAAAAGCAACCTCTGTAGTTTCCAAGCCTCCCAGCAGCTGAGGAGTTAATCTTCCTCCAGATGGTTTGTTAGAAGGTGGGGTGCTCTCTCTCTCTCTCATATAGTGATCAACCAACATCCCAACCCCCACCCCTCCCAAGTTAACTCTAGAACAAAAACGAACCCCCCTCTCTCATATAGTAATCAAGCAACATCCCCCACCCCTCCCAAGTTAACTCTAGAACTCTAGAAATGGAAGCCTCCATCCAGGAGGCAGGGCAGAAACAGCTCAATAAAGCATGAGAGTGAGAAAGAAGTCTCTCACTGATTTGCCCCTGCATATATGAAATATCGCTCACCTCTAGAGTAGACTCCCGTGTCCCGTCCCATGGTGGCTCCGAACAGCAGCAGCAGCAAAAACGAAGCCTCCATGACCATGTGGCAGGGAAGGGAAATGAAAGAGAAACTACAGAACGCCCCCACCACCTTCTCTCTCTCCCCTTCCACAAGTGAAAAACCACACAGCGACCTGTGGTGGCAGGAAAAACATACTGCAGCTTCGCCTGTGAGGGCTCCGGTCAGAGTTTTTTTTTTTAAAAAAAAATAAGGGACATTAAGGGAAAATTAATAAAATGGGAGGGGGTGGGAAGAGGGGTAAAAATAAGGGGTTTCCTGGGGAAAACGGGATACTTGACAGGTATGATTCTATAGTACTGTATAGCCACAACACATTTCTTCTACTGCTGTTTAACAGATGTAACATCTAATTTCTTAACTGTTGTTATCAGTTTCAGTAGTGAAATTGTACCTAATATTCTACCATGTCCAGAACACAAATGGAATAATGCAGGCTCAGGGAATTTTTGCACTGCAGCTGGAAAAAGCAGATACAAAAAAATGAACTTATCAGTAGAAGGATAGAAATGGTACTATTGAAGGGGAAAGGCCAGATGCCAGAGCATGAATTTTTTTTGAGAGAGAAGTGGTGTGTGATGATTAAAGGAGATCAAGTGAATCAAAATGAATGGATAATTTTACGGTCCCAAATGTAATGGGTTACATAGCTTGTATTATCATTTATTATTATGTATTTATTTTATGTATATTTATGTATATGGTGTACTCATGCAATGCAGCTGGCCAGTGCATTGCTCTAACACAGCCAACTTCAACATGAGCCCACTCAGCTGTGTCATCATATTTAAAATGGCTAAAGGAGCATCGAAAACAAGGGCCTCAATCCCTCATGCACCATCGGACCCTGCTACGGTAACCGTAGGACTTCCCGATGGTGACAGCCCACTAAAATCTTGTGGGAGACGATTCTTCAATCTGCTATGTCAAACTAAATGTGTGAAGTACGGATCAAACAAGTAACCAAGTAAGTATATCAATTTATGTTTCTGTTAATAAAAATATTTAATCTTATTAAATATTAGAGGAGGAGCAGGCATTCAATGGACAGATGAGGATGTCTCTGATTCTCTGAGTAACTCCTCATAAAGGGGTAACATGGATGAAGACACTTTTACCTTCCATCCTTGCCAGTGATGCACTGCAGCAGGTTCTGTCAGGTTCCGGTAGCGGAAATTCCCCAGGCCACATCCACTTGGTTGGCCATGCCCACCTCCATAGCCCATAATGCAGGATGTTTGGCCACGCCCACAGATTTGGCCCCGCCCACAGATTTGGCCAGCCCACAAAGTAGGTAGTAATTTTTTTTTGCAGTGCATCACTGATCCTTGCTTATGGGACCCACTTGCTCTCAACATTACCATCATTTCAGCTCTGGGTAAATACATTTCTCTGCTCACAGATGTTTGATGGAATAGAACCAGCCAATTTTAATTAATCATTTAATGTTATTCTTGTGGGTGAAGTATTGTTTGTCACAATTGTTTTAACTGTGCAAATGTTATATATTCTATCTGTAAGATTCCTTTAATATTTTGGTTTGTTACAGAAAGACACTTAAATGAGAATAATAATGCCAGTTAGCAATTATTATTATTATCCACTTAATTCCAATTTATTCATCTTATAAATCACTATTAATTTACTTTGAGCTGATTTGTAGCTCATCCTGTTCGGTTTGTACCTTAACATTTTAAATTATTTCTACATATTTTTATGAGGGGGATTCTGGGCTCTGACTTGGGAAAAGGGTGGTGCTGGTGTGGTGAAATTCAGTGTTTAACCTTCCATACACAGACAAAGCTCCCACTGATTTCCTTCCTTCATTTCCCACCATATCCACTAGCAGCTGGGCAATTTACTGCTTTTCCACCTCAGCTCTTTCATGAATATGCTGCCAAAATATCATTCCCCCTTAAATCTTCTGAAACGGAGGCTGATGATGATGCCAGTGTGTTAGATCCACCCCATCAACCAAGCATTTGTGCCCAGTTTACACTCATCTTGTGTTCTTGAAAGAGAAGAGTTACTGATTGACAGGTTCCCAATCACCTTCAATCTGGTGCCCTGGTAGTGCAGTGATGAAACTGCTGTACTGCACCCAAAACTGCTGGCATTGTGAGTTCAATCCTGATGGGGATCAAGGTTGACTCAGTCTTCCATCCTTCCAAGGTCAATAAATTGAGTACCCAGCATGTTGGGGGCAAAATGCTAATTATCTTATGAACCATCCAGAGAGTGCACTAATGGCATCAGCAACAGCTTTCTTTTTAGAGGATCTAGGACAGTGGTGGTGAACCTATGGCACGCATGCCAGAGGTGGCACGCGGAGCCCTCTCTGTGGCCACCTGTGCAGTCACCCCAGCACAGAGTTTGTCCCACCTCCTGCTCAGCAACCCAATGGGAGCACTTCCTCCCTCCCCCAGCATAGAGTTTGCCCAGTCCCTCTGCTCAGCAGCTCAATGAGAGTGTTTCCTTCCTCCCCTGTTGCTGTGTTGGCACTTTGTGATAAATAAGTGGGTTTTGGGTTGCAGTTTGGGCACTTGATCTCTAAAAGGTTCACCATCACTGATCTAGAACCTGGGAAAGTGTTTCTCTTTCCCTCATACTGACATATTTAGGTTGGGAGCATGAGATTCTGGTGGGAGAAAATGAACCCAGGCTACTATTGTGTGGTTAGGCTTTTAACTTCTAAGAAATACCAAAACAAAATTTGGCACCCCAGAGAAATTCCTAATCTGGTCTGCACACCGTTGCATTCTTTCAAATCCAAATCACTTTGGAAATGGACAAATACTTCCACTTCAACTCAATTTTCTAAATAAATTGCAATCCCAAAGCCCATCTCTAATAATAATTATGATGACATACAGTAAAAGTTTCCTGCAGAAGTGTAGTCGTAAATATAAAAGACTTCAAAGCTCTGAGTGCCAGAAGGCTCTGGCCACTGCAACAAACAGCTGAAAGTATTAACATAGACTTAAAGCCATTCCAGACTGTTGATGGAGGCACCAGTATTGAATACAGGCATACATTAAAAAACAAAACAAAAAAAGCTCCTAACAAGGAAAAATAATGGCAATCACAACAACAACAACACACCAGGGAAAGTGGCTCTATGTTTTCAGGATCAGTCCTGTATTTGAAGTTGTCTTATAAAGGGCTAATGAAGGATTCATACTATATTGGATCCACAGCCATGGGAGTATCACAGTAGACAGCTCTGAGTCAATATTTCTAGTTTTCCAGGGTTGCTGCCAAGTGGTTAGGCCTATTGTGAGAACACATTCTTCAATATTGCATGACCAGTAACACAGGAGGCTTAAAATGTCCTGTTCCTGGACCATCCTAGATCAATGACCTAGGAACATTTCCTTCTTGCTATTTTAAGGATATAGATGTGAGGCTACAGCATACATTAGCAATTGTCTGCCTGTCTACCCAAGTAAGCATAGCATGATGGTGTGGTGAAGGTGGATGGATTATGTTCAGTGGTGGGCATCAAAAACATTTCCTACCAGTGTACCACACTGTGGGCATGGCCATGTGACTGGGAGGGCGTGGCCTGTTGGCCATGTGACTGCTCTTCGCTATAGAGCTATGAAAATAGAAGCCTCTTCTATTTTCATCACTCTATAGCGAACCTCTGAAGCCATTTCCCCCTTGTCCAAGGCTTTTCCAGGGCTCCGTTTCACCCCAAAGCACATCCCCAGCCACTCCCAGCACAGAATTCGCTCCGGAGTGACTGGGAATGTGCTTTGGGGTGAAACGGAGCCCAAGAAAAGCCTTGGAGAAGGGGGAAATGGCTTCAGAGGTTCGCTATTGAGTAATGAAAATAGGCTTCTATTTTCTATAGTGAAGAGCCCCCTCCGAAGCCATTTCCCCCTTTGCCCAAGGCTTTTCCAGGGCTGTTTCATCCTGAAGTGCCTCTCCAACCACTCCGGAGTGGCTGGGGATGCACTTTGGGGTGAAACAGAGCCCAGGAAAATCCTTTGATGAAGTGGGAAATTGAGCCAGCCCCCTATGAAGCCTTTTCTAGCAGCAGGAGGAGGAGGTGGGTGGGGTGAGGAGGTGAGTGGGGTGAGGAGGTGGGCGGGTTTCTTGTTTAGGGAATGAAGAAGCAGATGAGTGAAGTAGTGAAATTCAGCTCTTTATGCGTGGGGTTTGAACACAGTTTAGATGGGGCAAAACTCGGACTTATATACACTATACACTATAAACAGTAACAATAACAATAATACAACAAGCCCATTGGCTAACAGAATGTGCCATACCTGTTAAGTTTTGGGAAATTTCTGTCAAACCCCCGTATTTTACACTCTTTCCCGTCGTCATCCCATATTAGTTAGACTGCAATTAGACTGGAGTTAAACTGGAGGCCAGCACAGGATAAGCATAGCAATCCAGTTTCCTGTTTTGGCCAGTAACAATAATACAACAAGCCCATTGGCTAATAGACTGTGCACATTTTCGATCCACTTATTTGCCCAAGAATAGATACATGAGAAAAGACACATTCCGCTCCTGTTAGAAAACACAGTTAACATACATACCATTCTTCCCCCTAGGTAAAAACAAAATCCTTTAACCAGGATGGCGGTCTAGTTTCCCTTCTGGGTTGGACACTTGGCTGAGCCGGCTCAGGGGCTCGTAGGATGGGTGACCCGACTGGAGTGAGGGATTGACTAGAGGGGGAGGATTGTAAACCCAAATTAAAGCCCCGTTTGTCAGATGGAGGAACAGGGGATCGGTCAAAACCAAAATCTAATTCTGTGGATGAATAAGACAACTCAGGGTCCCTCCTGTGTGTACTAAGAGTGGAGGGCGGCTCCAAACAAAATTGGTCATCATCATTAAAGGAATCCAGAGTGCTAGGCTGAGACAGTGTAGGGGTACACCTGGCCAGAATAGGGGAGTATTCCACAAATTCCCCTTGAAATCGGTTCCTAGAAGACACTTCTGGATCAATGTTGGCTGGCTGCTGACTATTACCTCTGCCCCCTGGGTTTAAACAGGTGAGGGCCAACCCTAGCATTGAGTGTTTGTATTCATCTTGTGGGTCCAGTACTCTGGGACTCAATTGATCCGCATGCCTCCTCCAGATCAGACCAGTGGCTGTTTCGATTCTGTAAGAAACAGGACCAGTCTAATCGATCACAAACCCGGGCACCCACGTAGGACCACCAGCTGCATAATTGCGGCAATGTACTGGGTCTCTGGACGAGAAACCCTTCTGGTGTTGGATTGCTATATTTGTGCCTTTGACTTCTACCCTAGAGGGATCCAATCTGTCCAGCAAGGATGACAGTTTCCTTTGCTGGAGCAATTCAGCAGGGGACAGCTCTGAGGCAAGGGGGGGTGAGCCTATATGTGAAAAGAAACTGGTATAACTGGAGCTCCAAATCCCCTTCACCCATACACCGAAGTGCGTCTTTAGTTGTGCGCACCTGCAGCTCTACTTGGCCATTGGTGGCTGGGTGGAATGGGGCAGCAGTGATGTGCTTAATTGCATTCCTTTCCATGAAGGATTGGAATTCTGCAGATGTGAACGTGGACGCGTTGTCGGACACCAGCACATCTGGAAGTCCAAATGCTGCATACAGCTTTCTTAGGTGCATTATCATGGTGGCTGAAGTGGTATTAGGCACCCTAATCACTTCCAGCCACTTACAGAATGAATCCACAACCAACAAAAATAGGGCACCCCTAAATGGACCTGCAAAATCTATGTGCAACCTGGACCACTGGCCCCGAGCAGAATCCCATTCCCGAGAGGGAAGGTGGGATTGCTCTGGGTGAGAGTATTGACAGCTGGCACAAGTGCCAATCATCTGCTCAATGTCTTGGTCCAGTTGAGGCCACCAAAAGTAGCTACGGGCAAGGGCTTTGGAACGAATAATTCCCGGGTGACTTGTGTGAAGTAAATGTAAAACCTTTTTCCTGAGAGTGACAGGAATGACCACCCACTGGCCCCATAGAAGGCAACCTCGTTCCACTGACAGTTCCAAACACTTGTGGTGGAATTGTCTGAATTCCTCAGCTAGAGGAAAGACAGGCCAGCCTTTTTGTACCCAAGACATTACTTTAGTCAATGTTACATCCTTGGCCGTAGCCTTGACTATATCTGAGGGGATGACCAGGGGCGAGTCGAAAGCCTCAATCATAAGGACCTGGTGGTCGCTTTTGATCTTGCAATCAGCTTCCCCGACCCCTGGCAGTGGAGAACATGACAGGGCATCAGCATGGCTGATGTTCTTGCCGGGCCTGTGCACCAAAGTAAAATCATATGCATTTAGGAAAATTGCCCAACACAACATCCTTGGGGACAGAATTTGAGGCATGGGCTTCCTGTTCACAAAGATTCCAAGGGGGGGCGCTTGTGGTCAGTTACAATGGTAAAAGGTCTTCCGTAAAGGTAATCGTGGAATTTCTTAGTGCCTGCCACAATTGCCAATGCCTCCCTGTCTGTCTGAGCGTAATTTTTCTCAGGTTTTGAGAGTGAACAGGAACAGAATGCTATGGGGGCTTCCCTCCTGTCATTTAGTACATGGCATAACACAGCTCCCACCCCCACAGGGGATGCATCACACACAAATACAACTTCTTTGTTAGGGTCAAAATGAGTTAATACAGCATCCGATGATAGCAGCCTTTTGAGTTCTAGGAACACTTTCTCCTGGCAATGGCCCCAGTGCCAAACAGTATCTTTCTTAAGAAGCCAATGTAATGGTTCAGCAACTGAGGCTTTGCGATGGAGAAAAGCATGATAGAAGTTTAACAATCCTAGAAATGATTGCAATTCGGCTTTACATTTTGGCCTGGGTGCATTTTTCATGGCCACCACCTTGGAGTCAGAGGGAATGATACCTTGGGGTGTAATTCAGTACCACAGGAACTCCACTTCCTGTGCCAAAAACACACATTTGTCTCTTTTGAGACTTAGGCCGGCCCTCTCGAAACGTGAGAGGACTTGATCGAGCCTGGCCGCTTGTTCGATGGTGTCCTTAGTGATGATCAGGACATCATCAAAATATGATAGGACACCGGGCAAACCTTTTAAAATACATTCTACAAGAGATTGAAATATTCTGGGGGCGGCATTCATCCCGAATTGTAGTCTAGTTACCTTAAATGCCCCCTATGCATTACTATGGTCTGGGCTATAGCAGCAGCAGGAGACACAGTCAATTGTTGGTAAGGTCAAGATTTGCAAAACAATTTCCTCCTATGCACGGAGGCAAGAAGGTGGCTTACCACGGGCACAGAATATGCGTTCAGGCAAATAGCTTTATTGATGGTACACTTGTAGTCAGTGCATATCCTGACCTCCCCATTACTTTTCAAAGCAATCACTATTGGTGTCTCCCACTCTGTGGAGTCCACTGGCGCTAGGATGCCCTGCTCCACCAGTTTGTCCATCTCGGCTTCTATCTTCTCCTTTAAAGCAAAGGGTACCCGGCATAGCTTCATCTGGATGGGCCGGACGGTTGGGTCAAGCTCAAAGTCCACAGGGGGTCCTTTGTATAACCCTAAACCCTTTTTGAACACCTCAGGATGTTCAGCACAAACGTCCCGGATTGGGTCAGTGTCTATTGCATGAATGCCAGAAAGCCGGATTCCTAGTGGCCTAAACCATTGGGTCCCAATAAGACAGTTAGTGCCCTGCTTAACTACAACCAATGGCAAGGAGGTGCAAATGTTTTTGAATTTGACCAAGATATTTCCCACCCCAGGACCGGAATCTGGCAACCGTGCACATCCTGGAGGGAAGTTTTAAAAGACTTGAGCTTGGGCCAAGAGGCAGGGGGAATTCTCCCGCTGTGGGATTATGGAAAAGGTAGTACCTGAATCCACCTCCATCTTGAAGGGGACGTCCTGCAGGCTCAGGTCTGTGAAGAAATGATCGCTGATGATGCCCACTTGGCACGGCTCAGGCTCTGGAGACACTTTGGCGGTGGACGTTTTGTGGTGATGACTCTTCTTTTACTCAGGTGCTGGAGTTCTTTGCTTTCGCTGTCAGCATACTTTAGCAATGTGCCCTCTTCGCCCACAGTTGTGGCATTCTGTGGTACGGAAGGGGCACTTCCTGCTGTCATGCCGGGCTCCGCAGCCATCACACGTGCAAAGGAATTTCTTCTCCCGATCATCACAGTGCTCTTGGTGCTTTTGTCGGACTGCTCAGACTTCTCCCTCTGCGTCACTGGACTCCGATGAAGAGGTGGATCCAGACGATGCTGAGGAGGATGAAGATGAATTTTGCTGAGCTCGCACAGCTGAGTCGGTGGCACTGGTGGTGGAGTGGCGATGCCGGAAAAACTTGATGCCGAACCGTGTGGCCTCAGACACTACTGCCTCTTCTAGGACAGCCTTGAAAGTTAGTGCATTCCTGATCATGAGGCAACATTGAGCATCTTCGTCCCTCATGCCGGCCAGCAGACAGTCACAGAGTGCTTCTTCAATGTTGTCCCACTTGCACGGGGCAGCAGCAATGTGCAGCATGGTGCCGTAGTCTGCAATAGACTCCCCAGGTCGCTGCTCCCTTCTGTGGAAGGTCACCCTGACTGGGAAGATTGAGACCTCTGGCTGCAGGTGTTTCCTCAGTGCAGACATGATTTCTGCGAGTGGTACTACATCCATGTCCCTTGGGAGAACGAGGTGGGTTGCCAGCTCAAGTGTCTCAGAACCGCACTGAGCAAGGAAACAGGAGCGCTTCTGGTCTTCCTCGGTGATCTTCTGTGAGGCCATTGCGTGGCGGAATCAGCTTTCATATGTTGCCCATTTCTCTGGACTCGCTGGGTCAAATGGGCCAATGTTGCTGCTGTGTGGGGATGCCATCTCATCCTTGTCACCAGTTTCGTGTTCAGGGAATGAAGAAGCAGACGAATGAAGTAGTGAAATTCAGCTCTTTATTAGTGGGGTTTGAACACAGTTTGGATGGGGCAAAACTCGGACTTATATTCACTATAAACAGTAACAGTAACAATAATACAACAAGCCCATTGGCTAACAGAGTGTGCACGTTTTCGATCCACTTATTTGCATAAGAATAGATACATGAGAAAAGATACATTCTGCTCCTGTCAGAAAACACAGTTAACATACGTAACACCTTTTTAGCTGCAAGGCCGGCAAGTCAGCAGTTCGAGACCTGGATACTGCATGACGGTTTGAGCGCCTGTCTCTGTCCCAGCTCCTGCCAACCTAGCATTTCAAAAGCAAGAATTTGGAAGTAGATAAATAGGGACCACTTCGGTGGGAAAAGATCTTGGGGACATGAAAGGAGCCTCATTCGGGTGTCCCCTGAGTGGAGTTTCTCTAGCAAAAATCCTTTCAACCCAGAATAATTTCTGACATAAAATTATTATCTCCATGCAATTTATGCCCTACCCAATGTACAAAAACGATTAGTAAAAATAACGTCATTGGAGTGGCCTGATCTGAACAAAGGTAATCTCTTTATTTTAACATTTTAATTTGTTTTGAATTTCACCTATATTTCATATATGTCCATAATAGTAAATTGCACATCACTGTGATATGAAGGATAGAAATGGTCAAATTGGTCAAATTAGTCAATACATTTGGCATGTTTTTAGAAATAGCATTCCCTGAAATGGTGAGCGATGGCTGTCATAGTACACATTTTTCTTCAACTCCAGAACTTGCTTGTACTATACTTTGCTTGTGATAGGAAAACAAACAAAAACTTAACTTTCAAGGTTCTTCTAATCTCACTCCCAGTCTCAGCTGGAACCACACAGCTTTCCATGGTGGAGTGTAGTCACATTTAACACTTGGAAAACAGAGCAAAACAACTCTGGCATTGCAAACGGTGATGTACCACAATTTTTTTTACTACCTACTCTGTGGGCATGGCTAACTGTGGCCATGGGCATGGCCAACTGTGTGGGCATGGCCAACTGAGTGGGCATGGCCACATTCCCCAAAAAAAGAAGAAAAAAGAAAAAAGCCAGAGACTTCTCTATGCATTGCCTGAAAGCGGAGGGGTTGGGCTCACTCACTCTCTCGCCCCCTTTTTACGCTCCACAGTGATAGCCTGCCTTTGGCTCCCTGCTTCTCAGCACTGCCGAGGGCTGCTCAAAGCCGAGAGAAGGAAGGAAGGAAGGAAGGAGAACAACAGTGGGGAAGACCCGTCTCTCCTTCCCTCCTCCTCTTGGCTTTGAGCAGCCCTCGGCAGCACTGAGAAGCAGGGAGCCAAAGGCGGGCTATCGCTGTGAAGTGAGTGAGTGAGCCCGACCCCTCTGCTTGCAGGCAAAGCTCCTCACTTGCTGCTTTGGAGACGCAGGCCACGGTGGCGGGAGACATGTGGGTGGAGGCAGCTGGCTGGGCTACACGGAGGGCCCCTCCACATGCTGGCTAGTCGCCCTCCTGCGCCCTCCCCACAGCACTTGCCTTACTTGTGGGGCATCCTCCTCCATGCAGCCCAGCCCGGGGCTTTCCCGCGTCTGCCTCCCCCTCCATTCCCCCCCCAAGAGAGAGAGAGAGAGAGGAGACTCACTGGAAGGTGCAGTTCAGGCGGACCACAAGGAGGAGCTGAAGCCGCCGCTGGCCTCCATCTGTGACGTCCCACGCTGGGAGGAGGAGGAGGAAGTGTGCACCCACCCACTGCTGCTGCCACTTGCCTAAAGCAGCGTGGCTGGGCTGGGGAGAACTCACCATGCCTAGGCGAGGTGCGTGGGGGCGTTGCCGAAGGTGCACAGGAAGTACATAGGAGGAAGCGCACCAGGCATGGTGAGTTCCCCCCAGCCCAGCCGCGCCGCTCCGGGCAGGTGGCAGGGCAGCAGGTGGGCGTGCGCTTCCTCCTCCTCCTCCTGGCCCCTGGCCGTGCCCGGAGTGTGGGGGACGGGGAGGAGGAAGGGGTGTGTGGTGTGGGTGGGAGGTGGGAGTGGCCTGCCGGTTCTGCTACCCGTTCTATAGAACCGGTTAGAACCGCCTGCAGTGCAATGCTGATTACAAACGTTACAATATATTTGACCCACTTCAGTGCAGCTACTCAAATGCTTATGTATCCCAATTTCTGTCACAGATATGTGATGATAACTGTGGGATAAAAAGAAGCCTATAATTGTATTTATATAGAGTTCTTTAAGAGCTATGAGGTGGTATGTAAGTTTAATTCTTATTGCTACTTCTATTTAGGTCTGGGGTGCCCAAACCTTTCAGGCCGTGGGCCATTCACATGGTTCAGCAGGCGGTCATGTGTATTCTCTATTGTTTGAGATGTATTGTCTGATTTTTCTGTTTTGTTACTTTTTTGTTATTTTTTCTTAAAAATTAATGAAAATTATTATTATTTTTTTTTAAAAGGATGCGAGATTTTAAGCTGCCATTTTCTCTGTTTAAACCAGGAGTGCCCAAACTATGGCCAGGGGGCTGGATCCGACCACGATGCCAATTCATCCAGCCCACACCACCCTTGTTGCTCCCGGAAGTCTACAGGCACATTTACTTCCACTTCGGGGAGTGATGAGGGCAGCGCAGGCCTGATGAATTGGCCCCTGGGCCGTAGTCTGGGCACCCCTGATTTAGGCATTACTTATTATAATTTTTAAAAAATTATTAGTCAAAATATTTCTATACCACTTCCCTCACTCAGGAGTGACCCGAAGTGGTTACTTACTCTGCTTTATCCAACAAGTGAGCAGGCAAGCATCCTTCCAAACACACTGTCATCACTCTCCTGGGGTATACAGAAAGAGCCTCCTCGAGTCCTTGAAGATTGTGGTACAGTATTTTTGAACCCCAATCGGGCATACCCTGGTAATGGCAACCTTGTGTTGCTGGCTAATCTTTCTCATACCTGGTCAGGTAAAAGGAACTGCAGAATCAACTCACCAAAAGATCCCTTCATTTTGGCAGTTTCACATCTGGCCCAGACACGGAAGAAGAAGAAGAAGCACTCTCCTCATATGGAAAATTATGAATTTGGACAGAAATCCCTGTAACTGGGAATCCTCTTCCTGTGATTAAGTAACCTGGTCTGTATTTTTACTTACACAGCAAACATCTACCACATTAACATCCTAAATGCCCTCTCTTAAAGTGCTACATACTGAAAGTAACCATGACAATACTTTAGAGTACTATTCTTGATTACTACTGTTTTGCACAGAGTGAGTGCCTTTGCCCCCTTTATCTTAGCTAGGCTACTACAAAACTGCATCTCATTTTGTTTCAATGGGGGAAACCTCCAACCTTTTAAGTAATAAAAGCTCTTTCTTGAGTTGATATTCTCCTTCCTTGTTTTCTTGCTGCAGCTCAGACGGGCAAATTTTTTTTTAGCTTTGACAGAATGGCTAGACTAGGTAATCCATGGAAACAGCTGCTGCCTGCAATGCGATCTCCCTCCCCCCCCCATCTTTTTTTAACAAAGAGTCCTGAACCTGTTCTTTAGTTTTAGATATTGTTCGGAAATATCTGGAAGCTCAAATCTGACAAAAGATGAGTGTTATTGACAGATCAACTGTCTGATCCACCGGTTTTAGTATTAAGAAGTGCTCTACACAATCTTAAGTGGATCATGGGCACCAAGAACAAAATAACCGGGAAATGTGTCTCTTTCGCACAGGAATTTGTATACTAAATAATATTTATTGGATCTATTCAAGAATGAAAAAGAAACAGCTATTGTTTTGTATTACTCTCTCCATATCCACATCAAAGTCGGGGGGATGGAATGAGAGCTTTTAATCAGTTTTCCCTAGAAGATTAAATTTTCTAAATGGAAAATTGGTATTTTTGGTTAAATGGGGATGGGATATACCGTGACTGAATACAATGATTGTTAAACCATGTTGGCAAGGAAATTAAAAACAAATAGAGCAAAACAGTATTTAACTTGATTAAAAGAAACCCTTTTCCAGGTGAATTTAGCCAGACACCGGAAAGG
This sequence comes from Bradypodion pumilum, assembly GCA_035047305.1. Classification (NCBI taxonomy): domain Eukaryota; kingdom Metazoa; phylum Chordata; class Lepidosauria; order Squamata; family Chamaeleonidae; genus Bradypodion; species Bradypodion pumilum. Next base: position 36,377,141 of record JAWDJD010000002.1, on the reverse strand, counting down.
ATATTTTGGAGAAGTAGTACCTAGCATGTACAGAAACCATTTACCAAAGTATTGTCATTTGTAATTTACTTTTTATGGGGGGAAAAGCAAATTATTGTTACTGAGTAGTGTTGCAACAGAGCTTTGCAAACTGTCCAGGATGGTGGAGGGTTTTGTAGATGAACAAAGTAATGTTTTTCAAGTCCTCTGCTGCATATGAGGAATTCCCCTCCCCTTGAAATGCTATACAATGATGGGTGGGGATGATGGAACCTGGACAAAAAAAGAAGACATTTGAAATCAAGCTATTTGTTAATGCCAAGATTTGCTTTGAAAGTAACATATTTCATGTAGCAGAAATAATTGTGTGAATACCTACTTCTAGTGCTTCAAGTTTATTTGGCACCCTTTTGTGCATGTATTTGTCTGCTTGTTTTGTTTTGTCTTGTCTTCTTGTCTAGGCTGCCACTGATGCTTGTATGGGATTGCAGTTTTACAGTATGTTGGTTCTTCTGGTTTCATTTGTCATCTGTGCCATAGTTTGAATGTTTCATGTTAGTTTGTGTTTGGATATTCAGGATATCGTTTCAGACACAAGGGCAATATGGGCAAGTATAGCCAAGGAAGTGAGTAGTAAGTGTAAGGAAGCAATAAATGTGTTATTAACGTAATAAATTGTGTTCCCCGGGACTTTTCTTACAACGAAAATTATTTTAACCAAATTCTCCTTAGGAATGCATTGAATGCAGTTTCCCATAGAAATGCATTGAAAACCAAAATACATTAACTGAAACGTGGTTTCCCATAGGAATGCATTGAAAACCAATTAATCTATTAAAAAAAATCTGTAAACTGAGCCACTATTTTCTATGGATTTCCTTTTGTTATGTGATTTTTATGTTATCCGAGCCATTTTTTAACTGAGGTTCCACTGTAGTTTTGTTTCTTCTCTGGTTAAAATAAAGTCAAGCTTATCAACTTGTTCTGGTTGCCTACAATGGCTAGAGGAATATGAATAAATGAATGATTGAATCTAATGAGTTTCAATTATATGTATCCTACTAGCTTGGGAATGAGAAACTAAGGCCCTTATCATGTTTAATCCCCTTTTCCTTGTTGCCCTTCCCACTCCAGTCAACCACACAGGAAAAACCAAAAATAAAGCAATGACTTGTTAAGAAGCAATGGCCCAAATCCTATTCCATAGTTACAAAGATGAAAAGGAAATGGAGTAATTCATAATAGTAAATTCTGCCAATTAATGAGTCCCTGTTTCTTTTCTGGTCATGTCCCAAGCCACCTGATTAGCACACAAAGAGGAATTAAAACAAAGATTTGTCTATTAGTGACAATTTTCTGCTACGTTTTGCCACGATCCTTCTGCTGGTGTAAGTATGCAACAGGATTCTGGTCAATAACTAAGACTGTTATCACTTCCATATTTCACAGAAGCACAGAGCACTTTCAATATATGATGTCAGCTGTGTTTAAAATAAACCCATATTATTACCTTCATATCACAAATTAAGACCAAAGCTGAGAGTTATTGACATGCTTATGTTCTGACTACCCACTGTTTTCATAGCTGATGTGACACTCAAACTAGAGATTTTGCAGTTTACAATTAACTCCACAATATGACTTCTATTTACTCTGGACTGGGTTATGTTGGTTGCAATGGTGCTTAAAGGTAAAGGTAAAGGTCACCCTTGCTCAAAAGCCAATTGTATCTGACTCTAGGGTTCAGTGCTCATCTCTGTTTCATAGCCGAAGAGCCAGCGCTATCTGCTTCTGCAGATGTTTCCGTAGCCATGTGGCAGGCATGACTAGATATCAGAGTGCATGGAATGTTGTTTACCTTCCCACTGAAGTGGTCCCTATTTATCTACTTGCAATTTCTTACTTGCTTACTTGCTTGTTAATCAGATGTGAATCTCTATCGACATAGAAGCAAATCAAGGAAAAGGAAAAAAAGCTGTTCAGCTAGGCGAGTAGATAGAACAGAAATCTTTTCGTGCCAAACATTTTTAAATGGTCCACAACTCATTTTGTTTCTTGGTAAGTCACTCTGGCAGCCTTTTGAGCTGTAGAATGTTAAAGAAACATCTTTAAACAAAGAAATCAAGCCAGTTTCAAGCATATTAAAACATATACATCTCCATTCCTTTCACAGGGACTGCTACAATAGCTGTATTTGAAAAGAATAGTAAGTGGATACAGTTATGGAGGAATACATGAATTATTCTGATAACTTGGCAACTGGGATATCTAGATTACTGTAATACTTTAGGCAAGCAGGCAGGGTAATGGAATACTTAAACCCTAGTTCTTTGCAGTGTAGCAATATTTTTGCAAAGGAATCCAAAAATATGAAAAACAGCAAAAAGGAATTATCTCAATGACCTTTTTGCCCATCCCTCCACCCCAAGTATTGTTTGCCACTCTCCTTTTGGATTATAGCAGGAAGTTTCTCTCTTGGTCTTATTAGACAACTTTCAGACGGCATGATTTTAAGTGGCTTCTGCATAAACAAAGAGCTTACTTTGACCATCTGTAAGCTCTTGTGCCTGGATAGCTCGCCACTTGTCCTGATACTGCTATTCTTTTTCCCTCCTTTTTTCAGAAGTATAATCCAAAGGCTATTTTGTGTTTATCAAGCTGCCAAGGTAAAAAGGGAGCCTAAAATAAATACTTCCTTTCCCCCAGAAATTTGTGAAATAGTGTCTTTTGAAAATATCTTTTGCTGTCAGTCTAATTAGTAAAGTATGCCTCTTTCATTTTAAGCTGGAACTCTGATTCATATGGATGTGTTCATTGTTTTAAAACAGGGGTGCCCAAACCATGGCCCATGTGCCCAGTTAGGCCCCTGCATATCATTAATGCAGCCTGTGGTGAGCACCAGGCTCACCGCGGACCGCCCACCCACCCCCACTGCCTGACGTCAGCAGCAGCAGTGGCGGCAGTCGCGCTTTGTCTGGGCTTCTCCGAGCAGCCTCTTGCTAAGTCCCATCCCCTCTGCAGCCTTTGTTAAAGCTGATCGCAGCATCAGGGAATTTTTCAAAGCCTTCTGTGTTTCAAAATTTGCTGCACTAGGAGAGTCCCATGGCACACCCGGAATGATGTCACCGCAGCACGCCAGGTTTACCCTTCCAGCGCCGTGAATTTTGAAACACAGGAGGCTCCGGAAAATTCCCCAACGTGGCGATCGGCTTTAGCAAAGGCTGCAGAGCGGATGGGACTGAGCAAGAGGCTGCTTGGAGCAGCCTGGACAAAGTGCAATCACCGCCGCCACTGATGTCAAAACTGTCAGCAGTGGGAGCACCCCACCTCCAGCCCCTGCAGCTGTGTGTTGGAGCAAGACTGGCCCGCAAAAAAAAAAGTTTGGGCACCACTGCTTTTTAAAAAAAACATTCAATGGCAGAAACCCAGTAGTAAATTGCAACTAGAGTAGGCCCACTGAGTCAGTGGGGATTTGGTGAGTCAATTCCTCCTTAAATTTTTATTGATTCCATGAGCCTACTCTAGTTGCAATTAACTAGTGGATTTCAACCAACGTCTCAATGTTTTCAGAAACCACGTCTCAAGCAGATTACGCCAATTAGAATTTTATTGCAAAATTGATATGGATGGAAAATAATTTTCATTCCATCCTCTCTTCCTCTCCATATACAGGTACTATACTGGGGAGTCCCACCGAGAATGTTTCTTTCCCTATGATGAAAAAAGATTCTTATTTTATCACAGCAAATATCTCAGTTGCTTCTAACATTGCCTCCAGTGATAGTTGGCTGGATAGTGTAAATATGTTTAGAACAACATAATGGAGCTATCCTGTTGCATTTCCCCAATAGCAGGATAGCACTTCTAAAGAAGATTATGTCGCTTGCTTCTGTGATGATTAATAGGTGACATAGACCTGTCTTCCATAAGACTCATTAGCTTTGATAGATAGATAGGTAGATAAATCTTTATTGTCATTGTCCTGCACAGAACAACGAGATTGGGAGGAAAAAAACACTTAACAACCCAACAAAACCTAAACAAAATACAACTATACAAAATTATCAACATACTCCCACCCCACATATACACATTTAACCCCTAAAAAGCTCTAAAACTCTAAAAACTATATACAGAAGCTCCCTCATAGACTGCATTGCACTGCACTCAAAGCCAGAACCGCTTTTGGGTAGAAACTATTTCTCAAGCGGCTGGTCCTGGTCTTTATGACCCTATACCTTCTTCTAGAAGGCAGAAGCTGAAAGAGATCATTTCCGGAGTGCGTACTATCTTGCACAATCTCTACAGCTTTCTTATAACACCTGGTGGCATAGATTTGATCTAGAGTGGGAAGAGTATGCCCAATTATCTGCTCCGCAGTCTTTACAACCCTGGACAGCATTGTTCTTTCCCTAGCTGTACAACTCCCAAACCATACACACAAACCATAGGTTAACACACTCTCTATGGTACAGTGGTAGAATGCCAACAGCAGGTCCTTTGAAAGATTGTTCTTCCTGAGGATTCTCAAGAAGAATAACCTCTGCTGTGCTCTCTTAATCAGATCTTTGGTGTTTGCTCCCCATGTTAGATCATCCCTCAGCTCCATTCCCAGAAATCGAAACACCGAGACCTGTTCCACACAATTCCCTTCAATAATAAGTGGCTGGATGTTCAATTTGCATTTTCTAAAGTCCACAATGATCTCTTTTGTCTTTTTTACATTGAGGAATAAATTCCTCCTTCAGCATCTCAACCTCCTTCCTGTAAGCCAACTCCCCCTCCCCAGCAGTAATCAGACCCACCACCGTTGTGTCGTCTGCTAACTTGATGATCTTATTGCTGGGGTAACTGGGAACACAATCATATGTGTAAAGCGTGTACAGAAGCGGGCTCAACACACACCCCTGCGGTGTCCCCGTACTTATACTGAGATCCGCAGAGACATGAGAGTCCATCCAGACCCGTTGGGAACGATCTGATAGAAAATCCAGTATCCACCTGCATAAGCATGGCGGAAGCCCCAGATCTAATAATTTGGGCACCAGTCTATGCGGAAGAATAGTATTAAAAGCAGAACTAAAACCTACAAATAACAGTCTCGCATAAGTCCCTTGTTTCTCCAAATGGGTCAGAACAGCATGTAGGGCCGTAGCCACAGCATCCTCCGTGGATCTCTTTCTCTTATATGCAAATTGACAAGGGTCAAGTCCAACTGGTAAACAAGCCATAATACGGTTCCGCACCAACTTTTCAAAGCATTTCATTATGACAGGTGTAAGCGCCACAGGGCGGAAGTCATTCAGACTCTCTATGTTAGGTTTTTTAGGCAGAGGTATAATAGTAGAGGATTTCAGACAGGGTGGGACAGTGGCTTGGGCCAAAGACCGATTAAAAATCTTCATAAAAGTTTCTGCCAGCTGTTCTGAGCAGTCTCTCAGTGCCCTACCAGCCACTCCATCAGGACCCATAGACTTGCTCGCGTTTATCCCTTTTAATATTCACCTCACGTTTCCCTCTTCCACCCTGGCAACATTCCCTAAGGGGAGTAATGACGATGACTCTGGCAACACTGCTGTATCCACTGCTGGTGTCATCTCAAATGCTCTTCCACCAGAGAAGCACTGCTCTCTACAGGCGATGAATTACTGCGTTTGTAGTCAGCAAGGTGTTGGATTCCCTGCCACACTTGCCTGGTGTCGTGACTACTCAGGTGATCTTCAATTTTCCCTCTATACAATTTCCCTCTTCAATTTTCCCTCTATACACAGCTTTTGCCTTCCTTATACCCCTCTTCAGGTTCGCCCTTTGTATACTATACAATACCTGGTCTCCAGTTCTAAAAGCAAAGTTTCTGGCCTTCAACAGTCTCTGAACTTCACTCGTCATCCAGGGCTTCCTGTTCGGATACATCTTTACATGCTTTTCCCTGGTGACGTTGGCTGTGCAGACGTTGGGATCATTAGATGAACACATTGAACTGGTATTATAAAGGAGTTCTCAGTTATAAGAAAGCCATAAATGGCATTATAATTCCAAATTCCACAATCTGTTATATAGTAATCTGATATAGTAATATTTCTCTCTTGTTCTTTTAGCTGTTTGGGGTAATTCTTGTAGTGTTTTTTAATTGAGTTTTTATGCATTTTAAGTGATGTTGATTTTAATGTTGTGAGCCGCCCAGAGTCGTTTCGATTAGGGGGGCTATATAAATTGGAATAAATAAATAAATAAATCTGTTATGCTAGGGATCCGGCACTCAATAAGAGAACAATGGATAGATGCCGAGTAAATGAATACCCACTGTGGTGTAGTGGACAGATTAATAGGCTGGGACTCTGTGTAAAAATCCCTGCTCAGGCATAGAAAGTCCCTCATTGGAGCTTTTTTTGAAATACTTCATTTGCCTTGAAAATCCTATTAGGGTTGCAATTAACCTAGTTCTGATCTGACTGGCTGTTGTGTACTGAGGCACTGTCCAAGGTGCGTGGGTAGCACCTTGCAAGGAAGAAAGTGGCAGTTTCCCGCTATCCAAATTGGGAGCCAAAAAGTGTGCGAAATCCCCATTCCAGGGCACGCTCATTATGCTAGTCCTGGCCCTAAACCTGGGTCTCCTCCCCTATGCTACCACTCCTGGTATAGCTAGTCCTTGCCCCCTACACGGCAGATTCCGGAGGGACTGATTACATGGATTTGAATAGCCATCTCTGTGTCCGGAACGCCTTGTAAGCATAACCTAAAAGACTGTTAATAAATACTGGTTGCTGTTCTGTTCATCGTTGTCTGGACTGCTGTTTATAAGGGCCGGATATAACACTGGTCATATCACCCATACCATATGAATATGATAAATGTACATAAGAACATAAGAACATAAGAACATAAGAACAGCCTTGCTGGAACAGGCCACAGCCCATCCAGTCCAGCATTCTGTCTCACACAGTGGCTCACCATTTCCTTCAGGGTATTCCCAAGCAGATGCCTTCACCTGCTTAGGATTCCCTGGAAATGATATTGAGAGATATCCTGCCTATCTCTCCAACCCGGAGGTTGTCCTTAAGTATCCATAATTATAGCCATTGATACTCTTGTCCTCCATGAACTTGTCTAATCCTTTCTTAAAGCCGTCAAGACTGACAGCTGTCACCACTTCTTCTGGCAGGGAGTTCCATAGACCAGTAATCCTCTGGGTGAAAAAATACTTTCTCTTATTTGTTTGAGAACTAGTACCCAAAAGTTTCATCGAGTGTCCCCTAGTTCTAGTGTTATGCGATAGGGAAAACAGTTTTTCCTTATCTACTTTGTCCACACCGTGCATGATTTTATAAACTTCAATCAGGTCACCTCTTAGACGTCGTCGTTCAAGAGTGAAGAGGCCCAACCGTTGCAGCCTCAGATGGTAAGGAAGGTGTTCCAGTCCCCTAATCATTCTGGTTGCCCTCCTCTGCACTTTTTCCAGCTCCATAATATCCTTCTGGAGGTATGGCGACCAGAACTGTACACAGTATTCCAGATGGGGCCTCACCATAGATTTATAAAGAGGCAAAATGACACTTGCTGACTTATTTTCTATACCCTTCCTAATGATCCCTAACATTGAGTTTGCTTTTTTCACTGCTGAGGCACACTGGGTTGACACCTTCATTGAGTTGTCCACCAGGACACCAAGGTCCCTTTCCTGGTTTGTCGCAGAGAGTTCAGACCCCATCAGTTTATAAATGTAATTGGGGTTCTTTGCCCCAACATGCATCACTCTGCACTTACTAATGTTGAAACCCATTTGCCACTGTTTTGCCCACTCCCCCAGTGTCGAGAGATCCCTCTGAAGCTCCTCACAATCTCTCACAGTTTTCACTACCCTGTATAATTTAGTGTCATCAGCAAATTTGGCTACCTTGCTTTTTACTCCTACCTCTAGATCATTTATGAAGAGGTTGAAAAGCAGGGGTCCCAGTACTGAACCTTGGGGGACCCCACTCTTTACTTCCCTCCACTTGGAGAAGTGTCCATTTAGTGCTACCCTCTGTTTCCTGTCCCTTAGCCAGTTGCTGATCCAGGACAAGACCTGTCCCTTTATTCCATGACTGGTAAGTTTATTCAAGAGCCTTTGGTGTGGGACCTTGTCAAAAGCCTTCTGAAAGTCCAGATAAACAATGTCAACTGGATCCCCCTTATCCACATGCTTGTTGACACTCTCAAAAAATTCCAACAGATTAGTGAGGCATGATTTGCCCTTGCAAAAACCATGTTGGCTCTCCTTTAGCAGCGCCTTCTCTTCTATGTGCCTATTAATTCTATCTTTTAGGATGGTTTCCATCACTTTACCTGGGACACATGTCAAACTGACAGGTCGGTAATTTCCTGGATCACCCCTGGATCCTTTTTTGAAAATTGGTGTTACATTCGCTACCTTCCAGTCATCAGGCACAAAGCCTGATTTGAGGGAAAGATTATATATTTTGGCTAGGAGATCAGCAATTTCATCTTTAAGTTCCCTGAGAACTCGTGGATGGATTCCATCTGGTCCTGGTGATTTGTTAGTGTTTAGCTTAACAAGACATGCAAGGACCTCCTCCCTGGTTATTTCTATCTGGCTTAATTCTTCGGTTTCCCTCCCTACGAAGATAGGCTCTGTTTTGGGCATGTGGCCTCTGTCTTCTTCAGTGAATACTGAAGCAAAGAATTCATTGAGTCTCTCTGCAATCTCTGTTTCCTCTTTAATAACCCCTTGCCTTCCATTGTCATCTAATGGTCCAATGGCCTTCCTAGTTGGGTTCTTACTTCTAATGTACTTAAAGAAGTCTTTGTTATTTCTCTGAGTATTTTTAGCTATACGCTCCTCAAAGTCTTGCTTTGCTTTCCTGATTGTTGCCTTGCATTTGTTCTGCCAGAATTTATGTTTCTGCCTGCTGTCCTCATTCGGACAAGCCTTCCATCTTCTAAATGAGCTTTTCTTGCTCTTGATCACTTCCCGAACAGCTCCTGTAAGCCACATTGGAGTCCTCTTGGACCTGGCAGTGGCCTTTTTCCTTTTGGGTATGCATTCCAATTGAGCCTCTGTTATTGTTTTTGTAAACAGCCTCCATGCCTCTTGGAGTGTTTGGACTCTCTCAATTTTCCCTTTCAGCTTCTTTTTTTACTAGTTTCCTCAACTTTGGGAAATTTCCTTTTTGAAAATTTAAGGTCTCTGTGTTAGATTTTATCAGTGACTTGCGGTCTATGTTCAAGTTAAACATAATTGAGTTGTGGTCACTGTTCCCTATTGGATCAGTCACATTAACATCTTGCACCAGATCCTGAGTATTACTCAGGATCAAGTCAAGGATTCTTGTACCTCTAGTTGGGTCTTCAACCATCTGTCCCAGGGAACAATCATTTAGCATATCTAGGAACTTTATCTCTTTATCATGTGCTGAACAACAGTTCACCCAGTCTATGTGAGGGTAATTGAAGTCCCCCATTATAACCAGGCTTCCCTTCTTGGATGCCTCCTTTACAACATTCTCCAACTGCCAGTCTCCCTCAAGAGTTTGGGTCGGAGGCCGATAGTATATGCCTACTGTTAGCCCATCCTTGTGGCCTGGTACTCTTACCCACAGAGCTTCTAATGGTGACTCCAAATCACCTAGATATTCCAATTCATAGTAATAAATGTAGCATGAATACTAAAGATGTTTTCTGAAACATAATTAACAAGGGAATTTCCCACTGTTTCAGAAAAAACCATAAAAAGTATAGGGTCTTGACAACAGCTGGAGCAGACATAATGAGGATTAGCAGAAATAATTGGGATAATTTCTTTCTCCCAAAACCATGTACAGGTCACGTCTTCACCTTTATTTCTGCTGAAGGTCATTGAAAATAGCATAAAATGATTAGCATTCTGTGGAATCTCTTCCACAAGAGTTCTGGCTACACACCTTCATTTTGGGAAAGAAATTCATTTCAAATGGAATGTACAGAAAATATACACTTCAGAGAAATTCTCACAAGTGAAATTCAGGATTCATGAGTTTACCTACAAGGTAGTTGATGAATGTGAGCGCATGTACTGTCTTTCACTGTATAAGGTTTTCTGTGGCAGCCAGGAGTGCCCCCCCCACACACACACACTTCTTCTTGACTCTTCCATTTTCAAGCTTCCCATAGATCAGGAGGCAATGTTATCAAGAAGCACTTTGGATGAGGCTGTTTCGGATCAGGGTAATGTGGGCCACCAGGAAAGCAGCAGATTGTTGAAGAGATGAGTGAAAGAAAGAAGAAACATGTGGAACAACAGCAGTGTTTAATAAACTCGGAAATATAACCAAACGAAATTCTGAAAGGTCTGGAGAAAGACTTTTTCATCGGGAAGCAAAAGTTTTGAGGAAATGGGGAACGAATCATGACACAATGTTAGGTTTGCCTGGAGTTGGACACAACATACCATTGACAGAGCATATACTGTAGAGAAGTTGGTGTTTTAGCAGCATTTGTATTGGAAACAATGCATCAAAAATGCAATCTTTTGAATGCCAGGGATCAGTACTGAACACTGGAGAATGACAAGTGTTTAGCTAAACTTTCTCATAAGATTTTATCTTCTGAGAAACATGCTGAACATTTTCTTTCCTTATGGCCTGGAAAGAATTGATTAAAAAATGAGTCTCTGATGTTCTTCTCTGTGACAAATGGATGTCGACTCTAGGGTATGGGTGAAACTTGCAGATTTTTAATAGGGGATTATTATGGTCTGACTAAATAGCAAAAAGAAGGAGGTAAGGTCAATGTAAAGGGGGGAAAGCATTGGGAATGTGAAAAAAGAGAGAGAACTGGAGTGTGGGGGTGGCAGGTTGGTCCCAATGTGTTTTCAGTCCATGTTTGTGTACTTGGCAATTTGCAAACAGTGAAGTGACATTTACTAACATGTATTCATTCAAAGGGCCACAGTGGCTTAGTGGTTAAGACACTGAGCTTGACAACCAGAAGGTTGGCAGGTCAGGAGTTCGAGACTGGAGTGCTGCGGGATGGAGTGAGCTCCTGTCCTTTGGCCCAGCTTGCCAATCTAGCAGTTCAAAAGCAAGAAATTACAAGTAGATAAATAGGTACTGCTTCAGCTGGAAAGGTAACAGCATTTTTAATTGATATTACCTCCTTTTACTGATGCTGAAAATGTCTTAGTTTGAATACTGTTATGGTTTTAAGTTTTTTTTTTGGCTTTGTTTCTTGTGTTTTTATTGACTATTACAGGATCACACACACACATTGAAACCTGCCCTGAGTGGTGCTTGCACCAGAAGGATGGGGTATAAATGGGAAAGAATAAATAAACTGTGCACTCTGGTGTCTTGTCATGCCTGCCACATGACCAGGAAATGTCTGTAAGTGCAGACAGTGCTGGCCATTTGACTAAAAACGGAGATAAGTGCCACCCCCTAGCGTTGGACAGGACTAGCTTTTGAACAAGAGAGACCTTTACCTTCACTATTCATTTGAAATGTGTCTTAGCTTGCTTTGTGACCCAGGGTGATCTGCTCAGAGGGCTGTGTATGTGTTAGTGGTTGTATTTCAGATATTTACACATTTGTCTGTAGAGTGTATGTGGATGAAATAAAAAGACCAGACTGACACACTAGGAGACGTTGAGAGGAAAGGTAGAAAGAACTAGAATGAGACCCAGTCTCATGGGTTTTCAATACAGATGGATAAAGAGCTGAGGCAGAAAAGAAGAAAGGGCCACTGAAGAATGAAAAGTTGAACTGGAGGAGGAACTGGGGAGGAATAAATGAGCTTCTAACATGTTCAAAGTCAGGCACTTTATGTTTTACTTTATGTAAAAGAACAACATCATTTAGTAATATTTGTTTACCTTGACTGTTGGCTCATTGCACCAAGGAAACCAAAAGATACAACAATCACACATCAGTATATTCAGAATAAACACTGGTGTATCCTGCAGCAGTCATAAATATCATACTGAACAAGCCCAGCTCTTTATAGTTTTGAACTATATGAACAGCTCTCTCTCTAAAATTGGAATTGTCCTTTCAGTTAGCTTGTTAAATTAGATTTTTTTTTAAAAAAGAAATCATGAAAAAAAAGAAATCATGTCAGAAGCACACAAAGGTGCTTTCTGGGTTGAAAGGATTTTTTCTGGAGGAATTCCGCTCAGGGGATGCCCAAATGAGGCTCCTTTCATGTCCCCAAGACATTTTCCCCACCAAAGTGGTCCCTATTAATCTACTTACAATTTCTTGCTTTCGAACTGCTAGATTGGCAGGAACTGGGACAGAGACAGGTGCTCATTCCATCATTGAGTACTTGAGTCTTGAACTGCGAACTTGCCGACCTTCCAGCTAACAAGGTGAGCTGCTTAACCACTGAGCCACCACAGTCCCATGTTAAATTACATGACTTAATTGGAGTGTATTCTACATTTGAAATTAGTATTTTCGCCAATATAAAATCTGACCCACAAAATCAGAATTCAAATTGAGTGATATGCTCGCTTTTGAAGTGAATTGCCTTTTAGTTTAAAACAGGGGTTCCTAACCTATGGTCCATGGGCCAGATCCAGCCCACAGTGCCATTTCATGTGGCCCCCCACCCCTCCAAGGGCTTTTGAGAAACAAAATGGCCACCCCTTTGAGGCTGTTGGGGAAAAATGGCTACCCTCATCATGCAGGCAGGGCAAAATGGCCATCTAGCCCTTGAAGCTGACTGAGAGAGCATGACCTGGCCCCCAGCATGAAAAGGCTGGGAACCTGTTGTGTCTGAAGCTTAATTCAGCTTAAAAAAGACGAACCACGTCAAAGCGGAAGAGCAGACGCACACCATTTCTAAAGACGCGAAATTCAAATGTATGTCAAAGCGGGAAATGTTGAACTTTGCTTGTCCTCCGGAAGCCCGCCTAAATGTATCTTATTTTGTAACGGTCAAATAACTGTATATATAGAGGCCACCCCTGTATATAGTCCCCAGTCCGAGTTATGAGCTGAATAAAGAATCATTGAGTTTAACCCGATCCTGCTGGTTAGAGTACTTCTTGCGCTGGACTCAACAGAACCCCTGGTTTAAAAGGTCATGTTCTTACACATTGTTGATATCTGAGGGCAAGACTACATACCAACAACTTGTTACACCAAAAAGTATGTAAATTCCAATAGAATCAATAATTAGTAAGGAAGAATAATATTTCTTTTAATTGTAAAAAAAATGTATATGTAAACAGAACTGTTCTCCAAATTCATTTCTGCTGCAGAGAGTGATGAGTGACAATCTTCAGCCAGAGATAAGCAAAATTAGAGCAACAACCATTCAGAAGAGAGCACAGTGCTGCTGTCAGAAGCATACAATAAACTGAGTAGTTTGCAGATGTTTGGGCCTCATAGAGTTTGGACATTTGGCAAGAGATCCTTACCTAATGTTTACAAGTGTTCTTGTTTTGGTGGTTTGAATGGAAAGATGCCAATTTACACAAACGGAGCATCTGATACTTGGTTTATATGTGTGTGGCCTACGCATCCCTGATCTTATGCAATTGAAACATTTACGTGATCTCATCTTGTAGCTGAGGTACATTTTAACTCTGACATATGCAGAGTTACCTGGAGTTGCACATAATTTTTTCTTCTTAGCACAACTGAAATCCTAAAACTGTTTTTTGTATAGTGTTTAAAGTATGGTAGAACACGTTAGTTATCTAACTCTCCTAATTAGTTTTAGATTCTGACTGGACAAAAAAGGGTATTTTTCTCTCTCCTCAATTGAGCATCAACACCTGAAGCACTGCCGTGCCACTAAAGCTGGAGAGTTCTTCCAATGATGATCCACAACAGGAGACATACAAAGAATTGGTTAATATTTGCTCTCTTATTTTACCTACAGCGTCTACTGCAGTTCCGGCCAAGGAAATCAGTTTCACTGGAGTCACTGATTACTATGGCTTGAACATTGAAGAATTTAGCTTCCTCCATATCCCAAAATAACAATAAGGTAACAGTAAAGGTTAAATTCTCCCTTGTTTTAAAGCAGTGGTGGCAAACCTATGGCACGTGTGCCAGAGGTGACACTCAAGAGCCATACCTGTGGGCACCCGTGCAGTCACCCCAGCACAAAGTTTACCCCACCCAATGCCCAGCAGCCCAATGGGAGCACTTCCTTCCTCACCAGCCCAGAGTTCAGCCAAATGGGAGCACTTCCTCCCTCGCCCCAGCACAGAGTTTACCCCCACCCCTATGCCTAGCAGCCCAAATGGGAGCTTTTCCTTCCTCCCCTGTTGCTGTGTTGGCACTTTGCGATAAATAAGTGGGTTTTGGGTTGCAGTTCGGGCACTCAGTCTCTAAAATGTTTGCCATCACTGCTCTAAAGCCAGTCATGTCCAACTCTAGGGTTCAGTGCTAATTTCCATTTACAGCCAAAGAGCCTGTCTGCATCTGCAGATATTTCTGTGGTCACATGGCAGGCATGAGTACATACTGGAGCACATGGAATGCTCTTACCTTTCCTGCCATGGTGGTATCCATTTATCTACTTGCAATTTCTTTCTTTCGAACTGCTAGGTTCAAACTGAACTCCTCCCACAAAAATTTCTCCTCCCTTCAAACTGTTAAAGGGAATTTATTTTCTCTCCAATCAAATGTGAATTCCCAAAGGAGGGGTTTTGGAACATTATTATTTTGCAATTTCTTTCTTTCGAACTTCTAGGTTGGGAGGAGCTGAGACAGGTGATGGGCACTCACTCTATCATGCAGCACTCAGATCTTGAACCACTAACCTGCTGATTTTCCAGTTGTCACACTCAGTATTTTAACCACTAAGCCACCATGGCCCTAGAAATCACAATGGTAAATCTGAATTATGATGTGAAGAGGAGAATCCTCAGTGCCTTCCAAATGTTATTCTTCCAAGAAGGGAACTAAAATGTCCAAACTGTAGGTATATTTTGTCTCTACTGCAGGTCCCTATAACAGCTCCTTCCCTGTAAGACCTATAGCACATATGATGGAGAGCAGACTTGTGTTCTTGATCTACAGCTGTTCATGAGTTGGTCCCCCAATTTCTCAAAAATGTTATTCCCTTTTTTTAAAAAAAGGTTCCACTTTTCTGCCCCATTCTCAGTCCCTTTAGTATTTTCTTATGCTTATATTTCTGAGCTTACTTGACACTCACCTCTTCCTCATTCTGAACCCTCCCCCCCCCCCGCAATTCTAAAACTTCCATGACTCCCCCACACTTCCTGAAATGAAAACATCTGTGGGAAGTGTTACCTAACAGCATCTTCCCCAGATCGTTACTTGTACTGTGGAAAGCTGAGGAGATTACCAGATGCCAGAGAGATGACTGTACATCGAAACATGAGACATGTATACACACTTCTCAGTGATTGTGAAAGAAAGAAAGAAAGGACCTGAACTTCTCTCACAAAAAATTCTCCTCTGTTAAAACCTTTTCAAAGGAATTTATTTTCTATCCAATTGAATGTTATCGGTCAAAATTCCCAAAGGAGGAATTTCTGGAAAATAATTGTATTATTTAAGAATCTCATCCAGAGCTATCTGAAGATATTGCGAACTGGTCCAACGTGCAAGCATTTAATTCATGATTTACCAGTGAACAGTATTTCCTTCCGTTGGTTCAATATCACTGGTGTTGGTGTTTTCCATGGCCACCAAAGTGATATCACACCTGATCCTACCATTGGCTCATCCACATAGGGCATTCAAGGAGAAGATGGAAAAAGGATGGATGGTTCCAGAGGGCTTCTTTGTGGACATCTCTACTTAATGCATGGATGCAAAGAGGTGCAACCAACAGCATGATCAATGTTGATGTCCTTCTCTACCTTACCTCTCTGGGGAGGAATAAAGCATGTTAATGTTCCAGTTTTCAAAACCCATTCTGAGATCGAGTAGTCATTTATTTACTTGGATTACATGCAGCAGCAAGTTCCCTTTTAAAAAAAGGTTAGGAATGGGTTATTCTATATCTGTTATTCTTTTTTGGTAGATGAGGATAGATTAAAACAGGCAACCAGATTTCAGCTGGAAATTGTCTGTCAAAGTAGAAGTTGCTTTTAATCTGCTCTTCCTGTCTGTATCCTACCTGTGCTGGCTTGTATCAAAAGTTAATTCTCTGCTGAATCTATGGGAGGTTTATAGCACTCTCACTGTAAAGCCATCTTAACATTGATCTTCATTAAAAGGAAAAGAGATGGAAATTGTGGCTTTCCCAACCATACCTAAAGACAGAAAACAATTGTTACTGTTTTACATTTTAGACTAATTTGAGAATGGCTCCATTTTATCATCTTGCCACTTAGTGTGGTAAACAGTTATAACTTTCCCATCGGTTCACTTTGAAGCCATAACTTTGTTCCAACACTAGTTTGCATAGCGTCCCAATTTGCATGAAATGTTCTAAGAAGAATGGTTTTATTATTTTCAGATAATGAAGGGAGACAACTCTGATTTCAACATTATTAAAATATTTGCACACATGATCTTGAGCATAGAGCCGCTTGTATTACAAAATGTTCCCCTGACTTAACTTTTTTTTAAAAAGAAAGAGCTGTTCACACATTCCAAAGAAATACAAAAAAAGCAAGAATATATAGTTTATCATTCAAAACTTTTATTTCCTCAAAATAGAAAGAAAGAAAGAAAGAAAGAAAAAGAAATCCCTGTGGATAAATTATCAGATTGTGGAATCCTGTTAGAAAAAGAAAGGATTTCTAAGGCTTACACAATCGTTTTGTCTGCATAATATTTGCTTTGTTGTGTGATACCACATCGCACCTGGTAGAATGGGGAGTGTTATGTAGCAACATTCCAGAGGATCAGTCACAGAAGTCCAATAATAAGATGGCAGAGAATAAGACAAAGATCCACATGGAACACAAGCAAGAATATTGGATAGAACACAACTATTTAATATCAGGAAAACGTATGTGTTGTGTTCTAATAATGTAACCTTCCACATGTGATATCAATGTATCCGAACCAATGTAACCTTGACTATGAGTAACAATGTAACCTTCAGCTGTATCACATAAACCCTGTAATAGGACGCGAGCTAATGACCACCAGCTGGCAGCAGCGAGCGTCCAAGCTCTCTTGGTTCAAACCCATCAAAGACCGCAGCGCGGGAAGTTTCCCGCCGCTACCTACACCTGGACAAGAAGGGCGTGACCAGCCATGACGTCACGCGGACCAGTAGCCAACGGGCTACCGTGGAGCCACATTCAAATACGTTACTACCATATATATAGAGCTGTTCGTCTGCCATTACCTCATGTTCCCTCTGCCCACCATGCAATAAACCTGAGTTAACCCAGCCTTTGGCTGTGTCTTGTGTCTTGACTCTCATACACTAAATTGGCGACGAAGGTGGGATAATGGATCCCCACGGAGCCAGGACACAGAGCGGGTTCAACATCACCAAACCGCAAGACTGGGAGCTTTTTGAGATGGACTTCCAGGCGGCACTGGTGGAGCTCAAAGTCAAAGAAGACGACGAGGAAAGGAAGAGGGCCATCCTCACCCGCATGCTTGGGATGGAAACCAAGCGGACGCTGGTGGGCATCCTTGCACCGAAGAAGATGAGCGATTTCAAAGCCGGTGACATCATGAAAATGCTGCGTGAGTGTTTCCGACCCTCGAGGGCAATGTTTCCCGCTCGGAGTGCGTTTTGGAGGCGAGTTCAAGCGCCGGACGAGTCGGTAGAAGCCTTCGTAACGGCTATGAGGGTAGCAGCCGCCCCCTGCAAATGGGACCACATCCTAGAGATGGCCCTCAGGGACGGAGTGCTGTGTGGCCTGAAGGACAAGGAAGTACAGCGCAGCTTGATGAACAAGGAGCCACCACCCACACTGGAAGAGGTTGTAGAGGCCGCGGAAGCCGCGGAATCCACGAATGCTGGAGTAGATGAGATGCACAAGTGGCGTGAGTGGCGTCCGAGGGCCGGCAAAGCGGAAAACTCGTCGCACGGGAAGTCCGGTCAGTCGGTGCATGCAACCCGACCGACCTCGAAATCGTCTTCAGAAAGCAGCGATGGCGAGGAGGTCCAGAAGGTCCGGAGGGGCGGGCGCCGCTGCGATGGTTGCGGAGCGGCCCATGAGCGCGTGAAGTGCCCATTCCGGAAAGCCGAGTGTTTCAACTGTGGACGTCGGGGGCACATCGCCAAGGCGTGCCGGAAATGGAAAGAGGGCCGGAGACAGTCGCAAGACCGTTCAGCCAGACCGGACCGTCCAGCGAGGTCCAAAGATGGCGCCCGGGCCACGAGGAAGCAGGACGGCGTGGGCCGCATCTCGGACGACAGCGAGGGCGACGCTCCTGTGTTCAACGTGTCTGCGGGACAGCCCCATTACTTTGTTGAGGTACTAGTACAAGGGACCCCTATTAGGATGGAAGTTGACTCGGGGTCCTCCTATTCTATAATCCCCCAGAGAGAGTTCTTGAAAATCGACCCCCACGTGCGGCCCAAACTTAAAGCGTTGAGGGCCACACTACGGGACGTTCAGGGGAACAGCATTCCAGTGTTGGGGGTCGGAACGTTCCGGGTTCGCTTTAAGAGACATTCTGCGGAACTTCCCCTAGTGGTGCTAAAAGGGGGGAGTTGTAGCCTCCTCGGAACACAGTGGTTTCAGCCCTTAGGCCTGTTCATAGGGCGGGTGCATGCCGTAGGCGAGGACCCAATACAAGCAGTGTGTGACGCACACCCCGCCGTTTTTAAAAGTGGACTGGGAAAGTTCAAGGGACCCCCTGTAGCCTTCGACTTAGACCCGGAGGTCCGCCCGATAAGACTTAAACCGCGCAGGGTACCGTTCGCGCTTAAGGACAAAATAGAGGCGGAACTGGACAAACTGGTGGGTCAAGGAATTCTCGTTCCTGTGGATTCCGCGGAGTGGGAGACTCCAATTGTAACAGCACTGAAGGCTAACGGGGAGGTGCGCATTTGCGCTGATTATAAGTGTACCATTAATAAGGCAATCCGCCCTAATGCATACCCGGTGCCAGTGGTCAGCCACCTTCTGGCCAGGCTGAATGGGGGGAAGTGTTTCGCTAAACTCGATTTAGCACAGGCCTACCAGCAACTCCCGGTAACCCCCGCCACAGCGGCGGCACAAACAATAGTCACACATAAGGGGGCGTTCCAGGTGTCGAGGTTACAGTTCGGCGTGAACTCGGCACCTGGCATTTTTCAATCGCTAGTGGAACGCCTCCTGAAGGGGCTGGAGGGGGTGTTGCCATATTTTGATGACGTGTTGATAACGGGGGGGAGTAAGGCCGAGCTGGCTCACAGATTGGATAAGGTCCTGACCGTGTTCGAGAAAGCGGGGCTGCGACTGAGAAAAGACAAATGTGTATTTTTCGAAACAGAGGTTGAGTTTTTAGGGTTCCGTGTCACGCCCGAGGGAATTAGGCCGTCCAAATCTAAGGTAGCCGCCATTAAGAAAGCCCCTCGCCCCACTTCCAAAACCGAGCTACAGTCGTTTCTGGGGCTTCTCAATTTCTACCATACCTTCCTTCCACGGAAGGCGTCTGTTGCCGAGCCGCTCCATCGGTTACTTAAAAAAGAGGAAAAATGGCTGTGGGGTGACGAGCAAGAAAGAGCGTTCACAGAGTTAAAGCAACTCCTCACATCCGAGGCAATCCTGACTCATTTCGACCCCAAACGGCCCATAGTTTTGGTTTGCGATGCATCCCCGGTGGGGGTGGGGGCGGTGCTTTGCCACGTGTTAGACGACGGAAGGGAGGCCCCGATAGCGTTTTATTCAAGGTCCCTGTCCCAAGCAGAGCGGAATTACGCACAGACCGATAGGGAGGCACTAGCGATAGTAGCGGGAACCAAGAAATTTCACGATTTTCTGTATGGTCGGCCTTTCAAGATCGTTACTGATCACAAGCCCCTGTTAGGAATATTCACTGCAAATAAGCCCACGCCACAGATCCTGTCCCCGAGGATGCTGCGGTGGGCTATTTTTCTTAACGCATATCAACATGAGTTAGAATACCGGCCAGGGAAGGAAATCTGCCATGCAGACGCGCTCTCACGGTCGCCGTTACCCTTGTCGGACGACCAGAAGGCAGGGGTAAGAAGAGACCGCCAGGTATTGCTAATAGAGGTCTTGGAGTCACCCCCGATAGTACCGGCCGACATTGCCAGGGCGACCGGAAAGGATAGAACACTAGAGAAAGTATGCTCGTGGGTGCAGAAGGGGTGGCCGGCGTCATCCCCAGGCACGGAATTCGACCCATTCTTCCGAAAGCGAGTGGAGTTGTCTTTAGAGAGGGGGTGCCTTTTGTGGGGCCAACGGGTGGTGGTTCCTACGTCCCTGCGGCCGAAGGTGCTAAGACTGTTGCACGTCAGCCACCCGGGAATCGTTCGTTCCAAGGCGTTGGCCCGGAGTTACTTCTGGTGGCCCCAGCTGGACGCCGACATAGAGCAGATGGTTGGCACTTGTGAGGCATGTCAATGCTCTCGACCGGAGGTGGCCCGCCTACCGCATAGGGAATGGGACGCAGCAAGGGGACCGTGGTCCAGGGTGCACGTAGATTTTGCTGGCCCATTCCGGGGAACCATGTTTCTCCTGGTGGTGGATGCACACTCAAAGTGGCTGGAGGTCATTCCGGTAAAGAGCACATCCTCCGCCACTACCATTCGCCAGCTAAGGAGGGTCTTTTCCACGTTCGGCTTACCCGACACTTTGGTCAGCGATAACGCCAGTTGTTTCACGTCCACTGAATTCGCAGCATTCATGGAGGCAAATGCAATTCGGCATGTCACATCCGCACCGTTTCACCCGGCCACGAATGGCCAAGTGGAACGGTTGGTGCGCACCACAAAAGATGCGCTGTGGCGCATGGGCTCGGGAGACCTAAATCACCAAGTTTGCCAATTCCTATTAGCGTACAGAGTGACCCCCTTAGTGTCTGGATACTCGCCGGCTGAGTTGCTGATGCGGAGGAAACTGACCACGCTTTTGTCCAGGCTAGACCCGTCGAGGGTCGAGGACAAAGGGAAGAACATAGGGTTAGCGGTCTCGAAAGGGTTCGGCGTAGGCGATCCTGTACACTGCAGGAACTATGCCAACGCAGGCCCAGCCTGGGTGTCAGGGACGGTAATAGAACAGACGGGGCCAGTGTCCTATCGGGTGGAAACTAGCACCGGCCTCCTCTGGAGGAGGCACGCTGACCAACTGAGGCACCGAGTGAGCGAGGGGCCCACCAGTGGGGCTCAGCGACAGGATTCAGCGATAGGGTTCTCCCCCACCCGTTTAGCCCAAGGGGGAGACAGAGAGGGACACCAGTCCGAAGCCAGGAGGGAAAGCAGCGAGCCCGACTCATATCCTTTTGATACTCCAGTTCTATCCGAGCCCGGGGGGAGGGAGAAGGAGTGTGTGGCCGCCGCTGCCGCTTCCCTCGAATCCGATTTTGATTTTGGTTTTGCTAGCCGGGGGGGTTTTTTGGAGTGTTCCCCCACCCATCCAAGCGAGAAGAGGGGTTTTTCGTTAGCCCCCAGTGCCCCCGGTTATTCCCAAACAAAGCACACACCTCCCTACAAAGCCGCAGAGCCGCGGCAAACCACTAACAAGTCATCCTCTCCGATTGCAGGGCAGGAAGCCAGGGAGCAAGGAGGAGGGAGCGAAGCCGGGGCAGGGCAGCCCGCGCCGAGACCCCAGCGTGTTCGAAATAAGCCATCTTGGCTGAGAGACTTCGTCTCATCCTAGGGGGGAGGAGTGTTGTGTTCTAATAATGTAACCTTCCACATGTGATATCAATGTATCCGAACCAATGTAACCTTGACTATGAGTAACAATGTAACCTTCAGCTGTATCACATAAACCCTGTAATAGGACGCGAGCTAATGACCACCAGCTGGCAGCAGCGAGCGTCCAAGCTCTCTTGGTTCAAACCCATCAAAGACCGCAGCGCGGGAAGTTTCCCGCCGCTACCTACACCTGGACAAGAAGGGCGTGACCAGCCATGACGTCACGCGGACCAGTAGCCAACGGGCTACCGTGGAGCCACATTCAAATACGTTACTACCATATATATAGAGCTGTTCGTCCGCCATTACCTCATGTTCCCTCTGCCCACCATGCAATAAACCTGAGTTAACCCAGCCTTTGGCTGTGTCTTGTGTCTTGACTCTCATACACTAAAGTATGCTAAACAGAAAAAATAGTACAGTACGTCCTTGCAGCATATGAAATTAACACATCAATAAATATGCTTTCATGGACATAGTCTGAAAAAGAACAAAACAGAATCCAAATGTGGGCAATATTATGATCATAACTCTTAACTCAAGGTGTATGTACCTAAGAGAAACAACAGACATAGGCAAAAGAATCTCAAAGAAGTGGCAAAGAGGAAACGGACAGGGCATTTGATTAAAGCTCCTCCAGGTAGGCACATGCTGGTATATCAGGCAATTGGGCTTTGTCCCACCCCGCCCTCGCCCTCTGGTGCCCTGGGGCGCCAATTGCAATGTATGGGATTCCCACCCACCCACCCCAAATAGGTGCCCCCACCACTCCCTGTCCAGTGCTTTCCCATGGTACCCTGCCCTGCCTCCAGCCCAGAGAAACAGTCACTCAGGCTGCACCATCTTCACAAATAATAAAAAATAAAAAAGATACAAACTGAACAAGAAATGCCAGACATCTATATCTGGTTTAATTTTGATGGTTCGGGGGGTGCTGCAAAAATGCCAGCTCTAGAGGCTTCCAAGGGTAGAATGTGAGTGGGAGTCTGAATATAGGCGATCAGCCATGAACACTGTCCTGAGAACATAATGCAGTGGCCTTTTATCTGCCTTCTGCATTGCAGCATGACCCCACTTACAACTGATCCAGTTCTGCAAGCCACTTTCTGATCCTGAGCCATTTTGGCACACAACGTCCTCCTCAGCCGCAGGCCAGTATTGATGAGGCTGCTGCCCTCCATTAAAATGGATTCAAGTGAGATTTAATCTACTTGGAAGCCATCACCCTTCCCTGTGGAGTTTGGCACCCAAGGCCATTAGCCCTCAGAGTTCTCAGGTTAGTTAACTGCCGCCTGACACTCAGAGTTGAGTCATTGGCAGTATGGTCTATTCCAGTGATGGCAAACTTTGGCACTCCATCTGTTCTTGAACTTCAATTCCCAGAAGCCCTGATCAGCAGGAGTGCTGACTTGGGCTTCTGGTAATTGAATTCCAAGAACATCTGGAGTGTCAAGGTTTGCCATCATGGGTCTATTCTATTACCATAGCAGGATAATCTGGCCAGACTGAAAGTTTTTAATCTAAATTTAGTCTAATTTTTTATAATTGATTGCTGAGCTTCAGGGGTCTGGAAGACCTTTAAATCTCCTGAGCCACCATCCCCATCTTAGCTTAATGAAGAACGTGAACTTGAAAACTCACATTTGTGAAATTTTGTTGTTGCCTATTGTCAAGTCACTACCAACATATGGTAACTTCATCGTACACTATGACCATTGCCAAGCCTTACAGAATTTCCATGATGAGCTAACAATAAATATATTGTATGATATTTATTTTTATTGTATGATATTTATTTTTATTGTATGATATTTATTTTTATTGACATTTTGTATGTTTATTATATTTTGTTTTGTTGTATCTTTAATTATGTTGGAAGCCGCCCTGAGTCGGTCTACAAGCTGAGTAGGGTGGGGTACAAATTAAAATTGAATTGAATTGAATTGAATTTGATCCCAGGAAGTCCTGAGTTCTTTTCCCACACTCTGCTCCTTATACCACCTTGGCTCTTACTCTCTAGAATTTTATCTGGTTCTTTAAAAAGGTGTTGTGTACCTGCCTGTATATATAACATTCTTGAAATTCTGAGGTGTGTTATCTCACAAACTTTCTATCAGGAATTTTTTAAATAAATGATTAACACTGCAGAGTCTTGTGCATTAATGACATTACACTGACGATGACAACAACAGTGATATTGCGGCCAAGGTCTGCACTGAAAACTCTTCCTTGTCATACCACTGCATCAACCTCTTAGAAACAACTGGGAAATATATTCTTTTCTGTTCTGATGCTTCCCCACAATGGGTGGCTGGAATGTGGCATTGTATCTTCAGTTACAGGTAAGTCAGCTGTAGTCTGCTTAAAGTAACTCCATCAAAACTGAAATTTCTTGAGGAAGGGCCATTTTCTCAACTCCTTTGTCATAAAATAGACAATGCTGAACAAATGCTTCAGAGCATTATAATTTATAATACTCCTTAACCATTCAGGCCATGAAATCTGTTCTAGCTAATAATCTTTTTGTGTTTTGTATATACTGTAATGTGAATCAGAAGATATCTACTGAATAAACAACTTTATTCTGCCCATGAATCACACAAAGTATTGAGGAGAATCATTCTTTTTCTTCTTTTTATTGAATCTGCAAGCAGGATTAAATGTAATAACCTTTCTCTTAAAAATGTATGCAAAAGGTCATAGGAGTTTTAAGATTGAAATGTAATATTGTCAATAGCAGAATAAATGAAGGCTTAAGGACTTACTGCATCTATGGGATATATGTTCATAAGCCTTTGTGATGCGGTGGTTAAACTGCCAAAACAGCTGAAGTTGTGAGTTTAGCCCTGATGCAGCTCAAGGTTGACTCAGTCTTCCATTCTCCCAAGTTTGGTAAAATGAATATCCAACATGTTGGGTGCCAAAATACTAATTATCTTGTGGAGTGCTCTACGGTATATAAGTGTGACTGATATTGCTAATTGCTCCTTTAAACACAAACAAATTGTATTATTCAGGTATTGCTACTGCCATATTTTTAGCACAGTTATGCACTTTCTGCAACTTGTATGGATGTATTGTACAATGCTAGGAATATCTCTGCCCTCCCATGGGAATCATTTATCCACGCACAACATCTGTATTTGTCATTCTGGCATGCTCTGAAAAGCATGGTAATGCCCCAAACTCAAAATGAATGGGAAGAAAATCCCTAGTTCAATTTATCTAGATAATTTTACTCAAACATTGAATATGCCAGGTTTTCAGGGCTTTGGGGTAGATAAATGGACATACCTATCCTATGTACCACATAATTTACCACCCCGTATTACCTGGTTATCATTTTTAGACCACTTGTAATAATGAAAAATAGTAAGGCAATTATATAATAAAGCAAAAGCAAGGACCTACAGGTATGACACCTTTATTAGACCACTAAATGCTAATTTTCCATCCATACAAGTCTTCACTACCTGAGTACCAATATGAAATTTCCAAATGCCATGACATGTTCATTCCAGTCTGTTTCTTTAAAATGAGCTCCAAAATGCATGATTAAACATGAAAAACTCAGAGACTAAACCAGGGGTGGGAAACTTTTTTCCTGTTGGAAGGCCACATTCAATAAATATTAATTAGATATACTAAAAAAGTACATTATTTTGTAAAACTCTAACTACTATGTTTTTAACAAGTAGCGGCTGTGGTCAGGAGGGCTTTTGCCCAACTTCGGGTGATTCGCTAGTTGCGCACGTTCCTGGACCGGGGCTCCTTGCTTATGGTCACCCATGCTCTGGTCACTTCCCGACTAGATTATTGTAATGCGCTCTACATGGGGCTGCCCTTGACGACCATTCGGAGGCTGCAGCTGGTCCAGAATGCGGCAGCCTGGGTGGTGATGGGATGTGGGCGATATGCCCATGCCTCACCGCTACTTCGGGAGCTGCACTGCTTACCAGTTTGTCTCCGGGTGCAATTCAAGGTGCTGGTTTTGACCTTTAAAGCCCTATATGGCAGTGGGCCAGGATACCTTAGAGACCGCATCATCCCAAGAGTGTCTGCCCGTCCAACCAGAGCGGACCGGAGGGGATCTCTAATGGTGCCATCAGTTAGGGGTGCACATCTGTCCAGCACCCGAAGGAGGGCCTTCTCCGTGTCCGCACCAACTCTCTGGAACCTCCTGCCAACAGATCTAAGACTTCAAAGAGAATTGCTGCCCTTCAGGAAAGGATTGAAGACCTGGCTGGCAGGGCAGGTGTGGGGCCCGAATGGGAACACGGCCCCCGCCTGCTGGTTTATGTAAACAATTAAGAACTCTCTCTTCTTCTTCTTTTTATAGTGGGTGGGATGGGTGGGTGGGATATGTTTTTTTTTAAAGTGGGTGGGATATGGGGCTTTTAAAGTGTTTTAATGTGTTTTTAGAACTTGTTGTAATGCCGCCCTGAGTCGGGTTCTGCCTGAGTGGGCGGCATATATAAATATGACTATTAAATTTAATTTAATTTAATAATATAAAAAAACAAAAAACAAAACCATGGCCGCACTTAAGGACCTAGAAGGCCCCAGGTTCCCCACCCCTGGACTAAACCAACCCTGAGACCATAAGAAGTTGCCTTCTACAGACAGAGAATCTAAATCCATAGTTCCCACGAAGGGGCAATTAGATTTTTTTTTTTGGAGGGGTGGCAATTTGAGAATGAGTTACTAACAGTCAATAGCCTTTCAAGCTTACTCCACATGAATAGGAGTTCACCTTTTGAATAAAAAGGATTATATGTTGGGGGGGTAGAGTGTCAGGATTTTAGAGAAGCTTAAGTGAGGCATGGCCAAAAAAAAAAAAAAAGTTGGGAACCACTGCTCTAGATCCATCAAGCCCAGGATTAGTCAGCTCTGATTGGCAAAAATGGGTCTTTGGGGCTCCAGCAAGATTCTTTCAAAACCCTACCTGAGACCCCTGGTATTTCCAAGAAGATACCTGTATGTATTAATCAAGAATGATGCTGCTTACCTTCCAAAATCAACCAAGATTGGCATGATTGGGGTGGTTGGTGGTACAATACAGCATACAAAATGTCAGTAATAGTTCAGTAAAATTGTATTAAATATTAGTCCCAGAGAAGTCTTTACACACTACTGAAACAACAGTACCATGGATATTAGGTGTAGCTTTAAGGGGAGGTCATCTACAATATTCTTCTTGAGAGTATATTTTACTTAGAGACTGGATTATAAACCAACTGTTGTTCCAGATAAAGGATAACACTGGCCATTTTTGTCTTGAAGTCTGTGCCTCTCCCCCACACCCAACTTATTTTGAGAATGTTTCCAAACTGGCAAGATACTTACTACTTTGCATGAATTTGAATAACAGCTGTTTTATAAAATAACATTTGATAATTGTTGCCAAAATACAATATGCATGCTTATGTCTGCTGTAAAAAATACTCCCTCTGCTTCCATTGAAGTATTTTGCTTGAACAGATAAGTAAACTGGGCTGGCACCAGCAGAAATATTTTTTTCAAAATGGGACCCTGTAAGTCAGGGGTCCTCAACCTTTTAAAGTCGGGAGCCAGGTCACTTTCCCTCAGACAGTTGAGGGGCCAGACTGGTGTTCCCACCACCACCCCGAGCCCACCACACTCCCAAAAAGCCCCCCACCCACTCCCCACCACCACTCCCCTGCTTAACAGCCTGCAGGAGCTGCATCACTTGGGTGAAAGAAACGCATTCGTGGCTGCCAGAAATGCATACACAGCCGCTGCCTCAATCCTTGTCTCCTCTGTTTGGCTTGGCATGTCCCTAACAGCGTTCCGTAGTAGGGCAGATGTTGTAAGCCTTATAACATCCACCCTGCTACGTAGCATCGTTAGGGACATGCCAAGCCAAGCAACAGAGACAAAGATTGAGGTAGTGGCAGTGGCAGCTGGAGTGGGCCATAGGTTGAGGATCCCTGCTGTGTTGTTGTTCAGTCGCACAGTCGATTCCGACCCTTTGCGACCCTATGGATCATTGTCCTCCAGGAGCCTCTGTCCTCCACCATCCCCCTCAGCCTTCCCAGTTCTGTGCCCATTGTGTCTACAATACCATCTAGCCATCTCATCTTTGCCTGTTGTAAGGCAATGCTTTTATAAGGACCATCCCAAAAATCGCAAAGTTTCTGGTTTGGAAATGCATTGCCATCACTTTGTAACAACCCATTCAAATCAAAATGTCCTGAGGCTGGTGATGTGAGCCACATCTGTTGATCTGTGTGAAATAAATCAGTAAATGAAACCAGCCTATGTGGCTCCTCGGTGTAGGTCTTGTCTTGTTACTTAACCAGTATTTCCTCCAGCCTGAGAAGTTTGAGGTCAAGCTGAGGTCAAGCAATAGCTGAGTCAGTCAGCTCTAGTGACACAGCAATGCATGCATCTGCTAAGTAAAGCAGCCAAGGAAAGGAGTGGGGAGACCTTTTGGAAATTGAGGCTTAGCATCATTCTTTTTAGCTGCTGCTAGCCATAACCCTTAAAAATATGTGACACCTGTGTAAACCAGGAACAGATGGATCATTATAGGAAAGAGGGTGTAGAAAGACCTCAAGAAAGTGTTGTGTTCTGATGGTTTTACTGTACACATGGATTGCAATGTATCTGAGTCAATGTAACCTTGCCTATAGCAACAATGTAACCTTCAGCTGTATCATATAAGCCCTGTAATAGGACGCGAGCTAATGACCACCAGCTGGCAGCAGCGAGCGTCCAAGCTCTCTTGGTCCGAACTCATCAAAGGCAACAGCGCGGGAAGTTTTCCCGCCACTACCTACACCTGGACAAGAAGGGCGTGACCTGCAATGACGTCACGCAGACAGTAGCCAATGGGCTACCATGGCACCACGTTCAAATGTATTACTGCTGTATATAAAGAGCTATTGATCCGCCATTACCTCATGTTCCCTCTGTCCACGATGCAATAAACCTGAGTTAACCCAGCCCGAGGCTGTGTCCCGTGTCTTGGTTTGCATACACCAAATTGGCGACGAAGGTGGGATGATGGATCCCCACGGAACAGCCAGGGCACAAAGCGGGTTCAACATCACCAAACCGCAAGACTGGGAGCTGCTTGAGATGGACTTCCAGGCGGCACTGGTGGAACTCAGAGTCAAACAAGACGACGAGGAGAGGAAGAGGGCCATCCTCACCAGAATGCTCGGGATGGAAACCAAGCGGACGCTGGTGGGCATAATCGCTCCGAAGAAGGTGAGCGACTTTAAGGCGAGCGACATCATGAAGCTGCTGCGAGAGCGGTTCTGCCCCTCGAGGGCAATGTTTCCCGCTCGGAGCGCGTTTTGGAGGCGAGTCCAAGCGCCAGACGAGTCGGTTGAGGCATTCGTGGCCGCCATGAGGATAGCCGCCGCCCCCTGTAAATGGGGCGACATCCTGGAGATGGTCCTCAGGGACGGCGTGTTATGTGGCCTGAAAGACAAGGAGGTGCAGCGCAGCTTGATGAATAAGGAGCCGCCACCCACGCTGGCCGAAGTCATAGAGGCCGCGGAAGCCGCAGAGTCCACGAATGCCGGAGTGGACGAGATGCATCAGTGGCGTGAGTGGCGTCCTAAAGCCGGCAAGGCGGAAAATTCGGTGCACGGGAAGGCCGGACAGTCGGTGCACGCGACTCGGCGGGCCTCAAAGTCGTCTACGGAAGGCAGCGACGGCGAGGAGGTCCAGAAGGTCCGGAAGGGCGGTCGACGCTGCGAGGGTTGCGGAGCGGCCCACGAGCGCGCGAGATGCCCGTTCAGGAAGGCCGAGTGTTACACCTGCGGCCGTCGGGGGCACATCGCCAAGGCGTGCAGAAAGCGGAAAGAGGGCCGGAGGCAATCACAAGACCGCGCGGCCAGGCCGGACCGTCCAGCAAGGCCCAAAGATGGCGCCCAGACCACGAGGAAGCAGGACGGCGTGGGCCGCGTCTCGGACAGCAGCGAGGACGACGCCTCAGTGTTCAGCGTGTCCGCGGGACAGTCCCATTACTTC
Source organism: Bradypodion pumilum (assembly GCA_035047305.1). NCBI lineage: Eukaryota > Metazoa > Chordata > Lepidosauria > Squamata > Chamaeleonidae > Bradypodion > Bradypodion pumilum. The sequence continues at coordinate 36,347,405 of JAWDJD010000002.1, read as the reverse complement.
GTTGAGGTATTAGTACAAGGGGCCCCTATTAAGATGGAAATTGACTCGGGGTCCTCCTTTTCCATAATTCCCCAGAAAGAGTTCCTGAAAATCGACCCCCACGTGCGGCCAAAGCTTAAAGCGTTGAGGTCCACACTACGGGACGTACAGGGAAACAACATTCCGGTATTGGGGGTTGGGAAGTTTCGGGTCAATTTTAAGAGACATTCTGCGGAACTGCCCCTAGTTGTCCTGAAAGGGGGAAGCTGTAGCCTCCTGGGAACACAGTGGTTTCAGCCCTTAGGGTTGTTCATAGGGGGGGTGCATACCGTGGGGGGGGACCCAATACAAGCGGTTTGCGATGCGCATCCCGCCGTTTTTGAGAAAGGACTCGGAAAGTTCAAGGGACCCCCTGTAGCTTTCGACATAGACCCGGAGGTCCGCCCGATAAGACTCAAACCACGCAGGGTGCCGTTTGCACTCAAGGACAAGATAGAGGCGGAATTGGACAAACTGGTGGGCCAGGGGATTCTTATTCCTGTTGATTCCGCGGAGTGGGAAACTCCAATTGTAACGGCTCTAAAGGCTAACGGGGAGGTGCGCATTTGCGCAGATTATAAGTGTACAATTAACAAGGCGATCCGCCCTAATGCATACCCGGTGCCAGTGATAAGCCACCTTTTGGCCAGGCTAAATGGGGGAAAGTGTTTCGCCAAGCTCGATTTGGCACAAGCCTATCAGCAACTTCCTGTGACCCCCGCCACGGCCGCGGCACAAACGATAGTTACACATAAGGGAGCGTTCCAGGTGTCGCGGTTACAGTTCGGCGTGAACTCGGCACCCGGTCTTTTTCAATCGCTCGTGGAACGCCTCCTAAAGGGCCTGGAGGGGGTGTTGCCTTATTTTGATGACGTGTTGATAACAGGGGGGAGTGAGGCTGAACTAGCGAAAAGGTTGGACAAGGTACTGACCGTGTTCGAGAAAGCGGGGCTGAGATTGAGGAAGGATAAATGTGTTTTTTTCGAAACAGAGGTCGAGTTTTTAGGGTTCCGAATCACACCCGAGGGGATTAAGCCGTCTAAATCCAAGGTAGCAGCCATTAAAAAGGCCCCTCGCCCCACATCCAAGACCGAGCTGCAATCTTTCCTGGGGCTCCTAAATTTTTACCATACATTCCTCCCGCGGAAGGCGTCCGTGGCCGAACCGCTCCATCGGTTGCTGAAAAAGGAGGAGCCGTGGATGTGGGGTGATGAGCACGAGAGGGCGTTCAAAGAGCTAAAGCAACTCCTAACATCTGAGGCAATCCTGACGCATTTCGACCCCAAACGGCCTGTGGTCCTAGTTTGTGATGCATCCCCGGTGGGGGTGGGGGCGGTGCTTTGCCACGTGTTGGAGGACGGAAGGGAGGCCCCGGTAGCATTTTACTCAAGGTCCCTGTCCCAAGCGGAGCGGAATTACGCGCAAACCGACAGGGAAGCATTAGCAATCGTATCGGGGACCAAAAAATTTCACGATTTTTTGTATGGCCGCCCGTTCAAAATCGTGACCGATCACAAACCGCTGTTAGGGATTTTCACGGCGCACAAGCCCACGCCGCAGATCCTGTCCCCGAGAATGCTGCGATGGGCTATTTTCCTCAACGCGTACCAACATGAGTTGGAGTACAGGCCCGGAAAGGAGATCAGCCATGCTGATGCGCTTTCGAGATCCCCTTTGCCATTGTCGGACGCCCAAAAGGCGAGAGCAGAAAAGGACCGCCAGGTGTTGCTAATTGAGGTTTTAGACGCTCCCCCAATAGTACCAGCCGACATTGCTAGGGCGACAGGCAAGGACAGGACACTGGCGAAGGTTTGCTCATGGGTGCAGAAGGGGTGGCCGGGTTCGTCCCCGAGTACGGAGTTCGACCCATTCTTTAGGAAAAAGCTAGAGTTGTCCCTAGAGAGGGGGTGCCTTCTGTGGGGCCAACGGGTGGTGGTCCCTGCGCCCCTGCGGACGAGGGTGCTCGAACTGCTGCACGTCAGCCACCCGGGCATAGTTCGTTCAAAGGCGCTGGCCCGGAGTTACTTCTGGTGGCCGCAGCTGGACACGGATATTGAGCACATGGTTGGCACTTGCGAGGCTTGCCAGGGGTCCCGCCCTGAGGCGGCCCGTCTTCCACATAGGGAATGGGACACAGCACGGGGACCATGGTCCAGGGTGCACGTAGATTTCGCTGGCCCATTCCGAGGAACCATGTTTCTCCTAGTCGTGGATGCGTTCTCCAAGTGGCTGGAGGTTATCCCGGTAAAAAGCACGTCCTCCGCCACGACAATTAGCCGGCTACGGAGAGTCTTTTCCACGTTCGGTTTACCCGACACTTTAGTCAGCGATAACGCTAGTTGTTTCACCTCCGCTGAGTTCGGGGCATTCATGGAGACAAACGCCATTCGGCATATCACGTCCGCACCGTTTCACCCGGCCACGAATGGCCAAGTGGAACGGTTGGTGCGTACAACGAAGGAGGCGCTGCGGCGCATGGGCCCGGGGGACCTGAATCACCAAGTGTGCCAATTCCTCTTAGCGTATAGGGTGACCCCTTTGGCGTCCGGCTACTCGCCGGCAGAGCTCTTGATGCGGCGAAAACTGACCACGCTCCTGTCCAGGCTAGACCCAACGAGAGTCGAGGATAAAGGGAAAAACGTGGGGTTGGCAGTCTCGAAAGGTTTCGCTGCCGGTGACCCTGTTCACTGCAGGAACTATTCCAGCGCAGGGCCAGCCTGGGTACCAGGGACGGTTGTAGAACAGACGGGACCAGTGTCGTACCGGGTCGAGACGAACACCGGCCTCCTCTGGAGGAGGCACGCAGATCAACTGAGGCACCGAGTGATTGGGCCAGTCAGTGGAGCTCAGCAACAGGATTCAGCGTTAGGGTTCTCCCCCACCCGCTTAACCCAAGGGGGAGACAGCAGTGGACAACAGTCCCAAGCATGGGGGGAAGGAAGCAGAAGCAGCGGCCCCGACTCATATCCTTTTGATACGCCAGCTCTAGCAGGGGCCGGGGAAGGGGGAGAGGAGTTCGCGACCGCTGCCCCCGATAGTGATTTTGATTTTGATTTAGCGAGCCGGGGGGGTTTTCAGGAGTGTTCCCCCACCCATCCAAGCGAGAAGAGGGGTTTTTCGTTAGCCCCCAGTGCCCCCGGTTCCTCTCTAAGAAAGAGCACACCTCCCAACAGCGCCGCGGAGCCGCGGAAAGTCACTAACGAGTCTCCCTCTCATATTGCAGGACAGGAGACCAGGGGACAAAGAGAAGGTAGCAAACCCGGGGAGAGGCAGCCCGCACCGAGACCCCAGCGTGTTCGAAATAAGCCATCTTGGCTGAGAGACTTTGTCTCCTAAGGGGGGGGGAGTGTGTTAAGGTGGGCTCGAGACTTTGTCTCGTCCTAGGGGGGAGGGATGTTGTGTTCTGATGGTTTTACTGTACACATGGATTGCAATGTATCTGAGTCAATGTAACCTTGCCTATAGCAACAATGTAACCTTCAGCTGTATCATATAAGCCCTGTAATAGGACGCGAGCTAATGACCACCAGCTGGCAGCAGCGAGCGTCCAAGCTCTCTTGGTCCGAACTCATCAAAGGCAACAGCGCGGGAAGTTTTCCCGCCACTACCTACACCTGGACAAGAAGGGCGTGACCTGCAATGACGTCACGCAGACAGTAGCCAATGGGCTACCATGGCACCACGTTCAAATGTATTACTGCTGTATATAAAGAGCTATTGATCCGCCATTACCTCATGTTCCCTCTGTCCACGATGCAATAAACCTGAGTTAACCCAGCCCGAGGCTGTGTCCCGTGTCTTGGTTTGCATACACCAAAGAAAGGGAGGCTCAAGAAAGACCTCAAGAAAGAGGGAGCTTAGTCTCCCTCCCAAAGTTCACTCATGAATTTCTGGTCTTCACTGCAAAGGATTTGGTCTTCAGAGGGATTAGAGGAATTTATGGAGTCAGCAACTGGCAGCCTTGGATCACAGGCACGATGACAGAGATCATAATAGTTATTACAGCACTGAAGTGGATTGCACCATTACTTTCCAAGACTAGACAAGGAGACAGATGAAGTGTCTATCAATACAGCTAAAGCTTCACTCTCCAGAAGAGGGGGAAGGATAAAAGGAGGAAAGTCATGACATTTCAAGAGCATCCCAAGTACATTTTACCTTGCCAACTCATAAAATGCCATAGATTAGATCTCCAAAGAGGCCTCTTTTCTGTCTCATACATGCAAAGGTCAAATAATAAACATGTAAATGGATAGTCACATTAAAGTTATGGCACTATTCTTTGCTCACAAGCAAACAACTGTGAATCTCACTGTTTAGGGCAGGGATTCTCAACCTCTGACCTGTGGGCCGAATGTGGCCCAGGGCATCATTTCATGTGTCCCCCCCCCACTGCCTCCACCACACCAGGAAGTGCCATGTGGTGGAGGAAGGGCAAAATAGCCATCCAGCCCCCAAAGCTGTCTAAGGGAGCATGACCTGGGCCCAGGCTTTAAAAGGTTGAGAACTCCCGGTTTAGGGATTTTGGAGAATTCATCATTTCCAACTGAAAATGCCACAGATTTGTGTCCAGTTGAGTACATATTTTTGTTTTTGATGTATTTACTATTTCTACTGTAATTGCACTAAAAAGCTGCAATCTGGGATCAGGACCAGTATTATTTAGAACATTTTTTTAAAAAAGGAAAATGCACTTGTTACTTATTCTCAAGTTGACTCATATTTTCTTCTCTGCAGATATTATCATAGATCACAATTCAGTTTGAACTTTCATTTATCCATTTAAGATCTATACAGAGTATAAGTACTAAATAGGTATTGATGGACAGATTAGGCCTCTGAGTCTCCTAATTTAAGCCTGATTGAAATAAACAAGGGTCTGCACAATGTCTAAGGCAATTTCCACAATAATGGTCCTGAGATCACAGTCCATCACTATCTCCCAGCTGTGCTCTCAAGCAAGTATGAACAGGAAGCCTCACATGTTGGCAAAGTTACCTATGTAAAAACACACCACACATTTTGTTTCATCTCAGCAACTATGATTGTATGAATTAGTCTAAATAGATACTGAGCTCCACATGTGTCAAAGCACAGAGGCTCATGCACACTACTATGTATAAGTTGTGTGTATTGAGAGGACCTACTTTTTATATACTCAGCAGTAGTCTTATTAGAATGCAAATGGCTTAGTGGTTAAGACACAGAGATTGACTGGTCAGCTGTTCAAGACTCGAGTGCTGTGAGATGGAGTGAGCTCCTGTCATTTGCCCAAGCTCCTATCATCCTAGCAGTTCGAAAGCAAGAAATTGCAAGTGGATAAATAGGTACTGCTTCGCCATGAAAGTTAACAGCATTCTGTACACTCCGGAGTTTAGTCATGCCTGCCACATGTCCACAGAGATGTCTGCATACACAGACAAGCAGGCTCTTTGGCTAAAAACAGAGGTGAGCACTGCCCCCTAGAGTTGGACATGACTGGCTTTTGAGCGTGAGAGACCTTTACCTTTACTATATTATTGATCAAAATATAAGACCAGAATGCTCAAGTGGGGGCTGCTGGTGGACAAAAACATGCAGAATGAATGTGGAGAGATTCAGAATCCAGCTCTTCTACTGGTCTCCAGATTATTGCCAGAAACATGCACCATTGAGGATTTAAGTTTAGCCAATGGCAAAGCCAAGAAAGTGGCTTCATTTTGGCAGTCCAGGGTTTGATCTGGACACAAAAGAAGAAGAATATTATTGAGGGACTAAACATTATAGTAAACATACAATTAGATGTATATTATACTCTGGGAAGCTTGGAATTCTCTTGAAATAAACCAGGCTGGCTCATAATATTTTACTAAGGTCAGGAAGATGTTGTCACCTTCTCCTTCAAACTGTACATGCCAATGGGACTGGCAGCTGAAATCTCATTTCCTTTTTTTTTTTATTTTTTTTTATTTTTTTTATATATATATTTTTATTGATTTTTTAAAGCATAAGACATGAAACAAACATTTTATACATGACAGAAAAAAATAACAAAAAATTAATAAAAATAAAATCATAATATAAAAGATAAGACAGACTGTATATTACATACACTTACAGACTTCATCACCCTAGTGCTATATACATTGTCCTAGGAGGTTGTGGGATCTCCCATTCATTTCTATTGTTCCCAAAATTTCGTTTGGTCTGGTGTCAATTTTTTTATTTCATCTCTTGTCATTGAGTATTCCACAAATTTTCGCCATATTTTCCAAAATCTACTTTCTTTTATTATACCTTTCTTAAGATTTAATTCCCATGTTAGTTTTTCATTCAATGCGAGATCCCACATCTGCCCGTACCAATCCTGCACTTTTAACATTATATCACTTTTCCAATTTTTTGCAATACACATTCTTGCCATTACTAACATCATAGACAACAACTCTTTCTTATCATTATCTATTTTAATATTCTCAACATCTGTCAGTAAGATGGTATCTGGCCCCAATCTGAGACGTACTCCCATAATTTTCCCTATCTCGATCTCTATTTTTGTCCAAAAGTTTTCTACCTCTTTACATTCATACCACATATGAACATATGTGCCCAAACTGTTTTTACATCTCCAACACATTTTATTGTTCTTCTTATCCATCTGGTGCAGTCTCACGGGTGTCAGATACCACCTCCATAACATTTTAAAATTGTGTTCCTTTATTCTGACCGATAGGGATCTCATAATTCTTTTTTTCCATTTATTTTGCCATTCCTTTTCCGTTATTTTCAAGTTCAAGTCCTGTTCCCATGTATTTCTTAATGTTTCTTGTGGGTTACCTTCTGTGTTTATTATTTTATAAATTTTACTAACCAGCCCTTTAATACCAATTTCCTCCCTCCTAATTTTCCAAACTAATTCCTCAAATTCCGTCCTGTCTCTTTCTAGGCTTCGTTCTCTCCAGTATTTATTATTCCACTTATTCACCATAATTATCTGAAACCAATTCAGCTTCATCTGGGTATATAGCTCTCTTTTCCTCGCATCATCTTTGCAGACTCGTATCCAATCTTTCAATAGGAGAACCCTATTTGTCGACAAAATTTCCTTAATCTCGTTATCCAATCTTATTGGGAAGTTATTCAAATCTTCTATTTCAATTATCGGTGAGATATTCGGGGCCAATTTCATTTTAACTTTCTTCCATACTCCCAACATAGATCTCATCATTCTGTTTTTAATCGATATTTTTCCTATTTCCTTGTCTAAAAAAAAACTCTTACCAACTTCCTTTACTTCGTTCATCTCGATTCCCTCCCAGATAACCGATTCCTTCATCAGTATCTTAACTACATTCTTTATCTGGAAGGCTTTATAATAACTCTTTAAATTAGGCATTCCTAAACCGCCTTCTTTTTGAGGTAAATACCACATTTTCTTTAAAATTCTAGGTCTGCGTCCCCCATTACAATAACTATCAAATAGTTTTTGAAATTCCTCAATATCCTTATCTATCAGCTGAATTGGTAAGGCATCAAATAAAAAATTTAGTTTTGGTAGTAACATCATTTTAGTCAGTGCTATTCTGCCGAACCAAGACAGCTTCAGTTTTTGATATTGTGAAATTTTAATCTTAAGTTCCTTCTTTTGTTTATCATAATTTAGTCTTTTCAGGTCCTCTAAATTATTGGATATATTTATCCCCAGGTATTTCAAGCTCCCTTTAATCTGTAATTTAAATTCATCCCTGATTTTCCTTTGCTCTTCTTTTTCAATATTATTTAAAATTAATTCTGATTTTTCCCAGTTTACCTTTAAACCTGTAATTTGTTCAAAATCCTTTAAATGCTTTTGAATCCTTTCCATGGTTCTTCTGGGGTGTTTCATAATTAACAAAGTATCGTCTGCATATAAACTAATTTTATTTTCCAGTATTCCTTCTATATTTTTGTCTTCTCTTATTATATTAGCTAGTATTTCCATCGCCATAATAAATAGAATTGGAGATAGGGGACATCCTTGCCTTGTTCCTGCCTCTAATCTTAATTCTTCTGTTAAACCGTCGTTAACCCTGATTTTAGCGTATCCTTGTTGGTACAGTTGTTCTATTGTCTTTATAAACCTGTTACCGAATCCATAACTCTTAATTATCTCGATAATTGTTACCCATTGTACAGAATCAAATGCTTTAAAAATATCTAATGATAATATACCTACTTTCTCTTTATTTTGTCTTGCCACGTCTATTAAATTTAGAACTCGCCTTACTAAATCTGTCATATATCTCCCTTTCACAAAGCCGGCCTGGTCTTTATTTATATATTTATCCATAAAACTATTCAGTCTGTTTGCCAGTATAGCTGTAAAAATCTTAGCATCTTGATTAATCAGGGATATAGGTCTGTATGATTCTACTTTTTCTAAATCTTTTCCCGGTTTTGGTAATAGGACAATTATTGTTCTATACCACGATGCAGGTACCTGTTCCCCTTTAAGAATACCATTATAAAGTTTTAACAATTTCGGGATTACTATCTCCTTAAATTCTTTATAAAACTCAGCAGGTAATCCATCCTCACCAGGTGCTTTATCTACTTTCAGTTTGTTTATTACTCTTTTTATCTCTTTTTCAGTTATTAATTCTTCCATTCTTTGTTTATGCTCTTGGCTTATTTTATTTTTAATTTGCATTTCCAATCTATCTTTTAATTTATCTAGGTTTATTCTCTTTTTAGAGTATAGGGATTGGTAAAATTCTCTGACCACCTTGCATTTATCTTTAATCTTATTATGCCTTATACCCTCCTTGTCCACTAATATCCCTATTTCTCTTCTGCCTCTCTTTTCTTTAGCCGCTCTTGCCAACATTTTTGAATTTTTATTACTGTATTCAAAATATTCTCTTTTTAAATATGTTAGGTCTCTTTTCACCTTTTCTATGTCATTTCCAATTAATTCCTTCCTTAGTCCCTGCATCTTTTCATATACTTTTCTATCCTTGGTTATTGCATGTATCTCCTGTAACCTTTTAATCTCTTTTTCTGTTTCTTCTTGCTTACTTTTTAACTGTTTATTTCTAATACTTGCCAACCTAATACTTTCACCCCTAAATATTGCTTTCATAGTATCCCATACGGTACCAATTCGTACTTCCCCTGTATCATTCCACTTCCAATTTTCTTCCCATTTTTCTACCATTTGATCTTTACTTTTTTTATCTCTAAACAATCTGGCGTTATATCTCCAATTTTTCGGGCTCTTTATAGCATCTATTTTCAATTCCACCAATACTTTTGCATGATCCGATTCTTTGAATATTCCAATTTCTATACCATCTAAATTACTTATCAAATTATCCGTAACAAATATGTAGTCTATTCTGGAATATGTATTGTACACTTGTGAAAAATACGTATAGGCCCTTTCCTGTCCTTTAAGTACTCTCCATGTATCTTTCAACCCCAAGGATTTCAACCAGTTATTTAACACAAACGTCTTATTTCCACCTACACTTCTCTTCATATTCGTGCTATCTATATTTGATCCTACTAGATTAAAATCTCCCCCTACAATCATTTTTGTTGTTTTTTCTTTCTCTAGTATTCGATATATCTTATTTAAAAACCTGTTTTGATGTTCATTTGGCACATACAAATTCACCAACGTTATTTCCTCTTCTTCTATCTTCCCCTTTATTATCAAGTATCTACCTTCTGGGTCTGATATACTTTTTATTATCTCGAATCCCGCTCTATTTGATATCAAAGTTGCGACCCCCCTAGCCTTTGAGGAGCCATACGATTTTTCGTAAACTTGGGTCCATCCTAAGAATAATTTATTGGTTTTTTCCGAATTCTGATGGGTCTCCTGAAGAAAAATTATATCCGGTCTATCTTTTCTAAGTGCCGCTTCCAACCTCCTTCTCTTCACTTGACAACCAGTACCTTTCACGTTCCATGTTAATACTTTTATATCCTTCATCTATTATGTATCTCCCTCCCTTTTTTTGCAGTTCCCACTTCCTCCTACGGACATGTGATCAACATATAACATTTCCTTCACCTTATACAAAAAAGTAATAATAATAATAAAAGAGGAAAAAACATCTAAAAGAAAAAATACACTAAACAATCTACTACTCTCCCTCCCCATTTCTTTTTTACAAATGGCCTCCAAAATTCAGAGGGGGGAGGGGAGGGTGCAGTCATACATAGGAGTCTGGATTGGGCCTGAACCTACTCCCCGTCCGGAGCTATTCCTCCTTCTGCCCCTTTTGGCATATTCTCGTTTCCATTGCTATCCCTTCTTCTATAACCACCAGATATAATCAATTCTTCCTTCAGATCAAACCACTCTTTAGTTCCTGCTTCCAATAATTTGGCATCTATCATTACGTCCAAGACATTAATATCTTCATTGATTAAATATCTTCTTCCCAGATAAAAAAAACTTAATTGTCTTGGGAATTTCCAATTGTATCTTATTCCCCTTTCCTGGAATCTTTTTGTGATTGGCTTCATCGACTGTCTCCAGAAACGATCCTCCATTGGAATGTCGTTGTACACTTCAATGTCATGGCCTTCTACTTTTAAAACCTCTGGTCCTTTTTCACGTATAAGCGCCATTAACCTCAGTTTATCTGATACATTAGCAAATTTTAACATGACATTCCTTGACCCAGTTTTGCCCCTTCTTGAACCAAGCCTAAATACATTTACCACTTCATGCGGCGTGAAGCCATCTTCCATAATTTCGTCAAGCCATTTCACTATTCTTTCTTTTAATTTGTCTGGTGAATTCTCTGGGAATTTTCGAATTATAACATTTGCTTTTCTTAATTGTTCTTCTACATTTTCCAATCTCTTTTCATGGTCCCCAACTTTATTTTCTCTTTCCTTTTCTTTCTTTTTTAAGTCCATGACCTCTACTTTTATCATTGCTTGATCTTTTTTTATCTCTTCTTGCTCTTTTTTAATGGTCTTTGTTTCCTCTTTCATGTCTTCAATTCCCTTCATAATGTTTACTAATACATCTTGCAAATCCTTCTTCCATTCTGTTCTAGATTGAGCAAACATATTTCCAATATTATTCCCCAGGGTATCAAATCTCTCGTTAAGAATTTCAAATTCAGATTTAGTTCCTTCTCCTCCCCCTGTCGCCGATGTCGTTGGTGTTGTGGCCGTGGACGTGGTTACGATCGTTGTTGGTGTTGTTCCTGCTATCGCCGCTGTCGTTGACACTGTTGACATAGCTGTTGTTGTCGTTGTTACTTTTGCTGTTGTTATCACGATTGATTTTACCACAGATGGAGTAGGCGCCGTTGGTGATATTATTGTCTTCTGTTGCTGCTGCTGCTGTAGTTGTTGTGCCATCTTTTTCACTGTCTCTTGTTCCTCCAAATCCTTTATCTCTTGTTGCATTGCTTTTTTCATTTCTTCTTTCTCCTCATCCAATCTTGTAAGCCTCCTGAAACTTCTATCGGAGGACGTTGGTCTTTGCTCTCTTGTCCAAGCCAATTTCTTCTCTTTCTCTTTCCCTCTCCCCTGCCGTTTCATTCAAATATATTTCTAACTGCTTATTATCAATTTACATATAAAGTTTAATCATTCAAAATTCACCATATATTTTATCTCTAACCAATTTTATTAAACTTTCCAAATACAGTACTTAACCCTTATCACCTCCCCCCTCCCTCTCTCTGTCCTATATATGCGCGTGTATTTACAGACACATATACACACACATGTATACCCAGAGAGTCGTTCAAACTTCCGTTGTCCCAATTTAAATTTAATTAATTTCCCTCTTATATTTTTATCTACTTTAATATTTCCCCTCCCCACAAAATTCAAAATAAAATAAAAATAAAAACAAAAAAAAACAAGAAAAAAAAAGGGGAAGAAAAAAAATTTTTTTTAAAAAAAGAAACAATTAGAAAAATCTTATTTGAAAAGATATTTAAAAATTAAAAAGCTTCAAACCAGCCAAGAAAAGAAAAAAAAAACCAAACAAGAATAACAGCAATTAAAAAAAATTTTTTTTTTATCTCCAAAATTTAACTGTAGGGGGAGCCAACTCTCTATTGTAAATTGCAAACGATTTCCAAATCTCTTTTAAGGAGGGAAAAAGGGAGAGTCAGCAGAAACAAAGATAACACTGATGAGTTCACTTTCCTGTTCTCCAAAGTTCCGATCTACAAGCAATTTATTTCTCAGAGAACTACGCCACAACAGCTTCTTGCTTCTCTTTGTATCTCCAAAAAAATGTATGCAGGGACAGGCTTATCGTCTCTCTTCTTCTTTAAAAACCAGTTCTCTTAGACCACAGCACAATAGCGGGAGGGGGAGGCAAGGAAAGGGGAAGAAAAAAAATTAACAAAAGAAGGAAAGCAGGGAATACTATCTTGCCCCTTTTACTTAGCCGTTAATTTATCCACTCCCACCGGCATAAAACATTTCAAAAGGGAAGAAAAAAAAAATAAGAAAAAATCAGTCTCTTTACTTCTGCTTTCTATTTCCCCCTTTCTCTTTATAAGTCTTTACAACTTTGCTCACCGTCAAACTTCTTCGCTTTCCCCTTTGCTCCTTTCCAGCGCCTCGAAACTCCGTACGTCTCCGATCGGGGGGGGGGGGCGACGAGACCAAGCGAGCCCGCTACAAAATCTCTTTCGGCCCCCCAACAGATTTACTTTTAATTCCGACGTCCACTTATGCTTTGCCCATACTTTTAAGCTCTTTTACTAGAACGCCGCTTTCCTCCCGTTTCCAGAATTTCCGTTCTTCGATCCAGAGCTCTGGGGACTCGTCGCCATTACAGGTCGCCCATCCCCCCGCTCTCAAGATCGAAACTCTGTCCTACCTCTTTTTCTCGGCGCTGCTTTGGAGCATTCAATATATTTTCCACTACTAATTTTCCTTCTCTTTTTCCTAGTCCATTTTTCAGCCGGTTTCAGGGTCTATTTTCACTTTAAAAAAGTCACTTTCTTTTCTCTCCTTTCCGAGCGGAGAAAAGCTCGTCCCTCTCAGCCCTCCATCATGACACGCCCCCTGAAATCTCATTTCCAAAATAATGATGTGACCGCACTTGACACAGGAGCCTAGCATTTTAGGGGGTGCAGCCTAGGGACCATCACTATTGCCACCTCTATACTCTCAATCGCCCATGAGAGCCAGCTGCCCTAGGGTGCAACTACACAGTGGAGAAAATATGGTTTGATCAGTGATGCACTGCAGCAGGTTCTGTCAGGTTCTGCAGAACCAGTAGCGGAAATTCCCCCAGGCCACGCCCAGGCCACTTGGTTGGCCAAGCCCACCTCTTTAGCCCATAATGCAGGATGCTTGGTCACGCCCATAAATTTGGCCCCACCCACAGATTTGGATAGCCCACAGAGTAGGTAGTAAAAAAAATTGCAGTGCATCACTGGGTTTGATCCACTGTGATTCACAGTGTATTGAATTAGGATTTTCTGGGTGAAATTGCTGTAGCTGCCAGATGACAATTTGCAGAAATCAGCAAGGGCAGCAGCAGAAAGCTCAGTTTGCACAGAGCTCCAATAGGAAAAGCTGCCTGAAAATGCTGAGAAGGTGCTAATTGGCAATTTTCACCCCTCTCTTTCTCCAATTTTTAAATTCAGATCTCCTTAGTTCCTTTGCAAGAATGTGTTTATGCACTGAGTTGAAACCTAGATGTCTAATAGCAAAGCAGTCACACTTATATACCACCCCATAGTGCTTAGTGCATTCTCTGGATGGTTCACAAGTTAATTAGCATTTTGCCCCCAAAATGCTGGGTCCTCATTTTACCGACCTTGGAAGGATGGAAAGCTGAGTCAACCTTGATTCCTAGTCAGAATTGAACTCACTACGTTTTGGTTGCATGACAGCAGTTTAACCAATGCGTCACCAGGGCTCCTAAAGAAACTGTTGAGAGACAAGGGACATTTGGTTGAAGGACTTGACAATACTGTACTATGGGCACCCCTGTGCATTGGATGAGGCAATCACACTGGGCAAAAAGTGGACAAAAGCAATGTCCAGCTGATAGGAACAAATTTAAACAACATGCAGTATGCCTGCTAAGCAAAGAAAAAGAAAAAGATTTGTTACTCAAAAGAGATGATTCCACAACATTTTGTTTATGATCTGTTATCACTAGGTTTTAATTTAATACTATAATTCATCTGTGCCCAATCTGATGCAAATTGCAAGGTAAATGGCCAATGTAGTCATCCTTTCATTTTGCCTAATAGTTAAGACTGTTCCCGGTGATGAAAGGAGCAACTGAAAAAGTATGTGTAAGCAAGCAAGCAAATAAGCAAACAAGTAAACAAACTACATTTCATTTGGTATTAAGAGAAGTTTGACTAATCTAGAGGTTTCACAGTTCATTTTGCTGGCCAGTTATTGAGACTGATGTTAATTGTTCCTGTTCCCTGACAATGCTAAAGAAAGTTCTGAGAGCTATAGGTGCCTATAATCCACAATAGTTCATGAGGCTACAACTCTGCCACGTACCCTGTAATAGTAAACATTCAAAGCACTAATCAATAGAGTAGACCCTACTGCCAGCAACTCAATGCTGGTCATCAGGTTGCAGTTAACTAACCTGACAACCCTGAGGACTAACAGCCTTGGGTGGTGAAGTCCACAGGGAAGGATGATGGTCCCCAAGTGGATTAAACCCCACTTGAATCTCTCTTGATGGAGGGCAGCAGCTTCATCAATACTGGCCTGGGGATGATGAGGAATTTTTTGTGTCAAAATGGCTCAGGACCAAAAAGTGACTCACAGAACTGGGACAATGGTATGAGTGTCACACTGCAATGCAGAAGACAAATGGAAGGCCACTGCATTATATTCCCAGGATAATCTTCATGGCTAATAGCCATAATGATCGCCAATATTCAGAACTAGATATGGCACAAGAAGAAGAAAACTTAAAAATTTAATTCTTAAGAGGAATTGTGATCATTTTCACAAATAAAAAGGCAGTTCATTGTTACATGCTACTCTGGTGTTACTCACTGCTTGTGTGCTACTTTTTGGGTTCTGTACAAAAAAGTGAGGAAATGACCTAAAATCAGAGGAAATCCACTGAAAATGCTACTCAAATACTTTACCATTATGTGCCATCAAGTCACCTCTGATTTATATGGGTTGAAATCCTGTTGCACTAAAGTAGGCCCACTGAATCAGAAAATTTTTGGTGAGTCACTTCATCCACAAGTTCCTCTGATTGTCATTCACTAGACTAAAGTACCCTTCATAGTTGAAATTTTTGAAATGGTAATTGTTTTAGTCTGTGTTTCAAGCAAATCAGAGAGTAAACAAAACAAGACAAAAATATGTTGTGGCACTTTAAAGACTAACTACTGTATTTTAATGTTAGCTTTTGTGAATCAAGTCCACTTTGTCAAGACATAAAAGTAGGATTCCTTGACATCAATTTATACACATCATATACAGAGGTACACAATGGTTAGCATAACAGATAGATATACTGTGGGTTGCCTGTTCATAATTGGCCAAAACCTTTCCCAATGGGTTCGCTCACCAGCACATGGCTTGAGTACCAACCGGGCTTTGATGGAAAGGCAATTGGGGTACAGGCTATATTGATAGTTATTGGGTGATTCATATTGCCTTGGCTGGAGGCTCTGAGAGAAGTAGGGCAAATGTCATAAGGTGATGAACCCAAGTTAATGCACAGATACCTAACCCAGGTGAAGCACAATATCTAACTCACGTCCACAGACTTAGCTGAGCAAATAAGCCGAAACCAGTTGATCAAGTTAGCTACCCAGAGTCAATATAGCCAAGACTCCGAGATTAAGGTGAGAACAATGGGTTTCATCAACCCGGTTAATTAGTTCCTCAGCGGAGGTCCAGGGTACTCAGTAACTCCCGAGTAACTTCCAAGAGCTGACGAATGTAACTTCGTCAGCGAAATGCCACGTATGCAAGCCTTATGTGCCACTCAGGCACATAACACCCTGAGGCAGGGTAATAAATACAGACCACCCGAACCAATCGGGACTGGACTTTCACTGCACATTTGTCTCACGTGCCTTCCCTTGTGGCCAGTCACTCCGACCTCCGTGGGCCATTGCAATATATGGTGACCCCAACGTGATTCTCCTTGAGAGTCACAGCGTGATTCTTCTCTGAGGCAACAGAAAAGTTCTTATCGGAATGCTACCCCGATCGGAACTCAGCACGATCTCAAGACTAGGCCAACGCAGTCCCCAGCAGAGACCGCGACCATCCATCAAGGACGGCAATGTAACTGCAAGCCCGGCCTATCCCACGTTCTCGGAACAGAAGCATTCCAAACACCGGGGAAAGCCGTGAATCTCGACAACAGAGGCAGCGAAAGCCCACGGCAACCAAGGCCGCGGTCCTGACCCAGACCCAGAAATACATCGTCCTGTGCATCATACATCCCACTGTACTACCTCCAAAAAAGTGCGCCGACATCTCCTGCAGAGGCAACTCCAGAGATTTCCTGCAGGTAGTAATGGGTACTTGCGGGGGGGGGGGGGAGATTTTTCCATCAGACAAAGAGCTCAGGTGGAGGAGCTCAAGAGCCTGGCCAGGCTACACCACATACACATTTGTCGCATAAATCTGACGGATCAGGTGATGTATCTGAGGGAACACTGTCTGTTCTACCCAGAAACAGGCACAATAGACCTAGCGGTTTGGGATAAAGTAGGGGACTGCCTTAAGAAGGAGCCCAAAGCACTCGCCAACATCATAGGGACATGGAGCAAGTGTAGACAGATCATTGCAACAGTTAGTCCAGTCCGGGTAGAGACCAAAAATCCACCAGTTAATGCCCCAGCATGTCTCTACCCGGTCATCAAATACCAGCATGGGGGCTGGGAGGACCTAGGAAGCCCAGGCACTTCAAGGGCAGCCAAAAGTACTTCCCAATAGAGGAGTGAGGCAGATTTATGCAAGGGCAAATTGCCAGCAGCAGAATTAGAGGAAATCCAGTTACTGTGTCCAGCCTGCCTAGAGGCAGACGCAATTTTGGGCAAACAGACAATTGTCCACATGCCCACCCTGCACAAGCTGCTCGCAGAGAATCGCAAAACCACAGGGTTCCAGAGCAGATCCATTACGGAATGCAGGGACAGAACAGCGCAAAAACCCAAAGGTGCTTGCTATCAGTGTAGGAAGATGGGACACCTTAAAAGAGAGTGCCGATCAAAACCAGGCAGCAAAGGGGGAGGCGCCCCCCCGCGAGGGGGGGAAAAGCAGCTCTTCAAAGGGTCATCCGGACAAGCCTGCTACCAAATGACCATGATGCCATTATGGCTTTCATTGGGCCAGGCAATGTCCACCCCACTCTGGCAGCACCAGAAGAAACACCCTGGCAATAATTACCCCAAGCATTTCCAAGATGCAGCCAGGACTTTTCTTGCCTCGAACCAAGGACAGCATGGGACTAAACCTGGAATGCCAGGCAGACAGTACATGCGACCTGCCAGGCACAGCCCATCTAGTTAACTCCCAGCACAAGAACCGCTGCCAAAAAGCGCAGTGGGACTTGCCTTGCCTCGAAATAGGGCAGAAAAACTCACTCCTAAGCAGAGAAGCCCAGAGTGGCTGTAACCAGCCATCTGCAAACAGTAAAAAATCTGGCAGTGAGGAATCATCTCCTCATGAGTTAGAGCAAAACATTGCAAACCTGGGGAGGGGAACATCACCCAGGAAGGAATGAGATACAGCATCCAAAGGCTTGAATGTGAATGAATGAATGGTGCACCAAGTATGACTGAGAAATTGTTGAGCTGCTATGTGTTTGAATGGTTGTGTTATAATGTTGCATCATTAAATGTGAAATGCCAGGTATTGAGTTCTAAAAGTCATAAGGAAGGTGACAGTTAACTCTGTTCATGGATTGGATATATTGCTTTCAATAATTGGAAAAAAGTTGCCCCAGTCCTGATCCATTCCAGGAGCCGGATGGAGAGAAACTATGAGAAAGGGCGGTGGGCCAAAACTTCCCTGGTCCCTGGCTGCCTGCTTAGTGGCTTAAGCACCAGGGACGAGGGAGGAAAGAGGAGGGGGGAATCCTCACCCGAAAAAGGGGCAAAAGTGACCCCCCTCTTTCTCAGCCAAACCTGTTCTTAAATGTGCAAGGAAGACTTTTTCTTCTCCAAAGAATTAAGCTGTAACATCTGCATTTTCAAGCCTGTTTGGCAGGCAGGTAATTGGAGAGTGAAAAATGGGGAAAATTTGATTCATTGACATTTCAAGAGACTGTGCTGGAAGAAACAATTTTTAATGGCTTCACGACTCAGTAGAAATTGTTTCTGAAACTTTTTCACCCAGCAAGAGTGCTCCCAAAAGGAAAAGAGAAAATCTTGTTCACCCTCCTAAATCATCTTCTTCCCTATATCTTCAAATGACATGTCTCATTACTGGTTAAGTCTAGTATTGTCTAAATGTTTCCAGAGTGTAATAGTCTGATTTATTTCCACAGCGCTGCTATAACCATGATTAATCGCTTTAGATAACATAAATAATGCTTTTATTCTTGCAAACTTCTTTCCTAAGCACCACGTTTCAATGGCAATTTATTTTCTTGCAGTCATAAAATGCCTGGAACTAAGTTCCAACCTCTTTGTGAATGGTATAGTGTTCTTTCCACAGCCTCCTCAGTTAATTAACTCTTCATTGACTATCTCTTTCTACAGTGAAAGAAATTCAAAGAAGTGTTATATTCTCATTAACTGATAAGTTTATTCATCCTCTGACTCTATCCTTGTCATTAGGGTAACACTGTATGAAATTTTTAACATGTTTCTTCATTTTAATATCTTCAGCCAAGATTGTCTTTTTAGTTGTTTGACCATCTAGGTTTTAGTCTGTCATTTTATGGTTATTGATCGCAGTGCCCAAATTAGGCAGCGAGACATTTTTGCAACCTCCAGAGCAAAAGGGGGGAAAGGCTAGCTCCTGAGAAAGTGCAGAGAGCCAAACCCTATCTGAGACACATCGGCTGCCCCAATCTTTTGCAACACCAGTGTTGCCTAAGATCCATATTAAACACTCAGTCATGCTAGAGAACTCCAGCAAAATTTTTGGGAACATTAATTGGACAAAGCCATATTTTAGAATAGGCACAAATCTTTTAAGCCATTTCTTCTCACTGCTCACCCAAGGAAAGCAGTCAGCCAATCGGAAATACATTCTGCACAAGGCTAAGCAAATGCTCCAGGCAGCGAACCACATTCTCAGCCTTCAGTGGGTGAGCAGGGGTGGGGGGGCCACACGCCCCCATCCTAAACCTGTGCATTATTAGAACAGTGACCATGTTCACAGAAGCACTGGGCACAGACCCCAGCGGGGGGGGGGGAGCACAAAATCATTCCTCTGCAGGAGTTGGTAGCCACAGTCATTCATAACATTTCAACACATGATTTGGCCAAAATAGTCATGCCATTCAATAAGGGCATACGCAACAGCTAATGCAACTATGAAGTTCCATTTGCTGCACTGCAGAGAGGAGCTGTATGTAGCCCACATTAGGCAGAGGGCAACAGCAGGGCTGATACAGCTACTAAAAAAGAACACCAGAAATTAGTCTCGGGCATCTTCACGACCCCAATCCAAAGCCATGCGTTCTTTCACCAGAATGCCCAAGCATTAGCAATCATTAGCAAGACAGTTAGCCTGCCATTGTTACCAGCACAAGGAATCAGGTGTTCATGCCTGCCATGTGCAGGAAACCCAAGGGGAGCCTAGCATGCCATTTACCAAAGGACCCCAGACTGGTCTTGCTTCAGACTTAGTTCAATCAAATCGCAGAGAATGCTGTCCTTGATTCCACTCCAAGGAGCCAAGGCAGTATTCACTGATGGGAGACAAACGCACGGAGTTCTCACTTGACACAAAACCAGGCTTTGAAAACGTTTGCCCAGGAGCCACTGAATATAGTTACAGATAGTCAGTATGTTATTCTAATTACTGATTTTTTCAACACTCACAGCTTTCGAGACATCTAACATTCTTACCCTCTAGCAGGAGTCAGGAAGTTCTGCGTTTAAATGGCATTTTTAAAATGCCAGGTCAAGCAATTATGGAATGAGTTAACCTACACTGTCTTTTCTTTTAGTTAAAAAAGAAGGGGGGAAGCCGGATCCTCAGCTAAGACCTATAATCACAAAAACTAAACTAACTCTCTCAGACTTTTTATTTCCAAGGCTGCCCTCGCAGCCAGCCTTTCATTTCCTATGCAGGTCCACTTCTGGAGATGCCAGAACCAGGCTCCAACCCCAGGAGACCAGACTCTATGCCAGCAGCCAAACAAGCTAAATGTAGCAAGCGCAGACACCAGCCAAAGATGATGTCAGCCATTCATTTTTCCATTCCTAGATGATTTTGTCATGCTTTTACCCCAAAAGGGGGGGATTTGGGACACTGCACACACACACATACACACAAGCCACTCAATGACCAATTGGGACTTTAAAGGGCATCCTGCTCAGCTAAACAGACAACCTTTGTGCCAACTTGGACTGACGGACTCTTCAAGTTATCAATTGACATATTGAAAAATACAGTTGGGACTTTCATCAAGAGAAACAGCTGAATGTTTATGTTTCATTGCTATTGCTTATATTGTCTTTGCATATCTTTAAATTCTTTGCCTTTAACTCAAGGTGGGATTTTCAAAGGACATATGAACTAGATTGTGAATTTCTGCACACACCCTATTGCATATTGCCCCCAAATCTGCCATCTCAGTACCACACCTTGTTAGGAGAATATGTCTTTGCCATGGGTGGGGGAAGAAGCCAGAAAGGGCCACACCTGACCCAAATGCTGAACATCCTGCAGCCAAAAGAAATCCCTGCCTATTGTTTGCCTCTATCTGTGTCAATCACACCTCCTCTATATGTGAGAAAATGTTTTGCATAATTGCAAGAGAGACCACTCCACAGAGTGGCCTAGGATTACCTTAGAAAAACCATATCTGTCACTGGGGGAAAGAAGTTAACCCCCCCCCCTCGTGAAAGATCAATCACACGCTTCATCAGCCATTGCCATGCTAAAACCAAGAGCAGGCTGAACTTAGACACACAGTTTTGTACAACCGGGCAGCAATTGCCTATTTGCTGCTTGGACACCATTTGGGCTGAAAAGCTGTTCATGACATGTGTTGTCTCCACCTGATGGACCCCTCTCGCAAAAATCCAGGACCAGTTAACCAAACTTCACACCAAAGTCAAGAACCCACAACTGGCCTAGCATAGTCCTGGGTACCCTTGAGGTGGGTGCAGACTGAGCCCCATATCATAACCATCATCATAGCAGGGTAGATTATGCTTTGC
Organism: Bradypodion pumilum; assembly: GCA_035047305.1. Classification (NCBI taxonomy): domain Eukaryota; kingdom Metazoa; phylum Chordata; class Lepidosauria; order Squamata; family Chamaeleonidae; genus Bradypodion; species Bradypodion pumilum. The sequence continues at coordinate 36,326,064 of JAWDJD010000002.1, read as the reverse complement.
TACTTTGCACAACACATTCCTTCATTCTTGCAAAAGTGCACCTCATGTTGGGATCCAAGAGACAATTACGCCCAGACAACAGAGGCCTTACATCTACCGAGCTCTCAGCCAGGCTCATTTAAATAACTAAAAAGGAGGGAATGTGGGTTGCCCATTCATAATTGGCCAAAAACTTTCCCGATGGGTTCGCTCGCCAGCACACGGCTTGAGTACTACCGGGCTTTGATGGAGTACGGGCTATATTGATAGTTATTGGGTGATTCATATTGCCTTGGCTGGAGGCTCTGAGAGAAGTAGGGCAAATGTCATAAGGTGATGAACCCAAGTTAATGCACAGATACCTAACCCAGGTGAAGCACAATATCTAACCCACGTCCATAGACTTAGCTGAGCAAATAAGCCAAAACCAGTTGATCAAGTTAGCTACCCAGAGTCAATATAGCCAAGACTCCGAGATTAAGGTGAGAACAAGGTTGATAACCAATGGGATACAGTTATCCCAGGCTACAAACTGTACAGGAAGGATAGGAAGGGGCAAGTGGGAGGTGGTGTGGCCTTGTATGTCAAAGAAGTGATAAAATCGTATGAATTGGAATATCTAGGTGATTTGGAGTCACCATTAGAAGCTCTGTGGGTAAGAGTACCAGGCCACAAGGATGGTCTAACAGTAGGCATATACTATCGGCCTCCGACCCAAACTCTTGAGGGAGACTGGCAGTTGGAGAATGTTGTAAAGGAGGCATCCAAGAAGGGAAGCCTGGTTATAATGGGGGACTTCAATTACCCTCACATAGACTGGGTGAACTGTTGTTCAGCACATGATAAAGAGATAAAGTTCCTAGATATGCTAAATGATTGTTCCCTGGGACAGATGGTTGAAGACCCAACTAGAGGTACAAGAATCCTTGACTTGATCCTGAGTAATACTCAGGATCTGGTGCAAGATGTTAACGTGACTGATCCAATAGGGAACAGTGACCACAACTCAATTATGTTTAACTTGAACATAGACCGCAAGTCACTGATAAAATCTAACACAGAGACCTTAAATTTTCAAAAAGGAAATTTCATAAAGTTGAGGAAACTAGTAAAAAAGAAGCTGAAAGAGAAAATTGAGAGAGTCCAAACACTCCAAGAGGCATGGAGGCTGTTTACAAAAACAATAACAGAGGCTCAATTGGAATGCATACCCAAAAGGAAAAAGGCCACTGCCAGGTCCAAGAGGACTCCAATATGGCTTACAGGAGCTGTTCGGGAAGTGATCAAGAGCAAGAAAAGCTCATTTAGAAGATGGAAGGCTTGTCCGAATGAGGACAGCAGGCAGAAACATAAATTCTGGCAGAACAAATGCAAGGCAACAATCAGGAAAGCAAAGCAAGACTTTGAGGAGCGTATAGCTAAAAATACTCAGAGAAATAACAAAGACTTCTTTAAGTTCATTAGAAGTAAGAACCCAACTAGGAAGGCCATTGGACCATTAGATGACAATGGAAGGAAAGGGGTTATTAAAGAGGAAACAGAGATTGCAGAGAGACTCAATGAATTCTTTGCTTCAGTATTCACTGAAGAAGACAGAGGCCACATGCCCAAAACAGAGCCTATCTTCGTAGGGAGGGAAACCGAAGAATTAAGCCAGATAGAAATAACCAGGGAGGAGGTCCTTGCATGTCTTGTTAAGCTAAACACTAACAAATCACCAGGACCAGATGGCATCCATCCACGAGTTCTCAGGGAACTTAAAGATGAAATTGCTGATCTCCTAGCCAAAATATATAATATTTCCCTCAAATCAGGCTTTGTGCCTGATGACTGGAAGGTAGCGAATGTAACACCAATTTTCAAAAAAGGATCCAGGGGTGATCCAGGAAATTACCGACCTGTCAGTTTGACATGTGTCCCAGGTAAAGTGATGGAAACCATCCTAAAAGATAGAATTAATAGGCACATAGAAGAGAAGACGCTGCTAAAGGAGAGCCAACATGGTTTTTGCAAGGGCAAATCATGCCTCACTAATCTGTTGGAATTTTTTGAGAGAGTCAACAAGCATGTGGATAAGGGGGATCCAGTTGACATTGTTTATCTGGACTTTCAGAAGGCTTTTGACAAGGTCTCACACCAAAGGCTCTTGAATAAACTTACCAGTCATGGAATAAAGGGACAGGTCTTGTCCTGGATCAGCAACTGGCTAAGGGACAGGAAACAGAGGGTAGCACTAAATGGACACTTCTCCAAGTGGAGGGAAGTAAAGAGTGGGGTCCCCCAAGGTTCAGTACTGGGACCCCTGCTTTTCAACCTCTTCATAAATGATCTAGAGGTAGGAGTAAAAAGCAAGGTAGCCAAATTTGCTGACGACACTAAATTATACAGGGTAGTGAAAACTGTGAGAGATTGTGAGGAGCTTCAGAGGGATCTCTCGACACTGGGGGAGTGGGCAAAACAGTGGCAAATGAGTTTCAACATTAGTAAGTGCAGAGTGATGCATGTTGGGGCAAAGAACCCCAATTCCATTTATAAACTGATGGGGTCTGAACTCTCTGCGACAAACCAGGAAAGGGACCTTGGTGTCCTGGTGGACAACTCAATGAAGGTGTCAACCCAGTGTGCCTCAGCAGTGAAAAAAGCAAACTCAATGCTAGGGATCATTAGGAAGGGTATAGAAAATAAGTCAGCAAGTGTCATTTTGCCTCTTTATAAATCTATGGTGAGGCCCCATCTGGAATACTGTGTACAGTTCTGGTCGCCATACCTCCAGAAGGATATTATGGAGCTGGAAAAAGTGCAGAGGAGGGCAACCAGAATGATTAGGGGACTGGAACACCTTCCTTACCATCTGAGGCTGCAACGGTTGGGCCTCTTCACTCTTGAACGACGACGTCTAAGAGGTGACCTGATTGAAGTTTATAAAATCATGCACGGTGTGGACAAAGTAGATAAGGAAAAACTGTTTTCCCTATCGCATAACACTAGAACTAGGGGACACTCGATGAAACTTTTGGGTACTAGTTCTCAAACAAATAAGAGAAAGTATTTTTTCACCCAGAGGATTACTGGTCTATGGAACTCCCTGCCAGAAGAAGTGGTGACAGCTGTCAGTCTTGACAGCTTTAAGAAAGGATTAGACAAGTTCATGGAGGACAAAGTATCAATGGCTATAATTATGGATACTTAAGGACAACCTCCGGGTTGGAGAGATAGGCAGGATATCTCTCAATATCATTTCCAGGGAATCCTAAGCAGGTGAAGGCATCTGCTTGGGAATACCCTGAAGGAAATGGTGAGCCACTGTGTGAGACAGAATGCTGGACTGGATGGGCTGTGGCCTGTTCCAGCAAGGCTGTTCTTATGTTCTTATGTAACAATGGGTTTCGCCAACCCGGTTAATTAGTTCCTCAGCGGAGGTCCAGGGTACTCAGTAACTCCCGAGTAACTTCCAAGAGCTGACGAATGTAACTTGGTCAGCGAAATGCCACGTATGCAAGCCTTCTGTGACAGGGTCACGTGCCACTCAGGCACATAACACCCTGAGGCAGGGTAATAAATACAGACCACCCGAACCAATCGGGACTGGACTTTCACCGCACATTCCTCTCACGTGCCTTCCCTTGCGGCCAGTCTCTCCGACTTCCATGGGCCATTGCACTAGTATACAAATCAATGTGATTTTTTTTCACAACTAGTAATACCTGTTCTTCAGATTAGTTGTGGAGCTTCAGAAAAGTTTGTCTTTTTATTTTGTTTTGTTTTCCCTCTGATACACTAATGTCTGCCTGTAGCATTTGTCCCCTTTAGGGAGTCAGGTAACCAACGCAAACATTCGGCGTTGAATTGCTGGCTGTGTGGTCTACTCCATTACCATAATGGGATGTCCGGGGGGCCCTTTAGATGGGGTGATGGTCCCCTCAGTGGAGGAAATGTCACTGGAAACCAGTATATTGGGCCCAACGGCAAAATGAGTGGAAGAGGAATTCTGATTCCCAATGATCATGGAGGCAGAAGAGGCCATGCCAGATGGACTGGCTGTGAAGGGGCACCTTGCCTATATCCTCAAGGCTGCGGCAGTCCATTGCAGTCCCAGTGTTAAATCCTGCATGTCTTATTTCATATGTGCCGCAGGAGATTGCTCCATGATCATAGTGTGTGGGTCACTTCATGGCAAGCTGGGATCTACCTGAAACAAATTTACGCTAATGGCATTTTTCCTACTTCAGGGGAAAATGCATCCTTGGATACAAGTTGCAGCTGACAACACTTATGTAGGTCATAATTAGAGTAGGTCCATATAAATCAATAGAACTTACAAAAGAGTTCAAATGTGAAATCCCTGCTATTTCAAAGGGTCTAACTCTTACTACATTGAGCAACAGGATTTTAGTCTAACAATGAGGTCAATGTATGTGAGATATTTAAGGAGTGCTTTTACCAGTGAAATGTCACAATGAGTTTCCATAGCCAAGCAGGGATTTGAACCCAGGTCTCTTGACACCTAGTCTGTCATCTTACCCACTACCATACACCATAAGAACATAAGAACAGCCTTGCTGGAACAGGCCACAGCCCATCCAGTGCAGCATTCTGTCTCACACTGTGGCTCACCATTTCCTTCAGGGTATTCCCAAGCAGATCCCTTCACCTGCTTAGGATTCCCTGGAAATGGCATTGAGAGATATCCTGCCTATCTCTCCAACCCCGAGGTTGTCCTTAAGTATCCATAATTATAGCCATTGATACCCTTGTCCTCCATGAACTTGTCTAATCCTTTCTTAAAGCTGTCAAGACTGACAGCTGTCACCACTTCTTCTGGCAGGGAGTTCCATAGACCAGTAATCCTCTGGGTGAAAAAGTACTTTCTCTTATTTGTTTGAGAACTAGTACCCAAAAGTTTCATTGAGTGTCCCCTAGTTCTTGTGTTGTGCGATAGGGAAAACAGTTTTTCCTTATCTACTTTGTCCACACCGTGCATGATTTTATAAACTTCAATCAGGTCACCTCTTAGACGCCGTCGTTCAAGAGTGAAAAGGCCCAACCGCTGCAGCCCCAGATGGTAAGGAAGGTGTTCCAGTCCCCTAATCATTCTGGTTGCCCTCCTCTGTACTTTCTCCAACTCCATAATATCCTTCTGGAGGTATGGCGACCAGAACTGTACACAGTATTCCAGATGGGGCCTCACCATAGATTTATAAAGAGGCAAAATGACACTTGCTGACTTATTTTCTATACCCTTCCTAATGATCCCTAACATTGAGTTTGCTTTTTTCACTGCTGAGGCACACTGGGTTGACATCTTCATTGAGCTGTCCACCAGGACACCAAGGTCCCTTTCCTGGTTTGTCGCAGAGAGTTCAGACCCCATCAGTTTATAAATGTAATTGGTTTTTTTTGCCCCAACATGCATCACTCTGCACTTACTAATGTTGAAGCTCATTTGCCACTATTTTGCCCACTCCCCCAGTGTCAAGAGATCCCTCTGGAGCTCCTCACAATCTCTCACAGTTTTCACTACCCTGTATAATTTAGTGTCATCAGCAAATTTGGCTAGCTTGCTTTTTACTCCTACCTCTAGATCATTTATGAAGAGGTTGGAAAGCAGGGGTCCCAGTACTGAACCTTGGGGGACGCCACTCTTTACTTCCCTCCACTTGGAAAAGTGTCCATTTAGTGCTACGCTCTGTTTCCTGTCCCAGATCCAGGACAAGACCTGTCCCTTTATTCCATGACTGGTAAGTTTATTCAAGAGCCTTTGGTGTGGGACCTTGTCAAAAGCCTTCTGAAAGTCCAGATAAACAATGTCAACTGGATCCCCCTTATCCACATGCTTGTTGACACTCTCAAAATATTCCAACAGATTAGTGAGGCATGATTTGCCCTTGTAAAAGCCATGTTGGCTCTCCTTTAGCAGCGCCTTCTCTTCTATGTGCCTATTAATTCTATCTTTTAGGATGGTTTCCATCACTTTACCTGGGATACATGTCAAACTGACAGGTCGGTAATTTCCTGGATCACCCCTGGATCCTTTTTTGAAAATTGGTGTTACATTCGCTACCTTCCAGTCATCAGGCACAAAGCCTGATTTGAGGGAAATATTATATATTTTGGCTAGGAGATCAGCAATTTCATCTTTAAGTTCCCTGAGAACTCGTGGATGGATGCCATCTGGTCCTGGTGATTTGTTAGTGTTTAGCTTAACAAGACATGCAAGGACCTCCTCCCTGGTTATTTCTATCTTGCTTAATTCTTCGGTTTCCCTCCCTATGAAGATAGGCTCTGTTTTGGGCATGTGGTCTCTGTCTTCTTCAGTGAATACTGAAGCAAAGAATTCATTGAGTCTCTCTGCAATCTCTGTTTCCTCTTTAATAACCCCTTGCCTTCCATTGTCATCTAATGGTCCAATGGCCTTCCTAGTTGGGTTCTTACTTCTAATGTACTTAAAGAAGTCTTTGTTATTTCTCTGAGTATTTTTAGCTATACGCTCCTCAAAGTCTTGCTTTGCTTTCCTGATTGTTGCCTTGCATTTGTTCTGCCAGAATTTATGTTTCTGCCTGCTGTCCTCATTTGGACAAGCCTTCCATCTTCTAAATGAGCTTTTCTTGCTCTTGATCACTTCCCGAACAGCTCCTGTAAGCCACATCGGAGTCCTCTTGGAACTGGCAGTGCCCTTTTTCCTTTTGGGTATGCATTCCAATTGGGCCTCTGTTATTGTTTTTGTAAACAACCTCCATGCCTCTTGTAGTGTTTGGACTCTCTCAATTTTCCCTTTCAGTTTCTTTTTTACTAGTTTCCTCATCTTTGGGAAATTTCCTTTTTGAAAATTTAAGGTCTCTGTGTTAGATTTTATCAGTGACTTGCAGTCTATGATCAAGTTAAACATAATTGAGTTGTGGTCACTGTTCCCTATTGGATCAGTCACATTAACATCTTGCACCAGATCCTGAGTATTACTCAGGATCAAGTCAAGGATTCTTGTACCTCTAGTTGGGTCTTCAACCATCTGTCCCAGGGAACAATCATTTAGCATATCTAGGAACTTTATCTCTTTATCATGTGCTGAACAACAGTTCACCCAGTCTATGTGAGGGTAATTGAAGTCCCCCATTATAACCAGGCTTCCCTTCTTGGATGCCTCCTTTACAACATTCTCCAACTGCCAGTCTCCCTCAAGAGTTTGGGTCGGAGGCCGATAGTATATGCCTACTGTTAGACCATCCTTGTGGCCTGGTACTCTTACCCACAGAGCTTCTAATGGTGACTCTAAATCACCTAGATATTCCAATTCATACGATTTTATCACTTCTTTGACATACAAGGCTACACCACCTCCTGTTTGCCCCTTCCTATCCTTCCTGTACAGTTTGTAGCCTGGGATAACTGTATCCCATTGGTTATCATCCGTCCACCAGGTTTCAGTGATACCAATAATATCAATATTCTTATCTATTGCTAAGTATTCCAGCTCCCCTATTTTGTTCCGGAGGCTTCTGGTATTTGTATACAAGCATTTATATATGCTTTCCTGATACAGTCTTTTGAGTCCAGTTGCATTGTTAGACTGCCTCTTGCATCCTTCTGCTAGAGTGCTGGTGACTAGCTCCTTGCTCTGCTCAGTAATTATTGCATCCTCCTCACTACTCAAGTACACACTTTCCCGAACCGGATGCTGCCCCGCTCCTGTCGGCTTTCCCCCAGTTATCAGTTTGTGATGTTGAGTGCCAGCAATCTGGTCCCATGATGGTTCAAATGCATCCCATCCCTCCTGAACAGATTTGGCTTGTCCCAAAATGTTCTCCAGTTCCTGACAAATCTGAAGCCCTCCTCTCGACACCACCGCCTCATCCACGCATTGAGGCTTCTGAGCTCTGCCTGCCTGGTAGGTCCTGCGCGAGGGACAGGCAGCACTTCTGAAAATGCTACCTTGGAAGTCCGGGACTTCAATCTTCTTCCTAACAACCTAAATTTGGCTTCCAGGACAGACCGCTTGGCCTTCCCAACATCATTGGTACCAACGTGTACCATGACAACTGGCTCGTTCCCAGTTCTCTCTAACAATCTATCTAGATTTCTTGTGATGACTGCAGCTTTTGCACCTGGCAGGCAAGTCACCATACGGTTATCATGTGCATCACAAATCCATTTCTCTGTATTTATAATTATTGAATCACCTAGTACAAGGAGCCTCTCTCCTGCAATCTGTTCATCTACATGCACCTTATCAACCATATTAAGGGATAGAACCTCAGTTTGTTCCTGTTGTTTATCTTCCTGGATCTCATCAAGTGTGATGAAGGAGAGATCATCAGGTGGAACCAGTTGTTCCTCTGTGTGTTCCTCATCAGGTGGAACCACTCTCAAAATATTTTATTTCCCCTTAAAGAAAGAGTAAATTGTATTTATTATATGGGAGAGAGGTGTGATACAGGCCATTCATAATAATTATTAGTTATTATCACTTATCACCATTATTATATATGCTATTTTGCAAAAGCATTATGATATCATTATCCACAGGCAATGATTTTAGTTGTGACCCATTACGTGCAAATTCTCCAGTGTTATTTTAAATGACTTATAAGCAAAGTGGCAAGAATCTACATAGATTAAAAATAAGCATAAAAACCAAAGTAAATATTGAAGAATAAGTACAAGTTTCACCAAGTAGGACTGAAGCATCAATTCCCCATCGTCTGCTATAGCAGTGTGAGTCTGAGGTTTTGTTCAGGATGTCAACTTTTCTGTCAACTTGATGTCTTAGAATTAGCAGAGAAACTGTTCATGCAGAAAAATTCACTGCCTGAATTGAGGGGTCCTCGTGAAATCATTGTTAAACAGTAGCTGTAATCCCATGATAGAAAGAGACAGCTGTGGAGCAACTTTATTATGAATGTCTGATATATTACACCTTTCTCTGTCAAGTAAAGCTGTATTATTCAGTAAAATTTAAAACATTTCTTTCAACTATTGTTGTTCCTAGCTGTAACAAATGCGGGGGAGGGGGGAGATCTAAAAGAAGGACAAACAAATAAAAGTCAGAGGATCTTATAGCGATGACTTTTAAGCTCTTTGTTTTTGAAAGGTTATCCTAGCATTATATCAAGCAATCTTAATTCCTTTCTGTCTCTCAGATCTTTGGATACTTTTCCATTGTTTGAGAAAATCATGGGGCAGTACCATGTTTAGAAAGACCTAGGATAAAGTTGTAACAACAAACACATTTTTCAAATGTCTTTTCTATTTTATTATGGAACCATAAATTTTAAGCAGGAAAAATACACACATTATTGAATAAAACTGAGTTGCTGCGAGTGTGAACGAAATCCTAGCATCTAAGACTGAAGTAAACAAACCTAGCTAAAAAGAGTGGCATAGCTTATTATCACAGCTTAAAGGATCAAGCCATTATCACTTGCATTCCATCTGTAGGTACTTTTTGACACAGCCCAGAGAGCCTCAGGTTTCTAACAAGAATTCACAGTGACCATCCCATGTAAACTATAGAAGGCTGTGGAGACTAAATGACTAGAAAAATTGTTTAATTTAGCAAATCTCCTGTCTGTGAATGCATTCTGTGAATGAAAAATGGATTCAGGAGAGGACAAAAAAAGAATTCCAAGTACATTTTTCAGTTTTGGTCCTCAGTATACTAACCAGCCAGGGTCTTAATGGGTTCCTGAAATACATGTCCACCTCTATAGTCTCTGAAGGGGACTACAGAGCTTTATGAGTTGATGCTTCATAAGTATACTATCCACAGTAAACTAGGTTTACTGTGGAACCTAGGGAAAAATACTTTTTGAATTATAATTTCCAGAAATCATGAGATGTAAGATTCTGGAAGCCATAGTCTGAATAGTTGCCAAGTTCTAGAATTATGTTTTTAAAAAGTACCCAGTATCTAAAATCTTCCTGCATACCCGAAGTGCTACATAGGGTTGTTTGTTTATTACTCATATATACTCGAGTATAAGCCAAACCAAATATAAGCTGAGGTACCTAATTTTGACCTGAAAACCCAGGAAAATAGATGGACCTGAGTATATGCCAAGGGTGGGAAATGCAGCAGCTGCTAGTGAGTTTCAATAATCAAAATACATGAAAATAAGGTAAGATTAGTTAAATTATTGTTGCATCTCAGTCTGATACATTCTTGGGACCCTCATGATCGTTGACCCGAGTATAAGCTGTGTCTCCTTTATTGGCCTTATTTTTGGGACTAAACAACTCAGCTTTTACTTGAGTATATACAGTACTAACCATGAAATAGAAGATCCAACCAAATAGCTTAAGACCCTTTTTAGTTTTCAGTTTAATACGCTTTAAAATAGAGATAAAGAGTTAGTCTACTTTAAGGGTTGCTTCATGTCTTTCATACCTCTTCATGCAGAGGTCATTTCCATGGAGGAAGGGGGGGGTGCATCCTGTGCTATCTCAAACATGAGCATTGCTTCACACTGAATTGTGGTATAGACCTGATCTTCTAACTTATGGCAACTTTTGGACAGGAGTTAGGAAGAGATGAGAGGGTGTCGTTATCTGCAACAATCACACATTCTGTACATAATTTAGTTCCAAACAAGCCAGCTCACAAATATTTTTGTGATCGCTTTCTTGCTTGGTACTTATGTCTGTACACCTCAAACCAGATATATCAAAAACCTAAAGACAGCAACAGGTAAGTGCACCAGGTTTAAAGACAAATCTGTTTAGGAAAAATCTGGATGTTGAAACTGAGAAAGGTTTCAGCCACCAATCTGAGTAAGGTAAGGATGTATCACAAGTAGGCAAGACTCAATGAAAAGGCAATAAAGGTAGGAAAGGTTAAAGGTAGCCCAGGAAAAGAAGACTAAAAAGAAGCTGGGTTGACTTAATAAAATGAAACTACAGCTTTTACTTTGAAAGAGCTGAGCAGTGTTGTCAATGTTACGAAGTCACCAGTTCATATACTCACCATATTTGGAAGAAATATGATGGTACATAACAATAACAACATTTTTAAAAGAGTGTGTATATTTAATTCTACATGTATTTGCTCTCTAAACTTATCACAGATTGGACATTTTATGCTCATATAAAATAAGTAAAGCAAAAACTGGCCTTTGCATAGATTAGATAAAATTATTTATTTCATACAGTTTAAAACACAGATACTTTATCTAAGGCCATGTGTTTACATGTGAGTATCTAAATATGGCAAGTAGCAAAGCGTTTCCTTGTACTTTTCTGTGGCATCAGGGAAGGAGAAGAACATGAGGTCATGGCACCATGAACAGTGCCAAAAGGATAATGATGACTTGGAGAAAGTTCAGAAGAGAGCAATACAACTGTTTTGTTGTTGTTGTTGTTGTTGTTGTTGTTGTTTTAAAGACTGGAAGAAAGATGAAACATTAGAGGAGACAAAAGTACAATTAGTTTTTTATTTATTTATTTGGATCATTTGTATCCCGCCCTTCTGGTGCAAGCACCACCCAGAGCAGCAAACAAAATCAGTAAAGAATGCTCCCAGCAACTAGGAGAGCAATCTTAACACAATACAAAGTATTAAAATCTTAAAAACATCTTAAAGACCCTCCTATAACCCCCTAACCCCTTAAGAGAATAAAACGAGAGAAGATAAAACATTCAAGCAACAAGCATAAAAACAGACAGTATTTCAAATACCAACTTATCACAGGAGGCAAAAATATCACATATCACAGGAGGCAGGCTTGGCCAGCTACACTAACCAACGGGTCTAGGCGGTTCCACATGTTGGATCCCAGACCTTTTTTAATTTTTTTTATTGAATTTATAAAACAACAACATAACATAATAATACAGAAGAAAAGAAAATATACATCACAGATTACTAATATAAACCTTAAGAAAAATAAAAAAATACATTGTAAAGAGTAAAGTCATATAAATTCAGACAAATATATACACATATGCATACAACAGAGACCATCTAAATTGTCAATCAATTCCATATATTCTTATTCAAATCTTATTCTCTTTTACTCTATAATCTTATACAAATATACCAAACTTATTACTACTATATTATTCACTATTGTATACTGTTTGCTGTCTCTATAAGTCGCTATGCAACAACTGAATTAATATAAACTCCTAACATCTAGTATAACTCAAACACTTTTACAATAATCACCAGTGTATTTACATCATCATGGAGTTTGCGGGATATCACATTTATTTTCATCTTTTCCAAAAACTTATTTGATCCGGTACTAGGCTGCTCCTTTCATCTCTCTTCAAGGAATAATCCACAAATGGTTGCCAAATTTTCCAGAATCTATTTTCTTTTACTTTACCCTTATATTTATTTATTTCCCATGTTAATTTGTCATTTGGTGGAAAGAAATATAGAATTACAAAATCCTTTTGGTATTTATCTCAGAAAGAAGGGGGATTGGGATTACCCAATTTGAGAAATTATTACAGTGTTTCAAGTTAAGAATGTTATGAAGATTTTAATGAAGGGAAAGGTAATATGGCAAGAACTTGAGATCAGGGAGTTAAATAAAATAGGTAAAGTGGTATTTTTGGGTAGCAGTATGGGAAAAATAACTTAAAATAAAATGATGAAGACAATGTTGAGAATATGGAACAAGGTTAAAAAAGAATTAAGCCCAAACATATCGCCAATAATAGAATTAAATGATATTAAAAAAATTCCAATAAGAGTGAACAAAAGGGTGGAGGAAGTAATGTTAAGAAACAATGTTTTCCTGTTGAAGGACTGGATACGAGCTTGTAAAAATAAAGAGAAGAAAGCAGAAATTTATACACAGCTGAATTTGAACTGGTTTCAGATAGCGCTGCTAAATAAGTGGAATGGTAAATATTGGACAGAAGTTAGCTTAAAAAGAGGTAAAACTGAATTTGAGGAATTGTTGTTAAAGGTAAGAAAAGGGGAAACTGGAATTAAAGGTATAGTAAGTAAAACATATAAACAAAGAAGGTAATCAGCAAGAAATATTGAGGTTAAATTGGGAACAGGATCTTAATATCAAAATTTCAGAATCGAGTTGGAAAAATAAATGGAAGAAGAGGATTATGAGATCCATGTCTGTTAGAATAAAGGCTTTTAAAATGCTCTTTAATGTGACATGGGGAACAAGGTATATGGGAGAAAGAGCCCCTGAAAAGTGATATGGGATAATAAAATGTGTTTCCGAGTGTGTTGACACAATAAAGTCATACAACAATTATATCATATTTCAAACACTATTAGCGATCTTAAGTATGTGTATAAAGACATGTATCTTATAAAACACGTAGCTGGAATATGGGATAAACCTCTAAAGATAATGCAAATACAAATTTCAAAGTCACAATAATTGTGCAGGGAAATGTTCTGTCACAGCACGTATATCATGTAAAGTACTTGGTATAACCCAACAATAAGGCTGAGGAGCCTATGAAATAGTGTTTGTTGAAAGGCAAAGTTCCATGAGTAACAATGGCAATAATTCTGATGTAATTCTTCGAGACTGTAACTGAAGGTTTGCGCCTTGGATAGCTTTCTTAAAAATTGTCTGCACCGGGGGTCACAGTACTCCGAATGTTCGGAACCATGTAGGGAGTATTCACCAAATAGACAAAGGCAGAATTTCACAGTCAATATCCCTCCGGTTTGCTCAGATATTTCGTATCTTTTTCAAGATTCTGCAACATTATAGTAATAACGTCAATTTTATGTAGTCCATGGAAATATATATCATGATTTATGCTAACATTGGTACCAATATTATGTTTCCTACCTTAAAAATTGTTACTTTGCATGCACTCTACAGTTGCCTCCTGGTGCTTACTCTTGCTGGGCTGGAGCGTTGGAGACTATTCTATCAGTGTAAATTTAAGCGCTCTTAATTACGTATCTGGGGCAGGTGTGTTAAGGAGAGAAACTCAAATGAGATTTCTTAAGGGGAAGTGAATGAAAATTCCCTGATGGTTATTCTAACAGGCGTCAATAGGTTACAGAGTGTCCCGAGAGACGAGGACTGAGATTATAATCATAAGAAAGCTGAAAAGTCTAAATCAGTGTTCAGTCCTTGGGGGGTCAGAGTTGCGAACCGGTGTATAAAGAATGCTTCCTTCTGGAGGAGGAAGCATTCAATGTCCACTATTTGGTGTTTGTGTGGTTTGAAGCTTTCTAGAATGACTACTTTCATGTCATTGCAAGCATGATTTTTGCCAGAAAGAGAGAGACCAGAAAGAATTATTGTCCATAATGTTGACAACAGGAAGACAGTGTATTGCAATAAATTGGAAGCTAGTAGGAAATTTAAAAATGGAATAATGGTACAAGGAGATGTGGGATCTTGCATGGGTCCCAGACCTGCTGGCACAGCCAAGTCTTAAGTGCCTTTCTGAAGGGGAGTAGCTCCGTCTGGAGGCACAATTCTGAAGGCAAAAGGTTCCATAAGGCAAGGACAGACACAGAGAAGGCTCTTCTCCTGGTCCCCGTCAAGTGTGCCTCTTTCGTCGAGGGAACCACCACAGAGCCTCTCCGGTCCGTCCTCGTCGGATGAGTAGAATGCGACGCGGTCCCGTAGGTAACCCTGTAGTTAATAAGAAGATGCAGAGACATTTTGATAAACAAAGGCTATATAAATGCCAAAAGTGGGACTAAACAAAGAAGTAAGCTAGGAATGCCCTACCCATGAAATTGATTAAATCTGGAATAGGGAAATAGCATTGCCCCCCCCACATCCCCATAAAGAAAACCTGAGTTCTTATTATGTGATGTCAGGTTGTCTCTGATTTATGGTGACCCAAAATGCCCTATCCTCAACAGCTCTGCTTAAATCCTACATGTTATAGTGCGTAATTTCCTTAGGGAATAAATCCATCCCATGTCCTCCGTTTCTTTTATAATGTTCAGTCCATCATTATGTTCCATTCTTTCAGTTTCAAGATGGATGGTACATAAGAACATAAGAACAGCCTTGCTGGAACAGGCCACAGCCCATCCAGTCCAGCATTGTCTCACACAGTGGCTCACCATTTGCTTCAGGGTATTCCCAAGCAGATGCCTTCACCTGCTTAAAATTCCCTGGAAATAGCATTGAGAGATATCCTGCCTATCTCTCCAACCCAGAGGTTGTCCTTAGGTATCTATAATTATAGCCATTGATACCCTTGTCCTCCATGAACTTGTCTAATCCTTTCTTAAAGGTGTCAAGACTGACAGCTGTCACCACTTCTTCTGGCAGAGAGTTCCATAGACCAGTGATCCTCCGGGTGAAAAAATACTTTCTCTTATTTGTTTGAGAACTAGTACCCAAATGTTTCATGGAGTGCCCCCTAGTTCCAGTGTTGTGTGATAAGGAGAACAGTGTTTCCTTAACTATTTTGTCCACACCATGCATGATTTTATAAACTTCAATCAGGTCACCTCTTAGATGCCGTTGTTCAAGAGTGAAGAGGCCCAACCGTTGCAGCCTCAGATGGTATGGAAGGTGTTCTAGTCCCCTAATCATTCTGGTTGCCCTTCTCTGCACTTTTCCCAGCTCCATAATATCCTTCTGGAGGTATGGCGACCAGAACTGTACACAGTATTCCAGATGGGGCCTCACCATAGATTTATAAAGAGGCAAAATGACACTTGCTGACTTATTATCTATACCCTTCCTAATGATCTCTAGTACTGAGTTTGCTTTTTTCACTGCTGAGCCACACTGGGTTGACACCTTCATTGAGCTGTCCACCAGGACACCAAGGTCCCTTTCCTGGTTTGTCGCAGAGAGTTCAGACCCTATCAGTTTATAAATGTAATTGGTAGCTCTTGATAATCCACAGAAGTTAAATCCTATATATGCTACGTTTCCAACCAAGGTTTCGGAAAAGGAATCTTGCACAACCGCATACCTGTCAACCTTCCCGGATTGGCTGGGATTTCCCAGTCTTCAGTGCCGATTTGTGCCATTTCCCACCCCGCGCTGCCGAAACCCCAGAATTTGGCAGTGGGGGAAAGGCGGTACTGCGCAGCCCTTCTGCGCAGGTCGCCTTCTACACATGCGCAGAAGGGTTTTACACTTGCGTAGAACCCTTCTACACTTGTGTAGAACCCTACGCTTGCGTAGAAGGTGACCTGAGCAGAACCGTTCTGCGCAGGTCCCGGATTGGCTGGAGCCGTGGTTGACAGGTATGCACAATCTTGATGGAGGAAGATTCACAACAGTCACATTCTTAACTATCTCCTGCAAGGAAGTATAATTTATGAAATATTTTATTATTTTTATTTTTTTGAAATTATATCCCGCCTATGTGAGATACTCTTCCACTCTGGGCAGCTTGCAAAACATAAAAAAATATTTACAATAACAATAAGGGATTAAACATAAAGAATAAACAAACGAAATAAAAAGTAACAACAAAAAACAGCACATATTGGCGACGATATAGGTATAATAATAATAATAATAATAATAATAATAATAATAATAATAATAATAATAATAATAATAATAATAATAATAATAATAATAATAATAATAATAATAATAATTTAGTGTCAGAAAGTATTCTGGATAGAAAAGATTTTTTGCTGGAGAAACTCTGCTCAGGGAATGCCCAAATTAGGCTCCTTTCATGTCCCCAAGAGCTGGAACAGAGATGGGCACTCAATCCATCATGCAGTACCTGGGTCTTGAACTGCTGACTTGCTGGCCTTCCAGCTAACAAAGTGAGCTTCTTAACCACTGAGCCACAACAGCCATGATGGTATAGGTTAGTCAAACCCTATTGCTCAGCCACATTACCAATGACTGAGCAAAAGGATTTGACAGTATAAGTTAGTCAAATCCTATTGCTCAGCCATTAGTAATGTCTCCATAAAAGCCTCTTTGAAGAGAAAGCATTTTAGTTGTTTCTTAAACATAGGTAGAGATGGAACCTAGCACAGCTCAACAGGTAGAGTTCCACAAAGTTGGTGCAGCCACAGAAGAGATTCTTCTCTGAGTCTTATTGCTCACTTGAAGATTGGCACCTGGAACTGTGCCATCTGAGAGGAACGGGTGATGTGGACTGATGTCCTGAGGGGAATTTGTTCCACTAGGTAAGAAGGTCCCAACCCATTTAGGGCCTTAAATATTAAAACCAACACATTGTACCTGATAAGGAAAGGGATGGGTGACCAAAGGAGCTCTGCCAAGGCTGGAGAGATGTGCTCAAATTTTCTGACTCCAGTAACCAGCTTGGCCACTGCATTTTGTCCCCATTGAAGCTTTCATATAAGGAACACAGGAAGCCACAAATAAAGCCAAGTCCCCCAAAATGTCACAATGGTTTGGGGAGGAAGAGCCAAAGTAGGAACAATTTCTTGGAACGTTTGTACTTGAAGTGGAGCTTTAATTAGATAAAGATAAAATCTTTATTGTCATTGCCCTGCACAGAACAACGCGATTGGGGGGGAAAACACTTATCAACTCAACAAAACCTAAACAAAATACAGTAATACCTCATATAAAGTCCGCTTCGTACAACATCGAATTCATACAACATCGCCTAATTTCTTGAAAAAAGTTGCCTTCGTATGAGGCATTGGGGTTTTTCCCAGGTTGCATTATGCCTGGGTAGTATAGAAGGCAGGACACATGTGTGCATTGTTCTTGTGGGTTTTGCACGAGGCAAAGAGTATTTAGGAGTAGTTTTGAGTGTGATTTTGGTTTTTTTTGAATTTTTTCGTCAGAATTTTTAGAAGCATTCCTGGGGTTTTTGCAGCATTCTCCAGGTTCTTCAACAATCATGGTTGTTTGACATGTTTTTGTAATGTATTTAGCCTTTAGACAATGATTTCTTAAAGTTCTGTCAATTTCCTCTCTGTTTCCTTGACTTCGCCCTGAAGTCTGTGCTGTTACAGTACAATGTATCTCTATGGAAACAACTTTGTACGAGGCATCGTGGCAAGGATTTGGATGTTGTATGAGGCATTGCGGCTAGGATTTTGCATGCCTCATACAAAGTCCAAATCCGTATAAAGTCCAAACTTGTGGAACCAAGTTTGGATGTTGCATGAGGTATCACTGTACAACTATACAAGATTATCAACATATTCCCACCCCACATATACACATTTAACCTCTAAAAAGCTCTAAAACTCTAAGGCTCTAAAAACTCTAAAACTCTAAAAACTCTAAAAACTATATACAGAAGCTCCCTCATAGACTGCATTGCACTGCATTCAAAGCCAGAACCGCTTTTGGGTAGAAACTATTTCTCAAGCGTCTGGTCCTCGTCTTTATGACCCTATCTATACCTTCTTCTTGAAGGCAGAAGCTGACTTATTATCATTTCCTCCCATTTGAAATTCTTATCTACATCAGGATAGTTGCTGAAAATCTCTTTAACTGCTCTATGTAAATCATGTGTAACACATGTAATATGAATCCTTTTTGGACAAAGTCCCGTGGCTGCTTTAGTCATATATGGAGTGGCATCTGTTACAAAGAATAGGATTTTTACACCCTCCAGCCAGAATAGTTTTCACAGAATCATCAAAGAGCATAGCAATAATGAATTTGCTTATTTTTTTGTAGTGTTTCTCATGTTAGAAGAAATACTTCACCAGGTTTGTCACATTTCAGAATGCCAATAACATTGGCTACATATCTTCTGTTTGTTTCATCTATTGAAAACCACATCTTATTGTTGTCGGCAGCAGATCTTATCTTTCCTAACAAATCTTCATAGCAGGCATATATATATATATATATATGCCTGAAACAAAGAGTGCTGCAATCTAATCTGAGTTATGTGAAGTCTTTGAGTCAGAATTTTCTCCAGATGAGTTTGCTTTTTCCACTTGTGTTCCTATAACCTCGTGTGATGTCACACAGAGTATCTCCAGATACAAGAACATAGTAGTGGACAACAAAAGGAGTTTTGAGTTTGATAACCTTAATATGTATGTGGTCATCCAATGCAATTCTGTTTTTAATTAGAACTAATTTAGGGGTTACCATTTTACTCTCAAATGTTCTTTTGATTACTTCAAAAATAGCACTTCTGTGCTGGAAATAAAAAAGACTAAACCTTTTAATTTGTGTGTCTGTGTCTCTCTCTGTGTAATCGCAGAATTTTTAAAATTGGGTGCTAATTTCAGAAAAATGTAAAGTCATGTTTTTGCTTTAAAATCATGTTTTTGGTTTAGTCATATTTAAACAATGTTAAGGCCATAAATGTTTTCATATTTCTAACATTTTTTGGTCACACAAATCCTCACCTTAATTATAATAGTTCTTTTTCACCCTTCGTGCAAATCATTTGGACCTCTCTCATTGCATACTCAACATACTCTCACCTATCAGATGTTCTGTAAGGTTGTAAAGGCAGATAAATATAATAAATGTTTGATTCTATTTTACCCCTGTGTTCAGGTTTATTTAATTTCAGTTAAACTTTTTTCTTCCTCTGTGGAGTGATTTATGTTTTGTCTACCATCATCAAGTTTATGCTTTCATTTGATTTTACTGTCTACAAGTAATGTATGCAGTGGTGGGATTCAAATTTTTTTTACTACCTACTCTGTGGGCATGGTGTGGTGGGTGTGGCCAGGGGGAAAGCTCTGCATTGCATTCGAATTAGGACTACTTTATTTCAAAACTTGGATGGGCAGGGCCACCTGGAATTTCTGCTACCAGTTCTGGCAAACTGGGGTGAACCTGCTGAATCCCACCAATAAATGTATGTTATATTTTTGGGGTTGACATGTATTCTTTGTCATCTTGTTTCACTGTTTTGTAAACTGACCAGAGTAACGTTTTGTTAGATGAGAGGTATAAAATTAAATTAAATGTAGTGAAATAAATAAACAGATAAATAAATACTTTGGGCAGGCTGTTTGTCCAAGTCTTGCCTACTTGTTCTGATTTTCCAAGTCTTAGGTAGAAGTCTTTTCCAAAGTCTGTTAATTCTTGATGCCAAAGCTTTGAATTCTCTGCATGCAATGCATCTGCTCTACCACTGATAGATAATCCTTTTCCTTGTTGGTTTGAATATTAATTTTAAGCAATACTTTTGTGTCTATAAAAATAATTCATTCATTCATTCATTCATTTATTCGATTTATACCCCGCCCTACTCGACCAGGGCCGACTCAGGGCGGCTTACAACAAGTAAATCAGATACAGTATACAAAAATTACAAATGGTACAGTGTTACAATACAGCAAATTAAACAATAAATATTAGAAATAAAACACATTATAACAACAATAGCAACAATGTGATCAATATAATCAAAGGATATAAATTCAAAAGTACCAAAAAATAATAATAATCATAATACAGAAATGCAATAAAGACATAAACAGCAATAGTAATACAATAATTAATCAAAAAATACAGTTAAAACGATCCATACAAAATACATACATAGGCCAGAGGGCACAAAAGGAAAGTCCTCAATTCCAACTGCACAGCAATTGCAAGTAGCCCAAGAACCCCAGAACAGTGTAAGAGTTCCAGGGTAGGCGGGAATCCCTCCTCGCACCAGCGTCGCCGTCGTCCTTTTCACCCCTCCGACCCGGCGTGGTCCGGAGGGGGGGCGAACGCAGGTGACCCCAATCCCCGGGAGCGGTGTTGGAGCTCCGGGGCGGGCGGGAATCCCTCCTCACACCGGCGGTGGCGGCGTCCTTTTCACCCCTCCGACCCGGCGTGGTCCGGAGGGGGCGGCGGGCGCAGGTGACTCCAATCCCCCGGAGCGGTGTTGGAGCTCCGGGGCGGGCGGGAATCCCTCCTCACACCGGCGGTGGCGGCGTCCTTTTCACCCCTCCGACCCGGCGTGGTCCGGAGGGGGCGGCGGGCGCAGGTGACTCCAATCCCCCGGAGCGGTGTTGGAGCTCCGGGGCGGGCGGGAATCCCTCCTCACACCGGCGGTGGCGGCGTCCTTTTCACCCCTCCGACCCGGCGTGGTCCGGAGGGGGCGGCGGGCGCAGGTGACTCCAATCCCCCGGAGCGGTGTTGGAGCTCCGGGGCGGGCGGGAATCCCTCCTCACACCGGCGGTGGCGGCGTCCTTTTCACCCCTCCGACCCGGCGTGGTCCGGAGGGGGCGGCGGGCGCAGGTGACTCCAATCCCCCGGAGCGGTGTTGGAGCTCCGGGGCGGGCGGGCCCCGGAGCAAAATGCAAAATACATTGCAAAATATAATGCAAAATACATTGATATCCAAAATAAACAGCAATGTCAATGAGAACATGTACTCTGACAAAAGGTAGCAAAAAGAATACTACTACTACTACTACTACTACTACTATTATTATTATTAATATTATTATTAATATTATTATTAAATTAGATTTGTACCCCACCTTACTCGCACAAGTGCGACTCAAGGCGGCTACCAACAAAAATAAATACAATATACAAACATGATATACAATAAACACAAATACAAAAATTATACAGTATACTTTAACAAAAAAATAGGTAAATACCTTTACAATTTCAAAATACAGTATTACAACAGAAAATGATATACAATAATACGCAATGTAAAATGCAAAGCCCAACAAAATACAACGTATTACATAATCTACACAGTATAATATAATATAATATAATATAATATAATATAATATAATATAATATAATATAATATAATATAATATAATATAATATAATATAATATAATATAATATAATTACGAATAAGAAAATTTAGCTGGGATATACAATTCTCCCCAAAGAAAATGGCAATTATACTTTGAAAAAAAGACAAGAAAAAGTGTCTACAGATACTTTTGAGCAGAAGTAACTAAACTTTTTTGCACCTCTGCTTTTTAAAGAGCTATTATGCTTTGTGTTTTTTTTAAAAAAAACATTTTATTAAATAAACCTAAACTCTGTTTAGCTGAGGGCTTTTTAAAATCTGAACATAGGCATTTATCAAAAGAAAGAAGGGAAGAAATCAGGAACCCATTCACTAGACAATAATAAAGAAAAGAAATTGTGTGGAATATCTGGCAAGAAAATCGACAGGAAGATAAATGGGATGATCTCATAGTTAACTTCTGTGTGTCCATGAAAACAGTACATTTTTCTGTGATGTGTTATTTGTGAGTCAGGATGTAGTACAGCAGATGACAAAAATTAAGCGGATTGTAAGGCAATAATATTTTAGTCATAAGACCCATGGTGTGCTAAACACTACGGAGATAGATTCTATGTGAGGGGTTTAAAGAGAAAAAATGCTTATACTTTTGAAATTTTATTTTATTTTATTCCATACACTAACATTTGAAACATAAGCTAGTTGTTCTTTAAACCAACCTTTCAACACAAAAGAGTGACAAGGATTTCTGTGAAGTCTACTCCACATGTGTCTTGGTAGGTGCTTTGCATTTAAAGGCACGTGAAGGGTTGTTTAAATCCTCCACAAATTGTGTTGAGTGGCTCCAATCATAGCCTCTGAGAATCAATCATTGTTTACTTTAATTTTATCATAAGCACACCTGGCAGCTCTTTCAGTAATGGCCAAAGTAATGAATAATGAACAGAGGTAGAAATCTGATAAAGTACTTATGACATCCATATTATTGCCAAATGAATTCATTGTGGTTAGAGTTAGGGTAAAAATGCAAAGGGAATTTAAAAACATTTGATGGAATGTTTGGGGTATGTTATCGGGATTCACACAGGGAGAGAGTAGAAACAATATTTTATACAAAGGAAATGACGCTATATATTTGTGTCAAGTCTAATTTCCCCCCATCTCATTTTTTTTGTTATTAATACAATAATGGAGATAGATTTTTGTGATAATTTCTCTACTGTACAATTGAAACAGAGGTTAGACAGAAATGGGGTTAAATAATAAATTATTTGTAAATAATGCTGTTTTTTCAATAGCCAAGGCATATTATATTAATCGTTGTCGGCTGCTATTCATATCCGAGCATACACTTTTCCTGGAAGTCATTTTCTCAGTTGATGGATCTGTCTCAGGTGACTCCATAAACTGATCCTGGCATGAAACATGAGACCACACACATTGACTGAAATCTGAATAGATGGTGGAGGGTGTGGTTGAGTTTGATGAAGCTTTCGTGTTTGTTGCTTAGCCTCATCATGTCTGCGGCATTCTCGTTCGAAGTGATCGGTAGCAGCAGAGATGGTTTGGCACCAAAGTGGGCGATCTACAGCTGCTGCTTCTCAAGTTTGTGGGTTTATACCTGACACCTTTATGGTTTGTTTCAGCTGGTCCTTATATTACAACTCTAACCATAAGGAAAGATAATCCTTTTCTAGTGTAACTGCTAACATTGGCTACAGTTTTCAGTTATTATAGTTACCATGATATGACCTCACTAAATGATGGCATAGGAACATTACATAATTCAAATACCAACATGTGCTGTATTTTGTATTCAGGTGCTGAGGTGGTGATGATGTAGAGGGGAGGTTGTTTATAGCACTCAGATTGTAAAGTAACTAAAAGGTAACTATGTTGGTTACTTTGGAAAAACAGGAACTGTCTAAAGATTATGATTATTACTACATTAGCATATCAGAGAGTAAACAAAACAAAAACACTATAGCACTTTGAAGACTAACTGCTATATTTTAATGTTAGCTTTTGTGGATCAAGTCCACTTCATCAGACACAGGCTTCATGACATCAATTTATACACATCAGGTACAGAATGATTGGTTAGCATAAAAGTTAAGCATACAAATCAGTATGGCTTTCTTCTTCTTCATGTCTGTATCCAGCTACAAATATTGGTGATCCTCATGGCAATCAGCCATGAAGACTGTCCTAAGAATATAACGCCATGGCCTTTCATCTGCTTTCCACATCACAGCATGACCCCCGTACCACTGATCCAGTTCTGCTAGTCTCTTTCTGGTCCTGAGCCCTTTTGGCACATAAAGTCTTCTTCTGCCCCAGGTAAGTACTGAGGAAACTGCTGTCCTTCATCAAGATGGAGTCAAGTGGGATTTAATCCATTTGGGGACCATCACCCTTCCCTGTGGACTTTGCCAAAGGAACTAGTCCTCAGGGATATCAGGTTAGTTAACTGCTGCCTGATGCTTGGCGTTGAGTCATTGGCAGTATGGTCTAATTTATTACCATAGCAGGATAACCTGGCTAGACTGGAAATATAGCTTTATACAACTGATAATGGCAGATGATCTCTGGTTGTTATTCAAATTAGTTGTAAATTTCCCCTTTTTTCCAACTGTAAATAGTCAGAGGATACAAAACAAACACCTGGCATTGAGCATTTGCTTATGAGTTTAACCTTCAGCATCTATGACAATTATGTGGGTTCATCCTTTATTCTGTCAGACAGTCAATGTTGTGAATGAGAATTTTACTAAAAATACATTAGCAATTACTTTGATGCTTTGGAGCTGTACCTGTGATTAATAACTTTTAAAGAGTTTCTTTCCAAGCTCCATCTGGGATATTCTGGAATGTAGAAAACTATATGGATTCTGACCAGCAGAATGATGACACAAGATATCTGTGTGTGCATGCATGTAGGGTGCTTGGAAGAGATTGTGTGCATCTCACTTTCTCCCAACAGCAGCTTTTATTAGCAGTTTCACATAAGCATAAATCATATGGCATACAAAGACATAATCCGTGGGGATCATAAGCATGTTCGCACTAGTATGCGCATACCGGTAGTAAAAATGGCTGGCCCCGCTGTTATGTATGTTAACTGTGTTTTCTGACAGGAGCGGAATGTATCTTTTCTCATGTATCTATTCTTATGCAAATAAGTGGATCAAAAATGTGCACACTCTGTTAGCCGATGGGCTTGTTGTAGGAGGAATATATCTTTTCTCATGTATCTATTCTTATGCAAATAAGTGGATTGAAAACGTGCACACTCTGTTAGCCAATGGGCTTGTTGTATTATTGTTACTGTTACTGTTTATAGTGTATATAAGTCTGAGTTTTGCCCCATCCAAACTGTGTTCAAACCCCACTAATATAGAGCTAAATTTCACCACTTCACTCGTCTGCTTCTTCATTCCCTGAACACGAAACTGGCGACAAGGATGGGATGGCATCCCCACATGGCAGCAACATCGGCCCATTTGACCCAGCACATCCAGAGAAATGGGCAACATACGAACGCTGATTCTGCCATGGAATGGCCTCGCAGAAGATCACCGACGAAGACCAGAAGTGCTCCTGTTTCCTCGCTCAGTGCGGTTCTGAGACGCTTGAGCTGGCAACCCACCTTGTTCTCCCAAGGACGTGGATGTGGTGCTGCTCGTAGAAATCATGTCCGCACTGAGGAAACACCTGCAGCCAGAGGTCTCAATCTTCCCGGCCAGGGTGGCCTTCCACAGAAGGGAGCAGCGACCTGGGGAGTCTATTGCAGACTACGGCGCCATGCTGCACATTGCTGCTGCCCCGTGCAAGTGGGACAACATTGAAGAAGCACTCCGTGACTGTCTGCTGGCCGGCATGAGGGACAAAGATGCTCAATGTTGCCTCATGATCAGGAAGGCGCTAACTTTCAAGGCTGTCCTAGAAGAGGCGGTAGTGTCTGAGGCTGCATGGTCCAGCATCAAGCTTTTCCGGCATCGCCACTCCACCACCAGTGCCACTGACTCAGCTGTGCAAACTCAGCAAAATTCATCTTCATCCTCCTCAGCATCACCTGGTTCCACCTCTTCATCAGAGTCCAGTGACGCAGAGGGAGAGGTCCAAGTGGTCCGACCGAAAGTACCAAGAGCACCGTGACGATCGGGAGAATAAATTCCTTTGCAAGTGTGATGGCTGCGGAGCCCAGCATGACCACAGGAAGTGCCCCTTCCACACTGCAGAATGCCACAACTGCGGGCGAAGAGGGCACATTGCTAAAGTATGCTGACAGCGAAAGCAAAGAACTCCAGCACCTGAGTCCATAAAGAGTCATCAACACAAAACGTCTACCGCCAAAGTGTCACCAGAGCCTGAGCTGTGCCAAGTGGGCATCGTCAGCGATCATTTCTTCGCAGACCTGAGCCTGCAGGACGTCCCCTTCAAGATGGAGGTGGATTCAGGTACTACCTTTTCCATAATCCCACAGCGGGAGTTTTTGAGAATTCCCCCTGCCTCTCGGCCCAAGCTCACGACTTTTAAAACTTCCCTCCAGGATGTGCAAGGTTGCCAGATTCCGGTACTGGGGGTGGGAAATTTCTTGGTCAAATTCAAAAACATTCACACCTCCTTGCCATTGGTTGTAGTTAAGCAGGGCACTAACTGTCTTATTGGGACCCAATGGTTTAGGCCACTGGGAATCCGGCTTTCTGGCATTCACGCAATAGACACTGACCCAGTCCGGGACGTTTGTGCTGAACATCCTGAGGTGCTCAAAAAGGGTTTAGGATTATACAAAGGACCCCATGTGGACTTTGAGCTTGACCCAACTGTCTGGCCCATCCGGATGAAGCTATGCTGGGTACCCTTTGCTTTAAAGGAGAAGATAGAAGCCGAGATGGACAAACTGGTGGGGCAGGGCATCCTAGTGCCAGTGGACTCCACAGAGTGGGAGACATCAATAGTGACTGCTTTGAAAAGTAATGGGGAGGTCAGGATATGCGCTGACTACAAGTGTACCATCAATAAAGCTATTCGCCTGAACGCATATCCTGTGCCCGTGGTCAGCCACCTTCTTGCCTACTTGCATAGGAGGAAATTGTTTCGCCCAGGCTTACCAACAATTGACTGTGTCTCCTGCTGCTGCCATAGCCCAGACCATAGTAATGCATAGGGGGCATTTAAGGTAACTAGACTACAATTCGGGATGAATGCCGCCCCGGAATATTTCAATCTCTTGTAGAATGTATTTTAAAAGGTTTGCACAGTGTCCTACCATATTTTGACGATGTCCTGATTATCATTAAGGACACCGTCAAACAAGCGGCCAGGCTCGATCGAGTCCTCTCACGTTTCAAGAGGGCCAGCCTACGTCTCAAAAGAGACAAATGTGTGTTTTAGGCACAGGAAGTGGAGTTCCTGGGGTACTGAATTACACCCCAAGGTATCATTCCCTCTGACTCCAAGGTGGTGGCCATGCAAAATGCACCCAGGCCAAAATTTAAAGCCGAATTGCAATCATTTCTAGGATTGTTAAACTTCTATCACACTTTTCTCCATCGCAAAGCCTCAGTTGCTGAACCATTACTTTGGCTTCTTAAGAAAGATACTGTTTGGCACTGGGGCGATTGCCAGGAGAAAGCGTTCCTAGAACTCAAAAGGCTGCTATCATCGGATACACATAGGTTTTGCAGGTCTATTTAGGGGTGGCCTATTTTTGTTGATTGTAGATTCATTCTGTAAGTGGCTGGAAGTGATTAGGGTGCCTAATACCACTTCAGCCACCACAATAATGCACCTAAGAAGGCTGTTTGCAGCATTTGGACTTCCAGATGTTCTGGTGTCCGACAACACGTCCACGTTCACATCTGCAGAATTCCAATCCTTCATGGAAAGGAATGCAATTAAGCACATCACTGCTGCCCCATTCCACCCAGCCACCAACGGCCAGGTAGAGCTGCAGGTGCGCACAACTAAAGATGTGCTTCGGCGTATGGGTGAAGGGGATTTGGAGCTCCAGTTATGCTAATTTCTTTTCACATATAGGCTCACCCCCCCTTGCCTCAGGGCTGTCCCCTGCTGAATTGCTCCAGCGAAGGAAACTGTCATCCTTGCTGGACAGATTGGATCCCTCTAGGGTAGAGGACAAAGGCACAAATATAGCAATCCAACACCAGAAGGGTTTCTCGTCCGGAGACCCTGTACATTGCTGCAATTATGCAGCTGGTGGTCCTACGTGGGTGCCCGGGTTTGTGATCGATCAGACTGGTCCTGTTTCTTACAGAATCGAAACAGCCACTGGTCTGATTAGGAGGAGGCATGCGGATCAATTGAGTCCCAGAGTACTGGACCCACAAGATGAATACAAACACTCAACGCTAGGGTTGGCCCCCACCCATTTAAACCCAGGGGGCAGAGGTAATAGTCAGCAGCCAGCCAACATTGATCCAGAAGTGTCTTCTAGGAACCGATTTCCAGGGGAATTTGTGGAATACTCCCCTATTCCGGCCAGGTGTACCCCTACACTGTCTCAGCCTAGCGCTCTGGATTCCTTTATTGATTATGACCAATTTTGTTTGGAGTCGCCCTCCACTCTTAGTACACACAGGAGGGACCCTGAGTTGTCTTATTCATCCACAGAATTAGATTTTGGTTTTGAGTGATCCCCTGCTCCTCCATGTGACAAACGGGGCTTTAATTCGGGTTTACCATCCTCCCCCTCTAGTCAATCCCTCACTCCAGTCGGGTCACCCATCCTACAAACCCCTGAGCTGGCTCAGCCAAGCGTCCGACCCAGAAGGGAAACTAGACCGCCATCCTGGTTAAAGGATTTTGTTTTTACCTAGGGGAAGAATGTTATGTATGTTAACTGTGTTTTCTGACAGGAGCAGAATGTATATTTTCTCATGTATCTATTCTTATGCAAACAAGTGGATCAAAAATGTGCACACTCTGTTAGCCAATGGGCTTGTTGTATTATTGTTACTGTTTATAGGAGCGGAATCTATCTTTTCTCATGTATCTATTCTTATGCAAATAAGTGGATCGAAAATGTGCACGCTCCATACCTGTCAAGTTTCGAGAAATTTCTGTCAAATAAGGGAAATTTCCTGGCCAAAACTGGAAACTGGATAGCTATGCTTATCCTGTGCTGGCCTCCAGTTTAACTCCAGTCTAATTGCAGTCTAACTAATATGGGATGACGACGGGAAAGAGTGTAAAATACACAGAAATTTCCCGAAACTTAACAGGTATGGCACACTCTGTTAGCCAATGGGCTTGTTGTATTATTGTTATTGTTACTGTTTCTGGTGTATATAAGCCAGAGTTTTGCCCCATCCAAACTGTGTTCAAACCCCACTAATAAAGAGCTGAATTTCACTACTTCATTCATCTGCTTCTTCATTCCCTGAACACAAAACAAGGTGAGCTTCTTAACCACTGAGCCACTGCGGCCCCTGCTGCATGGAGATGAATGTTGCAGTGATTGAATTTCACATTCACAAAAACATTGTCCTGTGTCCATGTATAACCCCATTTTACTTGCTCATTCTTTGATCTTCCTAATTCACTTTGAAATCCTGGTGGGAGATACTTTTTAGCATTCATCCATTCAGAAAGGTATGTAGCTTTTGGCCTATGTAGATTTAGCCAAATCTCTTTTGTTTTAATGTTTAGAGCTTGTCAGGTATGCAGAAAACTTTGCCTTGATTTAAGCCATTATCTAGAGGTTAATGTCCATGAAGTGGGTGGCTTTGGTGCCATATTACCATATTTTGTTGATTATTTGCTGGCCCCTCTGGAGTTGCATGCCAGCCAAATGATAGACTTTTGGAGTGGAGATAGGTTTCAGGCAGCAATTCATAGTGTCCACTTTCAAAGTAGTCTTTCTGTTTTAGAAGCAGTCATCAGGATTTTGTTCTAAGTGTAATATTTAGGTAAGCCAATATAGTTTAATGAAAAGTGTTAAACTAGCACTCAGGAAGCCTTGGTTCAAGTCATCACTTAGCCATGGAAACTCATCTCATTTACCTCAAAAACCCTGTTATGGTTGCCAGAAACTGGAATTGACTTGATGACACACAACAATAACAATATTCATTAGTTTATGAGATTGTTTCCATGGAATGATGTTGCTTGCACTTAATGACTTGTTGAACTTATTTTATCCTGTAGAAGATGTTCCTGCTTTCATTTCCTGCTAGTGTAGATTCAGGTAACGTGTGCCAAGTAATCACCCCAAGTCTCTTCAGGTCTTTTAGAAATGTATTGAAAGCATAGCCAGATTTGGGATACAGTCCAGCAAAAGCTTAGAAAGCATTTCAAAACAGAAATAAAGCAAGCTGCATGTTGAAGGAATAGCTCACATGTTGTTGTTGTTCAGTCGCACAGTCGATTCCGACCCTTTGCGACCCTATGGACCATTGATCTCCAGGTACCCCTGTCCTCCACCATCCTCCTCAGCCCGCTCAGCTCGGTGCCCGCTGCGTCCACAATGCCATCCAGCCATCTCATCCTTGGCCGTCCCCTTTTTCTTTTGCCTTCCACCTTTCCCAGCATCAAGGCTTTCTCAAGTGAATCCTCTCTTCTCATCTGGTGTCCAAAGTACCTCAGCTTCATCTTTACTATTTGACCTTCTAAGGAGCAGTCAGGACTGATTTCTTTCAAGATTGACTTATTTGTTCTCCTCGCTGTCCAGGGTACTCTCAAAATTCTCCTCCAACACCACATCTCGTCTATTCTTCTGCGCTCAGCCTTCCTAATGATCCAGCTCTCACATCCATACATTACCACCGGGAATACCATTGCTTTGACTATACAGATTTTTGTTTGCAAGATGATGTCTCTACTTTTCACTATGTTCCCCAGGTTTCTCATGGCTTGTCTCCCTAGAATCAGCCGCCTCTTTATTTCATGGCTGCAGTCACCATCTGCAGTGATCCTAGAAAGTAAAATCCGTCACTGCTTCTACTTCTTCCCCATCTACTTTCCAGGTGCTGATAGGGCCTGTTGCCATTATCTTGGTTTTCATGTTGTTAAGTCTCAGGCCAGCTTTTGACTCTCTTCTTTCAACCTAATCAGTAGCTTCTTTAAATCTTCCTCACTTTCTGCCATTAGGGTGGTACCATCTGCATATTTCAAATTGTTGATGTTTCTCCCAGCAATTTTTATCCCATATTGTGATTCCTCCATCCCTGCATTGCACATTATGTGCTCTGTGTATAGGTTGAAAATATAGGGTGATAAAATGCAGCCTTGTCTTACTCCTTTTCCTATTCCAAACCATTCTGTCATTCCGTGTTCTGTCCTAACTGTTGCTTCTTGACTGTTGTACAGATTTCTCATGAGGCATATGAGGCGTTCTGGTTTTCCCATTTCTTTAAGTACTTGCCACATTTTATTGTGGTCCACACAGTCAAAGGCCTTGGTGTAGTCAATAAAGCAGAGGTATACTTGTTTCTGATATTCTTTTGTTTTCTCCATGATCCACCGTATATTAGCAATGTGGTCTCTAATCCCCTTGCCTCTTCTGAAACCCGCCTGCACCTCTGGCAATTCTCTCTCCACGTGCTGGATTATTCCACGTGCTCTATCCTGTATTATCTTGAGCATCACCTTGCTAGCGTGTGCGATGAGCGCAATTGTTCGATAATTTGAACACTCTTTGGCACTACCCTTCTTTGGGATTGGAACATATACTGATCTTTTCCAATCCTGTGGCCACTGTTTTGATTTCCAGATCTGCTGGCATATCAATTGCAGTAATTTGATTCCGTCATCTTTTAGAGCTTTGAAAAATTCAACTGGGATACCGTCATCTCCACTAGCTTTGTTGTTTGCAGTGCTTTTTAGGGCCTTTCTAACTTCACTCTCTAGGATGTCTGGCTCAAGTTCAATGTTCTCATCATTGTGATTATCAGTGGTGTTGAGGTCCTTTTTGTAAAGTTCCTCTGTGTATTCTTTCCATCTTTTCTTATTCTCTTCTGCATCAGCTAACTCCTTGCCGTCTTTGTCCCTTATCATGGTCATTTTTGCTTTGAATGTTCCCTTGATTTCCCCATTTTTTTTGAAAAGATCTCTAGTCCGGCCTCTTGTGTTGCTTTCCTCTATTTCTTTGCACTGTTCATTTAAATAGATTTCCTTGTCTCTCCTTGCTTTTCTTTGAAATTCTGTGTTCAAGTGACTGTATTTTTTCTTTTCTCCTTTGCCTTTTGCATTCCTTCTTTCCTCTGCTATTTTAAGAGTCTCATCAGACAACCACTTTGCTTTCTTATGCTTCTTTTCTTTTGGTATGGTTTTTCTTGCTGCCTCCTGCATGATGTCCCGCACATCTGGCCTTAATTCTTCTGGCACTCTGTCTATCAATTCCAAACCATTAAATCTGTTCCTCACCTCCACCGTGTATTCCTTAGGGATGTTGTCTCGGTCATATCTGTCTGGCCTGATTCTTTTCCCTATTTTCTTTAGTCTAAGTCTGAATTTTGCTATTAGTAGGTTGTGATCTGAGCCACAGTCTGCTCCAGATCTTGTTTTTGCTGACTGTATGGAGGTTCTCCATCTTTGGCTGCAGAGTATGTAATCAATCTGGTTTCGATGTTGGCCATCTGGTGATGTCCATGTGTAAAGTCGCATCTTCTGTTGCTGGAAGAGGGTGTTTGCTATGACCAGTGTGTTATCTTGACAGAACTCTATCAATCTTAGCCCTGCTTCATTCTGTGTTCCAAGACCAAACTTGCCTGTTATTCCATCTACTTTTTGATTTCCTACTTTGGCATTCCAATCTCCCAAGATAATGTGGACATCATTTCTTGGTGTCTGTTCTATGAGGTCTTGTAGGTCCTCATAGAACTGGTCCACTGTGGCTTCATCTGCGCCCGTGGTTGGTGCGTATATTTGGATCACAGTGATATTAAAAGGTTTGTCTTTTATTCTGACTGACACCATTCTATCATTTTTGAGATTGTATCCCATTACTGCTTTTCTCACTCTTTTGTTGACAATAATGGCTACTCCATTTTTTCTGAAGTTTTCTTGACCACAGTAGTAGATGTGATGGTTTCCCGAGTTGAATTCACCCATCCCTGTCCATTTTAGCTCACTGATTCCCAAGATGTCAATATTTATTCTTTCCATCTCATTTTTCACCACTTCCGGTTTTCCTTGGTTCATCGACCTCACATTCCATGTTCCTATGCAGTATTGTTCTTTGCAACACTGTATTTCTCCTCCCACTCTCCCATCTCTCCCCTTCTTTTGATCTGTTTTAAGCATCCTGTTTCATCTAACTTGCCTCTTTTGTTTTGCCTTTTGTTCTGGTCCATAGGGTTCTCTTGGCAAAAATTTCTGGCGTGGTTTGCCGGTTCCTACACCAGTATCCTCACATCATATATGTTGTTACAGTTCAAAACAAAGTATTATCATGCATATTATCAGTTTAAAAGAAAAAAACACAGTTCTACTTCATTTGTTACAAAAGTAAAAATAAAAACTTAGTATGAAGGAAAGGTCCACTATATCAAGTCTCTACATTGCTATAGTTGCAGACTACATTGTTTTAGTTAAGTTACTTGCATGCTACTTTGATTATGGCTGGTGGTGGGTAGCCTGACAGGTCCTCCCTCCTCCGCCTCCCTCACCTCTGCTGCCCAGGGTGCGAGCGGAAGTGGTGGCGGGCAATGGTGGTGCTGTTGCTGCAGCCAATGGAATAGGCCTCTTACCCTCAGTGGCTTCTGCCAGGCCTTTCTTCCCTGTATGCTTCCTCCCTCTGGGGTGGGGATGGGGCCTTTGGAATAGGCCTCTTACCCTCAGTGGTTTCTGCCAGGCCTTTCTACCCTGGATGCTTCCTCCCTCTGGGGTGTGGCCTTTGTAGTAGGCCTCTTATCCTCAATGGTTTCTGCCAGGCCTTTCTTCCCTGGATGCTTCTTCCCTCTGGGGTGGGGTTGTGGCCTTTGGAATAGGCCTCTTACCTTCAGTGGTTTCTGCCAGGCCTTTCTACCCTGGATGCTTCCTCCCTCTGGGGTGGAGGTGTGGCCTTAGGAATAGGCCTCTTACCCTCAATGGTTTCTGCCAGGCCTTTCTTCCCTGGATGCTTCCTCCCTCTGGGGTGGGAATGGGGCCTTTGGAATAGGCCTCTTACCCTCAATGGTTTCTGCCAGGCCTTTGTTCCCTGGATGCTTCCTCCCTCTGGGGTGGGGTTGTGGCCTTTGGAATAGGCCTCTTACCCTCAATGGTTTCTGCCAGGCTTTTCTTCCCTGGATGCTTCCTCCCTCTGGGGTGGGGATGGGGCCTTTTTATAGCCCACATACACCCCTCCTTTCTCACAGCTTCTACATTTTGGCAGCTTAAAAGCACAGCATCCAAGATAATGTCTCTCTATGTGTCTGCATGTGTGTGTGTGTGTGTGTGTGAGTCTCTGGGTTATATCTCTCCCCACAGGGTCCACCTTTGGCCCTCCCCCTTAGGGATTCCAACCAATGATCTTATGGCAAGACATGTCAATCGCACATTAGGTTTCATTTCACTAAAGCCACTAGGCAACTCATGAGGCAAGGATGTTTACATTTTTTTTTCTCTCCCCCTGATTTGAAATCGCTATTTTAAAAGAGGCTAAAGCACAGGGTCTACTTCATTCTGTTACACATCTCAGGCTTTGTGCACTAGCTTCACATTCAATATGTTCCTACAGCCAGCAGTTTCCCTTGTAAAATTGTACTATCCAGCCCAAGTTCCCACTCCAGTAGCTGTATGTTACTGCATGGGAAGTATTTTTTTTAAAAAAAAAGATGTGGGAATTTGCAATGTGGGGCCTCTCTCACAAGACAACACCCAACTCTAAGTAAAAATTCACTTGGTGGAGAATAATGTTTCCATTCCAAATGCTGTTGTTTGAATAAGCCATGGGAATGTTGCAATCAGTTTCGAGGGCATGTGGGTTGCACTCAGTACTTGGAATGAGTAACTGCTATGCCGATATCGGCACCTATGATTCCATAACACTCACCTGAGAGTGGACTTGCATAAGTAGGTCACTGTCTCTACACTTTTGGTCTGTGCCTATCTAACAATGTTCAGGTTTTTAACATAAGAAGGGGATGTAAGAGACTCTGATTTCAGACATTTACCTGTATGAGTCAAATCTGTTTATTTCTGCTGACTCAGCCCAGTTGCTATGGAATTTTACCTCAGAGGTGCAGCATTTACATAACTACATAAAAAAACTTTTCAAGACTGCTTTTATGGAGGCCGATTCCAAACATATATAAACCATTTGTACACAACTGCACTGGGAATGCTACCAAAGACAACCCGTTCAAATATTTTGCCTACCTTCTCCCATGATCTGTTATTAAAACCACAGATTTATACTAAGAAAATACATGTTAATTTCTATGATAAAGTGATCTGTCAAGCCCCCCTGCATATACAAGAAGCATCATCATAAAATGCCTATTAACTGACTCCTTGTATTATATTTTTGGGGTGCAGTTCATTTTATTTTGTTTGTCTGGACATGCTCTTCATTTGCATTACATGATAACATGGCTCTAAGGTCGGTGAGTCATATCTTCCTTAGGGGCTTCTGTTATATTTAATTATTCACCTTTGGATTATGGAAACATTCCATGCAGCTGTTGGTATTGTTCTGGCTTTCTTTCACTAAGCCACACCTACTGCAGACTAGGAAACTGATGAATGAGAGACCTCTCTGAACTGAAAGGCTAGATTCCTGGTCTGCAAATGACTCAGAAAATTGTAAATGAACTTTAGTTTCTAAAAAGATAGACATTCTTGTTAAACTTTTATTGAAACAGTCATACTCTGAACCTGCCATGGTTTTTTTTAATTGGCTCTTTCCTCTTTTGCCACTTTCCCCATGGCCAGTTCTACCATTAAGTACAGCAGCATTTCCCAGCCTTTGGTTTAGTTCCCAGAAGCCTAAATCAATTCCCCAAAGCACTGATCAGCCAATGTACTGACTTAAGTTTCTGGGAATTGATACCCCCACATTGGAAACCACTGGATTAGAGGGACAGTCATCTGGCCTTGATAGGGTTACACTCTCCCTGTAGGAATGTATTCTTAGACTCAGCAATCTCTTTAGAGACTCAAGTATCTGTTGTGACCAAGAGTATATTTTATCAGCTTTGCTTGTTTATACCCCTATGTGTAGAACAGGGGTTTCCAACCTAAGACCCATGGGACGGATCTGGCCTGCAGCACAATTTCATGTGCCCCCCCACCCCTCCAAGGGCATTCAAGAAACAAAATGGCCACCCCTTTGAAGTTGTTGGGACATAATGGCTGCCCCCATCATGCAGGCAGGGCAAAATGTCCATCCGGCCCACGAAGCTAGCTGAGAGAGCACGACCTGGTCCCCGGCTTGAAAAGGTTGGGAACCCCTGGTGTAGAAGAAATGCCAAATGACAGTGGCTCATGCCTTTGTAATGACCTAACAGACTGCGGTAACACTCTCTAAGCAGGGCTGCCCTTGGAGTTCATATGGAAGCTACAGCAGTTCCAAAATATGGTGGCCAGACTGATCACCGGTACTAGCAGATTTGAACACATAGCTCCAGTTTTGGCATGCCTTCATTGGCTTCCTGTCAGTTTTTGTGTCAAATTCATGGTGCTGTTTATGACCTATAAAGCCCTCAATGGTTTAGGATTTAGAAATCTAAAAAATAAAATAAAATAAAATATTACTCCTTTCTGGTACATCTCTCTTACAGAGGAGCTATCTGGCTCATCTGTTCCACACAACCCATGATGATAAAAATATTGACAACTCAGGAGGCCAAAATAATTTCTTGATTTCCTATTCATGACCTTGTTTCTCTGGAACAAGCTTCCAAGAGAAGTTCATCAGGTACTTACCCTCTCATTTTTTAAAGAAATCAGCAAAAATAGAATACAGTGATACCTCGCTTAAAGAGCCTAATGCGTTCCACAGGATTGCTCTTTAAGCGACTTTGCTCTTTAAGCGAAACACCATTGTAAGTAACCAATTGTGACTTCTGGCAGGGGGAATTGTGAGCCCCGATTTAGATGTTAAGTGAGTTTTTGGTTGGTTTAGAAAATTCTGCTCTTTAAGCGAGTTAGTCTCTAAGCGAGGCGCTCTTTAGGCGAGGTTTTACTGTATTTAAAAACTTATTTTTGTTAGTGCTTTCTACCTAAGTTTTTAAAAATTATATTTTAATTCCACTTTTAAAAAGGTTTTACCTAGCAAAAGGGATTTATTTATTTTATGATATTTATTGCATATTCTAGTTTGTCTTATTCATTTAATGTGATTTAACGTGTTGTGCACCTCTGAGCGAGTGCATGCACTATGGGGTGGTGTACAAGCTGAAATGAATGAATGAACAAAAGAATGAACAAAAAAATGAATGGTTGGATGTACACTCAAAGAGGTATCAGTTTCCCTTGGTGAAGTACCTCTTGTCTCCAAATGGTTTTTTTTTTTTAAGGCTTGTGCTAGTTCAAATCCCCAACGTGCTTCCTGGGAGAAGAGCCAGCTTGTTTAGTCATGGGCTAGCTGGACAATCCCAAGGCATCTCCAGAAGAAGGGACTGATAAAACCACTTCTGTGTATTATCTACCTAGAAAAGCCTGGAAAGAGTCACCACTAACCAGAATTGACTTGATGGCATTTTATTATTAGTACAGAAGAGCTGACATAAGAAAGTGCAAAAAAACTTCCAATTGATAATTCCCTCCTCTTTCTCTGAGACATCTGTGTGATTGTTAAAGCAAGTTTTCAAAGTGGTTGTTATGTTAGTCTGTGCAGTCATATCAGACCAGATATCAGATCCAGTCAATGGAAGTGGACTTGATTCATGAAAGCTCACATCAAAATATAGCAGTTAATCCTTAAAGTGACACAACATTTTTTACTTCTTTATTATTGTTTATGTTTATTTTTAGTTTAGCTTTGTCTTGTTTCTTGACTGATATGGTTAATGCAAATTAACCCCAGGAAATCCTCTTCCTGGATGTAAATTCACAATGGACCACA
Organism: Bradypodion pumilum; assembly: GCA_035047305.1. NCBI lineage: Eukaryota > Metazoa > Chordata > Lepidosauria > Squamata > Chamaeleonidae > Bradypodion > Bradypodion pumilum. The sequence goes on along the minus strand of JAWDJD010000002.1, from coordinate 36,288,510 downwards.
TTTTTCTTGCTGTGCAGTCAAGATGACCAATATTGTTACTCTTTAAAGATTAAACGTTATTCTGGTAAAAATATATTTTCATCTTCTGCGATAGTAAATTTATCTTTCAAACCAAAGCATTTTCTTATGAAAATGTTTGTATGACTTGTTCCAAATAGTTCAAAGTTTCCCATCAGCTTTCTAAGGATTTCCCTGGATTTGAAACCTTGGCTAGAAACCTTACATATATAGGATATAACTTCTGTGGATTATCAAGAGCAATCACCTGCCTGGAAACTGTTGGAATGAAACCTAGTGATGCACTGAACATTGTAAAACAAACAGTTATTTAAAGCAAGCAAAGGGGAAATTGGCTGAAAAATTAGTGATAAACTGCAAAACATGCTGGAATTTAATCTGGGTTATTCAACACTTTGCATAATAAGTAACATTCTAAATGGATTTGAGATTTGAAGACTTCGAGCCAGGATTTTCTCCAAATGAGTCCTCCACCCCCAAATTTGTTCCTATAACCTTTGTGATTTTGCAGAGTTTCTCCAGGTACAAGAACAGACAACAGAAGGAGTTTTGAGTTCGACAACCTCAAGATGCACAAGGTCATCCAATGAAATTCAGCTGTTAATGAAAACTAATCCAGGTATGACCATTTTACTCTCAAAATGTTCTTTTGATTCCTTCAAAACTAGCACTTCTGCACTGGAAATGATGAAGAAATCTGTGTGTGTGTGTGTGTGTGTGTGTGTGTGTGTGAATGTGTGTGTGTGTGTGTGTGAGAGAGAGAGAGCATAGATTTTAAAAAATTTGGTGCTAATTTCAGGGGGGGAATCTAAATTCATATTTTTTGTTTTAAAGGTTATATTTTTAGTTTAATTGGTCATATTTAAACACATTTAAGGACATAAATGCTTGCATATTTCTAACATTTTTAAGTTGTAGAAATTCTCACCTTACTTATAAGTCAGAAGGCACTCAATCAACTACTGAAAAAGGCAAGAACAAATATTATCATCACTGTTACTAACGGTAAGGTAAAGGGTGCCCTTGCTCGAAAGCCAGTCCAACTAGGTAAAAGTCAAAAGGCCATCTGGTGGCCAATGTGCATATAAGTGAATGGAAAATCCAACACTGCGAAACACATACAATTGGAACACAGAACATGAAAAGTAATGGATTATTCCATAAAGAATACCACAGCTTTTTGTTTGCAAGAGCTAAGCAGGGCTGTTGAGGCCAAGACATTCTGGAGGGCACTCTTTCACTCTGGAAGTGACTTGATGGCACATAATGTCAACTTCAATGGATATCTCCAAGTTAAGGTTTGGCTTGCCACTTATGTTTAGAAATCATATTAGAAATCATATGGATGTACAAGCTGCCTTATTGAATCAAACAAGATCTATCTAGTTCAACAATTTCCCCCCCCCCCAGTGCCAGAGCAGAATGGCTCTGGAAAAATCACATGAAAGGCAGGGTCTTCGTCTCATCCTAATAACTCATTTCTTAACCATGAAATCTATACTGTAGACATTTTAGTAATCAATTGGAACCTGATAAACTCCTGCCATGCAGATACTTAACATTAACATTATGCAAAGAAAAACCATCTTCTGGGACTACAACTATCAAGCAAAGAAAGATATGAAGGGAGCATATAGATGGGGGGGGAGAGTGTGTGGTTGAACATACAGCAGAAGAGCTACTCATCTGAAATGGTTTGTGATCTGAGACAATTTCTGTGGAGCCCACCCAGCTGAAGCTTAACAAAACAAAAATGCTGTAACAATTTAAAGACTAACTGTTATATTTCAATGTGAGCTTTTGTGGCTCAAGTCTTCATCATCAGCCTTACTCCCATGTCTGATAGAGTGGACTTGATCCATGAAAGCTCTCATTGAAATATAAGTCTTTAAAGCGCTACAGCATTTTTGTTTTGTTTTGTTTATTCTCTGATATGCCTGAAACACAGACTAACATGGTTACTATTCCAAAAAATTCAGATACAATATAGCTGAGAAACTCAACCTCCCCTACATCACTTTGAGGACTCTGAATAGGCTGAGGGTTGGAGTCCTTAAATGCAAAACCAACATGCTCAAGTGGGGGCTGCTGGTGGACGACAACACGCTGTGTGAATGTGGAGAGATACAGAATCCGGTTCATTTGCTGGTCTGTAGGTTACTACAGGAAACTTGTACCGATGAAGATTTAAGTTTGGCCAATGACAAAGCCAAGTAAGTGGCTTCATTTTGGCAGTCCAGGGTTTGATTGGGAGACGAAAGAAGAAGAAAAAGCATGCTGGTAGTATTGAGCCTGTACATTCTTTTCCACTATTCCAGGAAATGAATAGTTTTTATTAGTTTTATTTCTTTCAGCTACCTTCTGTTTATGACTCTTAGCAAAACCTGTGTAGAATTGCAGAATAACGTCCCCATCACGCTTATCAAATATTGAAGGATCAGTTTATTAGCACATGCTCCTATAAATTCACAGAACCTCAGAGCCAATAAAAGCACAGCCCTGAGATCTTTTAAGATGATAACACAGACTGTAAAAAAACAAAGAGGATTCATTTATTCTCATGAAAGCAATTGGCAGGAGAACTGTCTGTCGAAGTTACGGTAAAGCTTTCTTTCTTTCCTTTTCTTTTTTTTAAAAACACATTCCAGTGAAATCTCCAGGTCTGAATTCTTCACAAGGCAAAAACTTATTCTCACATCTGGTTCATTTAAACAACCAAATGAGTGTGTATTGAACACATGTGAGGCCTGTGTGCATACATATTAATATGCCCAAATGTGAACGTAACACATATACATGCATGCAAACACACAAGCACACTTTACAGGTAGTCTTTTCTCATAATTCAGTTTTATTTTTAAAAAACAGTGAAAGCAACCATGAAAGAAGTAGAGCAGGGGTGCTCAATCTACGGCCCATGGGCCAGATCTGGGACCCTACACGAATTCATCCGGCCCATGCCGCCCTCGTCACTCCCGGAAGCAATAGTAAAATGTGCCCAGATTGCAAGGTGTGTTTTACTTCTGCTTCCAGTGGGAACATCCACATGACCAGCCTGCTGAACCACGTGACAAGCCCACGTCCAAAAAGGTTTGGGCACCTCTGAAGTAGAGGAACCAAAAGGTGCCATTAAATTTCCATCACCAGTGGCCAAAACTTCCTATTCTTCTCATTCTTTTCCTATACAGATCAGGTAACATCATGACTATCTTGACTTTGGGTCCAGCAGCACTAAACAATTAAGTGGTGCTGCATTCAAACCAATCAGCCACCAAATTCTTCTCCTTCCTATTCCACTTTTCCAATTTCACTTACCTTGAATGATCTGCTGTAACAATTTGCAGTTTTCCCTTTCTATCCCAGGCCTAGTGTATACACTAGCTTTCACATTTTATGATTTCTTAGTCTTTATTCATTTGCCTTAATGCTTCTTTATTGGTTACCTTTTCAATCCAACAATTCTTAGCATTCTGCAGTCAACCCACATTTCAAATGCTTCTTTTCTAGCAGTAGCCTCTCTTAAGGCCCAGGATACTAGGCAATATAGAGGAGCCAGGAATATGTACCACCATACAGTGTGCATTTGCAAAGCCAATTTAAAGTTTCAGTTGTGTATTATTTTCCTCGGATTAAAGAAACTGCTGTGGGGTCAGCTTTATTCTGACTTTTATTGCCAAGCTAAGATTGCTCTGCTCATCCAACTAAATTCCCAGTCAAAGCCATAAATAGGTCAATTGTCATCATCTCCAAATCACCATGCTGGGAGGCATAAGCATGATCCTTCTGTAAAAAGGGAAGAGGAGAATGTGGTGTCCTCCCTCCAAAAAAGAAAGAGCCTGTGCCATCAAAAAGGGAAAATGCATGGGATCAGGTGTTGCCATTTATCTTCATAACCCTAGCCAATAGATTCACTCCCAGATTTCAATGCCCTTTAAATGTTGATGTTCTGAGGCAGGGCCACAGTTCCTTCTTCCTGGTTAGCAGCCCTGTTCCAGGATTGGTTCTGTTAGTCAACATGTTTTCATAAACTGCCCGACTACGAACTGAATTAATTAAATGCATTGGTTGCTGAGGAAGAGAATGGTAGATCTTCTGTGCCTCCCAAAAGCCCAGTCAGTTCTTAGGAAAGAGGCAGAAAAGCAGCTTGCTTTATTTATTTATTGGCTTTATTTTCCACTTTATATAGAACCAATTAAAAGGTTAAAAATAATTTTAAAACACACCCATAAAATATCAGTTCAGTTGATGGGGTCAGGGCCATCATCAGAAATTTCTGGGCCCCATAGTGAGCAATCCTATTGTCCCAAACACACATAGTAATGTCACAGTTATGGCCAGCGGCAGGGCCCCTGTCATCTCAGGGCCCTATACGGCAATACTGGTAGTACTTTCCTGATGGCGGCCCTGGATGGGGTGACACACCCTGCCACCTTGCAGTCTCAGCCATGTTGAAGGAGGGACTGGTAAAATCGCGTTTGAGTATTTTATACCTAGAAACCATGGGAAACTTGCCTTATATCTGAATCATTATGATGGCAGATTATTATTAAAAATCGATCCTGCATTCACACCTGCCAGATTAAAAGACCCTTTTGCAGCAAGCTAAAGGTTTGCCTAAATAAAAAGGTCATGAGACACAAGATGAGTTAATTTGGGGAAAGGTACTCCTTAAGACAGCTGGAAGTGACACTTTAAAACTAGTTATATAATCCTTGTTAGCTTGAAGGTCAGCAAGTCGGCAGTTCAAGACCCGAGTACTGCATGATGGAATGAGCGCCCATCTCTGTCCCAGCTCCTGCCAACCTAGCAGTTCAAAAGCAAGAAATTGCAAGAAGATAACTAGGGACCACTTCAGTGGGAAAAGATCTTGGGGACATGAAGAGCCTCATTTGGGCGTCCCCTGAGTGGAGTTCCTCCAGCAAAAATCCTTTCAACCCAGAAAGCAATTCTGACAAAAAAAATTTTTTTGAAAAAGTGGGCTTGGCAGTGCAGAGTCAGGGAGTTATCTAAAACAGTTTTGAATGCAGGAAGAATGTAAATTGGTGGAAGAAACACCAATAATTTTTTTAAAAAAACCCATGTAATTTAATATACGTAGGTGACCCTTGCTGGCGGGCAACAGCAGTGACTTGAGGTAACTCCAGATGAAAGTGGGGGGAAAGTGTCAAAGTAGGACTGCAGTTGAACACTAAAAAGTCAACAATCATGATTAAAGAATAACTCAATAACTTTAGTTTTGACAATGAAGAAAGTGAAATGGTTCAAGATTTTATATGTCAAACAAAGATTGCAACCAAGAAATCGAAAGATGGAGACTTATATTAATCAAAATTTCTCAGCTGTTTTAAACAATGTTCCTGTATACCCACGATCAATAGAAGAAGTGACAAAAGTAAGGTTAATGAGCCAAATGTATTTTGAATGTCTGGTGGGATATTGGGATTTAGGGGAGGGTGTCATGATTGTAAGGTACTGAAGGAGCACAAAAAATGGGCAGAGGAGCTTATGACATTGCCTGTCCCTGCATTATAGTGATCCAACAATGGATTTTGTCTGGCACACAGACTCTGTAACCAGACCAACCATATCTAAGAATGGCCATTGGTTAGAAATCAAATTAAACTGGTAAGATGTGCTTCAGCCTTCTAAGATCACTTGGGCCTTGAGAAATGTGCTGGCTTTTAAAACACAACTATATACCCTCTCTTGCATTAAACTGCAATGTGATGCATACAACAACTTCCCAGTATATGGAAACTATCAATTTTCAATGCTTGCATTTTATCTGGACTCAACTTTCTTGTATTTGCCATCATCTAGTCCAGGGGTGGCCAACCTTGGTGCCCCAGGTGTTCTTGGACTTCAAATACCAGAAGCCCAAGTAAGTACACCTGCTGATCAGGGCTTCTGGGAATTGAAGTCCAAGAATACCTGGGGCACCAAGGTTGGCCACCCCTGAAATTCTAATCCAATACTGGGCCCAGAGAGCAGGATAGCCAAACCATTGAAGACTCTTTATTTGACAGTGACCAGAAGAACGTGATGGAATGGTCAAAGTAAGCCAATGCAGACAGAAAGAATGATTCATTCATTCAGTGTCAGTCATTCACAGCTTCCAATATTTTAATATTTATGGGCTCTTTGTGCACAAGGCTGTTTGGCTTGACCTTTCTCGCTTGCTGGTTGCTAAGCTGCTTGTAAAAAGAAAGAAGGGAGGAAGGAAACCAAATAAACAACTAGATTAGACAATGCATTCTAGGTCAGCAGCTTCATCATTTGATCAACTTTAGCACTTGTTCACATTTCTTCCCCTACAGGGTTCACCAGTGCATGATGACATTTGGACAGTTTTGGCTTACACTGTGTTCTCCAGATGCCACATTGCAGGCGCACCCCCCCAATAACGGACACAGACAACATTGAAAGTGGATAACAGCAAAGGGCCACATTTATTGATTCAATGCCCTAGTCCGAATTATAAATTTGTATTGGTAAAACGACCAATCATAATTCCTAAGGCAAGCAGGCCGAAGTAACACTGGTAAGGTACCACCCCAAAATTGCCAACGGCAATTGGTTACAATGTATCAAATTGTATCAATTTGTTTGTTAACAACAAACAAATTGTTGACCGTAGTCAATAACTAACTCATGACCCCACCCTCTGACGCGTATCCGTGAAATAACAGGGGTGATGCATGCTGGTTAGCAATCATCATCACCCCATCGCCTGATTCGTCGTTGACCGGACAACGTTTAACTACTTTATTCCTGTCTAGTGTTGTCCAGTCAATTGCGAACCTGCCGGATACTTGTGGGTCATACTGTTTACCTTACCAGTGCTACCCGCCCATGTGACCAAAGTCAACAGTAGGAACGAAGAAAGACCCCTATATCAAACCATAGCAACAGTGTGGGATGGGCAAAAAAGCCAGGACCCGAAGCCAATGTGGGTCCCAACCAAAAATTCCCACCTGGCCCCGAAGCGACCATGATCACACTGTTAACTAGGGAGGGGGTGGAGGGAAAAACTTCTCCGCTCCGTCGCTGAGGCAAAATGGCAGCGCGGCTGCCTCGTGGCCACCCCTTTTATCAGGGAGCTGGCCACGCCCCTAACTACCCGGATTCTCTGTCCTGTGGGGGGGGCCCGCAAAGTGCGCGGCGGCCATTTTGGCGCCGCGCTTGCATTGCAGGCGCACCCCCCCAATAACGGACACAGACAACATTGAAAGTGGATAACAGCAAAGGGCCACATTTATTGATTCAATGCCCTAGTCCGAATTATAAATTTGTATTGGTAAAACGACCAATCATAATTCCTAAGGCAAGCAGGCCGAAGTAACACTGGTAAGGTACCACCCCAAAATTGCCAACGGCAATTGGTTACAATGTATCAAATTGTATCAATTTGTTTGTTAACAACAAACAAATTGTTGACCGTAGTCAATAACTAACTCATGACCCCACCCTCTGACGCGTATCCGTGAAATAACAGGGGTGATGCATGCTGGTTAGCAATCATCATCACCCCATCGCCTGATTCGTCGTTGACCGGACAACGTTTAACTACTTTATTCCTGTCTAGTGTTGTCCAGTCAATTGCGAACCTGCCGGATACTTGTGGGTCATACTGTTTACCTTACCAGTGCTACCCGCCACACGGAGGGGCTTCACAGAAGACCTGACGCCCCCCCCCAGACCGTCAGCTCGGTCAACAGGCCTGCTCGCCAGTCACCCAACAGGAGGTCCATACCTCCTCGCGACAGATGGACCCCATCCCCTGCATACAAGTCACAATTTTGCAGACTAATATCGGGGTGATGACTAACCCGTCCCCAAGCCCTGGTGGTGAGAAACCACGCCACTGCCTTATTGACCGCGCGCCTAGCTCGGTCAAGGGCCAGGAGGTTAACGCCCCCTCTATAAGAGTGGCGCGGAACAATGTCCGACCAAACCAGGGCCGTGGCAGGCCAGACATAATGCAAGTAGGCGAGGTCCTCGCAAATCGCATGCTTGAGCGATAAGCCGGTGACCTGGCCCAAATCATTGCCCCCCAAGTGGATGATTAGAATGTCAGGCGGGTCAGCCCCCAGGCCAGAAAAAAGGAAAGGCCGCAGCTCCCGCCATAACATCCCAGGCTTACCGTGCCATGAGAGACTGGCGTGGTCACCCAGTCCCAGTCGGGGTCCCCACTCTGTCGCCGCAGCGTAACGCGCTGCCCTGAGCACATAGCTGTGGCCCACCAGCCATACTGTCACCGGTGTGATACGACACCCAGGGTCTGTAAGAAAATTGAGAAAAAGGAAGGTAAGGTGAATGGATTGGTACTCATGGCGGGAGTGGGCGCACATAAAACTGAAAACATTGTGAGCCCCACCTCCCCATGCTGCGTATGTCAGCCCCAGAGTACCCAAAAGCAGCTGCAGTAGAGGCTGCGCCAATACGGAACGAATGTGTGCCATAACGGGCACCTGGCAGTCCCACCCTGGTGAGGGCTCTAGCTGTCACCTTCCAAAACTGAAATTTAGTAAGGGGAGACCCATCTTGGTGACAGAAAAACGGGCCATGGTGCCAGCCACGCAGTGCCAGGTATTCCTGTAGGGCACCAACCGGACAGATGTCTGCCAAAGAACACCGTAGCAGTCTTACTCCACTGCCTACGCCATGCTGATCTGTTTTGGAGGAGCGAATCCTCAACTGGGCCCAGTCTTTGGCAACATATACATCTCCGAGTTCCAGTGCCCTACCACTTGCATCCGCCTTAGACAGCATCACGAGTTCGCTGATGCGGAGCGCTCCAAAAAATGCCACCGTTGTGGCTGCATGAAAAAGGGCTGCCTCATAATGATCAAAACAGAGGCCTGGCCAGCCCCGGGCCAACTGGGTAAGAACCCCTGGGGAAATAGGGTGCCGGTCGTCCGGGCAACGCCCGCGCTCGCGCACCCACCCCTCCAAAACGTGTCTCACACGGAAGTCAGAGGTGGTATCCACATGACCCCCTACTTTGGCCATAAAAGCCAACGCCGAGAGCTTGGATGCTATGGTGCGAGGTGCAAGGCCCTGTGCATGCAGGTGAACCATGAACCGCAGAACATGGTCCACCGGGATGGGCCAGGTCTCTGGCCATTGAAATCGAGTAGCAAAAGCCTTATACAAATTGAAAGCTTGTTGATACGCCTTACGCGTGCGTGGCGCTAGTGACAGGCCAATCGCCCGGTTCACCTCTCCTTGCCAATAGTCCACATCTCGTCCGGGAGTGGCGAGGGAAATTCCTCCGCATCCGGGGCCAAGGCGCGGAACCGGGAGATCTGCAGGCGGGACAAAGCGTCAGCAATATCGTTATTAACCCCTGGGACATGCCTGGCCCTGAACATGACGTTGAGGCGCAGGCAGCGCAGCACAAAATGGCGCACTAGGTCCATGACCCTGGGCGATTTAGAAGTCTGTGCATTGACAATGTGCACCACGGCAGCATTGTCGCACCAGAAATGCACCACCGAATTAGCCCACTGTTCGCCCCATAGCATCAAAGCACCCAGAATGGGAAAAAATTCCAGGTATGTGAGATCCCGCAGGCGACCTGTGCCTGCCCATGCCGGTGGCCACCCACCATAGGCCCACTTCCCATTGAAGTACATCCCATAACCCAGGGATCCTGAGGCATCAGACTGGATCTGGAAATTGGGGGATGCCAGGAGGTCAGACCTCCAAAATGAGACCCCATTAAACTCCCTCAGGAATTGCAACCAGACAAACATGTCTGCCCTGATACCCCGGGTAAGCCTGACTCTGTGGTGGGGCCTGGATAACCCTGCCATGGCGTCGCATAAGCGCCGGGCAAAAGCCCTGCCCGGTGCGACCACCCTGCAGGCAAAATTGAGGTGCCCGTGTAGCACCTGCAGTTCCCTCAGGGATGCCTTACGCTTGGCCAGCAATTCCGAGATAAGGGTCACTATCCTAGACACCTTATCACCCGGTAACCTAGAAGCCTGTACTACTGTATCAATCTCAACCCCCAGGAATACTAGTTTGGTCGACGGGCCCTCGGTCTTTTCGGGCGCTAAAGGGACACCCAGTTCCTGCATTAGCGTCTGAAATGTATTGAGGAGACGTGCACACGTGTCCCAGCCCCGTTCACCCCCGAATAAAAAGTCATCCAGGTAATGGGCTACAGACCGGGACCCTGACCTGCGGACGAAAGCCCACTCTAGGAAGGTACTAAAACGCTCGAAAGCCGAGCATGATATGGAGCAGCCAAAAGGCATGGCCTTATCAAAATAATACTCCCCTTTAAATTTAAAACCCAGCAATTCAAAGTCGCCCGGGTGCACCGGCAAGAGGCGAAAAGCTGACTTAATGTCGCACTTGGCCAGCAAGGCACCCGGGCCACACGCGCGCACCATGCGCAGCGCATGGTCGAACGATGTGTACCTGACCGAACAAAGGTCATCAGGTATCGCATCATTGACCGATCGGCCAGCTGGGTAGGACAAATGATGAATAAGGCGAAACTCGCCTAGGGACTTTTTAGGAACCAAACCCAATGGTGAAACCTTCAGGTTGGGAAAGGGGGGTACGGGAAAAGGTCCGGCGACCCTGCCCGCGTCTAACTCCTTTCTAATGCTGGCCTCGGCTACCTCCTCCCTTCCTCTAAGGGATAAAAGGTTGGGAGCATCCTGAGGAGATCTATCACCCATAAAAGGGATACGAAATCCCTGCTTAAAACCTTGGATAAGGTACTCCCTGTCCTCCCCCCTTGGGTACGATGCGAGCCAGCGCTCCAGCATGTCCACCTTAATTGGGGAGGGGGCCTTTCGGAGAACTAGTTCCATCCGTGGCAGGCTTGCCAGCCCACTGTCCACCCCTCCCTCTGCCTCGCACCCCCCCCGGCTTGGGACAAGCAGAGGCTGCATGGGGACCAGAACATGTGGGACACTCGTGCTTATATCTGCAGTTCTTCCGACTGCAGGAACCAGTGGACGAGAAAGTCCAGCACAGCAGGCGGGCTGGAACCCCCTGCCCCGCCATTTGGCGGGTAACCTGCGCTGGAGCTGCTCGCTGGACCGCATGTCCACAATGATACCTATCTCCCGGGGCAGGACGTGTGGGTGTCATATACAAGAGCCACAGTCTCTGACACGGCTCATCCCATCTCATCTCGGGGTGCAGGGGAATCCTCATACGGAATTCCTCATCATACGCTAGCCATGAGGGGCCCGGGAAATCTACCATTGCCCTGTATATGTTGTCCAAATATTGGACCATGGGAATAGCTAGGTCCGGCCGCGCCCTCAAATACACCGCCATGTATATCAAATAAGCGGGGAGCCAGTTAGCCCAGGTACGCGGCGGCTTACGGCGGCGTGCCTGCTCCTTGTCCTTCTCATCCTGACCCTCCCTCTCTTCCTTAGTGGGCTCTCTGTTCAGGAGTGAGAAGATATCCACGTACTCCCCTCGCCATATCTTTTCCCTGGTAGCCTGCGCCAAGTGATCACCCAATGGCAGGGAATACCCTGCCGTCGGCAAGGCCGAAAAGGGGATAGCTGGCCTACCCAAAGGGGCATGAGTTAACCCTGCCACCCCAAGTACGTTCCCAGCAGTGTAAGAACCAATGCCCACCCCAGCGGGCATGGTGGCAGTAGTTGTCGCCGGGTGGGTCGCCAGCGGCGTAGCCCCTGTACCACCCGCGCGAGGCCAAGGCCACTGAAAGGTCCCCCCCATATTGGGAATGTGTGTGGATGTACTCGTTTGCACCATATACTCACACGCTGCACCCCCGCGGGCCGCCCCCAACGGGGGTTCCGGCCCACTGGGGGCGTCGGAGCTCACGACCGATGTAGAGCTCATCACCGGGGCTTGACCCGCGCCAGGTTGCTGGCTGGGGAGCTGCGAGGCAGTGGCCGGAGGGGCGCCACCCGCCTGCAGCAGCTCGACCCTCCCCGCCGGCCGTTGTCCTGCTGCCGATAGCGCCTCGAAAGGTACCCCGAAAGGGGCACCTGCCTGACTGGCACGAGCCAAAGACTCCTCCAAGGCCGAAATACGGGCCAGCAAGGTGTCTACAGTAACCATGGGCAAAGAGCCGGCCGGCCCACTTGACCCTTGCATGGGTACAGGTCCCTGCACCCCATGGCCCAGATATGGCCATTGGCCAGGGCCGAAGCCCGGTAGGGCTGGTGAGGAGACCTGCCAAGGCGGGGCACCAGGCCACCCCCCGAGGCTAGAGGGCCCCGGGAGAGGCTGGGGTCCAGAAGTAGTCGGCCCAACAGGTTGGGCGGAAGGAGGAGCGGTGTCCACCGCTCGCGGGCCGCGGGCCGGAGCGCCCTCCGCGCCCGCACTCTGAACGGGCCAAGGAGCCATAGACCCCAAGCCACTAGCCCCGGCCGGGGATGGCAAAGGAGGCTGTTGAGGAGGCGGCACCACGGTCCTCCGACCTGGGTTGCGTCTCCTAACAGCCCGAGCTGAATTCGCAGCAGCCTTCTTTTTGGAAGGCATCTCGAGCAAAAAAGGGAAGCTAGCTAGGCAAAATCGACCCAAAAGGCTTCCCGGCAATACCAACGAGCGACGGAGGCGCAGGGAAAAAACTTCTCCGCTCCGTCGCTGAGGCAAAATGGCAGCGCGGCTGCCTCGTGGCCACCCCTTTTATCAGGGAGCTGGCCACGCCCCTAACTACCCGGATTCTCTGTCCTGTGGGGGGGGCCCGCAAAGTGCGCGGCGGCCATTTTGGCGCCGCGCTTGCATTCTTCTTGCATCTTTCATAATTTCATTGAAGCTACTTATAAAGGTAGGAACACCAATTCATATCCTTAAGGCACTTAACAACAGCCTGGACTCCTCCATCACCCATGCCATGCAGCTCCTCCAGGCCGGTAAGCATGGAAGCAGTGTGGGGTGGGGTGGTGGGTGGTCCACAGCTGCTACTGCCGGTGGTAGAGATGGAAATGGTGGTGGCTCAGAGTGGTACTGCTGCCACTGCTGCCACTGCTGCCACTGCTGCCACTGCTGCCACTGCTGCCACTGCTGCCACTGCTGCCACTGCTGCCACTGCTGCCACTGCTGCCACTGCTGCCACTGCTGGTGGTGTGTGTGGGGGAGTGGTGGTGGCTCAGGGTGGTTCTGCCTCCACCACCACTTCTCTTCCCGCCATTGCCACTGGCAGCAGAGGTGGTGGTCGGGACCACCAGTTCAGCCCCTCAACAGTCTGAGGGGGCATGAACCGGCCCAGGGCTTTAAAAAGGTTGAAGACCACTGAGTTAGATGTTTAAATTTGAGCTTGCTTGCCTCACATGTCATCAGATATTTATTTTATTATTTTGTTTGTTGTATGGCATTGTGATTTTTTCATTTCATTATTTGTACAACTCCCAGAGTGGGAAACATCCCAGATGGACTGTATAAATAATAAATAAATAAATAAATTGGAATTAGGGCTTTCTCAAATGGCACGCACTGTCACCACAAATAGTCAATCAGTTCTCACTACACAATCAGTCATCTAGCAACAAATACTCCCCGGCTGAGGAATTCTGAGAGCTTCAGGCCAAAAGGTTGTCCAAAGTCTGCCCAAGTTTTAATGGGTATTTTGTGTATTGTCCACTAGGTCCTTGAGAAACCTTCCTAGAGAACAGCAACATGTAGTGTAGAAGTTGGCAAGGTGAGGTGGGAACCTAGTTTTAGGGGCTTAGAAGAGGCTAGGCCTAAATCAAGATTGCACCAGCTCAAGTGAGACAAAGGCTCACTTACTCACCTATTCGTATGTAAGCAGTCATTCCAATTTGAGATATCAGTCATCATATAGATTCAAAAATGCCAGTAGCAAAAAGGAACATGAAATATTCTTAAATTAACATTGGCAGGCCAGCAGTTTCCCATCCCATGACTTCAGGGCCAAAGTTTGTGAATGTGGAATAGTTGTAGGGCTGGGTCCCCCAAGTTACAGTAGCAAAATGTTTATGTCTGTGCACAGACAAGAAAAAGTCTGAAGAGTTACAACAATGCATCTAAGCTCTGCTTTATGCTACATGGTACTAACAGCCCAAGCAAATGGACTCACCGTCTCTCTTTTTTTCTCCTCCACTCGGTGCAAGATTTTTTGGTGCACTGCTGTCGTACACATGCCACACACAGAGAAGCATCTTTATACTGAAACAGTGAGTCTTGGAGTCAGCTGGGATGCTATGGAGATGTATAACCATCCCTCATGCAAAACTCAAACAGTTTTTGCCTTCCAGCACTGCTCAACTTGAGATTTCACCTAATTCCTGGAGACCTTGGAGAAGTGAAACTATTCCATGAGATTTCAACTGGGATCCTGAGTCATGGCAATCCTACCACAAACTTATCAAGCAAAGTCAGGACTGGGTTCCCACACTAGCCAGCTAGACTGTTCATTGTCAGGGATGAAGCGCAAGATTTTCCACCTCTGCATTTTGTCCACAGGTGCAGCAGCTAAATGGTAGCCTGTTCTTCCTCATCTTTCATGTCCATGATCAAACCCTGGACTGCCAAAATGAAACCATTTCCTTGGCTTTGTCATTGGCCAAACTAAAGTTCTCATCGAACTTAAGAGTTGTAACCTGTTGAAAAGAATGAAGAGTGTATTAAATATACCAGTGCAAGTATCTGTTTTCTGCTTCTGCAATATTTCAGTCATCATGGATCAAGGTTTCTTCTTCATAGTATCACCACGGGTTGTTTCTTGTTCATGTGTGAGTATGATGGGATACTGGGAGTTGACTTTGGTGAAAAATACAAATTACAGTAAAATTCATTCACAAAGTCTACAGAAGCCTACGTTAGGTCTAGCAATTTTAGAGTCAAGATCTATGAGATGAGTTTTCACTTCTGCTGTACTGAAATGCAGAATCTTTGGTATATGCATGACGAATAATGAATTTATATTCCCCGCTACACACACGTAAAGGGGACACATGGTATGTAAAGAATGGGCAATATGACGAAGTGGACTTGATGCATGTAAGCTAACATTAAAATACAGCCGTTAGTCTTTAAAGTGCCACAGCGTGTTTTGTTTTATTGTTTTGTCTTGTTTACTCTCTAACATGCTCCAGTTTCCTTGACGTGAAATGCTTGAGACAATGACAGCTGCCTATGAAAAAATTGAGAAGCTGGGGGAATATTGAATATGAAATCTATTTCATAAGTGCCTGGGAATAGCTGGCTGGAGAAAGTGAGGGGTCAGTATCTGCCAATTACTCAGGGGGAAACGTAAAACTTATAACTTATCTCTTGACAGAGAGGGCACGTAGGCAGTACCAAGGGGGATTTGGCACTATAGCTTATATCTTATTAGAGAAGACATCGAAGTTACTCTGCTTCCACCCTGGAGTCATGTAAAATGAGGGAGGTTTAAGCTGTGTGAAGTGAAAGGGGCAGAAGGTGCTTTTGTTTTGGTAAACATTCAAAGGAATGAAATGTCTTGACCTGATGATTTGATGTATAAAAAGAGTCAGAAATTTGGTTAGAAGGCTTAGCCTGTCTCAAAGGGAAGGTTTTGCTCAACTGCTGTCCTGTGACAGCAGAAGGTTTGCTCTCTGTGTACAACACTGACTCTACACTGACTCTACACTAAGGTGAGAATATCAAGTAGATTAGTTTAGATTTTGGTGTAAACTTTGGAAATGCCCTAGTCTGTCTCAAAAATTGTTTCTTGTACCAAGTGCTTCTATGAAACTTTTTGCCTTTTTAATTTATTTTTCTTCTTATTTTGTAAAATATATAAAAATCAATTCAACTGCTTGGTTTTTTTGTGGTACTAAATCCAGGTGTTAAGGTCCAGGATGAGGCCTACCTTCTATAACCATTCAGTAACACTACTCTTCTTCTCCTGGGGTGGATGAGCCCAAGGGTTGTTCCCTGCCTGGCACCATAATCTCCCAACACCTCAGTCCAACTCAGACTTGGTAAAGCTCCAGGGAGTTCAAAACTGGGGTTGGAGGGTTGGGAGGACACCACCACCAGGCTCTTGGAAGCAAGAGGTTTACCTTAGTAGTATTGCTGCTACTGCATTCACTAAAAGAATACCAAACTCTCCAGTAAGTGGTCAATGCAAGGCCTAGACTTAAGTGCCACAACTCCATGAACCAGAAATCCAGACAACTAATTGAAAGGATTTTTGTATTTTATTAAAAAAATAAGCCACAGCCTAGAGTAAGTCCATTGAATCAGTAGCAATATGGTGAGTCAACTCTGTCATAAATAACATTGATTCACTGGGCTTACTGTAGTTGTGACTTACAACACTAAGGAATAGGATGTCAGCTCTACCACTGATTATTGTACCTTTGATACTTGCATCAACTATGCTTTTTGGCTGCCCTTTATTTCCTTTTGGCTCAGGTTTCTTCCATGCACACCTGTCAAGTATCCTATTTTCCCGGGAAAACCCCTTATTTTTACCCCTCTTCCCACCCCCTCCTGTTTTATTAATTTTATTTTTATTTTTATTTTAAATTCAAATATTTATGCCGCCCAATCAGGTAAACCCAACTCTGGGCGGCTCACAACAAGTTAAAACATATATAAAAAACAATTGAACCATTAAAACCCCAACATACCCACCCACCTATCTCATTCATCTTTAAAAGACTACCCACGTTAAAACTGCCTGCATTGGTAATTAAAAGAAATGGGGGCTTATTTAATAAGCCAACAGGCGGGGACCATCCTTCCATCTGGGCCCCACACCTGTCCCACCAACCAGGTTTTTAGGTCTTTTTCTGAAAGGTAGCAGCTCCATCTGCTCCCGCAGCTCTACTGGTAGGAGGTTCCACAAGGCTGGTGCGGACACGGAAAAGGCCCTCCTTTGTGTACCAGAGAGACTAGCCCCTCTGGCAGATGGCACAATTAGGAAGCCCCTCTGGTCCGCTCTGGTTGGATGGGTGGACACTCTTGGGACGATGCGGTCTCTAAACTATCCTGGCCCACTGCCATGAAGGGCTTTAAAGGTCAAAACCAGCACCTTGTACTGCACCCGGAGGCAAACTGGTAACCAATGCAGCTCCTGAAGTAATGGTGAGGCACAGGCATAACGCCTGCACCCCATCATCACCCGGGCTGCTGCATTCTGGACCAACTGCAACCTCCAAATCGTTGTCAAGGACAGCCCCATGTAGAGCGCATTGCAATAATCTAGCCTGGAGGTGACCAGAGCATGTGTGACCCTGAGCAAGGAGTCCCGGTCCAGGAGCGAACACAACTGACGGATGACATGAAGCTGTGCAAAATCCCTCCTGGCCACGGCTGCCACCTGATCTACATGTAGCAGCCCCGAATCCAGGAGGACCACTAAATTACGTACCGGGTCTGTCTGGGGCAAAACAGCCCCATCCAAGACCAAAGTTGGTAGCTCCCTGGATAACACAGGACCCCCCATCCAAAGCCACTCAGTCTTGGAGGGACTCAATTGTAGCCCGTTGTCCCCCATCCAGACCCCAACCGCATCCAGACATCTGGATAGGACATTGACTGCATCACTGGGGTCCCCATGGGCCGAGATATATAACTGGGTATCATCAGCATACTGATGATACATCACCCCATGGGAACGGATAACCTTACCCAACGGCTTCATGTATAGGTTAAATAGGAAAGGAGAGAGCACCGAGCCGTGAGGCACCCCACACTATAGGGGCCTAGCGCTGAACCTCTCACTCTCCAACCACACCGACTACCCTCCAGAAATGAGGAAAACCAGGACAACACAGTACCCTGGATCCCCAAACCTTTGAGCCATTTCAGAAGGATACCATGGTCAACGGTATCGAAAGCTGCTGAGAGATCCAGAAGAGCCAGGATGGATGGATGACCCCCGTCCTGCTCTCGCAAGAAATCATCAACCAGTGCGACCAATGCCGTCTCTGTACCATATCCAGGCCTGAAACCTGATTGAATGGGGTCCAGATAATCCGCTTCATCCAGGACTCCCTGCAACTGCCACATCACCACCTGCTCCAATACCTTCCCTAAGAAAGGGAGGTTGGAGACTGGCCTATAATTAGCTACAACTGCTGGGTTGAGAGATTGTTTCTTCAGGAGGGGGCGCACCAAAGCATGTTTTAATGGTGCAGGAAACACCCCCTCCCGTAGTGAAGCATTTATTATAGCCCCGACCCAGCCTCCCGTCACTTCCTTGGAGGTTTTTACCAACCAAGTGGGACAGGGATCCAAAGGGCAGGAGGTGGTGCCAACAGCTGCAAGAAGTCTATCCACTTCCTCAGGGACAACTGGATCGAACTGATCCCAGATAACACAGCCAGACTGGGCTCTGGTCCCCTCCCGACCCTCCCCATCCACGCCGGGATTAAACCCCAAGTGAATCCGAGTGATTTTCTCCACCAGATAGTTTGCAAAAACCTCAGCCAAACCCTGCCAACTGGGCACCAGCCCCCCCCCCCCTACCAAGGAGAGACCTGGTAACCCGGAACAGAGCGGCTGTGCGATTATCTGCGGAGGCAATGAGGGTGGTGAAGTACTGTTGCTTCACCACCCCCATCGCCACCAAGTAGGTGTTAATAGCAGCCCTAGCCAGTGTCCAGTCGGAATCACTCTGGGTCTTCACCCAGCGGCGCTCTCAGCATCTCTTTGCCCGTTTAAGCTCCCGCAGTTCTTCTGTGAACCATGGGGAGATCGAACCCCACGGGCTCGGAGAGGCCATAGTGGAGCAATTTCATCCAAGGCAGCCATAGTCGACCTGTGCCATAGGTCAACAAGCGCCTTGGAAGAATCGTATAACTGATCCAGAGGAAAAAAAACCCAGTTCCCTCTGGAATCCATCAGGATCCATCAGTCGCTGGAAGTGGGCCATTTTAATAGGCCCTGCCTCCTTGTGATGAACTGCCGTCCCCTGGAAGTCCAGAGTCACCAGATAGTGATCTGACCATGGCATAGGTCTAATTTCTGTAATTTCAGATCACTCTGCCACTGCCCTGACAAAAAAAAAAACTAGGTCCAGCGTGTGGCCACTGCCCCTGGTTGGGCCCTGAATTACCTGAGTCAGGTCCATGGCTGCCATGGAAGCCATGAACTCCTGTGCTACCTCAGATTCTACCCCCAGTGAAGGCAAGTTGAAGTCACCCAGTACCATCAGCCTAGAGAACTCCAACGCCAACCCGGAGATGGCCTCAAGGAGCTCAGGCAGGGAGTCCCTTACCCTGCAAGGGGGCAGGTACAGGAGTAAGACTCCCAACTGACCCTTAGGACCCAATCGCAGAAGCAGCACCTCACAACCCGGAATTTGTGGAGCAGTGACCCTGGTGACTCCCAATGACTCCCTAGCAATAATGGCAATGTCACCGCCGCTTCCCTCATCCCTTGGCTGGTGCCAAATACCGAACCCGGCTGGACACATTTCTGATAGAGGTACACCATCCTCCGGTCTCAGCCAGGTTTCGGTGATGCATGCCAGATCAGCCCGTGCTTCCAAGATAGATAGCATCTTGAATCAAAGGAGCTTTACTACAGACTGACCTGGCATTCAACAGCAGTAGCCTAAGGGCGGGGTCACCCTGCATCAGTTGCTCAGGACCTAGAGGTGTAACCAAGGGGCTAGAACGCTGAACAGATACCACACATCGGATCCGCGTCCTCTGAGTGTGGCCCACCCCTTGGTACCCGCCATATCATCCCCTGCCTGTCACTACCTCAATCCGAACCCCAGAAACCTCCTCACCTCCCGACAGAATGCCACCCCTCTGTCTTGGCTGGCAGGATGACATTTCCATCCCCTTATTAAAAACCTGCTGTTGAGAGAACTGCCCCAAACCTCTCGCCAGCCACCTGAGACAAGGTGTTGTAAAGGCTCCTCCATAGTGCCTCCTTTGGAGCCCCTGCAAGGGGCAGAGGGAAGTAGAGGAAGGCGGGTACCAAGATGCCAATGTCAAGGGTAACCCAATTCCGCCAAAGCTCATGCTGGCCGCCAGTGCAGGTGTTGCTTGTGGCGCTGGTGGCGGCCCCACAGAAGCCCTCCACCCCCTTTGAATCCAGGGAGGAGGACACTGAGGCTGACAGCCGGGGGCCGCAGGTCCTTTTAAACCTGCCGCCAGTGCAATTTCTCCGTAATATCCCTTATTTTTTTTAAAAAAAAAATCCTGACCGGAGCGCTCACAGGTGAAGCTGCAGTATGTTTTTTCGGCCACCAGAGGTCGCTGTGTGGCTTTTCACTTGTGGAAGGGGAGAGAGAGAAGGTGGTGGGGGCGTTCTGTAGTTTCTCTTTCAATTCTCTCCTGCCACATGGTCATGGAAGCTTCATTTTTGCTGCTGAGCTGGTCGGAGCCACCATGGGACGGGAGTCTACTCTAGAGGTGAGCGATATTTCTTATATGCAGGGGCAAATTAGTGAGACTTCTCTCTCACTCTCATGCTTTATTGAGCTGTTTCTGCCCTGCCTCCTGGCTGGAGGCTTCCGTTTCTGTTCTAGAGTTAACTTGGGAGGGGGGATGTTGCTTGATCACTATATGAGAGAGAGAGAGAGAGAGAGAGAGAGCACCACACCTTCTAACAAATAATCTGGAGGGAGATTAACTCCTCAACTGCTGGGAGGCTTGGAATCTACAGAGGTTGCTTTTTACTTTACTAATTCCCTTCCTTAAGCTGGATCTGACATTCTCAGGTGTTGGTGCTTCATTTGGTTGCAGTGAGGAACAAATAGATTAGTTAATTAGGGGGAATTAATCCCTTGCTCTTCCACCCTAATTGGGTGTGTGTGTGTGGAGTGTCTAGCGATGTGCAGGGCTAGTTCATTAAAGCCAAGCTGCTTACAAGCAGTTGGTAACCCTAGGGGGCTGGTTTACTATTCTGCACTTTCTTTGCTTCCCAGGAAAAAAAATTAATTAAAAATGAGTAAGGTAAAGGTAAAGGTTTCCCTTGCTCGAAAGCCAGTCGTATCCAACTCTAGGGTTCAGTGCTCATCTCTGTTTCAAAGCCAAAGAGACAGCGTTGTCTGCATCTGCAGATGTTTCCATGGTCATGTGGCAGGCATGACTAGACACCAGAACACACAGAACGCTGTTACCTTCCCAGCAAAGTAGTCCCTATTTATCTACTTGCAATTTCTTGCTTTCGAACTGCTAGGATGGCAGGAGCTGGGACAAAGACGGGAGCTCATTCTGTCCTGCAGTACTCGGGAATCGAACTGCTGACCTTCTGCCTCCCAGTCAGCATCTTAGTCACTTAAGCCACCAAGTAAACAAGAAAGAAAACAAAACAAAAGTCCCCCAAGAAGATGGGGAAAGGGTTCTTTGGCCCACACAGCTTTGTGCCCATTGCATCTACAATACCATCTAGCCATCTTATTTTTGGCCACCCCTTCTTTTGTCCTCCACCTTTCCCAGCACCAAGGCTTTCTCAAGTGAATCTTCTCATTTGATGTCCAAAGTACTTTAGCGTCATCTTTACTATTTGACCTTTAATGAGCAGTCAGGGTTGATTTCTTCTTGGATCGACCTATTTCTAACACCACATTTCAAAGGCATCTATTTTTCTGCGCTCAGCTTTCCTAATGGTCCAGCTCTCACACCCATACATTACCACTGGGAATACCATTGCTTTGACTATGCCATTTTTTGTTTGCAAGGTGATGCCTCTATTTTTAACTATGTTCCCCAGGTTTCTCATCGTTTGTTTCCCAAGCATCAGTTGCCTTTTTATTTCATGGCTGCAATCACCATCTGCAGAGATCTTTGATCCTAAGAAAGTAAAATCTGCCAGTCGTATCCAACTCTAGGGTGCAGTGCTCATCTCCATTTATAGCCAAAGAGCCAGTGCTGTCTGTTTGCAGACATTTTCATGGCCATGTGGCAGGCATGACTAGAGCCCAGCAAGTCACATGGCTATATTTGGCCACTCCCACAGATTTAGCCACAGAGGGGTGTGGCCAAAATTTCACTTATTTTCAAATCCAAAACCTGACAGGTATGCTTCCGTGTTCTTACATCATCTGCACTTGCTGTCAGCACTGCTTCCAGATTCAGCAAAGATGACTTTATTCTGCTTATAAAACTTCACCATTTAGTTCTGCTATCCTCATCTTCCCCAAGAGGTATCTGTGACTCAAACCTAAGAATATGCTGGCCACATTTGGAGAATTTCATGGCTTGGAAGAATACCCTGGCTCTTGTTAATTCATTTTATGCAGCTGGCTCAAGAGTCATGATGTCAGCACATAGATTAGCATTGGAAAGTGACAGTAGGACTAGCAATAATAGATAAAAGGTGTGTTCAACTAAAGTAATTGAAAATGTTTCAATCTTTTTTAAAAAAAATCTATATCCAGAGTTGACTTACCGGTACATATTTTGTGACCTTTCAAGACAAATGCAGACCACTAGCTTCTGGCAGGCTATGGTCCAAGAATGGTGGAGGAACTCTTATAGGTCATGCTAGGTGGAGCATCTACCCCCATGTTGTTTTGTGTCCTGTCCCGTCCCTTCCCTCCTCAAACAAGACCACCTCCTCTTTACTTTAACTTACTTCACCTTAAGTAAGGATATATGATTTTAAAGGCTCCTGTTTCTCCTTTCATTCATCTAGAGCTGAGTGTTGGTGACCCAGATCTGATATTATTTGCAAATATGTAAATTCAATGCATGGGAAAACAAAAAAGGCTAGAATTTTTGTGTGTGTGCTGATATTCATAACATTTGGAGATGTGCTAGGCTAGTGATGGCATACCTTGGCATTCCAGGTGTTCTTGAACTTCAGTTCCCAGAAGCCCTGATCAGCAGGAGTGCTTACTTGGGCTTCTGGGAATTGAAGTCCAAAAACACATGGAGTGCCAAGGTTTGCCATCACAGTGCTAGGCCCTAAAGAGGGAAACAAACCTGCTTAATTTCAAACATGTGCCTTCACTGGTTTGAGTACTATTCACCTTCAACATTTGCTTTAAAAATGTTGAGCAAAATCTGACTCAATTGTTTGGATGCACAATTATTTGTAAATCTAGATTGCTTCACTAGAAAACTGAGTCTGGCCTTACTAATTCAGTCCCAAACTCATAGAAGTTGATCTGAATCAGGACAACTCAGTTTGTAAGCTGTTATTTGCCTCAATGTCAAGACCAGTTCTAGTAGCAATGGTGTAGATAAGTAGAAACTAGAGGGTTTCACCGGATTAGTGTTCTGTTCTGTTTCAAAGTCATCACTAGCAAACTGTTGCTTATAGACTTCATCTGCTTCTTCTTTCTGGGAGTGTTTGACTAATGTATACAAACAAACAACCATTTTGTTCCGGACATGGGCTGAAATTTCACAGGAATAATAGTTTTTGATTCCAACCTGCAGAAAGCCAAAGTTACTTGGAAAAAGGGGTGGAAAGGAAAAAAACAACAATCAAGTCAATTTATTGCCAGCGTATTCTCAAGGGACTTGTTTAATGAAGGTAAACAAAGATTTCCCGTGTCTTTTAACTTTCACCATGAAAGAATCTTGGCAGTCAAAGCAAACTATGGGTTGACAAAGATTCTAAGAAATGGGTGGTGATAGAGGGATGACTGACTTTGCATCTACAATGGTCAGCAAAATTGGATGCCAGTATATGTCACCATGAAATTCATCAGCCTGTGAAAGGCTGAATAGGGGGAGATTTTGTTTGCTTCAAGTGAAAATAAATGTGTGCAGTCCAACTCCATTATTTAAAAACCTGACAACACAATAACAATTAAACATTCATTGACATCACTCGTAATTTCTTAGTAGAGTATGAATATGCCCCTCCCTGTGATCTTGGGGCAATTTATTCCAGCTTATCTTTTCAATACATACTTAAAGGGTTATTTTTGTTGTTCCAAATTTAGAAATTTATAATGCTATTAAAATTAATTTTTTGCATAAATAAAGTAGAAGAAATGATTTTAAAAACTCATTTCAATGAACAAAGAATACATAAAATATAATAAGACAATGACTAATCTTGATTACGTTATCTAGTAATTAAACCAAACAGTAGACTGCAGCCAAGAAATAAAGAGGAAACAACTCAATGTTACTATGGGGGAACAAGATTTTTTTTTTACAGTCACTTGGTTGCTTGCAATGGAATTTATTGTAGAACAAGTTTTTGACAGAAGCTCACCACCAGAACTGGCACATCCCTCTTGAACTATAGGGGGCTGACTTTTTTGTCTGGGACGTGAATGGCCAGCAAGTAACAAAAGAACCTGGGCGCAGGGCAAACAGGCAACAGGCCAAATAGTAACTGTGTCACAGTCCAGAGTCCAAGCCCACAATCAAGCTCAAGGTAAACAGGGATATAGGGTTAGTCCAGATAACAGGGCATAGTCCAAGCAAGCCAGAAGTCAGGTGACCAGGACAGTAGGTGAGGCAGAATACCTTTAAGAGCTGGAGAAGGGCAAGCATAGGGTCCATGGAGCAAGGATCCAGGTGAGGCACAACAACAGTTCTAGGACCTGGGAATAGGGCAGGAAGTCTTCAGAACCAGAAACAAAACAGGAGATCTTTGAAGGCAGGAACCAGGAACAAGGCAAGAGAGTCAGAAGCCAAACAGCAACAAATCCTGAGACTTTGAAGAACCAGTTCCTATAAAACTCAGCCTCCAAAGGCCTCCAGGTGGAGCTTATGATATATAGTCCAAAACCTTCCCTTGGGCTCTCAGGATGAGGGTCTAACCCAACTAGGGCTGCCTTCCAGGCTGGAAGTCTGATTCTGTTAGCATCAAAACTACCTCAGGAGAAATCCTGGAGCTGCTGCAGATCCAGTCACCTTGAAACAATCATTTTGGACCCAGCCTCAATCGTCCTTTCTGAGATGACTGGTGTCTTTTACTGGAAGGCTGTAGAAACAGAAGAAGTGCAGGTCCAGGCATAGAAGCCTTCAAAGAAGGTCAGTGGGGAGCAGTAACTAATGTTCCTTGAGTAGCTTCAGGTGTCTCTTGTATTGGCATCTGCACTTCAGCTAGGTTAGTGTAGGAACTGCAGGGCCAGTTGGAGTTAATCATTCTAGAGCTTTCTTGAGAGTTGAACATAAGAACATAAGAACATAAGAACAGCCTTGCTGGAACAGGCCACAGCCCATCCAGTCCAGCATTCTGTCTCACACAGTGGCTCACCATTTCCTTCAGGGTATTCCCAAGGAGATGCCTTCACCTGCTTAGGATTCCCTGGAAATGGCATTGAGAGATATCCTGCCTATCTCTCCAACCCGGAGGTTGTCCTTAGGTAGCCATAATTATAGCCATTGATAGCCTTGTCCTCCATGAACTTGTCTAATCCTTTCTTAAAGCTGTCAAGACTGACAGCTGTCACCACTTCTTCTGGCAGGGAGTTCCATAGACCAGTAATCCTCTGGGTGAAAAAGTACTTTCTCTTATTTGTTTGAGAACTAGTACCCAAAAGTTTCATGGAGTGTCCCCTAGTTCTAGTGTTGTGCGATAGGGAAAACAGTTTTTCCTTATCCACTTTGTCCACACCGTGCATGATTTTATAAACTTCAATCAGGTCACCTCTTAGACGCCGTCGTTCAAGAGTGAAAAGGCCCAACCGTTGCAGCCTCAGATGGTAAGGAAGGTGTTCCAGTCCCCTAATCATTCTGGTTGCCCTCCTCTGTACTTTCTCCAACTCCATAATATCCTTCTGGAGGTATGGCGACCAGAACTGTACACAGTATTCCAGATGGGGCCTCACCATAGATTTATAAAGAGGCAAAATGACACTTGCTGACTTATTTTCTATACCCTTCCTAATGATCCCTAACATTGAGTTTGCTTTTTTCACTGCTGAGGCACACTGGGTTGACACCTTCATTGAGCTGTCCACCAGGACACCAAGGTCCCTTTCCTGGTTTGTCGCAGAGAGTTCAGACCCCATCAGTTTATAAATGTAATTGGGGTTTTTTGCCCCAACATGCATCACTCTGCACTTACTGATGTTGAAGCTCATTTGCCACTGTTTTGCCCACTCCCCCAGTGTCAAGAGATCCCTCTGGAGCTCTTCACAATCCCTCACAGTTTTCACTACCCTGTATAATTTAGTGTCGTCAGCAAATTTGGCTACCTTGCTTTTTACTCCTACCTCTAGATCATTTATGAAGAGGTTGAAAAGCAGGGGTCCCAGTACTGAACCTTGGGGGACCCCACTCTTTACTTCCCTCCACTTGGAGAAGTGTCCATTTAGTGCTACCCTCTGTTTCCTGTCCCTTAGCCAGTTGCTGATCCAGGACAAGACCTGTCCCTTTATTCCATGACTGGTAAGTTTATTCAAGAGCCTTTGGTGTGGGACCTTGTCAAAAGCCTTCTGAAAGTCCAGATAAACAATGTCAACTGGATCCCCCTTATCCACATGCTTGTTGACACTCTCAAAAAATTCCAACAGATTAGTGAGGCATGATTTGCCCTTGCAAAAGCCATGTTGGCTCTCCTTTAGCAGCGCCTCCTCTTCTATGTACCTATTAATTCTATCTTTTAGGATGGTTTCCATCACTTTACCTGGGACACATGTCAAACTGACAGGCCGGTAATTTCCTGGATCACCCCTGGATCCTTTTTTGAAAATTGGTGTTACATTCGCTACCTTCCAGTCATCAGGCACAAAGCCTGATTTGAGGGAAAGATTATATATTTTGGCTAGGATATCAGCAATTTCATCTTTAAGTTCCCTGAGAACTCGTGGATGGATGCCATCTGGTCCTGGGGATTTGTTAGTGTTTAGCTTAACAAGACATGCAAGGACCTCCTCCCTGGTTATTTCTATCTTGCTTAATTCTTCGGTTTCCCTCCCTACGAAGATAGGTTCTGTTTTGGGCATGTGGTCTCTATCTTCTTCAGTGAATACTGAAGCAAAGAATTCATTGAGTCTCTCTGCAATCTCTGTTTCCTCTTTAATAACCCCTTGCCTTCCATTGTCATCTAATGGTCCAATGGCCTTCCTAGTTGGGTTCTTACTTCTAATGTACTTAAAGAAGTCTTTGTTATTCCTCTGAGTATTTTTAGCTATACGCTCCTCAAAGTCTTGCTTTGCTTTCCTGATTGTTGCCTTGCATTTGTTCTGCCAGAATTTATGTTTCTGCCTGCTGTCCTCATTTGGACAAGCCTTCCATCTTCTAAATGAGCTTTTCTTGCTCTTGATCACTTCCCGAACAGCTCCTGTAAGCCACATTGGAGTCCTCTTGGACCTGGCAGTGCCCTTTTTCCTTTTGGGTATGCATTCCAATTGGGCCTCTGTTATTGTTTTTGTAAACAGCCTCCATGCCACTTGGAGTGTTTGGACTCTCTCAATTTTCCCTTTCAGTTTCTTTTTTACTAGTTTCCTCATCTTTGGGAAATTTCCTTTTTGAAAATTTAAGGTCTCTGTGTTAGATTTTATCAGTGACTTGCGGTCTATGATCAAGTTAAACATAATTGAGTTGTGGTCACTGTTCCCTATTGGATCAGTCACATTAACATCTTGCACCAGATCCTGAGTATTACTCAGGATCAAGTCAAGGATTCTTGTACCTCTAGTTGGGTCTTCAACCATCTGTCCCAGGGAACAATCATTGAGCATATCTAGGAACTTTATCTCTTTATCATGTGCTGAACAACAGTTCACCCAGTCTATGTGAGGGTAATTGAAGTCCCCCATTATAACCAGGCTTCCCTTCCTGGATGCCTCCTTTACAACATTCTCCAACTGCCAGTCTCCCTCAAGAGTTTGGGTCGGAGGCCGATAGTATATGCCTACTGTTAGACCATCCTTGTGGCCTGGTACTCTTACCCACAGAGCTTCTAATGGTGACTCTAAATCACCTAGATATTCCAATTCATAAGATTTTATCACTTCTTTGACATACAAGGCTACACCACCTCCTGTTTGCCCCTTCCTATCCTTCCTGTACAATTTGTAGCCTGGGATAACTGTATCCCATTGGTTATCATCCGTCCACCAGGTTTCAGTGATACCAATAATAGCAATATTCTTATCTATTGCTAAGTATTCCAGCTCCCCTATTTTGTTCCGGAGGCTTCTGGCATTTGTATACAAGCATTTATATATGCTTTTCTGACACAGTCTTTTGTGTCCAGTTGCATTGTTAGACTGCCTCTTGCATCCTTCTGCTAGAATGCTAGTGACTAGCTCCTTGCTCTGCTCAGTAATTTTTGCATCCTCCTCACTACTCAAGTACACACTTTCCCGAACCGGATGCTGCCCAGCTCCTGTCGGCTTTCCCCCAGTTATCAGTTTAAAAGCTGCTCTGCAGCCTTTTTGATGTTGAGTGCCAGCAATCTGGTCCCATCATGGTTTAAATGCAACCCATCCCTCCTGAACAGATTTGGCTTGTCCCAAAATGTTCTCCAGTTCCTGACAAATCTGAAGCCCTCCTCTCGACACCACCGCCTCATCCACGCATTGAGGCTTCTGAGCTCTGCCTGCCTGGTAGGTCCTGCGCGAGGGACAGGCAGCACTTCTGAAAATGCTACCTTGGAAGTCCGGGACTTCAATCTTCTTCCTAACAACCTAAATTTGGCTTCCAGGACAGACCGCTTGGCCTTCCCAACATCATTAGTACCAACGTGTACCATGACAACTGGCTCGTTCCCAGTTCTCTCTAACAATCTATCTAGATTTCTTGTGATGTCTGCAACTTTTGCACCTGGCAGGCAAGTCACCATACGGTTATCATGTGCATCACAAATCCATTTCTCTGTATTTCTAATTATTGAATCGCCTAGTACAAGGAGCCTCTCTCCTGCAATCTGTTCATCTACATGCACCTCATCAACCATATTAAGGGAGAGAACCTCAGTTTGTTCCTGATGTTCATCTTCCTGGATCTCATCAAGTGTGATGAAGGAGAGATCATCAGGTAGAACCAGTTGTTCCTCTGTGTGTTCCTCGTCAGGTGTGATAAGGGAAAGAGCCTCAAATTTATTCTGTAATTTCAGACTCTCAGAGTGATCCCCTACTCTTCTCCTCCTTTGAGTCACATTCCTCCAACCATCTCCCTCCTGAGTTAGTGAAGGGCCTTCTCCCTCAGAACTGTGCCCTGTCTCTTCTTTGTCCAGCATAGTCTGCTCCGCTCTGTCCAAGAACAGCTCAAGCTCCTTAATTTGTTGGTGGTTAGATATGCGGGCCTCTAGCTGCTGGACCTTCTCTTCTAGTAGTGCAACCAGCTTGCACTTGCTGCAAGTGTAGTTCTCCATGTGCTTTGGCAAGAACACAAACATGGCACAAGAATTGCAGGTAACTACAGCTGTTCCCTCAGAATCCATTTTAACAAGTGCAGTATTCTGGGCCTCAAAAATGTACACGTTTACTACCTTTCTACCTAGTAAGACTATATTCTTCTTATGTTCCTAGTTTGTAATCCCGCGCGCCGTTAGGCGCGCGGGCCTCTAAAGCAGCTCTACTCCAACTGCAAAACTTACCAGTGCTCACTTCCTTTGTTTGGCTCTCCTCAGCAGCAGCTCTGCTTAAGAGCACATGCAGAGTCAAAATGGCTGACTCTGAAAGAGCTCAGAGCTTTTAAAGGCTAGTGTGGCTCCGCCCCTATGAGTCACAGTTCAGGGAAGGGCCTGGTGTGGCCCTGCCCCCTGCTTCTGGAAGCTTCAAACTGCTTCCTCTGTTTGAACAGAGGTGGCTCTCAGCAGTTTCAATTATCAATTTAAATTAGTAGAGGCCTCTAAAGCAGCTCTACTCCAACTGCAAAACTTACCAGTGCTCACTTCCTTTGTTTGGCTCTCCTCAGCAGCAGCTCTGCTTAAGAGCACATGCAGAGTCAAAATGGCTGACTCTGAAAGAGCTCAGAGCTTTTAAAGGCTAGTGTGGCTCCGCCCCTATGAGTCACAGTTCAGGGAAGGGCCTGGTGTGGCCCTGCCCCCCTGCTTCTGGAAGCTTCAAACTGCTTCCTCTGTTTGAACAGAGGTGGCTCTCAGCAGTTTCAATTATCAATTTAAATTAGTAGATGCCTCTAAAGCAGCTCTACTCCAACTGCAAAACTTACCAGTGCTCACTTCCTTTGTTTGGCTCTCCTCAGCAGCAGCTCTGCTTAAGAGCACATGCAGAGTCAAAATGGCTGACTCTGAAAGAGCTCAGAGCTTTTAAAGGCTAGTGTGGCTCCGCCCCTATGAGTCACAGTTCAGGGAAGGGCCTGGTGTGGCCCTGCCCCCTGCTTCTGGAAGCTTCAAACTGCTTCCTCTGTTTGAACAGAGGTGGCTCTCAGCAGTTTCAATTATCAATTTAAATTAGTAGAGGCCTCTAAAGCAGCTCTACTCCAACTGCAAAACTTACCAGTGCTCACTTCCTTTGTTTGGCTCTCCTCAGCAGCAGCTCTGCTTAAGAGCACATGCAGAGTCAAAATGGCTGACTCTGAAAGAGCTCAGAGCTTTTAAAGGCTAGTGTGGCTCCGCCCCTATGAGTCACAGTTCAGGGAAGGGCCTGGTGTGGCCCTGCCCCCCTGCTTCTGGAAGCTTCAAACTGCTTCCTCTGTTTGAACAGAGGTGGCTCTCAGCAGTTTCAATTATCAATTTAAATTAGTAGAGGCCTCTAAAGCAGCTCTACTCCAACTGCAAAACTTACCAGAGTTGGGGAGATGAAACCCTAGCGTTGGACATTTGTCACAGGCATGCCCTCTTTCCAGGTGTTGTCCTTTAAGACAGGTGTCCCCAACCTCTTTTGCACCACGGACTGGTTTCATGCTAAACAATTTTTCCATGGACCGGTAAGTGGACGAAGAACATAGTCATGGCACAAAGGTGAGGGGGGGGGAGCCCTGCCATAGTTAAGCAACATGGGGGAGAGGCCTGGCCACCTGCCTATCTGCTGTTTCTGAAGCCAGTGCTCTTGCTCCATTCGCCAGGCAGACACAGTGGACCATGTTGAAGGCAGAAGGCTGCCATCAGGGCTCCCAGTGCCACCCACCCCCACAGCCCGGTTTGGGACAGCCCATAGCATGGGGACCTCTGCTTTAAGGCAAACTTTACTTTGCCTATTGCACAGAACAAGGGCTTTCTGTGTTAAAACACCATTAGTTAAAATAATTTAAACATATTTAAAATATCTGATAAAAATATGCTGCATCCTTTACTTCAGAAAAATACCTTGGCCCACATATACTCTAATGTGGCTCAAGATTAAATGCTTGCCAGTACTCTGATGAAAAAACATTTAAAATACAGGGTTATTTGAATAACGCTATATACATTCCTAGATGAGACATTAAAGAAAACTTCAGAGATCATTTAGTACAGCACAGTCCATTTATACAGATTACATCTTCAAAAATGGATGAAGGAACTGCTAAGCATTCTTTACCTCTGGGCAAATGACTTTTTGTTGTTGTTGTTCAGTCACACAGTCGATTCCGACCCTTTGCAACCCTGGCAACTCTGTCTTCCACCATCCACCTCAGCCCGCCCAGCTCTGTGCCCATTGCATCTACAATACCATCTAGCCATTTTGGCCGCCCCCTTCTTCTTTGCCCTCCACCTTTCCCAGCATCAAGACTTTCTCAGGTGAATCCTCTCTTCTCATTTGATGTCCAAAGTACTTTATCTTCATCTTTTTTATTTGGCCTTCTAATGAGCAGTCAAGGTTGATTTCCAGAGATGTTGAGCCCAGGCTCCATCATAGATGTTTATTGTTGTATTTGCTAAACACTGTAAGCCGCCCTGAGTGGTGCTTGCACCAGTAGGGTGGGGTATAAATATAATAAAATTTAAAAAATAAATTTCTTCTAGGATCGACCTATTTGTTCTCCTTGCAGTCCAGGCTACTCTCAAAACTCTCCTCCAACACCACATCTCAAAGGCATCTGTTCTTCTGTGCTCAGCTTTCCTAATGGTCCAACTCTCACAACCATGCATTATCACTGGGAATACCATTGCTTTGACTATGTGAATTTTTGTTTTCAAGGTGTTGTCTCTACTTTTCACTATGTTCCCCAGGTTTCTCATAGCTTGTCTCCCAAGCATCAGTCACCTTTTTATTTCATGGCTGCAATCACCATCTGAAGTGATCTTCGATCCTAAGAAAGTAAAATCTGTCATTGCTTCTACTTCTTCCCCATCTATTTTCCAGGGACTGATAGGGCCTGTTGCCATTATCTTGGTTTTCTTGATGATGTTGTGTCTCAAGCCAGCTTTTGCACTTTCTTCTTTCAATTTAAGCAGAAGTTTCTTTAGGTCTTCCTCACTTTCTGCCATTATGGTGGTATCATCTGCATATCTCAAGTTGATCCCAGCAATTTTGATCCCAACTTGTGATTCATCCAACCCTGCATTACATGTTATGTGCTCTGTGTATAAGCTGAATATACAGGGTGACAAAATGCAAGCTTGTCTTACTCCTTTTCCTATTCCAAACCACTCTGTCATTCAGTATTCTGTCCTAACAGTTGCTTCTTGACTCATGTACAGATTTCTCATGAGGCATATAAGGTGGTCTGGTATTCCCATCTCTTTAATTACTTGCCACATTTTGTTGTGGTCCACACAGTCAAAGGCCTTATGTAGTCAATGAAACAGAAGTAGATTTGTTTCTGATATTCCTTTATTTTCTCCATGATCCAACGTATGTTGGCAATGTGGTCTCTTGTTCCCCTGCCTCTTCAGAACACAGCCTGCACTTGCTATCAAGTTAAAAGCAAAAGATAAAAGTAAAGTTTTTGTGTCCGAAATTACTATGGGTTGAATAGATTTTTACTGGAGGAACTCTGCTCAGGGGATGCCAGAATGAGGCTCCTTTCATATCCCCAAGACCCATCATGCAGCACTTGGGTATCAAACCCCGACCTTCCGGTCTTCAAGCTCAGCATCTTAACCATTAATCCACAAAAGAAGAGCAGGGGAAGGGGGACACACAAAAATGTGTGTGGTCCTTGTACCAAATCCATAAACAATGGATTTGTTCCAGATGGAGCATTTGAAGTTCCCATTGAGCACTGATATTAACACAATCCTTTCCAAAATCCACCTTAACTTGAATACCTTGGAGTTTTTATTCAACGTGGAGTCCTTGTATGAGTAGACTGTCTCCACAAAGACATCCTGCACAGCTTCTGTCCATAATTATCTGTCTCTGGCAGTTCCTCTCCATTTTGGTCCAACATTTTTCTTTGGAAAATCTTCCCATCTGTGAGGTGGTCTTCCCCTAGGTCTCTTGCAATCTCTTGGATACCAATTCCTTATTCTGGTACTCCATCTATTGTCACTTGTGCATGCAACATGGCCAACCCACCTTAATTTGTTTGTCAGTTATATTGTTATTACGTCTTTTAGCATTGATCTTCACCTGATATCCTCATTTCTTTTACTTTATTACGAAATGAGATTCCAAGCATTGATCTCTTCATTGCTCATGTGTGTTACTTCCAGCCACTTTTCTTCTGCAGCTGCTGAAGCCCACGATTTGCTGCCGTATGTCATTGCTTTCAAGACTGTAGAATTGAACAAATTTGCCTTTGTTTCTAGTTTAGCTTTTGACTTCAAGATGGCTGACACTTTTCTGAATGTGTGTGTGTGTGTGTGTGTGTGTGTGTATATATATATAGAGAGAGAATTTTTAAAAAGATAACACAAACAGCAATACATTTCAATAAAATACAAAATACAACACAATAATATAAGACAAAATACCAGAAAATATAAAAAATAGTTTCATATTCATTATTTTGAACAAATCTCATTTTTGACCACTTATCAAATATATACTCCTTATGTAAATACCTTTTATGATGTATATCCACATGCATATTTATTTATAAAGTAGAACCCCACATAACGAAAAAACTCTTCGCTATGTTTTTTTTTGTTTTGTTATGCAAAGCTAATGGGAGATGCCCCGGTTAACGAACAAAATTTTTTCTTTATCCGGACTTCCCATTGACTATACCCCGGTTACAAAAAATCCCTGCATAACGATTTTTTTTTGTTATGCGGGGTATCACCATTGCCTAACGAATGCTTCGATATGCAAATTTTTCGTTCTACGAAGCGTTCGTTATGTGAGATACCCAGTGGTGGGCTCCAAAAATTTTTACTACCACACTGTGGGCATAGTATGGTGGGCATGGCCAGGGGGAAAGCCCTGCGCTGCACCCAAATTAGGACTACTTTATTTCAAAACTTGAATGGGCGGGGCTAGCCAGAATTACTGCTACCGGTCCTGGTGAACTGGTGTGAACCTGCTGATGCCCACCACTGGAGATACCACTGTATATTTCAATAAATGTATATTTTTGTTCCTAACATTCTAATAATATAAAAACATTCACATTATATACCACAGTAGTAATAAGTAAACAATAGCAAAATAAAATCACCAGTGATATTTACAATGTCCTGGAGATTACGCTTTTCCATAAATAACTTACTGTTTCCAAAAACTCAGTTGGGCTGGTGCTTGTCTGCCCCTTTACCCTCAATAAGGGGATACTCCAAAAATGGCTTCCATATATTCAAAATTTTGTTTTCCTTAATTATACCCTTTTTTAAATTGAGTTCCCAAGTAAGCTTGTCATTCAATGCAATTTCCCACATTTCTTTATACCAATCTTCCATTTTTATCGAAAAATCATTCTTGCAATTTCTTGCAATACATTGCCTTGCTATTG
The DNA here is from genome assembly GCA_035047305.1 of Bradypodion pumilum. NCBI lineage: Eukaryota > Metazoa > Chordata > Lepidosauria > Squamata > Chamaeleonidae > Bradypodion > Bradypodion pumilum. Next base: position 36,253,939 of record JAWDJD010000002.1, on the reverse strand, counting down.
TTAATATAATGGATAACAAATCTTTTTTATTCATATCTATATTCAAATTATTTACATCAGTCAATAATGCAGTACCTGATCCCATCTTAAGTTCCACACCCATTATTTCTATGATTTCTTTCTCTATGTTTGCCCAGAAACCCTTTAACACATTACAACTCCACCACATATATTTGTACGTCCCCAGTGTATTCTTACATCTCCAACACATTTTAGTTTTTGTATTATCTATCTGGTGCAACCGAACTGGAGTCAGGTACCACCCCCATAACAATTTATAATTATGTTCTTTAACTCTAACAGACAAGGTTCTCATAATCCTTCTCTTCCATTTATTTTTCCAACTCAATTTCGTAATTTTAATATTCAAATCTTGTTCCCAAATTGTTTTTAAAACTTCCTGTGGTCTTCCCTCTTGATTTAACATCTTATATATCTTACTAACCAAGCCCTTAACACCTATTTGACCCATTCTTATGCTGTAAACCATTTCCTCAAATTCCGTCCTTTCCCTTTCGAAACTAGATTCTTCTAAATATTTTTTGTTCCACTTCTTTACTATCACAATTTGAAACCAGTTCAAATTAATTTGTCTATATAGCTCTAATTTTCCCCTCTGTCTTTACATATCTGCATCCAGTCTTTCAACAGGAACACATTATTTCTTTTTAAAAAAACTTCCTCCACTTTTCTATCTATCTTCAGCTCTTCCATTTCTATAACCGGAAATACACCTGGGGCCAATTTCTTCTTCAAATTCTTCCATACCTCCATCGTTGTCTTTATCATTTTATTCTTAATACAGATCTTTATCTTATCTTTATCTTTAAAATTGCTTTTCCCACCTGTTGTGTTCTGATGGTTTTACCTTCCACATGGATTACAATGTATCTGAACCAATGTAACCTTGCCTATAGCAACTATGTAACCTTCAGCTGTATCATATAAACCCTGTAATAGGACGCGAGCTAATGACCACCAGCTGGCAGCAGCGAGCGTCCAAGCTCTCTTGGTCCGAACTCATCAAAAGGCAACAGCGCGGGAAGTTTTCCCGCCACCACCTACACCTGGACAAGAAGGGCGTGACCCGCAATGACGTCACGCAGACAGTAGCCAATGGGCTACCATGGCACCACGTTCAAATGTATTACTACTGTATATAAAGAGCTATCGATCCACCATTACCTCATGTTCCCTCTGTCCATGATGCAATAAACCTGAGTTAACCCAGCCCGAGGCTGTGTCCTGTGTCTTGGTTTGCATACACCAAATTGGCGACGAGGATGGGATAATGGATCCCCACGGAACAGCCAGGGCACAGAGCGGGTTCAACATCACCAAACCGCAAGACTGGGAGCTGCTTGAGATGGACTTCCAGGCGGCACTGGTGGAACTCAGAGTCAAAGGAGACGACGAGGAGAGGAAGAGGGCCATCCTCACCAGAATGCTCGGGATGGAAACCAAGCGGACGCTGGTGGGCATCATCGCTCCGAAGAAGGTGAGCGAATTTAAGGCGGACGACATCATGAAGCTGCTGCGAGAGCGCTTCTGTCCCTCGAGGGCAATGTTTCCCGCTCGGAGCGCGTTTTGGAGGCGAGTCCAAGCGCTGGATGAGTCGGTTGAGGCATTCGTGGCCGCCATGAGGGTAGCCGCCGCCCCCTGTAAATGGGGCGACATCCTAGAGATGGCCCTCAGGGACGGAGTGCTGTGTGGCCTGAAAGACAAGGAGGTGCAGCGCAGCTTGATGAACAAGGAGCCGCCACCCACGCTGGCAGAGGTCGTAGAGGCCGCGGAAGCCGCAGAGTCCACGAATGCTGGAGTGGACGAGATGCACCAGTGGCGTGAGTGGCGTCCTAGAGCCGGCAAGGCGGAAAATTCGGTGCACGGGAAGTCCGGACAGTCGGTGCACGCAACTCGACGGGCCTCAAAGTCGTCTACGGAAGGCAGCGACGGCGAGGAGGTCCAGAAGGTCCGAAAGGGGGGTCGACGCTGCGAGGGTTGCGGAGCGGCCCATGAGCGCGCGAGATGCCCGTTCAGGAAGGCCGAGTGTTACACCTGCGGCCGTCGGGGGCACATCGCCAAGGCATGCAGAAAACGGAAAGAGGGCCGGAGGCAGTCACAAGACCGTGCGGCCAGACCGGACCGTCCAGCGAGGCCCAAAGATGGCGCCCAGACCACGAGGAAGCAGGATGGCGTGGGCCGCGTCTCGGACGACAGCGAGGACGACGCCCCGGTGTTCAGCGTGTCCGCGGGACAGTCCCATTACTTCGTTGAGGTATTAGTACAAGGGGCCCCTATTAAGATGGAAATTGACTCGGGGTCCTCCTATTCTATAATTCCCCAGAAAGAGTTTTTGAAAATCGACCCCCACGTGCGGCCCAAACTTAAAGCGTTGAGGTCCACGCTACGAGACGTACAGGGAAACAGCATTCCGGTGTTGGGGGTCGGGAAATTTCGGGTCAATTTTAAGAGACATTCTGCGGAACTGCCCCTAGTTGTCCTCAAGGGGGGAAGCTGTAGCCTCCTAGGGACACAGTGGTTTCAGCCCTTAGGTTTGTTCATAGGGGGAGTGCATACCGTGGGGGGGACCCAATACAAGCGGTTTGCGATGCGCATCCCGCCGTTTTTAAGAAAGGACTCGGAAAGTTCAAGGGACCCCCTGTAGCTTTCGACATAGACCCGGAGGTCCGCCCGATAAGACTCAAACCGCGCAGGGTGCCGTTCGCACTCAAGGACAAGATAGAGGCGGAACTGGACAAACTGGTGGGCCAGGGGATTCTTATTCCTGTTGATTCCGCGGAGTGGGAAACTCCAATTGTAACGGCTCTAAAGGCTAACGGGGAGGTGCGAATTTGCGCTGATTATAAGTGTACAATTAACAAGGCGATCCGCCCTAATGCATACCCGGTGCCAGTGATCAGCCACCTTTTGGCCAGGCTGAATGGGGGAAAGTGTTTCGCCAAACTCGATTTGGCACAAGCCTATCAGCAACTTCCTGTGACCCCCGCCACGGCCGCGGCACAAACGATAGTTACACATAAAGGAGCGTTCCAGGTGTCGCGGTTACAGTTTGGCGTGAACTCGGCACCCGGCCTTTTTCAGTCGCTTGTGGAACGCCTCCTGAAGGGACTGGAGGGGGTGTTGCCTTATTTTGATGACGTGTTGATAACAGGGGGGAGTGAGGCTGAACTGGCAAAGAGGTTGGACAAAGTACTGACCGTGTTCGAGAAAGCGGGGCTGAGATTGAGGAAGGACAAATGTGTATTTTTCGAAACCGAGGTCGAGTTTTTAGGGTTCCGGATCACACCCGAGGGGATTAAACCGTCGAAATCCAAAGTAGCAGCCATTAAAAAGGCCCCTCGCCCCACATCCAAAACCGAGCTACAGTCCTTCCTGGGGCTCCTCAATTTTTACCATACATTCCTCCCGCGGAAGGCGTCCGTGGCCGAACCGCTCCATCGGTTACTTAAAAAGGAGGAGACATGGATGTGGGGTGACGAGCACGAGAGGGCGTTCAAAGAGCTAAAGCAACTCCTAACATCTGAGGCAATCCTGACGCACTTCGACCCCAAACGGCCAGTGGTCCTAGTTTGTGATGCATCCCCGGTGGGGGTGGGGGCGGTGCTTTGCCACGTGTTGGAGGACGGAAGGGAGGCCCCGGTAGCGTTTTACTCAAGGTCCCTGTCCCAAGCGGAGCGAAATTACGCACAAACCGACAGGGAGGCGTTAGCAATAGTAGCGGGAACCAAAAAATTTCACGATTTTTTGTATGGCCGCCCGTTCAAAATCGTGACCGATCACAAGCCACTGTTAGGGATTTTCACGGCAAGCAAGCCCACGCCGCAGATCCTGTCCCCGAGAATGCTGCGATGGGCTATTTTCCTCAACGCGTACCAACATGAGTTGGAGTACCGGCCCGGAAAGGAGATCAGCCATGCTGATGCACTTTCGAGATCCCCTTTGCCCTTGTCGGACGACCAAAAGGCGAGAGCAGAAAGAGACCGCCAGGTGTTGCTAATTGAGGTTTTAGACGCACCCCCAATAGTACCAACCGACATTGCTAGGGCGACAGGCAAGGACAGAACGCTGGAGAAAGTTAGTTCATGGGTACAGAAGGGGTGGCCGGCATCGTCCCCGAGTACAGAGTTCGACCCATTCTTTAGGAAAAAGCTAGAGTTGTCCCTAGAGAGGGGGTGCCTCTTGTGGGGCCAACGGGTGGTGGTCCCTACGCCCCTGCGGACGAGGGTGCTCGAACTGCTGCACGTCAGCCACCCGGGCATAGTTCGTTCAAAGGCGCTGGCCCGGAGTTACTTCTGGTGGCCACAGCTGGACGCGGACATTGAGCACATGGTCGGCACTTGCGAGGCATGCCAGGGATCCCGACCTGAGGCGGCCCGTCTCCCGCATAGGGAGTGGGACACAGCAAGGGGGCCATGGTCCAGAGTGCACGTGGATTTCGCTGGCCCATTCCGAGGAACCATGTTTCTCCTGGTGGTGGATGCGTTCTCCAAGTGGCTGGAGGTTATCCCAGTAAAGAGCACGTCCTCCGCCACGACAATTAGCCAGCTAAGGAGAGTCTTTTCCACATTCGGTTTACCCGACACTTTAGTCAGCGATAACGCTAGTTGCTTCACCTCCGCTGAGTTCGGAGCATTCATGGAGGCAAACGCCATTCGGCATGTCACATCCGCACCGTTTCACCCGGCCACGAATGGTCAGGTGGAACGGCTGGTGCGTACAACAAAGGAGGCGCTGCGGCGCATGGGCCCGGGGGACCTGAATCACCAAGTATGCCAGTTCCTCTTAGCGTATAGGGTAACCCCCTTAGCGTCAGGCTACTCGCCAGCGGAGCTATTGATGCGGCGAAAACTGACCACGATCCTGTCCAGGCTAGACCCGACGAGAGTCGAGGATAAAGGGAAAAACATAGGGTTGGCAGTCTCGAAAGGTTTCGCCGCCGGTGACCCTGTTCACTGCAGGAACTATTCCAGCGCGGGGCCAGCCTGGGTACCAGGGACGGTTGTAGAACAGACGGGGCCAGTGTCGTACCGGGTCGAGACTACCACCGGCCTCCTCTGGAGGAGGCACGCAGACCAACTGAGGCACCGAGTGAGTGGGCCAGTCAGTGGAGCTCAGCAACAGGATTCAGCGTTAGGGTTCTCCCCCACCCGCTTAACCCAAGGGGGAGACAGCAGTGGACAACAGTCCCAAGCAAGGGGGGAAGGCAGAAGCAGCGGCCCCGACTCATATCCTTTTGATACGCCAGTCCTATCAGGGGCCGGGGAAGGGGGAGAGGAGTTCGCGACCGCTGCCCCCGATTGTAATTTTGATTTTGATTTTGCGAGCCGGGGGGGTTTTCAGGAGTGTTCCCCCACCCATCCAAGCGAGAAGAGGGGTTTTTCGTTAGCCCCCAGTGCCCCCGGTTCCTCCCTAAGAAAGAGCACACCTCCCAACAACGCCGCGGAGCCGCGGCAAGTCACTAACGAGTCTCCCTCTCCAATTACAGGACAGGAAACCAGGGGACAAAGAGAAGGTAGCAAACCCGGGGAGAGGCAGCCCGCATCGAGACCCCAGCGTGTTCGAAATAAGCCATCTTGGCTGAGAGACTTTGTCTCCTAAGGGGGGGGGGAGTGTGTTTAAGTGTGGGCTCGAGACTTTGTCTCGTCCTAGGGGGGAGGGGTGTTGTGTTCTGATGGTTTTACCTTCCACATGGATTACAATGTATCTGAACCAATGTAACCTTGCCTATAGCAACTATGTAACCTTCAGCTGTATCATATAAACCCTGTAATAGGACGCGAGCTAATGACCACCAGCTGGCAGCAGCGAGCGTCCAAGCTCTCTTGGTCCGAACTCATCAAAAGGCAACAGCGCGGGAAGTTTTCCCGCCACCACCTACACCTGGACAAGAAGGGCGTGACCCGCAATGACGTCACGCAGACAGTAGCCAATGGGCTACCATGGCACCACGTTCAAATGTATTACTACTGTATATAAAGAGCTATCGATCCGCCATTACCTCATGTTCCCTCTGTCCACGATGCAATAAACCTGAGTTAACCCAGCCCGAGGCTGTGTCCTGTGTCTTGGTTTGCATACACCAAACCACCCAATGTAATTCTTTCTTACTCTACCTTCGTTTACCAAGAGACCTTCATGACCCTGCTATGGGGACAAAGTGGCTTGTAGACACTGTGAAACATATAAGGAAATCTGTGAGTTTTCAGTAGAAAGAGAAAAAAAGGAGGACAAAAGGAAGAAATTCAAATACCACATCCAGAAGAGTTTTTACACCAATAAAATATTAAACTTGTTTTTTGTCCAAAAGGCCTCTTCTTCAGGCTAGACATCATAAAACCTGAGGGTGAAGGATAGAGAAAGAGAAAAATCCAGAAATTGTCCAGACCAGATGTGGCAGCATCAGGATTTGAGTGAAAATAAAGTCCAGACATAGAAGCTGCAAACTTGTACAACTGGCCTAAAGTATTAGATTTCATCTGAGGCAGTTTAGGATCTGTTCTCTTTTCTTATTTCAGTAGACATACCAAGTGGTTTGTAGACTTGGTATGTCTACAGAAATAGGAAAAAACCAGGGACTTTGGCGGCTTAGTGGTTAAGTCGCTGAACTTGATGATTCAAAGGTCAGCAGGTTGAGACCTGAGTATTGCATGATGCAGTGAGCTCCCATCTCTGTCCCAGCTCCTGCCAACCTAGCAGTTCAAAAGTGCGAAATTGCAAGCAGATAAATAGTTACCACTTTGTTGGGAAGGTTAACAGTGTTCTTTGCACTGCCACATGTCCACAGAGGTATCTGCAGACACAGACAGTGCAGGCTCTTTGACTATTAACAGAGATGAGCACTGACCCTAGAGTCGGATAAAGCTGGCTTTCGAGCAAGTGTGACCTTTACCTTACCAAGTGGTTTACTATGTCCATTATGAAACATTCTACTGCAGTCAGAATAATTCATTTTTAATGCACGGAAATAATATTTTTAGCTGTGTCCTGTGTACATTATGAGACAATGCACTGTGCATTCTTGTCCATCACATAATCGTATGTGGAGGTGGTCTTTTGCTGCTAAGACTGAATGACATTCATGTGGACATAGTTTCCCATTTGTTGGTGCAGCAACTAGTTGGTATGTTGTGGTTTTCTTCTGTTCAGTGTTAACATTCATGACTCACTCTCACCATTTCTTTCTTTTATTAAAAAAAGACTGCTTATCAGAGGTTTTTGAATGGCATTTTTTTAAAAGAAGTCAAATCAAAATGAAACAATGTCTTAAACAAGTCATTTGTTATTCCTCAGTTGTTATGACAATAAAACAATAATGGGGAAATCTAATATTTCCTCAGCTGTATTTTGTCCTCACCTGTGGCAACACAAACTTGCAGGGTGTTAATCATGGACTCCATTATTGTGTGAATTTTCTTATTTTTATTTTATTTATTGCACTTGTTTCTGCTTTTCTCCAATATACTCAAACTTTAAGAAATCGTTTGGAAGGAAAGGAGCTGACACCAAATTTCTTGTTTGTTTGCTTGTTTGTTTCTTTGCTTGTAGCACTTATATATTCCCTGATTTATGACTAGCACTACTCTGGAAGGTGAAATACACAACAGTATTCCCAATAACCACTCATCCCACATCTTCTTCTTCTGTGTCTAGTTCGCACAACACTAGAACTAGGGGGCACTCTATGAAACTTTTGGGTACTAGTTCTCAAACAAATAAGAGAAAGTACTTTTTCACCCAGAGGATCACTGGTCTATGAAACTCCCTGCCAGAAGAAGTGGTGACAGCTGTCAGTCTTGACAGCTTTAAGAAAGGATTAGACAAGTTCATGGAGGACAAGGGTATCACTGGCTATAATTATGGATACTTAAGGACAACCTCGGGGTTGGAGAGATAGGCAGGATATCTCTCAATGCCATTTCCAGGGAATCCTAAGCAGGTGAAGGCATCTGCTTGGGAATACCCTGAAGGAAATGGTGAGCCACTGTGTGAGACAGAATGCTGGACTGGATGGGCTGTGGCCTGTTCCAGCAAGGCTGTTCTTATGTTCTTATGTTATGTTCTTAGGCGTCAAACTGCCAAAATGAAGGCCCTTTTTGGTGAGTTCATTCTGCAGTTCCTTTCGCCTGACCTAGTGTGAGAAAGATTAGCTGGCAACACAAGGTTACCATTACCAGGGAACACCCGATTGTGGTACACCTGAAGAGGCTCTTTCTTAGAGACTGGAACAACTCCTATAGGAGGGAACATGAATCAGCTCTAGCTTTAGGCAACATAAACCATAGCTTTTCCCATAAAACCTGAAATTTCATGGCTACAAAGTCAAGCCATATATCTTTCTCCCCTTTTTCATGCATTTATTTTACTTCCTTCCTTTCATACATTCAATATTTGTACTTTGCATTACATACCTATCCTAACAGCTGAGATATCCGTCTTCATGACAGCTTGCAAACCAGTTAAAATTCGTAAGAGAAGGAATAGAAAATAACTGCCAGATTCAGTGGGGATCTATTTAAGGTCATTGTGAGAAAAAATGCACCTAATCAGGAGAAGGGAGGAAATTAGTTTTAATAACATAGTCGGATAAGGATACAGAATAGCTAGGGGGGTGGGGTGAGAGAGAGAGAGAGATACAGAGACAGAGAAAGAGGTACTTAGATATTAAAAGCATAGAGAAAATATTTCATTGTTTGGATTATTTGTTTCCCAATTTGCACCAAGAAGATATGTTTAAAAGACTCGGGGGCAATTTAATATATTAATGTAGCTAAATTAATATACTTTGCTTTGGAAATTGCATGTTTACGGACCGAACGGGGCATTTTTGATGTGTGTTATAAAATCTCAGTGGCACTATTGAAAATATGTACTATTTTAGTATCTTGCACGGAAGACAAAGAAGGAGTCGCAGTAAGGACTAACACAGGTTTATTGGTTGATGATCAGGATGAACATGTGGTAATGGCGGAGGTACATCACATTATATACAGCAGTACAACACATTTGAATCTTGTTGCACGGTAGCTCATTGGCTGCTACCGGCGTGACGTTGTTCCAAGTCACGCCCCTCTTCTGTAGTTGTTTGATAGTGCGGGAGAGTTCCCGCGGCTGCCGGTGATTTGAGGAATGAGAACCATGTGAGTTGAACGCTCGCAGCGGCCCTCTATGGGCAGCTTACTCACGTTCCTTTAACAGCTGGGCTACATTGTAATTGTGGTCAGGTTACATTCATACATTTCTTAAAGCGACATTGTACATACATAACATCCCTCCCCCCTAGGATGGGACGAAGTCCGTCAACCATTGCGGCTTGCCGCACGTGCGCCTGGGGCGTGCGGCCGCTTGACTTAACACTGGGGAGCCTGGTTCTGCGGAGTCCTGTCCTGCAACGGAAAGGGGGGACTCATTAGCGGCTCGGTGTAGGCTCTGCGGTAACCTTGCATTGGGGGACGGGAATGGAATGAATAGTTGGGAAGTGAAACCCTGCCTACCGTTTGAGGAGCTTGGGGTCCCCCCAGTACGAATCTCGGGACCGACGAAGAGGCCCTCGTGGCCACGCCACCCCCGTTACCTGCCCGGGAGTTCTAGAGACTGTGGTGGGTGGACTCCCCCCCGTTGCCTGTCTTGGGGGTGTTTGCCTCCGGGGAGCTGGCGCTATGGGGTATTCTAAAACAAAAGGACTGGGGGGACTGGAGGTACCAGGGGCTGAACTGACACCCCTCTTCTCGCTAGGACGGGTGGGGGACCACTCCGCTACACCCCCCTGGTACTGCAACTCATAATCATAATCAAGCTGATCCCTCTCTTTCAAAGTATCCTCCTCTGTGGTTGGGAACCCAGGATATGCATTTGTACCCGCGGGTTCCGCCGTGTCTCCCCCTTGGGTAATGTGGGTGGGGGAGGACCCTAACGCTGATTCCCCTTCCCTGGTGACTCGCCTTCTGAGTTGGTCGGTGTGCCTTCTCCAGAGTAGACCCGAGCTAGTCTCGACCCTGTAGGATACTGGCCCCGTCTGCTCAATGATTGTCCCTGGAACCCACGCTGGCCCCGAGGCCGCGTAGTTCCTGCAGTGAACCGGGTCCCCTACCGAAAAACTTTTGGAGCTCTCTCCCCCTATGTTTATATTCCTTCCTTCATCCTCCACCTTGGATGGATCCATCCGGTCAAAAAGTGTTACCAGATGCCTCCTCATGAGGAGTTCTGCTGGGGAGAATCCTGAGGCTAGGGGGGTTGTCCTGTAACAGATGAGGAACTGACACAGATGAAGGTTCAACTCACCGGGACCCATGCGCTGCAGTGCGTCTTTCGTAGTGCGCACTTGGCGCTCTACCTGACCGTTTGTGGCGGGGTGAAAAGGGGCAGCGGTAATGTGTCTGATGGCGTTCTGCTCCATGAACGTCTTGAACTCTGCAGACGTGAAGGTACTAGCGTTATCGCTAACAAGGACGTCTGGCAGGCCGAAACAGGCAAAAAGCTTGCACAACTGTTTAATGGTTGCCGCAGAGGAGGTGCTGTTCATGGGGATTACCTCCAACCACTTGGAGTAGGAGTCGACTACCAGCAGAAACATGGCCCCGTGGAAAGGGCCAGAGAAGTCCACATGGATCCGGGACCATGGCCCGCAGGCCGTGTCCCATTCCCTATGGGGCAACCAGGACTCCTCGGGCCGAGAGCTCTGGCAGCTCTCGCACGTGCCCACTAAACGTTCTATATCCGCATCTATCTGGGGCCACCAGAAGAAACTCCTGGCCAGAGCCTTGGAGCGCACGATCCCCGGGTGAGTGGTATGCAGTAGCTTCAGTACCTTGGCCCTCAGTTTCTCTGGGATAACTCCCCGCTGGCCCCAAAGTAAGCAGCCCCTTTCCAGGGAAAGCTCTACTCTCCGCCTGACAAATGGCTTGAACTGCTCCTCGGGGGAAGTAGTGGGCCACCCTTTCCTCACCCAGGAACTAACTTGGGCCAGCATCTTGTTGGCCGCCGTGGCTTTGGCGAGGTCGGCCGGGAGAATGGGGGGTGAGTCGAGAGACTCGATCAGTAGGACTTGGTGGTCCTGCTCTACCTCGCATGTGGGGTCCCCTACACTAGGGAGGGGCGATCGGGACAAAGCGTCCGCATGGGAGATCTCCTTCCCTGGGCGATAGACCAGCTCGTACTGGTAGGCGTTGAGGAAGATGGCCCAACGCAGCATCCTGGGGGAGAGAATTTGCGGTGTGGGTTTGCCGGTAGTGAAGATCCCCAGAAGTGGTTTGTGATCCGTCACTACCGTAAACTCGCGGCCGTATAAAAAGTCATGGAACTTTTTCATTCCCGCGATGATGGCTAGGGCTTCCTTATCAGTTTGTGCGTAATTGCGCTCGGCCTTCGAGAGGGACCTTGAGTAGTATGCTACCGGGGCTTCCCACCCGCTCTCCAACACGTGGCATAGAACCGCCCCCACTCCCACTGGGGACGCATCACAGACTAGGACTACTGGCCTCCTGGGTCAAAGTGGGTCAGGACAGCACTCGAGGATAGGAGTGCCTTCAGTTCCCTAAAAGCTTTCTCTTGCCTATCTCCCCACCGCCAAAACGCCTCTTTCTTCAATAGTGCGTGCAGTGGCTCAGCAACGGATGCCTTCCTCGGCAGGAAGGAATGATAAAAATTTAAGAGCCCTAGAAACAACTGCAGCTCCGGTTTCGCGGTGGGGCGAGGGGCGTTTTGCACAGCCGCAACCTTGGACTCGGAGGGCTTGATGCCTTCCGGGGTTACCTTGAACCCAAGGAACTCGACCTCCCTCGCAAAGAAAACACATTTGTCCCGCCTCAGTCGGAGGCCCACTTTCTCGAATATTGAAAGGACCCGGTCAAGCCTTTGCGCTAATTCTGACTCGCCCCCCGCTGTTATCAACACATCGTCGAAGTATGGGAGGACACCTGGAAGCCCCTTTAAAAGGCGTTCCACGAGGGACTGGAAAATTCCGGGGGCCGAATTCACGCCGAACTGAAGGCGCGTTACCTTAAATGCCCCCTTGTGCGTTACGATCGTTTGCGCAGCGGCAGCAGCCAGGGTTACAGAGAGCTGCTGATATGCTTGCGCCAGATCTAGCTTGGCAAAACACCTCCCCCCATGAAGCGTGGCCAGTAAATGGCTGACCACAGGTACCAGATATGCATTTGGCCGAATGGCCTTATTAATCGTACACTTATAGTCCGCACAAATCCTAACCTCCCCGTTTGATTTAAGGGCTGTTACAATCGGCGTTTCCCACTCCGCCGAATCAACTGGAACCAAAATCCCCTGCCCCACCAATTTGTCCAGTTCCGCCTCGATCTTGTCCTGTAGGGCGAACGGCACTCTTCTTGGCTTGAGGCGTAGGGGTCGGATTTCTGGATCCAAGTCAAATGAGACTGGGGGCTCCTTGTAAGTCCCGAGCCCCTTCTTGAAAACGTCCGGGTGTGCGTTGCACACGTCCCGCATTGGGTCAGTCTCTATGGCGTTAATGCCGGACAGTTCAATTCCTAGGGGGGCGAACCACTGCGTTCCCAAAAGGCAGCACCTCCCCCCCTTGAGGACCACTAGGGGCAGTTTCTCGGAGTAACTCTTGAACTTCACCTTGAAGTTCCCCACCCCCAGCACTGGGATCCCGTTCCCTTGCACGTCCCGTAGGTGTGACCTCATGGCCCGCATCTTGGGCCGCGCATCTGGGGGAATGCGCATAAACTCCTTTTGGGACAGGATGGAATAGGACGACCCCGAGTCTATCTCCATCCTCACTGGGACCCCCTGTAACTGTACCTCCACGAAGAAGCGCCGGTGCTCCAGGCCCACGCGGTTCACGCCTGCCATGCTGCGGTCGTCTGAGACCTTCCTGGTGCCGGCCGCCTTCCGTTGGTGAGTCTGGGGATGGTTCGAATTGCCCTTGTCCTCGACTCGCCTGTGCCTGCACACTCGGGCGATGTGCCCCTTTCGGCCGCAGTTGTGACACTCGGCCTTTCGGAACGGGCACCTCGTGCGGTCGTGGGACGCCCCACAACCGTCGCAGCAGCGGTCGTGCTGCTCGCGGGTCTGTCGCTTCTCTCCTCGCTTCTTGACCCTCTGGACGTCGTCGTCCTCACTGGAGCAGGGGTCTGCCATAGTGGACGACTCCTCGGACACCGTTGGTGTGCCGGCGGGCGGCTTGGGGGCCCGCCAGGCTGTTTTTGCTAGTGTCCGCCGGGCCGCCTGCACTGGTGACTTGGCCCTTTCGGATGTGGCCCCTTGGGACTTGAACACTCTGACCCCGCTTCTGGCCGCTTCGGCCGCTTGGGCCTCCCGCAGTACCTCGTTGAACGTGAGGCAGTAGTCGTGGGTCATGAGCTTCCGCTGAAGCTCCTCATCCCTCAGGCCACACAGCATGCGGTCTCGGAGGGCCTGGTCCAGGTCGTCCCACTGGCAGTGCACCGCTGCAAGCCTGAGGGCCGCCGTGTAGGCGGACACGGATTCGCCCGGTCGCTGGTCTCGCCTGTGGAACGCGACCCGGGCCGGGAAGATCGACACGGGAGGCTGGAAATGCTCGCCCAGCAGCCCCAGCATGCGGTCGATGGGCACCTCTTCTACCTTCTTGGGGGCCACCAGGTTCATCAGGATGCGCAGCGTGGCCGGCCCCACCTGGGCCAGGAAGTAGGAGCGCATCCTCGCGGCGTCGTCGACGCCCGCGGCTTCCATCGCGTGCCGGAACTGGCACTCGTAGAGCTCCCATTGTTCGGGCTCGCTGACATCGAACTGGTAAGGCTTGACCTTGGGATTCGCCATAATCCCACCTTCGTCGCCAATTTAGTGTCTTGTACGGAAGACAAAGAAGGAGTCGCAGTAAGGACTAACACAGGTTTATTGGTTGATGATCAGGATGAACATGTGGTAATGGCGGAGGTACATCACATTATATACAGCAGTACAATACATTTGAATCTTGTTGCACGGTAGCTCATTGGCTGCTACCGGCGTGACGTCGTTCCAAGTCACGCCCCTCTTCTGTAGTTGTTTGATAGCGCGGGAGAGTTCCCGTGGCTGCTGGTGATTTGAGGAATGAGAACCATGTGAGTTGAACGCTCGCAGCTACCCTCTATGGGCAGCTTACTCGCGTTCCTTTAACAGCTGGGCTACATTGTAATTGTGGTCAGGTTACATTCATACATTTCTTAAAGCAACATTGTACATATATAACAATTCTTGAGAAAGACATGTCAAACATATTTTAATTAATAGGGGAAATGAGCAAAATGCATATATAAATGCACACTTTATGAAAAAATAGTACACCAATTTTCATGCCTCCTCCTGAAACAACAGTAAGGTAAAGGTAAAGGTTTCCCTTGCTCGAAAGCCAGTCGTATCCGACTCTAGGGTGCAGTGCTCATCTCTGTTTCTAAGCCGAAGAGCCAGCGCTGTCTGCTTCTGCAGACGTTTCCGTGGTCATGTGGCAGGCATGACTAGACACCGGAGCGCACGGAACGCTGTTACCTTCCCACCGAAGTGGTCCCTATTTATCTACTTGCAATTTCTTGCTTTCGAACTGCTAGGTTGGCAGGAGCTGGGACGAAGACGGGAGCTCATTTCCGTCCTGCAGTACTCGGGAATCGAACTGCTGACCTTCCGCTTCCCAGTCAGCGTCTTAGCGACTTGAGCCACTGCAGTTCCCAACAGTACAGACTTGCAAATTGATATAAAAGATAGAAGGAAAAAGACTACAGAGGGATTCAGAGAAATGCAATGAAATTAAGGCTGAGATACTTTCACATCCATATTTAAGAACACCCCAAAGAGTAACACTAGCAACCAATCTTATTCTATTTTTTCTATCATTCTCAAACATAATACTGAATTTAAATTATACATCAAGAGATGAATTCTGCAGCTTTCTTCTGAGAAATGGATAGAGATATAATTTAGAAATGTTGTAATGGTATCTTATCATATACGAATACATTGCTGTAATAAGAATCAATATTTACATTACAGTGATTTGTATATGTTTATTATCTGTCTTCCATTAGTCATCTTCAGGCATGTGTATATTCCTGCATATTAAGTGAAAAATGATTAGAATGGAATGAAACATTGTGGTTTTCTTCCAAGACTTATTCTTAAGCAAGTCATAAACTGGAATCCACTTAGACACACCCAATTACATTATAAAATTAGAATGGTATACGGTGATCAATCCAAAGTGATACTTAACTCAGTCCAAAACTTGGAATATAAATTAAGCAAGGTCAGTTTTTATCTGAAAAATTAGGATATACCTTAAATCGGGGTGCCCAAACTTTTTGGGCCATGGGCCAGTCACATGGTTCAGAAGGCCAGTCACATGGTTCCTCCCACTGGAAACAGAAGTAGAACGTGCCCGCGCACGCACAAAATGCTGCCAGAAATGCACCCACGGCTGTTGTAAATGCATTTACAACAGCCGTGGGTACATTAATAGCAGTGTTTTGCACATGCGTGGATGCAGTTTACTTCCGCTTCTGGGAATAATGCGGGCTGGATGATTTGGCGTGCGGGCCGCAGTTTGGGCACCCCTGCCTTAAATGGACCATAAAGCTCCTACATACCTTCCAAAACCCTAACTAGAAGTAAAACGAGTAGATAAATGAAATATTAAAATAAATATTTGGTCCTCTAGAAGATTTAAACTCTAGATTTACTAAAGCTCATTCACTAGGGATTGAAGATGTATTGCTGTAGGCACCTGAGGCCAATTGAAATGTTGTAATATTCTATTAGCAATTATTGAAGTATGAGAAGAGTGTTATTAGCTACAGCAAAAATATCCTAGAATGTTTGAAAAGTACCTTTCTAGTCCAGTGGTATGAAATTATGTACTCTATTTTCATTTCTCACCTGGAGAACTGTTCCTTCCTGCCCACCAATACCTGTTGAAACTTGAAGCATTAAGACACACCATGCATAACTGAACCAGTATTAGTGTGCTGATGAACAGATAGATAGCTAGGTAGGCTTAGGCAGCTTTCTCCCTCCATGTATTTGCAAAACAACTGTTTGCTGATATTGTGCAGCAGAGCAAATTAACAATGTATGAAACAATTCTAAAAATGGAGGCAGCCCAAACAAACCTTTATAACTTTGAAACAGGGCTTTGGATCAACAGCCAATTTGGCACTGTTTTAAAAAATGGTCTCTAGAGTCTCTTTGTTCTTGGCAGTGTCCTTAGACTATCTTGACTGCTGACATTGGCTTGCTAAACAGCCAATTAAGCTCTGGATTCAATGGGCTTTAAAAACTACACCTTTGCATTCTCTTGTTTCCCCTTCTGCGAGGGAGCTGGAGGAAGCTTTCAATTTCCTAACAAATGATTAGATCCAGAAGTGGCTTAAGCAAAGGGACAACTTCAGCCATCTACTTGTTTTGTGATCCTAGTGATCACACATGCTGGAACTGAGTCAAAACAGTTGACTCACCCACACCAAAGGAGCCTCTGACAGGGACTTAAAAAGGTGCAGATAGACAAGGATAAGGGATGGACTGGTTTGTAATGTGGTCATCAGAAAAAGGAGCAAACTAGCCTGTCCCCAAAGCAGAATCTGGTCATACACTGAGTAACCACATTGAATCCTCAACTGAACTGTAATTAAAGCTTTAACACAACCTTAATTGCAGAATACCATGGCTTACAGAAGTATAATTTTAAAAAGAAAAATGAAGTGTGGGGTGGTAAAAGCTGGTCAGGGAGTAGCATTTTAAAAAGCAGTTTAAAGCATTTTAGATACATTGTGACCCAATATTTCCCCCTTGAGATTTTTCTCTTGTTTGGCCAGTGATGCAGTTGGGTAACTTTAAACTCTGCTCTAAAGGGACTCCATTCAGCCATGAAACAGATCAAGGGACCTTGAGCTAACCCCATTCGCCTAAACTGTAACTATTTCACAGAAGTCATGATGAGCTGAAACAGTGATGGTGGGAAAACTGTGTGGATCATTCTAAGCTCTTTGGAGGCAAAATAAAGATTGAAGCAACCCGTGCATGTCAGAGAACATTCTCCCTTGTACAGTAGAAGGAATTATTGAACACCTGAGAAAAGTGTAGTTTTCACCATCAATATAAAAAGGCAGCCAAGTCTATGCCTCCAAACCTAGTCCAAGAGCTGGGCTAGGTCTGGGGACTCCTACTCAAACACAAAGCTGACTGTCACTATGAGCCACCATGGCCCCCTTTTACTCCACCTAATACACAGCAATAAAATGTTCAGGTATAGTGCAGATAGACAGCCTGTGCTCTTTAGCAGCATATAGTAAGTGCTGTGGAAAATGTCAGGATAATAGAAATAAAGGATATGTTTCTTTCTCTCTCTTTCTGAGATGAGTTGTGAAAATCTGGTTGGAATCTGGGTTCCTTTTCTACTGAAGCAGTATCTATTTATCTATAGTACTTGCAATTTATTGCTTTCAAGCTGCTAAATTGGCAGGAGCTGGGACAGATGATGGGAGCTTACTCCGTCACGAAGCACTCGGGTCTCAAACTAGTGAGCTGCCGACCTTCTGGTTGGGGAGAAACAGGGCACAAGCACCTTGCACTCACTCCACTACTACTAATAAAAATGTTCAAATGCAAATTGGTGTGATCCATACTTTCCTGATTAGCATAAATTTTCCCCATATTTTCCCATGTGAGTTTGGAAGCATATGAGACCTATGACTGGGCTGGGGGATGGCCCTGAAATTTTGGAGTGAACCTCTTTCCTATACTGGGTGTACAAGGTGCCCCTCTTTCAAAGTAATTAGTTATGAGTAATGACAGGTAATAGCTGGCTGGATGGCCCAGAGGTTTAGGCATCGGGATGTGGAACCAGAGATTGGGAGTTCAATTCTTCACTGTTTCTTCAGGGAGAAGAGCTAGCCTATTTAGCTTTGGGCAAGGTGCACAGTCTCAGAACACCTTGAAGAGAAGGAAATGGTAAACCATTTCTGAGTATTATCTCCCTAGAAAACCCTGGAAAAGATTGCTATATAAGAATCAACTTGGTCGCATGCAGCTATAACAGGTAATATACAGTTGCTATAGGAGTAATTAAGTTATAACTAAGTTTCATTTCAAGAGAAACTATGTTTAAAATGTACTTTTAAACAGCACTTTAAAGCGTTTTAGCTGTATTGTGACATGGATTCTTCAGGTTTTACACATTGTTTCATCAATCCTAAGCAGCAAGTGTCTGAGGCTGGTCTTGTTTTGTTTAATTTTTGCATTTTAAAGAATTGTCAAGATGCAATATCACAACTGAAGTTTACATGGAACATGGAATGTTTCCTTGCATTTTTTTAAAAAACTGCTAAAGGCAATGAAATATGCTAAAGCACAACATGCCAAATTACTTCCCTTAATGGAATAACGTTAGTCCTTACAGCCAGTTGTTTGCTGGCATAGTATCACACAAATTCTAAGAAACCAAAAATACACTCAAATAAACAGTTCAAAATTCTGGTTCCAATGTAATTCTTCACTTTTAAAAATGTATATATTTAAAGCGTATTTCTAAATCAAATACAGTACAGAAAATATATTTAGAAATGAATATTTTGAGAAATGGTGGTGTGTTTTAACAAAATAACTTTTGTGCAGCCACAAAGAAAATAATTGCACAATCCAGAAATAAAGAGATTCACCCTTCTCAGTTCCTAGGGTTGGGCCAAGACATTTTCATGGCAGAAGCACAGCTATGGGTAACATCTACCATCTCAAGTCTAGGTGTGTATATTATCCATATGAAAAAGAACATCTGGTATGTGAAGCAGAAAACCTGGCAAGTACTTCTCCTGCATCCTTGACAGTAAAATAATACATTAAATGGCTAACAATTATCTGCTAGGTATGTGCAGAGGGGAAACTTTCATATGGTTTTCATTTCAGGCTCTTTGGTGGAGGCTCTTCTTTTGGTTTGTGGAACTTTTGTGTACAGGATTTTTCATGTATTAGACTTTTTTTAAAAAAACCTTTCAGGTTGTTTCGTTTCAGTATTCCCATTCTGGTTTCCAGCACTAAAGTGAATTAGAGTCAATTAGATTCCTGCATAACCCTAAAAAATACCCACCCACCCAGTCCCAAAAAGCAAGGCTGGTAAGGCAGCAGACAATTATTCATTCCACAAGTGGACAACAACAAAAATATGTGAGAAACTAAAATGAATCATCCACAGTCCTATGCAAATACTAATAGTACTTTAAATTTCACATTTATCATCTCATCACTATCCTCCTCCTCAATTCATCAGGAAGAAACAGTACAGATGAAAAAGAAAAATCATCTTCAAGATGATCAACATAATAAAGCACACACAAACCCATTAAGGGTAATATAATCGCTCCTCAACCCAAAATCTCAGATCCCAAATTATGGGGAATTTAGGATCTTGTACAAAATTTGTGAGCCTGAAAGATTTACAGTAGGTGATTTAGCTCTCCATCATACCATGCCCATAGTTTTAATCCAGCAGCACAGGCATACCCGTCAAGCGCGGCTCCTGAAAATACAGGAAATCACTGTGCATGCACACACGCATGCTCAGTAACCCATTTGCACATGCGCAGAACCTGTTTGCGCATGTGCAGAACCCTTTTGTGCACATGCAGAAGCCCTTTGTGATGGGCGCACATGTGCAGTAACCCCTTTCCCCACCATTCAATATACGGGATGGCGCCGGGAAAGGGGAAGAACAAGCACTAAAATATGGGAAATCCCGGCCAATATGGGATACTTAACAGGTAGTCCATCAGGTGAAGGGCAGGCAGGCAGGCAGGCATTTAGCTCTTTCCCCATCTAGCACAGGAAGAACTGGAGTAGAAGGCAACCATCTATCTCTTCTTCTTTTTCTGCCATACCCTAATATCGGCGATCATCATGGCGATCAGACTGTCCTGAGAATATAATGCAGTGGCTTTTCATCTGCCTTTCATATCACAACATGACACCCATACCACTGATCCAATTCAGTGAATCACTTTCTGGTCCTGAGCCATTTTGGCATGCAAAGTTCTCATCAGCCCCAGGTCAAGATGGACTCAAGTGGGATTTAATCCACTTGGAAACCATCACCTTCCCTGTGGACTTTGGCACCCAAGACTGTTAATTTTAATTCAGTTAGGTTTTGGTATTTTCACAACAAAAGAAAGACAGAAATTAGCCTTAGAATCGAAGCGTCTCCCCCACTCCCCGGCCCAATTCCCCCCCCTCCCAGCCAGACTGCCAAGCTAATAACCACTCAGACAAGGCTTAAGGTAAAAATAAAAACAATGTTTACTAGCTACCTGTGCTTAGAAGTCTTGACAACTTGGCATCAGGTTGTTAGTACAGGAAAGGAAATTCAGGTGAACCAATAAAAATAAGGGGAAAATGGTTCTGTTCCTCTCAGCCATGTGGCTGAAAGGATCCAGATGTTCATGGAAGTGTTTGTAGAAGGCAAACAAACAACTGACCAGAACAAAGGAAGGCCACAAGGAATGCTAATTGGGGTTAAACATCCCAGTGGTGGAAAAGGCAAAATGTCTGTTGATTGGTTAACTAGAGACCAACAAACAAGATAGTTTTGCCTAGAAAGCATTCTTTCCTATTACATGACTAATTGTGTTAGTATTCATTATATTATTGGGTTTCATTACATGTCTAACAAATTCAATCTGGTTCTGCATTGAGAATCCCTAGATAAAGAATCACAGAGCTCCTCAGAACACAGCATGAAAATCTCTGGGTTATGGGGATTTAAAAAATATATTACTGTACTTGGATTGTGGCTCTCCAGAAGTAAATAAAATAAAATAAAATGTATTCCACACCTGCATGACATCTGATATGTTTACATTGGGCAGGCGTTGAGAAGGAGCCTGCCAGACGGCTGTAGCCTGGCTGAGGAACAGAAGACGCCTTTGCCAAGATGAAACCGAGGAAAATGTGGCTGAACTGAAGACAAAAATGGCAGTGTCTAAGGAAAACAACCTTTAATTAGAATAAAATGACCCTTAATTGAGGATTGTCAGTGTACGTTTGTGTTACCTTCAGATTTTGTACAGAATTTGTGAGCCTGAAAGAACTGCCTGGTGGCAAAGCTGGTAGAAATTGTGCCTACTAAGTTAATAAACAAGGCTGTTGCACAGTTGTATTATAAAAGTAAGTAATTTTGTTATGTAGCACGACAAGCAGGCATGCATTTCAAAAAGCACTATAAATCTACCAGTGGCATGTCTAACCCAGGGATTCTCAACCTGCCGCCTGTGGCCTGCAGTGCCATTTCATGTGGCCCACCACCACCTCCACCACACCCAGCCATGTGGTGGAGGAAGGGCAAAATGGCCATCTGGCCCCCAAAGCTGTCTGAGGGAGCATGACCCAGCCCCTGACTTAAAAAGGTTGAGAACTCCTGATCTAACCCCTTCTACCTCCTTTTATTTTAGCTTAGAAAATGGCTGTTTGAAGTAGATCACGTCAGCTGTACCTTTGGATCTACTCTTAAAATGGGACTGCAGTGGCACAGTGGTTAAGAAGCACACCTTGTTATTTGGAAGCTCGGCAAGTCAGCAGTTCAAGCCCCGAGTACTGTATGATGGAATGAGTGCCCGTCTCTGTCCCTGCCAACTTAGCAGTTTGAAAGCAAGAAATTGCAAGTACTGTGGATAAATAGGGACTACTTTAGTGGGAAAAGATCTTGTGGACATGAAATGAGCCTCATTCGGACATCCCCTGAGCAGAGTTCCTCTAGCAAAAATCCTTTCAACCCAGAAAGCACCGTTTTTGTGCTTCTGTCACGTCCGGCCCTTATAAGCAATAGTCCAGACAACAATAAACAGGAGATTATTTAACAGTCTTTCAGGTTATGCTTACAAGGCGCTCCGAACATAAAATGCCTATACGAATCCCATGAAATCAGTCTCTCTGGAATCTGTCATAGAAAAGGCAATGCATAAGCTACACTAGAAGTAATAGCGTTTGGAGGAGACCCAGGCTTAGCTCGTTACTGGCTACCTGTGCGGTAATGGGTAGTATAGATCCGGTCCGGCCTCACCCTTGTTTACCCGTGGGACTTATATAGTGTCTCCCCGGTGATGGCTCCTTGATACAAAGTAGCGACTCACCAGACAATCATAATCAACCAATCATAACACGATATATAAGTCTTAACCAATGGGGAACAGGATCCAAAACTGTAAGCAATCACAGAACTCTGATTAGCATAATGAGCACACTCAGAGAGGGAGATTTCACGCCAACTTTAGCTCCTAATTTGGATGACGGGAAACCACCATTTTCTCTTTGCAAGGCGCTGCCCATGCAGCTTCTGACATGATTTTTTAAAATAAAAAACCTCTCAAAATGACAGAGAGCCACTGCAATTTTAAGTCAGGAATTTCCCATCATTAGTTAAGAGATATGTCTAAGCTTGAAATGCAAAACTACATCATCTATTAGAACAACTGCCTATGGATATGCCAATTTGCAGCCCAGCACATGCTTACTAGTAACACCAGAGTGCACCGAATGCTGTTTACCTTCCCAACAGAGTGGTCCCTATTTATCTACTTGCAATTTCTTGCTTTTAAACTGCTAGGTTGGCAGGCGTTTAGACAGAGATGGGAGCTCATTCTGTCAAGCAGTACTCAAGTATCGAACTCCGACCTACCAGTCTTCAAGTTCAGCATCTTAACCACTTGAGCCACTGCAGTCTCTGGTGAGCAAGTACCTGTCTGCATAATGGGTTTTTTCTCTTTGAGCAAAGAAGTATGAGGGATTTCTTTATACAAGGTCAAGAACTATCCATTCACTTGTGCAACGGAGTATCATGTGACAGAGGGATATGCTAAAGTCCTGGCTGTTGGGTCTATTCCAATTTGCGATTAACTACTGGATTTGGTACAGAGACTTTCAGAACTAAATGAACTGTTCCTGAGTGATCATAGGAATTTGCAGGATTGTCTTGCTGCTTCCAACACAAAAAGCTTTCCTTTGATTCCATTCAAGTTCTTGTTAGTTTACATATGGAAATTGCTAAACAAAAACTGAAGATCTGTGGAAATGAAGCCAAAAGGCCTTGATTAATTAAGTCCATCTTGTCTACCTGTATTTTCTTTCAGGATAGCTGATAATTCTAACATAATTAATAGAACTGTGATTATCTCCAACATGCAGACATTAGTGAAGGTCACAGTTCAGAGGAAGCGTACAATGCCCCAGTCTTTGCACTGATCAGTCAAGGAGGTGCAGAGACACATGTTTAATATATTTGCCTGTATAAATAAACATTTTTTTAAAAATGGGCTGCCAACTACCACTGTCTGGTGCCAATGCCATCAGATTGTCTTTCTCTACATTTATTTCAATTTTCAGGCTGAATTCAAAGTGCTGTTCCTAACCTTTATAACCATGTATGTTCTGGAAATAGGTTGTCTCAGAACCACCTGACCCATATCACATTTAAACATCCTGCTTTCCATACAAGTGCTACATGAAATTTAATGTATCAGGCCTTTTTGGGATGTCTTTTGGCTGATGTTCCATCAGGTTTCTCAGTTTTTGGTTGCTGTATTCAGGCCTCTTTTAACAATCTTGTTGTTCTGTGCAGGACAATGACAATAAAGATTTATCTATCAAATAGACATTGTCTTTACACCAGGAGTGCCCAAACTTTTTGGGCCAAAGGCTAGTCACGTGGTTCAGCGGGCTGGCCACGTGGTTCCTCCCACCGGAAGCAGAAGTAAAACGCACCTTGCAATCTGTTTTGCAGCAGGATGAAATAGATTTCAAGCTGCCATTTTTTCTGCTTAAACCAGGGATGCCCAACCAACAGCCTGCGTGCCAGATCTGGCCCTTGATGACAATTCATCCTGCCCACACCACCCTCATCACTCTCAGAAGCGGAAGTAAAATGTCTCCGTATGGGCACATTTTACTTCCGCTTCTGGGAGTGATGAGGGTGGTGCAGGCTGGATGAATTGGCATCAGGGACCTGATCTGGCATGCAGGCTGTAGGTTGGGGATTCCTGGTTTACACTTTCATTGTGTGCTTTCAAATTTACTGCCTTTATAAAATTATGTCTAATTCTTTCAAATACTGAGGTTTTATTAGGACTGTATGTTGCTCTCTGTTTGTTATATCCTGAGGGGTGACTGAGTTGCTTTTGTGTTTTCAGTTTTGTACACAACCTTGGATGATTTCTCAGAAAATTCCACTGCTGCTGCCATCACTGTGACCAGTCTCACCAACATCACCGCCATCATGCTTCCTTTACTGGCTGCCCATTCCTTTCAGGATTTTGGGACTTCAAATTATGAATGAGGAAAGAAATTGATGCAGCCCCTTCTAAATGGCAAATATGTCATTCCACCACCATGGGTACCCATTTTTAATTTAATTTAATGTAATTTTAATTTAATTTAATGTTTCAACTTGTTCGCCGCCCACTCAGGCAAGCCCGACTCAGGGCGGCTTACATAATCTAGAACCCCATACAATAAAAACAGTTAAAAACCCCACCCACACTAAAAATCCCACCCACCCCAAGAAGCAGAGAGAGGGTACATCTCATGGTAAAAGCCAGTGAGCAGGAGCCACATTGCCCTTGGAGGCCCACACCTGCCCCGCCAGCCAGATCTTAGGTCCTTTCCTGAAGGGCAGCAGCTCTGTCTGTAACCGTAGCTCTACTGGCAGGAAGTTCCAAAGGGCCGGAGCAAACATGGAAAAGGCCCTTTTTCTTGTGCCAGAGAGGTGCCCCCCCGGCTGATGGAACAATTAGGGAGCCCCTCCAGTCTGCTCTGGTTGGACGGACAGATATTCTTAGGGTGATGCGATCTCTAAGGTATCCTGGCCCACTACCATATAGGGCTTTAAAGGTCATAACCAGCACCTTGAATTGCACTCGGAGGCAAAATGGTAACCAGTGCAGCTCCCGGAGCAGGGGAGAGGCATGGGCATAACGCCCACACCCCAACACTACCTGGGCTGTTGCATTTTGGACCAACTGCAGCCTCCGAATGGTCATCAAGGGCAGCCCCATGTAGAGCTTTTACTCACGAGAAGTTGCCTTGAAGGAAAATGTGCAGTGTCTTCCTGAAAGACCCTGGAATTTATGATCACCCAATATCTAAGAAAAGAAGAAGACACATGGGGAAAGATTATTGCCTTCTAGCCTTCACAACAATCAGAAGCTGGAGGCAATCTTGCTAAAGCCTACATGAAAACCATGCTTTAAAATCAGAATTCTGACAATGCAATTCTGGCACTGTTCTTCCTTAATCTTATTGGATAGAGAAATACTGCACCTGGTGCAAGGGATGTCCTTAGGATAATTCTGTTGCTAAAGCTGAAGGAAGAGTAGGGTTTTGGCCAGTTGGAACCATCAGGTCATTCTTTCCAAGGCTGCAGTTATTTCCACATGATCAACTGATTGTCTGAGGTCTGAGCCTCTGTTACCTTCCATGTCACATTCTTCGATATTTTCTGGCTGTTCATTTCCAGAGCAATTCACAACTTAATGTTGTCTTAGGCATCCTTACAATAAACTTTAGAACTTTGGATAAATTTCCCCCTCAAACTGAAGAGACGGAGCTGGGGGACATGGAGAGGTGAGAATGAGAGAACAATGTTACAAGTGAGATCTGAATGGGAGGTTCTGGGAATGAAAAATTCGTCACGTAGCACTATACTGATTCTACATCACAGTGTTCAGGAAGTGGCTGCCAATGGAGAAAAAAATTCAAAGACGCTGTGATCACTAGTATCTCAACAAGTTGTCAGAGATTTTGAGAATCATCTCTTCTCTTATCTGTACTGATTGGTGCTTTAACATGATAAAGATCATATGAAGGCTGCCAAAAGCAATGTCTGTGCATCAGCACTTGATGTAAGCCTTTCAAATATGGCTCAAGGTGTCCCAAATACCTAGGAATATAATTGCCTGTTGGCAGCCTCCATGTCGCCGGATTAATATTTTGATTGGCCAGAAAACTCCAGGTTTCTAGCCTGAAAATGTAGAGGGACTAGTTCCCTAACCTGCACACAATATTATGAAGACCCTGAGAGTAGGTGGCACATTTGAATGCAACAGCAAAGTTTTCAATTTAGAAAGTATCCTGCACATGGCCCATGTTGGCCTAAAATGTTTCATTGCCTGTATCATAAAGAAATGGCCATGAAATCTGACTTGAAAATACAGGTGACAGAATAGTATTCTCTACTGCCCCTTCTACTTCTTTACTTCCCATTTTACCCCTTTGGGTGTCAAAGGAGATACAGAGTTCTAGTTCTGGTACATCTAGTGCATACCTGTCAACCGTGGCTCCAGAAAATCCAGGACCTGCGCAGAACGGTTCTGCACAGGTCGCTTTTTACGCATGTGTAAAAGCCTTCTACACATGCGTAAAAGCGACTTGCGCAGAACCGTTTTGTGCAGCTCGCTTCTACGCATGCATAGAAGGCTTCTACAATCCCCTTCTGCACAGAAGCCTTCTACGCATGTGTAGAAGCGAGCTGCACAGAAGGCATGCACACTAACGCCTTTCCCCCGCTGCTAAATTCTGGGGTTTCGGCAGCTCCGGGCGGGAAATGGCGAAAATCGGCACCGAAAAACGGGAAATACCGGCCAATCTGGGAAGGTTGACAGGTATGATCTAGTGGCCTACAACGATGTTACTTGCTGAAGGCAGTAATCTAGTGTTTTGGGAACCAGAAGGCAAGTATTATCCCCACCACCACCCGAGTTGGTTGGCTAACAACCTAACAGTAGAACAGGCCCTGCATGTGGCTTTCTAGGGTATACTGTGTACTAGGGTATACTTTGACGATTATATAGCAGCTGTTACAGCAGATTTTTTCACTACAGCATAAGGAAGTTTCCTTAGAAGCAGATATTGGGAGGGATAGCCACAAAATCGTTCTCATTTGTTTCATTTTTTTTGGTGTGCCTCTTTTATCCTCATTTTTTTTGTACATTTTACTGTCCCTTTCATTTTACTTAAATGGGAATGCTTTTTTGGGTCATTCATTCTGGGTTTTCCCATTTGTGTTTATTGGCACTTCAAAAGTTCTTTAAACCTGCACCCCCAAGAAAAAGAAAGAAAAAAATACTCCAGAGGTAAGGTGACAGAGAATCAATCTGCTTCAAAAGCAAGCAACAATACAACCAATAGTAAAAACCACTGACAACACCCCATGGGTACACTAGCACAGTCTCGAAGTCTACCTCTTAGCTCACCCCATACATACCCAAAGAAGAAAGAAAACAGTCCTCTCCCAAACCACCAAAATATACAGATAAAAGAATAAATATGCAGAATATGCAAGGGGACTCTTTCTTGTTTTGAGTCTTTTCGTAAAATATGGAAGACTCATCCCTAACCACTGGTCCTCTGCTCTTTTCTTTGCTCAATTGGATGATATACTGTAGCAGGGATTTTGTTGGGATAATGGCAGTCTTGCACACACTATCACTGGGTATCAGTGGAAGAGGGCTTTACAGCCTAATTTAATTGTCTTCTGCCACTAATATGTTTTGCAAAGTTCTCTGAGAAGGCAGGGGTTAATGAAAACAGAGCTGTCTTTCCATATTTCTCTGTGCTGCTACTATTGTTTCCATACCTTATACTTTGTTAATTGAGAAGAATAACGAAAATCCCTCAGGATAATCAACTTTTTGTTACTTATATCCCACCAATCACTCTGTCAAGAACTTGAATCCCATGGCAATGGAATGAAAAGCTCACTTTCCTGAGAGGAAGATTTATGCATTTACAGACATTATCTTATCATATTCAGCATTTACAGCAAAATGGAGTGCAGGGAAATGAGATCAGGAGAAGCATTGAGTGTCCAAATTTACTAGCCTGTCAAAATATCACAGGTGGATAATCTGTATGAGGTAAAATTGACTGGAGATGCCCCATCATACTTGCTGTATGAAATCTCTGTGTCCCATTTAAATTATTTCTATTTCCTCCTTGTGACACCTGTACTACTGAATGGAAACCAATGGACTAGAATCACCTAACTAGGTATCATAACTCTACTTAAAGCTCTGACTGTTCATTATGAAGTGTTAGCAATTCTGAAAGCACTATGTAGATAAGTAAACATATAGTAAATTGTATGTAACATTGACCTCTGGCTAAAAGATGAGCAAGGAAATTTCTTCTTTCAGGTCCCAATCAGACCCTGGACTGCCAAAATGAAGCCACTTTCTTGGCATTGTTGTTGGCCAAACTCAAGATCGCATCGGTGCATGTCATGGTTGAAATGGGGCCTATGTGTTCTTTTGAATCTGTAATGGAGATTTCTGTGTTATGAAGGAAATATAATAATCTTTCCCATGTGAACTCCGAGAGTTCTGATTTTTATTGCATGAGATAACTAAACTAATTACTGTTTTATATGTTAATGATTCTGAGCTGACATGCATCCTAGAACTAGGCATTGTATATTTGTAAGCTGGCAAGATTCTAGGTAGCAGATAATTGAATTTGGCCCATCATCACCTTTAAATGCTAAACTGAGAGTTTGTTTATTTCACTTACCCTTTAAAAGTGTGTTTGCTTTCCATTGATTCTACATAGTGCCTCTAGGGTTCTCTATATAAACAAATCTCATTAGTTTGCTGATTGATATAGGAAGAGGGAAGAGAATCCATTCCATTTGCCAATGATGGTTCATTGATGGGTGACCTAGCTGTATGCAAACAAATCATTCAACTATCAACGTTTGGATCATATAAGTAGCATTTGTCAACATATCAAGGAAGAGAGGTGAGTAATCAAAAGCCAGGTATATTAAAAACAAATTAAAGTGAACACAATGAACAGTGCCTCTTTGTATACAATTAGAAGAACAAGTATGGGGAAAAGAGTCATTTTTTTCCTAGTAGTTCATAATACTGTATATAGGCTGGGAACCTTTGGCATAGATAGACTTAACATGACTGTTTCCCCCCATCTTAGAAAGCTGTGAAAGATCTTCTTCCGTGTCTAGGTCAGACGTGAAACTGACAAACTGGAGGCACCTTTTGGTGAGTTCCTTCTGCAGTTCCTTCTGCCTGACTGTTGTGTCCAAAGTTTATTAACATATATTGCTTTAAACTTACAATCACCATTGAGTCTTTGCTGTAATTGTGCGCCCTTTCTGTAAGGTGCCTTATTCATATGCATTCAATGTAATCTGATTGGTTTACACAGGTTTCCCGCACTAAGAAAGCCCAGATAAATGTATCACTGTAACTGCTGTTCAGTCTGTATATACGTTGCTGCCTCATCCCTGTTTTCCCTAGTCCGAAACGAGCTGTAATAAATGATTTGTTGGTTAACCCCCAAACTGCTGTTGAGTTGCAATTAATGCTTGGACTCAACACCGACCCAGTGTGAGACAGATTAGCCAGCAACACAGATTTGCCCTTACCAGGATACGACTGGTTGTAATTCAAAAATACCACAATCTTCTTTCTTCTCACCAGTTGTTTGTTTCTTTTTACATTATCTTTCTGTTTAATTAATTGGATTTCCAAGGTACTCTAATATGGATTAAAGACTGAACAGTGAAATATCATCAGTATTCAATTAAAAATACAGAACAGAAGTTAAAAGTGCTCCCATATAGGCATTAGTAGCTTTTTTTTTAAAAAAAAGAGAAGAATAGAATGTCAATGATTACCTGTGTTAAGGTCCTGCTGGCATCTAAACATGATGTATCACAAGCATCATATATTGTATCATATATTGTATATTATAACATTGCATATTTATTGTGGATATTATGTATAATTTGTTTGATATTGTATTCAGGTGGAAATTATTATTAATTGTAATTGTAACTCTTTACTTTTTGTCTCTGTTTACCTTATGCTGTAGCTGCCCTTAGTGACACTTGTGTCAGTAGGGCGGGGTATAAATAAACATTATTATTATTATTATTATTATTATTATTATTATTATTATTATTATTATTATTATTATTATTATTATTATTATTATTATTATTATTATTATTATTATTATTATTATTATTATTATTATTATTATTATTATTATTATTATTATTATCTGAGTACCAATAATTACAAAAATGATTTTGTTTGCTCAAATGCTTTTAAGAAGTGCTGGGTAGAACAGAATCTTGCTTTCACGTTAGGTGAAGAGAAAGCTAGACGCTATGGCAAAGGTGAACCATACCCACAATGGAGAATTTAGTGTATGAGAACCAAGACAATAGAACAGCCGAAAGGTTGGCTTAACACATCTTTATTGCATGATGGTCCGGGGGAACATGTGGTAATGCCGGATGAACAGCTCAATATATACTGTGGCTATACATTTGAATGTGGCTCCTTGATAGCCCATTGGCTACTGTCTATGTGACGTCATTCCCCGTCACGCCCTTCTTGTCCAGGTGAGGTGATGGCGGGAATCTTCCCACGCTGTAGGTATTTGGGGAATTGGAACCATGTGAGCTGGGCGCTCGCTATTGCCCCTAGTGGTCACTAGCTCGCGTCCTGATACAGAAGGTTACAGTGTTACAGCTGATGATTATTATATCCACTCATTCGAGTGTTACATTACTTAAAGGCACAATATTCCAAACACAACAGAGAAATACTAGATTGGTTTACTGTACTCTGATAAGCATTAATCAGGAAGTCATCTATTGTTTAAACATTCTTAAAACTCCCTAAACCATGATACGGTAGAATTAAGTAGATATACAGTATATGAAGTTCCAATTTACAGCTGATCAGGGCCTGAAATTATTTACAACATCTGTCAAATGCAATAATCTTGCCATATTATGTTTTGTTTCATTTCCAACATGCTTTTGTGCAGGTAGTTTCTCTTGTAGTGCCATCCACATGATCATTCTTCCACTTTGGTCATGATGGTAAGTTCATGAAATCATTCCCCTTTCCACAGTTCATAACAATGTGTGAGTAGTATGGTGCCCAACTGGAAGAACAGAAGCAACTGTGTGGTTATGCTATGAGGATCAATAAGACCTTGTTCTCCACCTTTTTCATAATCAAAGGCTTCAAAAGGTCAGTGTAACCTATATGTCCTGTGGTAAGGATTTCAGTTTATTTTGTTGGTACAGGATTGGATGTTCTAATGAAGTCAATGGTGCATGCATGTACTAGTAGCTTCTGGTGTACAAATAACCAGCTCAATACCTGATCATTAATTACTAAGGATTTCATTTCGTATAGACGTAAATGGATGACAACATTGCACCATCTGACCCT
Organism: Bradypodion pumilum; assembly: GCA_035047305.1. Lineage (NCBI taxonomy): Eukaryota > Metazoa > Chordata > Lepidosauria > Squamata > Chamaeleonidae > Bradypodion > Bradypodion pumilum. The sequence goes on along the minus strand of JAWDJD010000002.1, from coordinate 36,222,695 downwards.
AGCCTACATATCTCCAGACAGCAAAGACCAGATGAAACTAGGACAGTGAAGAGGTCAGCAGAAATAAGGCATGCATGAGATGACCACACCGTGACTTGAAACTTATAGCAATAGAAATAGCAATTACACTTATATACCATTGCACTTAGAGCACATTCTGGGCAGTTCACAAGAGAATTGCCATTTAGCTCAAAACAAGCTAAGTACTCATTCTACCAACCTTGGAAGGGTGGAAGGCTTAGTCAACCTTGATCCCATTGTGATCAAACTCAGATTGTGAGCAAAGTCTTGGCTGAAGTACTGTAGCTTTACCACAAATGCAACTTATAATATACATATGTTTTTGCCATGTGAATGTAGATGAGGAAGAGCAACTGGCTTATACTTTTGACTTCTTATGACTGACTGAAAAGAATTTATGTGCCAATTTAGCTGTAGAATGTATTAGTTTTGGCATCAAGTACCAATGTAAACTGAAGCAGTTCCATAATGTGTCACAAAATAGTTAGTGACTTAGTGACTTGAACATAAGAAAAATAGTCAGTGCAACAGACTAAAATAACCAGATCTGACAAATAAAGTCTGGAACAAAAACCATCCATTATCCTTTGTGGTACCTGGAAACAAACAGGAGGAGTTATAAAAATCAAGGCATCTTGTAATTACAGTAATTATTTCAGAGTCAAAAAGATTCAATGTACCTTTATATCTGGGTGTTTTAATAATGGCTTTAGTAAGAATTTTGTTTATGTTCTCTATAATCTTGTTGTTAGCATTGGTGAGAACATTAAAATCATCTGAATTTAATTTTAATTTAACTTAATTTTTTTTGCTTGTTCGCCGCCCACTCAGGGTGGCTTACATAATAAAAAGAGTAAAAATCCCCACCCCCATGCAGAAGAGAGAGGTGCCTCTTATGGAAAAAGCCAACAGGCAGGAGCCACATTGCCCTCAGGGCCCCACACCTGCCCAGCCAGCCAGGTCTTAAGTCCTTTCCTGAATGGTAGCAGCTCCATCTGCAGCCGTAGCTCTACTGACAGGAGTTTCCAAAGGGCCGGTGCGGACACGGAAAAGGCCCTTTTTCTTGTTCCAGAGAGGTGAGCTCCCCTAGATGATGGAACAACTAGGGAGCCCCTCCGGTCCACTCTGGTTAGACGGACAGATGTTCTTAGGGCGATGCAGTCTCTTAGGTATCCTGGCCCACTACCATATAGGGCTTTAAAGGGCATAACCAGCACCTTGAATTGCACTTGGAGGCAAACTGGTCACCAGTGCAACTCCCGGAGCAGGGGCGAGGCATGGGTGGCCCATCACTACCCGGGCTGCCGCATTCTGGACCAGCTGCAGCCTCTGAATGGTCATCAAGGGCAGCCCCATGTAGAGCGCATTGCAATAGTCAAGTCTGGAGGTGACCAGAGCATGTGTGACTGTAAACAGGGAGTCCCTATCCAGGAGCAGGTGCAACTGGCATATCACACGGAGGCGTGCAAAGGCCCTCCTTGCTACAACTGCCACCTGCTCTTCTAGCAGCAGTCATGAATCCAGCAGGACCCCCAAGTTACGCACTGGATCTGTCTGGGGCAGAGTAGCCCCATCCAAGACCAAGGATAGGCAGCTCCCGGACTAGTGCAGGACCCCAAACCCACAGCCACTCAGTCTTGCTGGGATTCAGTTGTAACTCATGAGCCCCCATCCAGACCCCCACAGCCTCCAGACACCCAGATAGGACTTTGACAGCATTGCTAGGGTTCCCATGGGCTGAGATGTACAACTAAGTGTCATCCGCGTACTGGTGGTACTGCACCCCGTGGGAACATATGATTTCCCCCAGCGGCTTCATGTAGCTGTTAAATAGGAGAGGAGAGAGCACCGATCCCTGAGGCACCCCATATTGGAGGGGCCTAGGGCTGGACCTCTCACTCTCCAACGACACCGACTGGGTCCGACCCCTCAAAAATGAGGAAAACCAGGGCAACACAGCGCCCTGGGATCCCCAAACCCTTGAGCCGTCCCAGAAGGATACCATGGTCAACGGTATCAAAAGCCACCGGGAGGTCAAGGAGAGCAAGGACAGACGGATGACCACCGTCTCACTCCCGCCAGAGATTATCCATCAGCATGACCAATGTCGTCTCCGTACCATACCCAGGCTTGAATCCCGAATGGAAGGGGTCCAGATATTCTAAATACAGTTGGCCTTTTGTGTATCCATGGGCGATACATACCAAGACTTACCACAGATGCTCAAAACCATGGATAGTAATGGTCCCTACACTGTAATATTTTTAGGCTGTAGTAAATCACAGATAACTGAAACCACAGAAACTGAATCCATAGCTATGGCAATTCTACATAATATTTTTGGGTCGTGGTAAACCATGGATAACTGAAACAGCAGAAATCTAGCCACAGATTATGGGGGCTCTATTGTATACATAAAAAGACAGAGATCTAGTAATGACAACAGTAGTATTAAGAGGTAGAGAAGAGTCATGCTGAATCAAAGGCTTCCCTAGTCCAGCTTTCTCTACCCACAGAGGCCAACCAGATGTTCATGGTGAGCAGATGAGGGGACTATAGCACCCTCCTATACATGTTGCCTAGTCAGTGTCATTGAGAAGCACATTGATGACTTTTCCCATACATTTGTCTATTCTTCTTTTTAAAAAGTCATCCAAACTGGTGGCGGTTACTACATTTTGTGCTAGGGAATTTAAGAATGGATGAAAAGGAAAAAAAAGGCTTTCTTATATTTTCCCCTGGAACTCTTACCATTCTGTTTCACTAATTGACCCAAGTTCTAGTATTATGAGAGATGAGGAAAACATATTCTTTTTTACTTTCTCCAAAGCAGGCATACTTTTAGTCATCTCTTTCAGTTCCCCCTTTTCTCTTAATTCCCCCCGGAATAAAAAGAACAACAATGACACCTAAATTTTGCAACCCTCCCACATAGAAGGATCAATTCAGCCCCTTGATAATTTTGTTTGCCTTTCTAATATTTTATCCAGTTCTATATTATATCCATTTTTGGTTGTGGTGACCAGGGTTGTACACAGCATTGTTATGTATGGGTGCAACATAAATTTATATAGTAGGCTTGATTGTTTTTGTTATTATTATTTTCCTCAAATTATCCAAGATAGATGTTGTTCCCCTGCTTTTTCACATCAGCTGTAACATTTGGAGTCAACATTTTCATCAAGCCACCCACTCTTAGTCTAAGGTATTTTTCCTCACCACACTTTGACAGTTACGAAGCTCTGTCCCCATAAATCTGGAGTTAAGATATTAGTTGTAGTAACTGCTGTATTAAAATAAAAGCAACTCATGCCATGTCAGATCAGAAGTGTCCTCTATCCTTGGAAGCAATTAATGGGGTCACCTTAATTGCAGCCACCCTCCCAAAAGGAGATCATGATGCTGTGAAATTGTCTGCCATCCCTACAAAAATAGGAAATGAGCATGAAAAGAGAACATGAAATGGAGGCATGGCCTTCTGGCATATTTTCTTAAAATCAGAGCTTGGAAAAGTTTTCTAGCCAATTTGGACAACGGTCCTACCTCTCAGGAAATTCTGGGATTTTCAGTCTAATAATTACTTCCTCAGATTCTGGTTAAAACAGACTGTTACACAGTGCTGTGAACTGGTTATGAACTTTATGATTCATCTCTCATGCACTTTCAATCCCTATTCCAGGACAGAGGGCAGAAATTAAATAAATAAAACAAACTGTGATAAACTTTCTTTTCTTGCTCTCCTGTCTTTGGAAGATGACATCTGGTGACAGTGTGAAGGTGAGGTAACAGAGAGAAGCTAAAACCTGGGGACTTTTCCATCCGTTAAACCCCTTTTAGCCCCAAAGGTTTCCATAGGTGAAAATTCAGTAGAGCACAATGAAACATAGCTTGCACTTACTTCTGTTCAACATGAAAGTTATACTCCTCCCTACAAAAAAAGGTCAGAAAACAGAAAAAGAGAATGATAGCAAATGCAAACATTTCTGTCACTTTCACAGGAACAAAGGACAAAAAAAATACACTATCAACAGGAAAGTTTTTGTCAGGAGTTCTACCTAATTCTTGGTCAGCAAGTTGGATTTCTAATAGGGAAAGTTTATTTATGGATAAGATTTATTTCCACTTGTATGGAGAAAGTTTAAAATGGTGATGCATTGGTTAAACAGATGTACTATACGTTGTGAGTTTGATCATGATGGGGAGATTGATTGATTGGAACTAAATTCAGGGCCTATGATAGGCTACAGCGGAACTAAGGGCTTGTTCCAAAATCAAGACGTGAATTTACTGGGGAATGCTAGGAAAATAAATGACAACACATCCCAGCTACATTTTCATTAGGAAGGGTATAGAAAATAAGTCAGCAAGTGTCATTTTGCCTCTTTATAAATCTATGGTGAGGCCCCATCTGGAATACTGTGTACGGTTCTGGTCGCCATACCTCCAGAAGGATATTATGGAGCTGGAAAAAGTGCAGAGGAGGGCAACCAGAATGATTAGGGGACTGGAACACTTTCCTTACCATCTGAGGCTGCAACGGTTGGGCCTCTTCACTCTTGAATGACGATGTCTAAGAGGTGACCTGATTGAAGTTTATAAAATCATGCACGGTGTGGACAAAGTAGATAAGGAAAAACTGTTTTCCCTATCGCATAACACTAGAACTAGGGGACACTCCATGAAACTTTTGGGTACTAGTTCTCAAACAAATAAGAGAAAGCACTTTTTCACCCAGAGGATTACTGGTCTATGGAACTCCCTGCCAGAAGAAGTGGTGACAGCTGTCAGTCTTGACAGCTTTAAGAAAGGATTAGACAAGTTCATGGAGGACAAGAGTATCAATGGCTATAATTATGGATACTTAAGGACAACCTCCGGGTTGGAGAGATAGGCAGGATATCTCTCAATGTCATTTCCAGGGAATCCTAAGCAGGTGAAGGCATCTCCTTGGGAATACCCTGAAGGAAATGGTGAGCCACTGTGTGAGACAGAATGCTGGACTGGATGGGCTGTGGCCTGTTCCAGCAAGGCTGTTCTTATGTTCTTATGTTCTTATGTTCCTTCCTTCCTTCCAGAAAGCATACATTTTCTCTACTAGAAGAGAAGGTCCAGCAGCTAGAGGCCCGCATATCTAACCATCAACAAATTAAAGAGCTTGAGCTGTTCTTGGACAGAGCGGAGCAGACTATGCTGGACAAAGAAGAGACAGGGCACAGTTCTGAGGGAGAAGGCCCTTCACTAACTCAGGAGGGAGATGGTTGGAGGAATGTGACTCAAAGGAGGAGAAGAGTAGGGGATCACTCTGAGAGTCTGAAATTACAGAATAAATTTGAGGCTCTTTCCCTCATCACACCTGATGAGGAACACACAGAGGAACAACTGGTTCCACCTGATGATCTCTCCTTCATCACACTTGATGAGATCCAGGAAGATGAACAACAGGAAGAAACTGAGGTTCTCTCCCTTAATATGGTTGATGAGGTGCATGTAGATGAACAGATTGCAGGAGAAAGGCTCCTTGTACTAGGCGATTCAATAATTAGAAATACAGAGAAATGGATTTGTGATGCACATGATAACCGTATGGTGACTTGCCTGCCAGGTGCAAAAGTTGCAGACATCACAAGAAATCTAGATAGATTGTTAGAGAGAACTGGGAACGAGCCAGTTGTCATGGTACACGTTGGTACCAATGATGTTGGGAAGGCCAAGCGGTCTGTCCTGGAAGCCAAATTCAGGTTGTTAGGAAGAAGATTGAAGTCCCGGACTTCCAAGGTAGCATTTTCAGAAGTGCTGCCTGTCCCTCGCGCAGGACCTACCAGGCAGGCAGAGCTCAGAAGCCTCAATGCGTGGATGAGGCGGTGGTGTCGAGAGGAGGGTTTCAGATTTGTCAGGAACTGGAGAACATTTTGGGACAAGCCAAATCTGTTCAGGAGGGATGGGTTGCATTTGAACCATGATGGGACCAGATTGCTGGCACTCAACATCAAAAAGGCTGCAGAGCAGCTTTTAAACTGATAACTGGGGGAAAGCCGACAGGAGCTGGGCAGCATCCGGTTCGGGAAAGTGTGTACTTGGGTAGTGAGGAGGATGCAAAAATTACTGAGCAGAGCGAGGAGCTAGTCACTAGCATTCTAGCAGAAGGATGCAAGAGGCAGTCTAACAATGCAACTGGACACAAAAGACTGTGTCAGAAAAGCATATATAAATGCTTGTATACAAATGCCAGAAGCCTCCGGAACAAAATAGGGGAGCTGGAATACTTAGCAATAGATAAGAATATTGATATTATTGGTATCACTGAAACCTGGTGGACGGATGATAACCAATGGGATACAGTTATCCCAGGCTACAAACTGTACAGGAAGGATAGGAAGGGGCAAACGGGAGGTGGTGTAGCCTTGTATGTCAAAGAAGTGATAAAATCGTATGAACTGGAATATCTAGGTGATTTGGAGTCACCATTAGAAGCTCTGTGGGTAAGAGTACCAGGCCACAAGGATGGTCTAACAGTAGGCATATACTATCGGCCTCCGACCCAAACTCTTGAGGGAGACAGGCAGTTGGAGAATGTTGTAAAGGAGGCATCCAAGAAGGGAAGCCTGGTTATAATGGGGGACTTCAATTACCCTCACATAGACTGGGTGAACTGTTCTTCAGCACATGATAAAGAGATAAAGTTCCTAGATATGCTAAATGATTGTTCCCTGGGACAGATGGTTGAAGACCCAACTAGAGGTACAAGAATCCTTGACTTGATCCTGAGTAATACTCAGGATCTGGTGCAAGATGTTAATGTGACTGATCCAATAGGGAACAGTGACCACAACTCAATTATGTTTAACTTGATCATAGACCGCAAGTCACTGATAAAATCTAACACAGAGACCTTAAATTTTCAAAAAGGAAATTTCCCAAAGTTGAGGAAACTAGTAAAAAAGAAGCTGAAAGGGAAAATTGAGAGAGTCCAAACACTTCAAGAGGCATGGAGGCTGTTTACAAAAACAATAACAGAGGCCCAATTGGAATGCATACCCAAAAGGAAAAAGGGCACTGCCAGGTCCAAGAGGACTCCAATGTGGCTTACAGGAGCTGTTCGGGAAGTGATCAAGAGCAAGAAAAGCTCATTTAGAAGATGGAAGGCTTGTCCGAATGAGGACAGCAGGCAGAAACAAATTTTGGCAGAACAAATGCAAGGCAACAATCAGGAAAGCAAAGCAAGACTTTGAGGAGCGTATAGCTAAAAATACTCAGAGAAATAACAAAGACTTCTTTAAGTACATTAGAAGTAAGAACCCAACTAGGAAGGCCATTGGACCATTAGATGACAATGGAAGGCAAGGGGTTATTAAAGAGGAAACAGAGATTGCAGAGAGACTCAATGAATTCTTTGCTTCAGTATTCACTGAAGAAGACAGAGGCCACATGCCCAAAACAGAGCCTATCTTCGTAGGGAGGGAAACCGAAGAATTAAGCCAGATAGAAAAAACCAGGGAGGAGGTCCTTGCATGTCTTGTTAAGCTAAACACTAACAAATCACCAGGACCAGATGGCATCCATCCACGAGTTCTCAGGGAACTTAAAGATGAAATTGCTGATCTCCTAGCCAAAATATATAATCTTTCCCTCAAATCAGGCTTTGTGCCTGATGACTGGAAGGTAGCGAATGTAACACCAATTTTCAAAAAAGGATCCAGGGGTGATCCAGGAAATTACCGACCTGTCAGTTTGACATGTGTCCCAGGTAAAGTGATGGAAACCATCCTAAAAGATAGAATTAATAGGCACATAGAAGAGAAGGCGCTGCTAAAGGAGAGCCAACATGGCTTTTGCAAGGGCAAATCATGCCTCACTAATCTGTTGGAATTTTTTGAGAGTGTCAACAAGCAGGTGGATAAGGGGGATCCAGTTGACATTGTTTATCTGGACTTTCAGAAGGCTTTTGACAAGGTCCCACACCAAAGGCTCTTGAATAAACTTACCAGTCATGGAATAAAGGGACAGGTCTTGTCCTGGATCAGCAACTGGCTAAGGGACAGGAAACAGAGGGTAGCACTAAATGGACACTTCTCCAAGTGGAGGGAAGTAAAGAGTGGGGTCCCCCAAGGTTCAGTACTGGGACCCCTGCTTTTCAACCTCTTCATAAATGATCTAGAGGTAGGAGTAAAAAGCAAGGTAGCCAAATTTGCTGACGACACTAAATTATACAGGGTAGTGAAAACTGTGAGAGATTGTGAGGAGCTCCAGAGGGATCTCTCGACACTGGGGGAGTGGGCAAAACAGTGGCAAATGAGTTTCAACATTAGTAAGTGCAGAGTGATGCATGTTGGGGCAAAGAACCCCAATTACATTTATAAACTGATGGGGTCTGAACTCTCTGAGACAAACCAGGAAAGGGACCTTGGTGTCCTGGTGGACAACTCAATGAAGGTGTCTAACCAGTGTGCCTCAGCAGTGAAAAAAGCAAACTCAATGCTAGGGATCATTAGGAAGGGTATAGAAAATAAGTCAGCAAGTGTCATTTTGCCTCTTTATAAATCTATGGTGAGGCCCCATCTGGAATACTGTGTACAGTTCTGGTCGCCATACCTCCAGAAGGATATTATGGAGCTGGAAAAAGTGCAGAGGAGGGCAACCAGAATGATTAGGGGACTGGAACACCTTCCTTACCATCTGAGGCTGCAACGGTTGGGCCTCTTCACTCTTGAACGACGACGTCTAAGAGGTGACCTGATTGAAGTTTATAAAATCATGCACGGTGTGGACAAAGTAGATAAGGAAAAACTGTTTTCCCTATCGCATAATACTAGAACTAGGGGACACTCCATGAAACTTTTGGGTACTAGTTCTCAAACAAATAAGAGAAAGTACTTTTTCACCCAGAGGATTACTGGTCTATGGAACTCCCTGCCAGAAGAAGTGGTGACAGCTGTCAGTCTTGACAGCTTTAAGAAAGGATTAGACAAGTTCATGGAGGAGAAGAGTATCAATGGCTATAATTATGGATACTTAAGGACAACCTCCGGGTTGGAGAAATAGGCAGGATATCTCTCAATATCATTTCCAGGGAATCCTAAGCAGGTGAAGGCATCTCCTTGGGAATACCCTGAAGGAAATGGTGAGCCACTGTGTGAGACAGAATGCTGGACTGGATGGGCTGTGGCCTGTTCCAGCAAGGCTGTTCTTATGTTCTTATGTTCTTATGTTCTCTTCCTCCTTTTTCATGGAGCTCTTGCAACTAAATGAAGCTTCCTTCATCTTAAGAGGTCCTCAAGACAGACCTACAAGTTCCAAGTGTGTTCACTAAGCACTATGAGGTAATGTGAACATGGAATTGCTATTGCTATTATAGACACATTAAAAAGTTGAGAGTTGTGTGACTGCTAAAATTCCCATGAATGAATGAATGAACCAAGATGCAATTTTTTTACCGCAATTCTTGCAAATAGATTAAATGAATTTATGAGGGATTATATAGATAAAGATCAAGCAGGCTTCTTGAAGAGTAGATATATGACATATCTTACAAGGAGAGTTGTGGACTTGTTGGATATTGCCAGCCACAAGAAGGAAAAAATTGGACTTTTATCTTTAGATATTTTTAAAGCTTTTGACTCACTTCAATTGAGTACAATTGAAGAAATTATAAGAAATTATGGATTTGGTATGAAATTTATTAAATTAATAGATCAGTTATATCATAAAGGTTCAACTACGGTGAGAGTAAATGAAGTATTTACAGATGAGATACAACTTGAAGCAGGAACCAGACAAGGATGTCCACTATCTCCAATATTATTTGTAATGGCAATGGAATTATTAGCTATGTCTATAAGGGATGATAAAAAATTGAAGGGATAGAAAATATAAAAATAAGCCTATATGCAGATGAAAAAAGCAATGGAACGGATTTATACACATCTTGGAGAATTTGAAGAAATGACAGGATTAAAAGTAAATTGGGATAAGACAGAAGCAATATTTAGTAATGTTGATGAAGAAGAACAAAAGAAGATAAAGGGAAAATATAAAATACAGATTTCAAAAAGTGTTAAATATTTAGGAATAAATATTTTAAATAAATTGGAAGACCTTAAGAAACTGAATTGTGGTGGGGAGGGGGGCATGGTCGTTGGGGGTTAGTAAGGGTGGGCTAGGTGGTGGGGAGGGGGGCATGGTCGTTGGGGGTTAGTAAGGGTGGGTTAGGTGGTGGGGAGGGGGGCTTTATTGTTTTATGGTGCTTTTTTGTGTGTAGTTGTGAAAGTAGATCAGGGTTTCCCCTTTAATATCAGTGGGTGGGGCTTGCGACCCCCCTCTCCGCTTGCTCCCCTGGGGTTGGGAGGTTTGTGGGGACAAAAGAGGTATGTCCCCCCAACTCTTCTGGACCCAGTAGACCAGGCACAGTGGATCGATTCCCTCCCCCCCTCCTTAAAACAACTCCGTTTTTAAAGAGTAGAAAAGACGGAGTTTTTTTTAAGGAGGGGGTGGGAATCGATCCCCTCTCCCTGGTGTCCTGAGTCCAGAAGGGTTTGGGAAACATTCCCCTTTTGTTCCCACAAACCTCCCAACCCTAGGGTAGCCAGCGGAGAGGGGGATCGCAACCCCCACCCACTGATATTAAAGGGGAAACTCCAGTCGGGTCCTTCAGGCGCCATGGGTGAGGGATAGAAAGCCGGCTGGTGTGTGTTTGGTTGTGACGCGGTGAGTTGTTTTTCTTTTTAATTTTTCAGGCGCCGTTTTCCTCAGCGTTCTGTGTGCTCATGGCGTGCAGGACGCTGGGGCTTGTAGTTATGGGTTGGTGCTTTCTGTTTGTGCTGCGTTTTTTTAAAATGGTTTTATTTTGATTGGCTGCGGCGCGTTTCCGAACGCTGCCCCGTGCGAGAGCCTCTCAGCCTGATTGGCTCTGGTGCGGCGCGGCGCAAGGAATGTTGGGAAGTGAAGTTGTTTCCCTTTCTTCGCGTTTGTGGGGCTGTTGCCCCACTGCCGGTTTTTTCAATCCTTCGTTGACCTGCGTACCCAGATCGGCCGTGTGCACGAAGGGTGAGTGCAGGCAAGTAGGGCGAGGCATAGCAACCTATAGCCAGTTCCAACGGTTAACCCTTGGATTTATAGGTTAAGATTATGTGTTTCTGTTAAAGGATTGGCTAAGGATTTGTGATAAAACTGAACAAAGAACTGAAATGTTTAAACAAATGAAATTAAATTGGTTACAAATGATCTTGATAAATAAATGGAATGAAAAATATAGAGAAGAGCTTAGTTTAGAGAGAGCTAAAACCTAATTTGAGGAGATAGTTTGTAGGGTAAGAAAAGGTGAAATGTTGATAAAGGGATTAGTAAGCAAAATATATAAAATTTTAAATAATGAGAAAAATTAACAAAATATAATCCGAACAAAATGGGAACAGGATTTAAATATAAAGATTTCAGAAATGAATTGGAATAATAAATGGAAGAGAAGAATTATGAGAAGTTTATCAATTAGGGTAAAGGAACATAATTATAAAATGTTAAGGAGGTGGTATTTGATTCCGATTAGACTTCATCAAATGGATAATACTAAAACAAGGAATTGTTGGAGGTGTAAAAGCAATACTGGGACATATGAACATATGTGATGGAGTTGTAAAGTGACAAATGCTTTTTGGAAACAAACAGAAGGAGATTGTGGAAATTTTGAAAGGGGATATAAAATTGGAGTCAAGTGCCGCCTTATTGACAGAGATAGATGATATTAATATATGTAGAAATAAAAAAGAATTGCTTTCTATAATGTTGACTGCCGCAAGGCAATGTATAGCTAGAAATTGAAAAAATGATGTAATTTTAAACGTGGAAGAATGGTATAAAGAAATGTGGGAAAGTGCATTGAATGATAAATTAACATGGGAATTGAATATAAAAAAAGGGATAACGAAAGAAAATAGGTTTTGGGAAATATGGAGACCCTTTGTAGAATACGTATTAGTAGATGACAAAGGAAACAAACCAGTACCTTCTCATATGAGTTTTTGGAGATATTAGAAATATAAAAGATTGTGATCCTCAAGGCCTGTAAATATCACTGGGTATTGTTATTATTATTTTTATTTAGCTTATTAAATATGATATATGCTTCTTTATATAATATTAAAGTAATAGATAAATATATGGAAATGATAAAATATGGATTTAAATGTATAAGAGATAAATAATAGGAGTGTTGTTTATTAAAAGAATATATAATTGATATGATGAAAAAGTTAAAAACAAGGATGGATAGAAATTGAGGAGCATGTTAAACGTAATATGTGTAATGTTTCAATATTCTAGCATAAATGTTATTTTAATTTCTCTTTTTTAATTCTATTTTTTCTGGTTATTATTATTACATTATTTTTTGTTGTATAATGTTGATTTTATGTATGTTTATTCATTTGAAAATTAATAAAAATATTTTTTTAAATTCCCATGAAACTAGAAACATTAGTTAGAAATTAAATCAGTAACATGAGTACCAAATGATGTTTAAACTACCAAAGAAATTTGTAGGAGCTGTGAAACACTCCCAGAGATGGAGCAATTTGAATCACTAAAGTTAAGAGAAAACCTGGAACATATTGGGCTGCAAATCTTATGCAACAGTTTATACAAATCTATTTTTAATTTAATGTAGTGCATGAATTTGTCATGAAACTAAATGACCCAGGGCATATTGTGGCTGAAACTTTATGTGTCATTAGCCATGGAACCGGACTGTTGATCTAGAGCTGTGTTATTCTCGTGCCTCAGAAAAGATCAAATCCAGGGTATGCCCTGCCGCAATTGTGGGGCTGCTGACACATTGGGAGAGACCCATGGATATAATGAAAACGCGGCACCAAAATGGCCGCCGCGCTCTTTGCGGGCCCCCCCACCCGGACTCAGACATCCGGGTAGTTAGGGGGCGTGGCCACCCCTCTATAAAAGGGGTGGCCACGAGGCAGCCGAGCTGCCATTTTGTAAAAGCGACGGAGAGGAGAAGTTTTCTCCGTCGCTCTTCGTCTTTCCTTGGGAAGCCGTTTTTTTTTTTTTTTGGCTGCAGAACTATTACCGCGATCTTTGCTTTTTACTCTTCGGCTTCCCAGCCAGCGGTTCTGATCCCTGGACAGGGATCGTGCTTGCTTATGCCTCCTAAGAAGAAGGCTATGGCGACTGCAGCTCGCCCGACTAGGAGGCAGCAGTCGGGTCGGAGGACTGCGACTGCGCCCCCACAGCAGGGCCCCTTAGCGGAGGCACCCACCGGGACCGGTGGGATGGGGCAGCTTAGGCCATGGCCCGCAGCTCTACAGCCTCAGACCGGCCCTTTGAGCAAGGGGGAGGGCCGGGCGTGGTTGGGACTTCGGCCCCTGGCCCGCAATTACCGGCCATGGGCTTTGAGCAGGGGGGAGGGCCTGGTGCGGTGGCACAGCAGGGCTTACCCCCGGCCCCTCATGGGTCGGAGTTTTGGCCATGGCCCTGTTTGGGGCCTGGCTCTCAAGTCGGGGGCTCTGGACCATTGCCCAGTGGGCCGTCCGGCCCACCTGGCCCCCTTTATGCAGGGGGATCTGCGACGGTGGATGCATTACTGGCCTGCGTAGCGGCGCTAGAGGCATCCCTAGGGATCTCCAATAACCCCATTGGGGGGGCTTCATTGCCATCTGGGGGCCCCTTTTTGCCAGCACCTTTGCCCACCGTTACCGGTGGGATGGGGCAGATTGCGATATGGCCCTCGGCTCTCAGCCTCAGACCGGCCCTTCAGGGGATTCGGCCCTCGGCCCGCAGTTGCCGGCCATGGGCCGGAACGATTGGGGGGGAGGGCCTGGTGCTGGCACACAGCACGTTTTACCCCCTCAGGGGCAGGATATTTGGGCATGGCCCTATTCTGGCCCAGGATCTCAAATTGGGGCCCCTGGCCCACTCCCTAGCCGGCCGTCTGGCCCACCTGGCCCACCTTATACTAGGGGTTTCCGTGGCAGGGGATGCCTGGTTAGCATGTTTTGCTGTGCTGGAGGCATCCTGGGCAATCCAGTGGGAGGGGGCCCTTCCCTATCTACCGGGGCCCTTCGTGTCTGCCGGCTACTTCGACTGCTGCCACTCTGCAACAGGCGGCCAGCTGGGTCGAGCTGCTTGGGACACTCCGGCCTGTGCCTGCCGCCGTCCCGCAGCTCCCTGTTCGTCCAGAAATGCAACCGGAGTGTGGTTGGATGTGGCCCCAGAGCTCGATTTCGGTTGCGAGCTCCGACGCCGCCGTGGGCCGGAACCCCCAGTGGGGGCGGCTCATGGGGGTGCAACTAGTGAGTATTAGGTTCAGGTTGAATGCACCCACATCACAGTCCACTTCCAGCGGTGGGGTTCAGGGGTCATGGCTTCGCCAATTTGAGGCTAGTGGGCATCACTTGCCAGTCTATCCCAGTGCCCCTTGGTTGCATTCCGGCACGACGTTGGGGGGAGTACGTGGATATATATTCTCCCTATGAATCGAGATCCCAATAAGGATAGGCGGTGCGGACAGGAGGACAGAGACATGTGCTGTCCCGCAGTAGTAAGCCACCACGCACTGGGGTGTCCGCCCACGGGACAGTGCTGAGCATCGCAGGGGCTGTCCGGGTCCTGCTGCGCAGGCCCCTTTATGCAGACTGTCCCGTCGAGGGCTTTGCCAGGGGCCGGCTATTACTTGCCCCTGGGTGTTATTGGCCGCAGGCCATGAGGGGTAAGGGCTGGAGGGGGACATGTGGATATTCTCCCTATTGAACTGCGAGCCCACTAGGAGGAGAGCGAGGGACAGGGCGACTGAGACAATGAGATGTCCCATCGTAGTGAGCCACCGCGCACCTTGGGCCAACTGGTTGGTGGCATACCTTGTACGTATGGTGGTATGCCGCAGGGCTTGACCTGCTTGGGCCGTCCTGGTGCTTCCATCCATCGCTGATATTTGCAGGGCGATGGTTGATTAGATGGGCCCATGGCAGTTGGCTTACGGTGAGGCATGTGGATGAGGGTGGCTCTATATCCTGAGGGGAGGTGGGATGAGCCCTGTCAGCAAGTGTGCTCGCGTACATCGCACCCACGTGGCTGGTGCATGGTGATAGGTACCATGGTGGTCATGCTGAGCAGCGGACTGCTCAGCCACAGGCTCCACGCTAACTGGTCAGGCGGGGGGTTCCAGCCCGCCTGCTGTGTTCGGCCTGCTCAGCTGATGATACGTGTACTAAGCACCACGGTCGTTACCGACTTCGTGTCCCCTTTTGCGCTGGCCCTCACGCCGCCTCCGCGTGCCCGCGGGTTGGTGGGTTACGGGGCAGAGGTAGGGGTGCACAGGGACGATCAGAGCTCCATCTGAAGCAACTAATCTTGTCATAAGCCCCCCCGCCCCAATTAGTATAGTCAACCTGGAGAGATGGCACTCAGTTCATCCAAGAAGGGATTGGGCGGGATACCTGCCGGTGGGTTTTCTATGGGGGCTTTTGTATCCATTCGGGGGTGTTGGGGGTCCCAGGATGCTACTACTCTGGTTCCCTTGCAGGGTAACGAAGAGGGGGCTCCACTGTCCACAGCTAAGGGAGTTGGGGCTATGAGAGTAGCGGGGGCCCTTCTTAGAACCACCTTTCCTAAGTCGAATGTCTCCCCCATGAAGCTCATACTGAGCTAGAACTAGGGAACGTCATTTAATTCTCCATTCCGCTTACCCTGTGGGTTCTCCATTCAGGGATGCCATTCCTGATGACGTGGTTCAGTCAGGTGCTCGTAGTTGGTTCGGCTACTATGGGTGGCACGCTCACGCAATTCTGGTGCTGTTTTGGCACAGTGTG
Source organism: Bradypodion pumilum (assembly GCA_035047305.1). Taxonomy (NCBI): domain Eukaryota; kingdom Metazoa; phylum Chordata; class Lepidosauria; order Squamata; family Chamaeleonidae; genus Bradypodion; species Bradypodion pumilum. The sequence goes on along the minus strand of JAWDJD010000002.1, from coordinate 36,206,865 downwards.
ATATGCATTCAGCTTTCAGATTATTGCCAGTGCACCCAATGATTTAGACCTATTGGGGGTTTTTTTAGGTTCCGAGGGGAATTTTACTTAGATAAGGCCAACCCCCTTCTGACTGAGTTAATTCATGTGCAGCACTCGACCGATTGGGGACTTCACTCAGTGGCCATTTGCTCACAGGTCGGGGTCTCGGTCTCTAGCCCATTACCTCGACGACTTTTGGTTCGGGGGTGAACGGGGCTTGGACACGTGCACGCGTCTCCTCATTACCATTCAGACACTCAGGTGGGAACTGGGTGTCCCCTTGGCGCCTGAATAGACCGAGGTCCCATCTACTAAGCTCACATTTCTGAATCAACTCTGTCGCGCGGGCATCTGGTTTAACCATGCATACGGTGGCTTGTATCTCCGCGGCGAGTTTGGCATTGATTGCCAAACATACAGTGTGCCCCCGTGAGCTGCAGTTAATTCATGGCCACCTTAATTTTGTCCGGTCTGGCTCAAATTACTCCTGGGTTTGGTGGGGTCTCTTCCTTGAAATCAGACCTGATGGTCTGCCCTGGATTTCAAGTACGGTCGGATACCTCCAGCTCCCTGACTTATGGGGTTTACTCCGAGGGTGGGTGCACAGATCGCCCCGCGATCTTACCTTCCTTGCGTTTTTCCCCATTTTGGAGAGCACTGATGCTATGGTGCAAGGAGTGGGCCTACTCAGTGGTCCAATTTCGGTGTGACAATGCGGCAGTGGTGCACATTGTCAACACACAGACATGCAAATCCCCCGGGGTCATGACATTAGTTTGTCTATTCTTTTGAGAAGCCTATGCTTAAATGTGCTGTTCTAGGCCAGACATGTTCTAGGTATTTATAATGACATTACTGCTGCTTTCCACCACCTGCAGATCACCCGGTTCCGTGCCGTACTCCGGAAGCAGAGGGATTCCACTCGCCACTTTTGGCCGATGGCTGGATGTTTGGCGAGGAGAAGGGAACCGGACATGTCATTGGCACCTCGCACGCGTAAGGCGTATCACTATGCGTTCATGCGTCGTGTTTGGGAGGGGTGGACACGGGAACGTGTCTGCTGCCCATACACGCATCACCCCTGTTCCCAGAGTTTCTGACCCACCTTACACGAGGCTGGCATTGCTTATGTACAGATAGGTGTGAGGTGGCTCTTGGCCATGCAGCTACCACGGCAGCCTTTTTGGAGTGCTCCGCATCAGTGAGTGGGTGCCAGAGTTGGTGCCACCTGTGTAAGGCGGATGTGTCTCATAGGGCACTGGAACTCGAAGATGTCTCTGTCACACATGAGTGGGCTCGAGTGGGGATGCGGTCCTCACGGGTTATTCAGCACAGTGTAGGCAGTCGTGTATACTGCTACGAAGTTTTTGAGACATCTGTCCGGTTGGTGCCCTACATGAATTTTCGACAGTGCCTGCTGCGCGCCCCAGCCTGTTTTCTGCCACCGGGATGGGTATACCCTTACCATAGTAAAGTCCCTGAGGGTGACCGGTGCCGTGTTTCACAGTGTGGGGCCCGTTTTGGCACCATTTACTTAAGATAGGCGTCGCGTTGATCGCGGCTACATTTGGGGTACTCGGAGGTGGATATGCGTCTACGCGCAATTTCTGATATGTACGTCCCTCACTGTACGAGTACCTAGTTATGTCCTTCACCTTTTTTCTCTCCTCTTTTACAGATCCTAGGGGTCTCAACACACCGGTGGCAGGGGGCTGGTGGGCCGCAGCTATGTACACTGGGCAGCAGTATATGCTGCAGCGACAGAGAGTGGACCCCGGCTGGGCTGTGTGCATCCGCACGTATGCTATGGTATGCGCGGCACATGGGGGCGGGAACTGTGGCCATTCCTGCTGTCTGACAGGGATGCTGGACCGCCCAATGTTTTACAGGCACCTTGGCGGCAGCGATCTTATACGGATCACTGCTGTTACTAAACCGTCGAGGGGCTGTGACCTGGCATTTTGTATCACGTATAGCCTACATACGGTCGCTATGGTCTAACATCGTGCCAAGACACCCATTTAGGGGAGATGCGGATCTCCCTAGTTCGGACTGTTCCGGCAGTCAGTGGACGGGGCTGTGGCTCCGTCCCGTTCTGAGCATGGCTGTGAGACGGCCATTGGAGACTGGATGATAGGCTTACACAAAAATTTTGCTGGTAGGCAGGAGAAGGGGTCCACCTGTCGGCTAGAGGTATGTACCTCGTTCTGGGTGTGATGCAAGCAGGCCTGGCGACCGAGCTGATGGTCTGGGGGGGGCGGTGAGTCATCATGAATGCCTCCCCGTGTGGCGGGTAGCACTGGTAAGGTAAATATTTATGACCCACAGGTATCCGGCAGGTTCGCAATTGACTGGCCAACACTAGATAGGTACAAGTTGGTTAACGTTGTCCGGTCAACGACGAACCAGGCAATGGGGTGATGGCAGGAGCTCTTCAGCATGCATCACCCCGTGATTTTACGGATACACGTCAGAGGGTGGGGTCAGTAGATAGTTTATTGACTACGGTCAACAATTTGTTTGTTGTTAACAAACAAATTGATACAAATGGATACATTGTAGCTAATTGCCATTGGCAATTTTGGGAGGAACCTCACCAGTGTTACTGCGGCCTGCTTGCCTTAAGAATTATAATTGGCTGAGTACCAATTGAAATTTATAATTCGGACTAGGGCATGAATCAATAAATGTGGCCCAATGCCGTTATCCACTTATACCAGTGTCTGAGTCCTTTTTTGGGGGGTGCGCCTGCAATGGTATCCATAAATTTCGAGGCTGCCCCAACAAGCACCGCCTCTGCATAGATGTTGAAGTAACCCAACACCAAATTCTTTGGGCGACAACACCACCACTGAGGAGATGATTTCAAACAGCCCCAGGAGAGGGAGGACCAGCTAATGAGAAGCTCAATAGACCAGTCCCAGCCCCCATCTCTCCCTGGCTCCCTCCAACACATGAAGGGCCTCCCACTCTGGGCCTGGAGGTGGCAGATACCCTGATGAGGATGATATTCTACCTGTAGATGACATCAATCTTCTTATTGTCTAGAACAGGGGTACTTGAACTTTTTAGGCTGCAGGCCAGTCACATGGTTCAGGGGGCCTGTCAATATGGCCCATGGGCCAGATCTGGCCCCAAAAACCAATTAATCCAGCCTGTGACACCCTTATTGCTCCCGGAAACGGAAGTAAAACTCACCCTTATGAGCATGTTTTACTTCTGATTCCGGGAGTGATGAAGGTGTCATGGGCTGGATGAATTGGTGTTGGGGGTTGGATACAGCCCATGGGCCATAGTTTGGGCATGCCTGGTCTAGACCTCTAGCCCCAAATCATGTTTCCAGATACATTAAAAATTAGTTTCTTGTAGGATTCTTGTAGGATGAGTTTTAAAATTGTAATTTGGGTATATTCATGAGTACTTTGAGACTTATCTGACATGACTATATGCATTTGCAATTTGTTGCTTACTAGTTATTTTAAAAGCTACTCCTGGGAATGCATGTTGTTTGCTCAGCTATGCTTTTTCTTTCACCACACCCATTTGCAGAGTTACTTTTTATATCTTTGAATTTGCACCAGAGAACATAAATTGTATTATTGAGAGTCTGAAAGAATCTGTTTTAGATTCTTCCTCTATTGGTCTAGTTCAGGGCTGCCCAAACTATGGCCTGTGGGCCAGATCTGGCCCCAATGCCAATTCACCCACCCCACAAAGCCCTTGTTGCTCCCAGAAGCGGAAGAAAAATGCACCCGTATGGGCATATTTTACTTCTGCTTCTGGGAGCAATGATGGTTTTGTGGGCTGGATGAATTGGCATCGGGGGCCAGATCTGGCCCATGGGCCATAGTGACTGGCCCCCTGAACCATGTGACTGGCCCCCAGCCTGAAAGGTTTGGGCATCCCTGGTCTACTTTAACCTAGTACTTTTGATGGACCTCTGCTAAGCAAAAGGCAGGAAAGGAAAATGCTTTGCTAAGGATATTTTGTTTGTCCTTCCACTGTATACAGTTTTATTTTTGGTACTTTATGTTGGAGAAACCTTCGGAGTGACTATGAGATGATCAATATCAGGAACGGACCATTGTGAGGAAACATTTAGGAAGTAGGTGGTGCAGGGGGAAAAGGACCACGGTGGCTTAGTGGTTAAAGATGCCGAGCTTGATGATCGGATGGTTGGCAGGCCAGCAGCTCAACATCCCAGCTTCTGCCAACCTAGCAGTTCAAAAGCAAGAAATTGCAAGTAGATTAATAGGTACTACTTTGGCAGGAAAGGTAGCAGTGTTCCTTGCACTGTTGATATCTAGTCATGCCTGCCACATTACCATCACACCTGCCAAGTATCCCGTTTTTCCTGGGGAAACCCCTTATTTTTACCCCTCTTCCCGCCCCTCCCATTTTATTAATTTCCCCGTAATATCCCTTATTTTAAAAAAAATCCTGACTGAAGCCCACACAGACGAAGCTGCAGTATGTTTTTCCGGCCACCAGAAGTCACTATGTGGCTTTTCACTTGTGGAAGGGGAGAGAGAGAGAGAAGGTGGTGGGGGCGTTCTGTGGTTTCTCTTTCACTTCCCTGCCAGCCACATGGCCATGGAGGCTTCGGTTTTTCTGCTGCTGTTCGGAGCCACCATGGGACGGGAGTCTACTCTAGAGGTGAGTGATATTTCATATATGCAGGGGCAAATCAGTGAGAGTCTTCTCTCTCACTCTCATGGTTTATTAAGCTGTTTCTGCCCTGCCTCCTGGCTGGAGGCTTCCGTTTCTGTTCTAGAAGAGTTAACTTGGGAGGGGGATGTGTGTTGCTTGATCACTATATATGTGTGTGTGTGAGAGAGAGAGACTGATTAACTCCTCAGCTGCTGGGAGGCTTGGAAACTACAGAGGTTGCTTTTTGCTTCTTTACTAATTCCCTTCCTTAAGATGGATCCGACATTCTCAGGTGTTAGTGCTTCAATTGGTTGCAGTGAGGAACAAATAGATTAGTTAATTTGGGTGAATTAATCCCTTGCTCCTCCACCCTAATTGGGGTGTGTGTGTGTCTAGCCATGTGCAGGGCTAGTTCATTAAAGCCAAGCTGCTTACAAGCAGTTGGTAACCCTAGTGGGCTGGTTTATTATTCTGCACTTAATTAATTAAAAATGAGTAAGGTAAAGGTAAAGGTTTCCCTTGCTCGAAAGCCAGTCGTATCCGACTCTAGGGTTCAGTGCTCATCTCTGTTTCAAAGCCGAAGAGCCAGCGTTGTCTGTGTCTGCAGACATTTCCATGGTCATGTGGCAGGCATGACTAAACACCAGAGCGCACGGAATGCTGTTGCCTTCCCACCAAAGTGGTCCCTATTTATCTACTTGCAATTTCTTGCTTTCGAACTGCTAGGATGGCAGGAACTGGGACAAAGATGGGAGCTCATTCTGTCCTGCAGTACTCGGGAATCGAACTGCTGACCTTCTGCCTCCCAGTCAGCATCTTAGTCACTTAAGCCACTGAGTAAACAAGAAAGAAAACAAAACAAAAGTCCCCCAAGAAAATGGGGAAAGGGTTCTTTGGCCCACACAGCTTTGTGCCCATTGCATCTACAATACCATCTAGCCATCTTATTTTTGGCCACCCCCTTCTTTTGTCCTCCACCTTTCCCAGCATCATCTCTTCTCATTTGATGTCCAAAGTACTTTAGCATCATCTTTACTATTTGACCATTAATGAGCAGTCATGGTTGATTTCTTCTAGGATCGACCTGTTTCTAACACCACATTTCAAAGGCATCTATTTTTCTGCGCTCAGCTTTCCTAATGGTCCAGCTCTCACACCCATACATTACCACCAGGAATACCATTGCTTTGACTATGCAATTTTTTGTTTGCAAGGTGATACCTCTACTTTTAACTATGTTCCCCAGGTTTCTCATAGCTTGTTTCCCAAGCATCAGTCACCTTTTTATTTCACGGCTGCAATCACCATCTGCAGAGATCTTTGATCCCAAGAAAGTAAAATCTGCCAGTCGTATCCAACTCTAGGGTGCAGTGCTCATCTCCATTTACAGCCAAAGAGCCAGTGCTGTCTGTGTTTGCAGACATTTTCACGGCCATGTGGCAGGCATGACTAGAGCCCAGCAAGTCACATGGCTATATTTGGCCATGCCCACAGATTTGGCCACAGCCACAGAGGGATGTGGCCAAAGTTTCCCTTATTTTCAAATCCAAAACTTGACAGGTATGATTACTATGGAAATGTCTGCAGATGCAGACAGCACTGGCTCTTTGGCTGTAAATGGAGATGAACACTGCTCCCTAGAGTCGGACATGACTGGCCTTTGAGCAAGGGAGACCTTTACATTTACCTATACTAGTACCAAAACCAGAGGCAGACAGGGAACCTTGAAAGATTCAGCTATATCTATCTATCTATCTATCTATCTATCTATCTATCTATCTATCTATCTATCTATCTATATCTATATCTATATCTATATCTATATCTATATCTATATATATATATATATATATATATATATATATATATATATATATATATATATATATATATATATATATATATATATATATATATATGCATTTTAAGTAGAAGTATCAATTGAAAGTACTTCTGTTCTTCTTCTTCTTGTTGTTGTTCAGTCGCTGTTATGTATGTACAATGTTGCTTTAAGAAATGTATGAATGTAACCTGACCACAATTACAATGTAGCCCAGCTGTTAAAGGAATGCGAGTAAGCTGCCCATAGAGGGCAGCTGCAAGCTTTCAACTCACATGGTTCTCATTCCTCAAATCACCGGCAGCCGCGGGAACTTTCCCACACCAGCAAACTACTACGGACGAAGGGGGCGTGACTCACATGACGTCACGCCGGGAGCGGCCAATAAGCTACCGTGCAGCCAGATTCAAACGTACTGTACTACTGTATATAATGTGATGTACCTCCGCCATTACCGCATGTTCATCCTGATCATCAACCAATAAACCTGTGTTAGTCCTCACTGCGACTCCTTCCTTGTCTTCCGTGCAAGACACTAAATTGGCGACGAAGGTGGGATAATGGCGAATCCCAAGGTCAAGCCTTACCAGTTCGATGTCAGCGAGCCCGAACAGTGGGAGCTCTACGAGTGCCGATTCCGGCACGCGATGGAAGCCGCAGGCATCGACGATGACGCGAGGATGCACTCCTACTTCCTGGCCCAGGTGGGGCGGCCACGCTGCGCATCCTGATGAACCTGGTGGCCCCCAAGAAGGTAGAAGAGGTGTCCATTGACCGCATGCTGGGGCTGCTGGGCGAGCATTTCCAGCCTCCCGTGTCGATCTTCCCGGCCCGGGTCGCGTTCCACAGGCGAGACCAGCGACCCGGCGAATCCGTGTCCGCCTACGCGGCGACCCTCAGGCTGGCAGCGGTGCACTGCCAGTGGGATGACCTGGACCAGGCCCTCTGAGACCGCATGCTGTGTGGCCTGAGGGACGAGGAGCTTCAGTGGAAGCTCATGACCCGCGACTACCGCCTCACGTTCAACGAGGTACTGCGGGAGGCCCAAGCGGCCGAAGCGGCCAGAAGTGGGGTCAGAGTGTTCAAGTCCCGAGGGTCCACGTTCGAAAGGGCCAAGTCACCAGTGCAGGCGGCCCGGCAGACACCAGCGAAAACAGCCTGGCGGGCCCCCAAGCCGCCCGCCGGCACACCAACGGCGTCCGAGGAGTCGTCCACTACGGCAGACCCCTGCTCCAGTGAGGACGACGACGTCCAGCGGGTCAAGAAGCAAGGAGAGAAGCGACAGACCCGCGAGCGGCAAGACCACCGCTGCGACGGTTGTGGGGCGTCCCACGACCGCACAAGGTGTCCGTTCCGAAAGGCCGAGTGTCACAACTGCGGCCGAAAGGGACACATCGCCCGAGTGTGCAGGCGCAGGCGAGTCGAGGACAAGGGCCATTCGAACCATTCCCAGACGCACCAACGGAAGGCGGCCGGCTCCAGGAAGGTCTCGGACGACCACAGCATGGCAGGCGTGAACCGCGTGGGCCTGGAGCACTGGCATTTTTTCGTTGAGGTACAGTTACAGGGGGTCCCAGTGAGGATGGAGATAGACTCGGGGTCGTCCTATTCCATCCTGTCCCAAAAAGAGTTTATGCGCATTCCCCCAGATGCGCGGCCCAAGTTGCGGGCCATGAGGTCACACCTACGGGACGTGCAAGGGAACGGGATCCCAGTGTTGGGGGTGGGGAACTTCAAGGTGAAGTTCAAGGATTACTCCGAGAAACTGCCCCTAGTGGTCCTCAAGGGGGGGAGGTGCTGCCTTTTGGGAACGCAGTGGTTCGCTCCCCTTGGAATCGAACTGTCCGGCATTAACGCCATAGAGACTGACCCAATGCGGGACGTGTGCAACGCACACCCGGACGTTTTCAAGAAGGGGCTCGGGACTTACAAAGGGCCCCCAGTTTCCTTTGACCTGGATCCAGAAATCCGACCCATACGCCTCAAGCCAAGAAGAGTGCCATTCGCCCTCAAGGACAAGATCGAGGCGGAACTGGACAAATTGGTGGGGCAGGGGATTTTGGTTCCAGTTGATTCGGCGGAGTGGGAAACGCTGATTGTAACAGCCCTCAAATCAAACGGGGAGGTTAGGTTTTGTGCGGACTATAAGTGTACGATTAATAAGGCCATTCGGCCAAATGCATATCCAGTACCCGTGGTCAGCCATTTACTGGCCACGCTTCATGGGGGGAAGTGTTTTGCCAAGCTAGATCTGGCGCAGGCATATCAGCAGCTCTCTGTAACCCCGGCTGCTGCTGCTGCGCAAATGATCATAACGCACAAGGGGGCATTTAAGGTAACGCGCCTTCAGTTTGGCGTGAATTCGGCCCCCGGAATTTTCCAGTCCCTCGTGGAACGCCTTTTAAAGGGGCTTCCAGGCGTCCTCCCATACTTCGACGATGTGTTGATAACAGCGGGGGGCGAGTCAGAATTAGCGCAAAGGCTAGACAGGGTCCTTTCAATATTCGAGAAAGCGGGCCTCCGACTGAGAAGGGACAAATGTGTTTTCTTTGCGAGGGAGGTCGAGTTTCTTGGGTTCAAGGTAACCCCGGAAGGCATCAAGCCCTCTGAGTCCAAGGTTGCGGCTGTGCAAAACGCCCCTCGCCCCACCGCGAAACCGGAGCTGCAGTCGTTTCTAGGGCTCTTAGATTTTTACCATTCCTTCCTGCCGAGGAAGGCATCCGTTGCTGAGCCACTGCATGCACTATTGAAGAAAGAGGCGGTTTGGCGGTGGGGAGATAGGCAAGAAAAAGTTTTTAGGGAACTGAAGGCACTCCTATCCTCAAGTGCTGTCCTGACCCACTTTGACCCTAAGAGACCAGCAGTTCTAGTCTGTGATGCGTCCCCAGTGGGGGTGGGGGCAGTTCCATGCCACGTGTTGGAGAGCGGGAGGGAAACCCCGGTGGCGTATTACTCAAGGTCCCTCTCGAAGGCCGAGCGCAATTACGCGCAAACTGATAGGGAGGCCCTAGCCATCATCGCGGGAACGAAAAGGTTCCATGACTTTTTATATGGCCGCGAGTTTACGGTAGTGACGGATCACAAACCACTTCTGGGGATCTTCACTACCGGCAAACCCACACCGCAAATTCTATCCCCCAGGATGCTGCGTTGGGCCATTTTCCTCAACGCCTACCAGTATGAGCTGGTCTATCGCCCAGGGAAGGAGATCTCCCATGCGGATGCGCTGTCCCGATCTCCCCTCCCAAGTGTAGGGGACCCCACATGCGAGGTAGAGCAGGACCACCAAGTCCTGCTGATTGAGTCCCTCGACTCACCCCCCATTCTCCCGTCCGACCTTGCCAAGTCCACGGCGGCCGATAAGACGCTGGCCCAGGTTAGCTCCTGGGTGAGGAAAGGGTGGCCCACTACTCCCCCCAAGGAACAATTCAAGCCTTTTGTCAGGCGCAGAGTAGAGCTGTCGCTGGAAAGGGGCTGCTTACTCTGGGGCCAGCGGGTAGTTATCCCAGAGAAGCTGAGAGCCAAAGTACTGAAGCTATTGCATACCAGTCACTCCGGGATCGTGCGCTCCAAGGCTCTGGCCAGGAGTTTCTTTTGGTGGCCCCAGATAGACGCGGATATAGAACGTTTAGTGGGCACGTGCGAGAGCTGCCAGAGCTCTCGACCCGAGGAGTCCCGGTTACCCCATAGGGAATGGGACACGGCCCGTGGGCCATGGTCCCGGATTCATGTTGATTTCGCTGGCCCTTTCCGTGGGGCCATGTTCCTACTAGTAGTCGACTCCTACTCCAAGTGGTTGGAGGTAATCCCCATGAGCAGCACCTCCTCTGCGGCAACCATTAAGCAGTTGCGCAAGCTGTTTGCCTGTTTCGGCCTGCCAGACGTCCTTGTTAGCGATAACGCTAGTACCTTCACGTCTGCAGAGTAACACTCTTTGACCAGATGGATCCGTCCAGGGTGGAGGATGAAGGAAGGAATATAAACGTAGGGGGAGAAAGCTCCAAAAGTTTTTCAGTAGGGGACCCGGTTCACTGCAGGAACTACGCGGCCTCGGGGCCAGCGTGGGTTCCAGGGACAATCATTGAGCAGATGGGGCCAGTATCCTACAGGGTTGAAACTAGTTCAGGTCTACTCTGGAGAAGGCATGCCGACCAACTCAGAAGGCGAGTCACCAGGGAAGGGGAATCAGCGTCAGGGTCCTCCCCCACCCGCATTACCCAAGGGGGAGACACGGCGGAACCAGCGGATACAAATGCATATCCTGGGTTCTCGAACACAGAGGAGGATACTTTGAAAGAGAGGGATCAGTTTGATTATGATTATGAGTTGCAGTACCAGGGGGGTGTAGCGGAGTGGTCCCCCACCCATCCCAGCGAGAAGAGGGGTTTCAGTTCAGCCCCTGGTACCTCCAGTCCCCCCAGTCCTTTTGTTTTAGAATATCCCATAGCGCCAGCTCCCCGGAGACAAACACCCCCAAGACAGGCAACGGGGGGGAGTCCGCCCACCACAGTCTCTAGAACTCCCGGGCAGGTAATGGGGGGTGGCGTGGCCATGAGGGCCTCTTTGCCAGTCCCGAGATTCATACTGGGGGGGGGACCCCAAGCTCCTCAAACGGTAGGCAGGATTTCACTTCCCAACTGTTCATTCCATTCCCGTCCCCCAATGCAAGGTTACCACAGAGCCCACACCGAGCCATTAATGAGTCCCCCCTTTCCGTTGCAGGACAGGACTCCGCTGAACCAGGCTCCCCGGTTTTAAGTCAAGCGGCTGCTCGCCCCAGGTGCACGTGCGGCAAGCCACAATGGTTGAGGGACTTCGTCCCATCCTAGGGGGGAGGGATGTTATGTATGTACAATGTTGCTTTAAGAAATGTATGAATGTAACCTGACCACAATTACAATGTAGCCCAGCTGTTAAAGGAACGCGAGTAAGCTGCCCATAGAGGGCAGCTGCGAGCGTTCAACTCACATGGTTCTCATTCCTCAAATCACCGGCAGCCGCGGGAACTTTCCCGCACCAGCAAACTACTACGGACGAAGGGGGCGTGACTCACACGACGTCACGCCGGTAGCGGCCAATAAGCTACCGTGCAGCCAGATTCAAACGTACTGTACTACTGTATATAATGTGATGTACCTCCGCCATTACCACATGTTCATCCTGATCATCAACCAATAAACCTGTGTTAGTCCTCACTGCGACTCCTTCCTTGTCTTCCGTGCAAGACACTAAAGTCGCACACTCGATTCCGACCCTTTGTGACCCTATGGACCATTGCTCTCCAGGCACCTCTTTCCTCCACCATCCTCCTCAGCCCGCCCAGCTCTGTGCCCATTGTGTCTACAATACCATCTAGCCATCTCATCTTTGGCCGCCCCTTCTTCTTTTGCCCCCCACCTTTCCCAGCATTAAGGCCTTCTCAAGTGAATCCTCCCTTCTCATTTGATGTCCAAAGTACTTCATCTTCATCTTTACTATTTGACCTTCCAATGAGAAATCAGGGTTGATTTCTTCTATAATTGACCTATTTGTTCTCCTCACTATCCAGGGGACTCTCAAAACTCTCCTCCAACACCACATCTCAAAGGCATCTATTCTTCTGTGCTCAGCTTTCCTAATGGTCCAGCTCTCACAACCATACATTACCACCAGGAATACCATTGCTTTGACTATATGAATTTTTGTTTTCAAGGTGATGTCTCTACTTTTCACTATGTTCCCCAGGTTTCTCATCGCTTCTCTCCCCAAAATCACTCATTTTTTTATTTCATGGCTGCAATCTCCATCTGCAGTGACGTTAGATCCTAAGAAAGTAAAATCTACTTCTTCCCCATCTATTTTCCAGTTGCTGATAGGGCCTGTTGCCATTATCTTAGTTTTCTCGATATTGAGTCTCAAGCCAGCTATTGCACTCTCCTTCTGTTCTTCTCTTCTGTTCTTAATTCTGGTTAAAATAAAAACCTCCACAAAGCATATACCATCACCACAACTCATTCCCCTTTGAAGCCCAATGTCTAGTTATTCATATAGTTATTCCTGATGTGAAGAGTAATATGATTCAGCTAAAGGTGAGGAAGGAGGGGGAGGGACAATTCCAAGCACCATCTTGAAAGAAATGCCTCAAAAAGGGTTCACATCTGAGCAACAAGGGTGGGGAGAGGCAATGAAAGCTTGACATTTCAGCTAGTCTTTGAAAGAGCAAAGCAGACCATTCTCAGCAAAACAGATGTCAAACAGTGACATTGTTTTGATATAAAGAAGAAGTCAAAAGAGGTTGACTTTGCTTCCGATTAAGGAAAGCCAAATGACAAAAAGAGAAAACAAAGAAAATTAGAAACATGTTTAGATTTCAGATGATATATTGGGCACCTTCCTTCCTTCTTTTCTCTTCCTTCCCAAACCCAAGCGTGAAATATGCTCCTGAGAGGCACACTGTAGGGATGTTGTCAAATGTGCCTTCTATGTGTATAAGATCTTTTCCTACTGGTAGGGGCTGTGGTGGCTCAGTGGTTAAGAAGTTGCCCTTGTTAGCTGGAAGGCTGGCAAGTCAGCAGTTCGAGACCCAAGTACTGCATGATGGATTGAATGCCTGTCTCTGTCCCAGCTCTTTGGGACATGAAAGGAGCCTCAATTGGGCATTCCCTGAGCGAAGTTTCTTCCGCAAAAATTCTTTCAACCCAGAATAATTTCTGACACAAAATTATTATTATCCTATGGTTAGGCAGAGGGGGACAACTGTATGATGTGATAGATGTAGGAGCATTAGAGACTGGCAGTGAGAACCAACCCATATGAACCAAAGGGCTAGCCTTGTGTTTCCCATCCTCCTCTACTATCCGAAGATTGACACTGTGCTATCACCAAATTTCCAGCTGAGATTCAGCTATTCATATGTTCAGTTTTTGTTCAATAAATTAGGGATGGGGTTACCATTTTGTCCAAAGCTTGGGGGGGGGGATGTAGAGGTGAGAGAATCCTCCATCCCACCTTGCTCACTAGGTGATACATTTTTTTTGTTTTAAAAAAGGGGAGAGCTGTTGCAAGATCCAGGGACAGGGCCGCCATCAGGTCAGTACTACCAGTACTGTCGTATAGGGCCCGGAGCTGACAGGATCCCTGCCGCCGTTGGCCATTGTATGTGTGTGTGTGGGGTGGGGGGGTGGGGGGGGGTGGCAATAGGATTGCTCAGTATGGGGCCCAGAAATTTCTGATGGCGGTCCTGTCCAGGGATCAGTGTTCCTGAGAAGCTACACAAGAGATCCTTGGTACAGCAATTTGCCCATCCTTGGCATATTTGAGGAACCAGGTAAATGCCAGAATGGTCAAAATGGGCACTTGTTAATCCAGACTATCAAAATATGATGGGCACACACCAGAATAATATTTTAGAAATGGAATATTACATTTTCTTCAACTTTTTATTTACTCAAACCCAGCTAGAACAGAAGGAAAGGGTCCAGTTCAGCAACCTCTGAATAGAATTGGTAAAGGTCACCCTTGCTCAAAAGCCAGTCATATCCAACTCGAGGGTTCAGTACTCATTTCTTTTTATAGCCAAAGAGCAAACACTGTCTGTGTCTGCAGACGTTTCCGTGGGCATGTGGCAGACATGACTAGATGCTGGAGTGCACAGAACGTTGTTTGCCTTCTCACCGAAGTGGTAACTAGTTGTCTACTTGCAATTTCTTGCTATCGAAGTGCTAGTTTGGCAAGAGTTGGGACAGAGACGGGAGCTCACTCCATCATGCAGTACACAGGTCTCATTCAGTGTCTTAACCACTAGCTACCGCAGTCCCTCTAAACCAACATAGTCTGAATAGAATAAACCAACCAAATTCAGGACACACATCTGATTAGATCAGAGTGACTCAGCGTCCTGCAGAAAATAACACGGTATTATTTACTTCCAAGTTAGACAGTGGAAGAATTCTTTCACAAATAATGGTTTGGAGCCCATCATCATTTTGTCTTCTAGAACATTTATTTATTTATTTATTTTCATTTAAACATTTATAGCCTGCCCTATGTCACAGGATTATCAGGGCAGATTACAACACTGTATAAAACAATTTAAAACATACAGTAAAACCCCAATTTACAAATGCCCCGAGTTACATAAAATTCTACTTACATAATGATCCTGTGCTAAAACCATGTCCCGATTTACACGATTTCCTATGGGTTTGCTTCAAGTTACATAAAGATTCTTTTTCCTATGGGTTTGTTTTGAGTTACATAAAAATTCATTTCCCTATGGATTTGCTTCAATTTACATAAAATTTTCATTTTTCCTATGGGTTTGGTTTGAGTCATGTAAAAAAATAATGTTTCCTATGGGTTTGCTTTGAGTTACATAAAAACTGATTTAAGCAAAAGCCTACGGAATGGACTTTTTTTGTAAGTAGGGGTTTTACTGTATTATCTTTAAAACACTAAACATGATGAAATGCTGGTGCCCACTGAACCTCTAAGAGGAGGCCATTCCACAATTGGGTGTTACAGCAGAACAAATCTTTCCCCTGTCTCCTAATAACAAATACCCACCCACCCTCAGCATATTTTTCAGTGCTCTTTCAGGTCACCGAGGCCCTAAAATAGCATTGGTGCCATCTGGTAGCAAGGGCATGATTGTTACGGTGAATGAGTGCATCATATTACATTAGACTAGAGCTTGGAAAAGTTACTTCATAGATATGCTCGTCAAAACTAGAGAAACCATCTTCAATTAAAAAGGAAAGATTACGGCACTGTTTCTCAGATCAGCACATTCCATAAATACAAGAGAGAAGTCTTCAGAGAAGCCACTCTTTAAGTTATGTTTGTTTGAGGATGCTTTATTATAGACTGAAACACTTGAAGAGTGCCCAGTTGAAGAAGACTTTATTTTCCAAATTTTAGGCTTTGTCCAAATTTAAGCCTTCCCAACAGTGTTTAGGTTTCTCTCAGTACCACAATAATGTTCAAGGAAGTTCTACCTTGAGGGCAGATCACATGTTAAGGCAAATCTCCATTTCCTCCTCTTACCTCCCCAGGCACACCAATCTTTCACCTCCATGTCTGAGCATAAGACACGCAAATGAAGATGTGCTAATTGACTAGTTACAAAACAAAAGCAGGTTAATTTGCCAAATGCTTCTCTTAGAATAAGTAGCATTTTCCTTTGAAAGAAAGTGAGTTTCTAATGACATGTTTACTGTAACATCTAGTTTGGCTCCTTCCATATCCAACCTGCAACTCTGGTGACATTTGCTCTGGAGAAGAAGAAAAAAGAAAAGAAAAGAAAAGGGGAAAGAACAGAAGTTTTCTGCTGGCATATTTTGTTTTCTAAATGTTGGATAAGTTTTATAAGTCTATACATAAATCACAGAAACCCAAAAGCTGGTCTCAGTCCCATTTAAAACAACAACAACATTGTTAACATGTTTATTATTTCCAAGTTCAAAGAATTAGCTTTGCATTTCTTTCTCCTTTACACATGAGCTTTCTGACTGCTGAAGTCTCACTAGCATTGAACCAAGGAACAGCCTTTTTCGGTTGAGATCAGTGGTTGTTCTACAACTTTCTGAATTTCCTGTCCTCTGACAGGGGCCCTAGCTTGAAGACCACTTGTGATTTGCAGAGATCGCCCTGTTTTCTGTAGATACAAATTAGTCAGAAGTCTACCCAAAGTTACAAATGGTGACATAACCTCCAAAAGCTTCTCTCTTATCATACCTGTGCAACTTGTCATTCTAAGAAACAGTCATCTACTGTGATTTAGACAGGTCTGTTCTGCTTTACACCTGGGCCTGTCATTAAACAGTATGAGGAGCACCTTCAGAAAATACATATTAACATTGGGGGTAGGGTTACCATAATCCTATCCTCCCAAACTGGGATGGCCATGTGTAAAAGCAAAGGTTTCCCTTGCTTGGAAGCCCGTTGTATCCGACTCTAGGGTTCAGTGCTCATCTCTGTTTCAAAGCCAAAGAGCTAGCATTGTCTGCTTCTGCAGATGTATTCCGTGGTCATGTGGCAGGCATGACTAGACACCGGAGTGCACGGAACACTGCTTACCTTCTCCCTGAAGTGGTCCCTATTTATCTACTTGCAATTTCTTGCCTTCGAACTGCTAGGTTTGCAGGAGCTGGGACAAAGACAGGAGCTCATTCTGCAGGCTGTTGCTGCCGTGAGTTCAATAGAGGCAGCAATAAAATGGCACGTTTTTTTTTAAAAAAAATGCTGTCTTCCTTTGCTATTGCTGCACCACCTACTGGTGTTCAATAGAAACACAGTTCTATTGCAAGAAAAAGTGCATATTTTTCTTCAAACCCCCTTGGTCTGAAAAGCGGGAATTTTAAATGATTCTTTTGGAACCGGGCTGGGACAGGTTCAACCCGTGCAATTCCCAGTTTTCCGTATGGCATCCCTAATTGGGGGCAATGTTAATAATCTCTTGCTCATAGTCTTATTCTGGAGAACAATTTCTTCTTCTTAGAAGACAGAGCTATATATACCACATGCCCTTTCTGGGATCCTCTAACATGTCCTGGTACGTTACGCTTGAAAGACAATTGTTAGAATTTTCTAAGAAGCGACTGCTAGTCCAGTCAGTTTCTGTATATGTTGAATAAGGGTGAGGGCACATCATCATGTCCTTCACTTATGACTAGAAACTGCCTTGGGCATGCCCTGGAGCCTGCAAACAAAGGCAGAGAGGGCAGATATATTTTTGATATAGAAAGCCAATTACAGACAGACAGGCAGACAGACAGACAGAAAGAAAGAAAGAAAGAAAAAAGAAAGAAAGAAAGAATGAAAGAAGGCTGCCATTCACCTTTTACTTTTAAAGATAGGAGAATAGATACCATATTGCCTGTGCACTGAAACTCAGCTCTGGCTGCAAGGGACAATTGTAGGAAATTACAGATTAGATAAGCAAGTCTTCTTGTACCAAAGTTGGCCAGTTCATGATTCAGGGGCAGATCACATCTGTAGGACTCAAAGCCAAATTTTGGGGAAAGCTAATGTGGTATGGCAAATGGAGTACTGGACTAGAGCTTAGGAGACCTACATTCAAATACCTCCTTGACCATGGAAATTCAGGATATACCGCTCTTCAAACATCACATACACTTGGAAAACTCTAATAGAGTTGCCATTATTTGGACATGGCTTGATGCAACAAGTCATAACAGAAAGGGCTGTGACTGTATGGCTGAAGTTCCTGTTTCTGTGCAACTGTGCTTGGAGAAAAACTATTTCCCCTTAACAACATGTGCAAGCAGCACGTACAGTACCTTGTTTCCAAACACAGCCATCCTTTTTGGAGGCTTAGGAAATGCAGTAAAATCCCCAGTGTTGCAGGGCATGTTTCCCTTTAAGCCAACAAAATATGGATAGAGGATATCTTTTTCCCTTCTCTGTTTTTGATGCCAGACAATGTGGCTTTCTGGGTTGCAAGCATCATTTTCAGTAGACCCAGTGCCTGCCATGGATCAAGAGGGATCACTGACATGTGGAAAAATTTGTCAGATTGCATAGTACTGTCAGTTGTATTACAGTTTTATCTTCTGGAAGTTGGGTGCAGATTAGGAAGGATAGGCAACCAACCATCTCTGTGTCTCATAGTTCTTCCTCTTTCATGTCCAGGTCAGGTTTTAAACTGCCAAAATGAGCCCACCTTCTAGGCTTTGTCATTGGCCAAACCTAAATCTTCATTGGTATATGTTTCTGGTCATAATCGGCAGACCAGCAAATGAGCAAGATTCTGTATCTCTCCACATTCACACAGTGTGCTGTTGCCTGCTAGCAGCCCCCACTTGAGCATGTTGGTCTGACATTTAGAGACTCCAACCTTCAGTCTATTAAAGGGCTTTCAAGTGACATAGGAGAGGTAGGGTTCCTCAGCTATATCTTCCTTTAATATTGTTCCTTCCTCCAACTTCATGGTTAACCAGGTGGTATATACTGAAAATCCACAGCCATTGGAGGATCCTCCCCAACTCATAGGCATTCTCATCACAGAACACTAGTCAATTGGGCAGGTAGAGCTGTCCCACAGCCACCTTCATTCTGAGACTGGAGATAACAAAAATATTTCCCAACATTTCCCATGGGAGGTGATGCTATCTTTGCTAACAGACTAAAGATAAGAGGAGGATTCCCATATCTACTATACTGGTTATTCACTATACTGGAAATCAAAGCTGTGCTTGGGAGAATCGCCCCAAAACAAATATGTGTGCTAGAAAGACAGAGAGAAAGGGAAAGGGAATTTGGGGGAAGAGCAGATCTTCAGGGGAAAGGAGCAGCCCAAGCTTTTTGTGGACTGAATACTGATAATTTTGGGTATGGGTCAACATTTCCTCTCTTCTAATGTACAGCATACCAATAATTGTGCGAAAGGAAGAGCAGTGAAAATGAAAAGTAACTATGACCAACAGTTTAACATGCCTTATCTTGTTACCTTTCAACTTTTGCTTTTATCAACTGTCAATATGTTATTTCCTCTTTAAGAGAAGGGGAGTGAAAATTTTCTTGGAGAACAGTGAAAATTTATGTTATCTGCAGGGAGAATTAAGGGGGAAAGGAAGGAAAATACCTTGTTAGTCCTCTGCTAAGCTGTGACATAGCTTGCTACTGGAAAATGAATTTGCTCTGATCTCCTTGGACTTGAATCTTAACCTATAAAACCAAGGGTTAACCGTTGGAACTGGCTATAGGTTGCTATGCCTCGCCCTACTTGCCTGCACTCACCCTTCATGCACACGGCCGATCTGGGTCCGCAGGTCAACGAAGGATTGAGAAAACCGGCAGTGGGGCAATAGCCCCACAAACACGAAAAAAGGGAAACAACTTCACTTCCCAACATTCCTTGCGCCACGCCGCGCCAGAGCCAATCAGGCTGAGAGGCTCTCGCATGGCGCGGCGCAAGGAACGTTCGGAAATGCCAATCAAAAGTAAACCATTTTAAAAAAAACACAGCACAAACACAAAGCACAAACCCTAACTACAAGCCCCAGCGTCCTGTGCGCCATGAGCGCACAGAATGCTGAGAAAGCAGGTGCGCAATAAAACAAAAACACCAGGAGAGCAAGTCCGCCAAGCCGCGGGAACCAAAGCCCCCCTCCCCAACGGCGCCTAAAGCTCCCGATCGGAGTTTCCCCTTTAATATCACTGGGTGGGGGGGGGTGTTGTGTTCCCCCTCTCTACTGGCTCCCCTGGGGTTGGGAGGGGTTGGGGGACAAAAGGAGTCTGTCTCCCCAACCCTCCTGACCCCAGGGGACCTGGCAGAGAGGGGATTCCCCTCCACACACACACACACGCCCCATATTAAAGAATAGAAACCAAGCGGTTACTTCTCTTTAAAAACGGAGTTTTAGGGGGGGAATCCCCCTCTCCGATGGCTCTCCTGGGTCTGGAAGGGTTGGGGAGACAGACCCCTTTTGTCCACCCAACCCTCCCAAACCCAAGGAAGCCAGCGGAGAGGGGGATCACAACCCCCCCCACACACACACTGATATTAAAGGGGAAACCACAATTGAGATTTCCCTTTTAATATCAGAGGGTGGCCTGGATTCGATCCCCTCTCCTGGGTCCCATGAGTCTGGAAACTTTGGGCGGACAAAAGGGGTCTGTCCCCCCAAGCCTTCCAGAGCCAGGGGAGATGGCAGAGAGGGGATCCCCTGTAGGACACCAAAAAACACAAAAACAAACAATCAAAAACATCCAAAAATACACAAAAACAAACAAAAATAACACCAACAAACAATACAAAGTAAACAAAAACAAAATTTTACAAACACACCCAGCACCCAGCAAAACACCACAAACTCCAACCACCACCACCACCCCAAATAAAGAAAAACAGCCAACTCACCACCACATGATCTCAGTCCACAACGACTGGAAAAGAAATGAATAAAGAAAGAGACTACTTACTGGAAGAAGCTCCACCCAAAGGCCATGAGAGAAAAAACAGTCAAAATACAAGATAACCCCAGCACCACTTGCTGCCCACAATAGTAAAAAAAATTCAAAAAGACACAACAGCCCCACACAAAAGGCCCCAAGAGTAAAAACAAGTAAAAACAAATAACACAAAATCACAATTTTACACAAATCAAAAACATATGTCAATAAAATAAAATAAAAACTATTCAAAAATCCTGTGCTGAATTTTTACTCAAATAAAAAACAAAAACATCAATACACAGTTTAAAAACATTTATTGTGAAAAACATGTACTTTCACATTTTTTAAATTATTACCTACGGTACAACTATTTAAAAAAAATACATACTTAAAAATTATTGGGTTAAATAATTTTTTGGGGAAAAGTATATCATCTTTTGTTCTTTTTTTCATCCACAAAACCAAAACACCAAACAAAACTCATCACAGTTTATAACAGGCCGCCAAAAAAAATGTGTATAAATAAAAATTTTAATTATAGACTAACCTCTTCTTTACAAACATTAACAACAACAACAACAACAATTTTCCAACACCATTTAAAACAGCCCGGCATCGCCGGGCAACCTCTGCTAGTGTATCATAAGGACTCTCAGATCCCACAATTGGGGGGGGGGGGGAATCATTGTTTCTGCAAAATGGATATTCTGGCTGATGCAACCTCTGCCATTGAGGGTCAGTTGTCCAAAATTACCAAACATAGGTGGTTTGCCACCTAGGAAAATTTCAGTTCCTCTATCACATCTTCTATGTCAAAGGTTAAAGCCAATAAAGCAGGCCATCCCCCTGCCCTTATCAATGTCATGGACGAAGTAAAGAAATGGTGAGAAATATATAACCAATAATTTAGGCCTAATTACTTATGAGTAATTTGCTTTTGAACAGGTGGTGTGATATGTGCAATGCACAATGGCCTGCAGTAAAGGGACTTCAGTAAAATATAAACCACTGAATTTAAGGCAGGGATTCTCAACCTGCAGCCTGTGGGCCAGATGCATCCCACGACACCATTTAATGTGGCCCCCCACTGCCTCCACCACACCAGGAAGTGCCATGCGGTGGAGGAAGGGCAAAATGGCCCCCGAAGCTGTCTGAGGCAGCGTGACCCGGCCCCCAACTTAAAAAGGTTGGGAACTCCTCAGTTAAAGGTACCCTGTCCCAGGGCTCACACAAGTGATTTAATTTTTAAAATTAAATAAATAAATTTAAATGTTTTTAAAATTGAATGTGTATCATAACCATCATACATTGTGAGTTTATTTTCCCACCTTGCTTGCCAGTCAAAACAGCTTTTCAACAGATCTGCTTTCCTCCAAACTCTGGCAGCACTGAAAATGGTTTCAAGTAGAATAACTAGGAAGGAAAGAGCACCACCTACTGAAACACAGGAACTATTCTTTCTCAACACCTAAGTTTTTCTTGAAGAACTTCCACTCTGGCAGTGACCTAGCCCCACCTTATGTAGTTTATGGTGTCTTTTGAGATCATTAGATCACTGATCTAATGGCTGTAGGCCAGATAGGAAGACCTGCAAAGCTTAATTATGACACACAATTAAATGTTCTTTTTCAACCAATCCTAACCATTTTGATATTGTAAGACTAGTTAATATATCTTCAGCTATATTTGGATCAAGATTGATCTATAGGTTTGGGTTAAGAGAATGTGTCCACGTTTGTCAAATTGATATCCAGAGTTCCCTACAGTTATTTTCATTCCTCCCTTAAATATCAAAAAGATTCATTGAAACATAGTGCTGGAGAAGAGCTTTGTGGATATAAATAGGATTGGCAGAAAGACAAACAAGTTGATCCTAGAGCAAATCAAGCCTGAATTCTGGAGGCAAAAATGATGAAGGTGAGGCTAATCTAGACACATTGTGAGAAGTTGAGATCCTCTAGAAAAGACAGTAATTCTGAGAAAGGTAGAAGGCAGCAGAAGAAGAGGAAGACCAAATTAAAAAACAGATTGACTCATAAAGGAACCCACAGGCTGGAATTCACAAGATTTGAGTAGGATTATTGATAACTGGACATTTTGGAGATCACTCATTCATAGGGTTGTCATAAGTCGGAAACAATTTGCTGGTACATTACAACAAAAGCAGTACTATTAGTAATATCAAGAATCAAAACCAAATGTTCACCTTCTGTATTCTTACCAGTTGGGTTGCTCGGTTTCAAGATGCCAGTGGATGTCTCGGGGAATTGCTATAATTCTCTGGGTCTCCATTTTAGGAGACAAACTTCAGAATGAGCAGTACTAGAAGAAAGGGGATGCTTTTTTGTGTGAAGTTAAGTTTAAAACCATGGCATCCAGTTCCATTTATTCCATCTGGCATTAGGGCTCATTGGCTCCATGTGATGATGTCTCTGTATATCATCTCCCAGGACTTTGGTGCTGGGAGACTTTAATGTTCATGTGGAGGAGAAGCTGTAAGGCGTAGCGGCAGAATTTATGGATGTCATGGCTCTAATGGGCCTCTCCCAAAGTGTTAGCAGGCCCACACACATGGCCAGCCAAAAATTGGATTTCGTTTTCCATGGGGCACATGGGGACAAGGACTTGAGGATCAAGGGGCTGACTTCATTGGCCCTATCCTGGTCTGACCACCACCTGCTGAGGTTCAAAGTGGTGATGTCTTCCCCACCCTACCCCAGGATCCTGGGCCAATTAGGACAGTCTGCCCCCAAAGGCTACTGGATCCAATTGGTTTCCAGGCTGCCTTAGGTGTGTTCCCGCCTGAGCTGGCAGATACTCCTGTCAAAGCCCAGGTGGCTAGATGCTATGTTGAAGCTACCAGGGCGGTTGACACAATTGCTCCTGAATGCCCTCTCCACGGCAGAGCTCAGTTTTCCCCGTGGTTCATGGAGGAACTCTAAGCGATAAAGCACATAGGACAGAGCATATGGAGACAGGTCCCGTTGGATGAGAACCCTGGGCAGGTGAGGAGGGCCTCCTCGTTGTATCAGTGAGCTGTAAGGAAGGCCAGGAAGACTTATTATGTGACATGCATACAAGAGGTTGCTAATAGACAGGCCGAATTATATAAAATCGTTCGAAGCCTCACTGCCGGCCATTCCGTAGGCCCTCAACAATTCCAACTGTCCTGCAATTCATTCACATCCCACTTTAAATCAAAGCTGGAGATCATCCACCAGGACCTCGATAACAAAGTTCCTGCAGTTAATTTGGTTGGGATGTCCAGCGAGATCCCTGCCCGTACTTCCTGGGATCAGTTTCAGCTTGCATCTCTTGGGCAAGGCTTTTTCAAGTTGTAATCCCATGACCTCTCGGTTCGATCCTTGCCCATCCTGGCTTTTAAAGTCAGCTAAGGAAATATCAGTAATGCCTCCTTGGTGGAGAGTGTTATGCCCTCAAAAACTAGTCAATTATATGCCCTCTCCTGAAAAAGCCAAACTTAGCCTCGGATGTCTTGGACAACTATAGACCCATGGTTAACATCCCTTTTTTGGGTAAGATGATCAAAAAGGTAGTAGCGGATCAACTGCAGGAGCTCTTGGATGAAACCAACTGCTTGGACCCATTCCAGTTGGGCTTCAGGCCTTACCATAGCACTGAAACCGCATTGGTTGCACTGCAGAACTATCTGTTCTGGGAGGCAAACTGGGGGGGGGGCATCGTCCATCCTGGTACTCCTGGACGTCTTCGATACCATTCATCATAGTATCCTTCTGGGGTGACTGTCTGAGTTGGGAGTTTGGGGTTCTGTATTACAGTGGTTCCTCTCCTTCCTCGGCGATTGTCTCCAGAGGGTTCAGCTTGGGGAAAGTCTGTCGGCCCCATGGATGCTCCAATGGGGTGTTCACAGGGGTCAATTTTTTTCTCCTGTGCTATTTAACATATATGTGAAACCACTGGGAGAGATCATCCGGAAATTTGGAGTGCATTGTCATCAATATGCGGACAACATGCAACTCTTATTTCTCCTTCACATCATTGGCAGTGAAACCGGCTCAGTGCTGGAGCGACCTGACCACGGTCCTGAAATGGACTGGGGCTAACAAGCTGTGATTAAACCCAGGTAAGATGGAGGTACTGGCATTGGAGGGTCCATCTGCCCAACTACGATCTCGTAACCTGATGATAGCTGGGATGGTATTGGTGCCTAGTAAACAGGTACACAACTTGGGGGTCATTTTTGATCACCATCTGACCCTTGAAGCACAAATTATGGCAGTATGCAAGGCCACCTTTTTCCATCTGTATCAAATAGGTCAGTTGAATCCTTACCTGGACAGATAGTCCCTTACGACACTGGTTATTTCACTGGTAATCTCTCATATAGATTACTGTAATGTTCTCTACATGGGGCTTCCCCTGACCCTGGTACGGAAGCTTCAATGGGTGCAGAATGCAGCAGGTAAGCTAATCACTGGGGTGACGACATCGGTGTCAAGTATCCCGTATTGCCCGGGAAAACCCTGTAATTTAGCCCCTCTTCCCGCAATCATGAGGGCTTCAAGTATATTTGCATACGGGGGCATTCCAAGATGGTGAATTGAGCAGAAACTTTTTCTTTTGCTGCCAAAAAGGGGAGCCACATATAGTGGAATAAAATGTAAAAAAGAGATCCAAACTGCCTGAAAATAAAGGAATAAGCATAATAATCTTGCCTTTTTGTTGCTGGAAGGTCAGAGACGAGCAAATAGGAGCTTGCGGATGATTCTTACCCATCCGTTTGAGCCCCTGCTCGGTTGATTGGGCTGAAATTGTTGCTGTCAGTGTGCGGCGATTGAAAGTTTGGCTGAGGCTTGAGTTGGAGTTGGAGACCGGAGCTGGAGCAGAACGAAAGGGATTGGAGTCTGGTGGATGTTTGAGATGTGAGTGGGGCTGAGAGGAAAGAAGTGACTGGAGGTCTTGGTGATTGGAATGGAGTCTGGCCGGCTGGGTTGCTGAATTTTGATGGAGGTTCCTGAGGCTGTGAATTTGAAGCACGGAGGAGAGTGAGCAATGCCAGGCAGACAAGTGGAGTGAACTTGTTAGGGATCATTAGGAAGGGTATAGAAAATAAGTCAGCAAGTGTCATTTTGCCTCTTTATAAATCTATGGTGAGGCCCCATCTGGAATACTGTGTACAGTTCTGGTCGCCATACCTCCAGAAGGATATTATGGAGCTGGAAAAAGTGCAGAGGAGGGCAACCAGAATGATTAGGGGACTGGAACACCTTCCTTACCATCTGAGGCTGCAACGGTTGGGCCTCTTCACTCTTGAACGACGACGTCTAAGAGGTGACCTGATTGAAGTTTATAAAATCATGCACGGTGTGGACAAAGTAGATAAGGAAAAACTGTTTTCCCTATCGCATAACACTAGAACTAGGGGACACTCGATGAAACTTTTGGGTACTAGTTCTCAAACAAATAAGAGAAAGTACTTTTTCACCCAGAGGATTACTGGCCTATGGAACTCCCTGCCAGAAGAAGTGGTGACAGCTGTCAGTCTTGACAGCTTTAAGAAAGGATTAGACAAGTTCATGGAGGACAAGAGTATCAATGGCTATAATTATGGATACTTAAGGACAACCTCTGGGTTGGAGAGATAGGCAGGATATCTCTCAATGCCATTTCCAGGGAATCCTAAGCAGGTGAAGGCATCTCTTTGGGAATAATGCCCTGAAGGAAATGGTGAGCCACTGTGTGAGACAGAATGCTGGACTAGATGGGCTGTGGCCTGTTCCAGCAAGGCTGTTCTTATGTTCTTATGTTCTTATGAACGGGGGTGCAGTCTTCAGATAGGAGGTTGCCAAAGGAATCCTGAAGAGTGGAGAGAGAATCTGAGACCCCAAGTCCAGGTTGTGCCGTAACGCGCTGTGCGGAGAGCCTGGGTCTGTGCTGCATTAATAACGGAGGTGACTTGGCAGACGGGGAAGACGAACCCAGACGGAAGAGTGGAGAAGCAGTAATGGCAGGCCAAGCAAGTGGGGTAAGTCCAATTGGGTTCCGATGGGGGGAGCTGAAGCAAGCCTCAGTCAGCCCAGCTGGTACCTAACTGGAGCCAAATGGAGCTGTGAGCGCTGTGAGAGCCAGGAAAGGGGTTTGTTCCTCCGGAGTCTGTGCCTGTATGGGAAGATTTACTCTGAATTTTTGATGCCGATAGAGTTGGTGAGAGGTTGAGCTTCAATGAAATTTTTCTCCTGTGTGACTGTGTAGGGACTGACTGTTTTTTGGTAGTTGGAAAGATGAAAGTGAGTTAAAACAATGGGAAATTAAGATCTGAAAGAGGTGGTGGACTCGGTTGTGATTTTTAAAATATATATCAAATCATATATTGTTCTTCATCCACTTATATATATATACACGCACACACACAGAGGATACTTTTTGGGAATTTAAAATTGACTTTTATATATGATTTTTAAGTTTATCTAAGATGGCGGAATAAAGATGAGAAGGTGAAGAAGAGAGAAGAAGTCATGTACTTTTTGTTTAGTCTGGGCTGGCTGTGTTTTCCTTCTTCTCTGAGTTCCATTCTTCAGTCACACCCCTTTAAGAATTTTTAAAGTGGCACAGGATAGATCGTGATTTTGGGGGAAATAAGACTGAAAGTACGAGATCATATGAGCTAATTTTATGTTAATATCAGAAATTATTGTCTTGGTTAACATATTGGGGGAGATGAGACTGAAAGTACGTGATCATATGAGCTAATTTTATGTTAATATCAGAAATTATTGTCTTGGTTAACATTTTTTTTCTTTTTAAAATATTACAAGGACATTGAATGATCTGGAAATATATGAGTTATTATGGACTGACATAAACTACATTTTTGATCAGAAAGAACTCAAATAATTTAAATTTTTTATTAGAAAATTTTATCTGATTTAAGGTCAAGCATTTATGTTGAAGATATGAACTAAGTGGTTGTTGAATGCATTTTTTAAGTACCACACAGACTTAAGACTTAAAATTATAAGATATAACTGGACAATTTGGATTAACTACTGATTATATAAAGAACTGGGAAAATTGGGTGAATGTGGTCTATTTAAACTTGGAATGGATTTAATTTTGATTTAAATACTGTGTATAACAAAAAATAATTGTTGGTTTTTTTGTTTCTTTTTGATTTCTTGGGTTATAAGAAGAGTGTGAAATGTAACCAATGACTTTTGATACTTTTTAACCACATTGCAGTATTTTTCTCACCTCTTTTCTCACTTTCTATTCATGGTATTTTAAATG
The DNA here is from genome assembly GCA_035047305.1 of Bradypodion pumilum. Lineage (NCBI taxonomy): Eukaryota > Metazoa > Chordata > Lepidosauria > Squamata > Chamaeleonidae > Bradypodion > Bradypodion pumilum. The sequence goes on along the minus strand of JAWDJD010000002.1, from coordinate 36,179,189 downwards.
GTGAAGGTTTTTTAATCTATTGTGTTTGGTCAAATTTTTTATTATTAAGGTACAAGAATTATAAGTGAGAAAATTGTATAAATTATATATTATTGTGGATAATATTCCTGGGGGTGGGCTAATAAGGTGGATTTAGTTTATTTATAATTGATTTAGAAGATAAGAGAAAAGTACTTTTTATGAATTGCTCAGAAGTGGCATATGAATTGTTTTCTGAAGAGTAAATTTAAGTGGATGAAGCGACGTGGAAGAGGAAAAGAGAAGGAAAAAACTGCGGGTTAGGTAAGGGATAGAGAAACGTCCTCTGACAGAAGTTATCAGAGACTCGTTTGGGCAGAAGAAGTGAATAAACAGATGAAGAAGACATTACAACAGGAGGTTAAAGATGCAGAAGAGCAAGAGAGAATAAGGAAGATATTACAACAGTAGAAACAACAACCAAAAAAAGTTCAGGCATCTTTAGCAATGACAGCTGTGACACCAGCCAAAACAACTGCATCAACTGTTTCATTAATAACAACAATTTCAGACACTACAGGGGTGGTAACAACATCAGCAACAAGAATGACCTCAACGGCAACAGACACAACTACTTCGGTTATAACATCAATGGCATCAACTACAGTACCTATAATGATGACAACAACAACTTTAACAACTCCAATAATAACAACACCAGTTATATCTGTAATGGGAGCAACCTCGGCACCGCCAGTAACATCAATATTAAGTGAAGCAACAACAGGTACCTCTGGAAAAACACCACCAGCAGGAGCAATCAGAAAGACGACAAAAGATACAATGGGGCCTAGGACTGAATTTCAAATAGTGTGTGATATGTTAAAAGCAATGGAGTCCATGATTAAGGTAGGGCTTGCAGAGGCCAAAAGTCAGAGTAATGAAATGAAAGATAAATCTGAACAAAATTTTGATGATTTAAAAAAGGGACAAGTTCAACCAAAATTAGAGCAGGAACAAATTAAAAAGGAGCAAAAAGAGATTAAAGATGAGGTAGTGCTGATGAAAGAGAAACAGAAGAGGAGCAATATTAAGGTGGATACTTTAGAAAAACATGTCGAAATACTTGAAGAACAACAATCGGCACCGATTTGTGCCATTTCCCGTCCCGCGCTACCGAAACCCCGGAATTTGGCAGTAGGTGAAAGGAGGTACTGTACAGCCCTTCTGCACAGGTTGCCTTCTACGCATGCGTAGAAGGGTTTTACGCTTGCGTAGAACCCTTCTACGTATGCGTAGAAGGCGACCTGCGCAGAATCGTTCTGCACAGGTCCCGGATTGGCTGGAGCCACGGTTGACAGGTATGCTGCTAGGTGAAGAGGAAAAGGATAGAAGTTGCGCTCAGGAAAGCTAAGCTTGATGTTGTTTTTTTACTGGAGACTCATCAAAAATTAGCGGAGGTAAAAAGGTTATTTCTAGGTTGGACTAAGATATATGAAAAGGCATTTGGCACATCTAAATCGAGGAAAGTGGCAACTTTTATATCAAATAGGATAGGTTTTATGTTAACTAAGAGCATTTCTGACCTGGAGGGGAGATATCTGATAATTAATGGTAAAATTGATGAGGAGCAGGTAACATTGGTAAATATTTATGCTCCAAATGAACATCAAGAATTTTTTTTAGATAAAGTTTATGGTATTTTAACAGCAGAAAGTTATTCAAGAATGATTGTAGCAAGGGATTTCAATCTGATAAGATCAGTGAGTGATTCTACTAATATTAACATGGTAAGATGTGGTAATGTGGCAAATATGCAGGTTTTAGATAGATGGATGATGATGTTAGGGTTGAAAGATACATGGAGAGAACTAAATGGTTTGGAAAGGGCATATAATTTCTTCTCTCAGGTGCATAATACATATTCAAGGATTGATTATATACTGGTGTCAGATAATTTGGTTAGAAATTTGGGAGATATAGAGGTTGGAGTTTTCAGAGAATCTGACCATGCAAAAGTGGTATTGGATTTGAGATTGGATAGTGAAAAAAAGGGGAGGAAACCATGGAGATATGATGCTAGTCTATTTAAAGATCCTAAATGTAGAGAACAGATTATTAGAAATTGGGAGGAATGTTGGAAATGGAATGATAATGGAGAGGTAAATTACAGCATAGTCTGGGATACTATGAAGGCGATTTTTAGAGGAGAAAGTATTAAACTATCTAATTTTAAGTATAGGCAGATGAAGGTAAAACAGGAGAAGATGGAAAAGGATTTAAGGTGTTTGCAAGAGGAACATCTGAGGACAAATAACAAAGAAAGTTTGGATGCAATGTTGAAATTAAAAAAGGAAATGACGGGTAAAGATATTGAGAAAGTAAAAAGAAACTTGATATATCTGAAGAGGGAATATTTTGAATATAGTAATAAAAATTCAAAGCTGGCAAGAGCTGCTAAAGCAAAAAAAGAGAAAAGTGTGATAGGTGTATTGACATCAAAAAAAGGTGCTAGGTGCAATAGAATGATGGATAAATTAGCAATAGTAAAGGAATTTTATCAGGAGTTGTATACAGAAAAAGTGATTAAGGTGGATAAATTAAAAGAATATTTGGAGAAGTATATAAAACAAAAACTAGCCCAGGAACACATAGATAAAATGGATGATGCAATTTCTGAGAAAGAAATTGAAGATGTGATAAATAAATTAAAAGGGGACAAGTCACCAGGTGAAGATGGGTTAACGTCAGAGCTTTATAAAGAGTTTAAAGATTTAGTTATCCCAAGATTTAAAAAGTTGTTTAATTTCATACTGGAAGGGGGAATACTCCCAATTTCTTGGTCTAGGTCAATAATTGTTCTGATCCCCAAACCGGGAAAAGATACAGAAAAAAATGAATCTTTTAGACCTATATCTCTAATAAATCATTACGCCAAAATATTCACAAACATATTAGCAAATAGATTAAACAGTTTTATGGGTGGATATATAAATAAAGATCAAGTTGGGTTTTTAAAAGTTAGACATATGGCAGACTTAACGAGGAGAGCACTCGATTTATTGGATATGGCCAATAGGAGAAAGGAGAAGATAGGATTGTTATCATTGGATATCTTCAAAGCATTTGATTCCCTTCAATGGACCACAATCAATGAGATAATTCTATTTTATGGATTTGGGACAAAATTTAAAAATGTTATAAAACTATTATATCAGCAAGGGAATACAAAGGTTAGAGTTAATGATGTTTATACTGAAGATATTAGATTAGAAGCTGGTACAAGACAGGGGTGTCCGTTATCTCCAATCTTATTTATAATGGCTATGGAAGTGTTAGCAGAAATGATAAGAAGGGATGATAATATAGAAGGTCTGGTGGGAAATAAAATTAGTCTGTATGCGGATGATACACTGGTTATAATGAAATACCCGAAGAAGGCACTAGAAAGGATTCAAATGCATTTCAATGATTTTGAGGATATGACGGGGTTGAAAATTAATTGGGAGAAATCAGAAATTATAATATGTAACGTGAATAAGGAAGAACAAGAAATTTGGTAGGAATATAAAATTCAGATTGGAGATAATTTAAAATATTTAGGAGTTATTCTATCAAATAAATTGGAAAAATTGAATTATGACAAACAATTAAAGGTGATCAAAGAGCAAATTTTACAGTTTAATAAATTGAAATTGTCCTGGTTTGGTAGAGTGGCTCTATGTAAGATGATGTTACTGCCAAAAACAAATTTCTTGTTTGATGCCTTACCAATCTACCTTAAGGATAGACGCTTAAAGGAAGCATCATTGTCGCTTCGTAAACTGTCACCATCCCGGCTCGCCATGTGGTTTGGTCGGCTGTGGGAGGTGGTGGCATACCTGGCAGTCGTTTCAAAGGATTAAATGCTATTGTAATCTTAATTGATACTTTGTATTGCTGGTTATATTATGCTATGCTATTTTATTATTGAATTTATCTCTGTATTATTGTATCACTATGTTGTTTACACTGTATTGTATTGATTTTGATATGTTGTTGCTGCCTTGAGTCAGCCTTGGCCGAGAAAGGCGGGGTATAAATTAAAATTGGAATTGGAAAATTGGAAGGATAGAGAAATTAAAGATTTTCAAGATATAATAAATAAATTTTGTAATGGTGGGAAAAGAGCTAGAATTCCTAAAAGCTGGTGGTATGTACCACAAAAAGAAGGAGGTTTAGGGATACCTAAATTAAAGAGTTATTATAATGCCTTCCAGGTTAAAAATGTTGTTAAGATTTTGATGAAAGAGCAAGTGATTTGGGAGGATTTAGAGATGGAGGATCTCCAACAAATAGGAAAGGCAGCTTTTTTGGTCAAAGAATGGGGAAAAGTAAACATTAAAAATAAAATGTTAAGAGCAATGTGGGAAGTATGGAAAAAGATGAAAGGAAAACTGGCCCCTGGGATTTCTCCTTTAATAGAGATTAAGGATATAAAAGATTTTCCAATTAAGATAGATGAGGAATTGAGATCAGTATTGATTGATAAGGATGTTTGTATGCTGAGATATTGGATTCAAATTTGCACGGATGAGCAGAAAAGAGCAGCGATTTATGGAGATTTAAAGCTAAATTGGTTTCAAATTGTGAGATTAAATAATTGGAAAAATAAATACAAAGAAGGATATAACTTGCAAAGGGACATGATGGAATTTGAAGAGTTGTTCAAAATAAGACAAGGGAAGATTGGCTTAAAGGGCCTGGTTGCTAAAATCTATAAAATATTAAATAAAGAGGATAATATAGATATTTTGAGAACCTTGTGGGAAGATGATCTAAATATAAAGCTTCCAGAAATAAAATGGAGATCTTTGTGGAAATGGAGAATAATGAGAACACTGCCAGTCAGAGTTAAGGAACATAATTATAAAATGATGTGGAGGTGGTACTTGACTCCGGTGAGACTGAATCAGATGGATAGGACTAAAAATAAGTTGCGTTGGAGATGTAACAAAAGTGTGGGAACTTACAAACACATGTGGTGGAATTGTAAAGAAATAGAAGATTTTTGGAAAGAATTTTAAAAAGAAATATTTGATATGTTAGGGGAAAAGGTAAAGATTGAACGGAGTGCCGCCATGCTTACAGATTTAGATAGTTTAAAGTTAGATAGGGAGGAATAAGAATTAATTGTGATATTTATGTCTACAGGAAGACAGTGTATAGCAAAAAACTGGAAGGATTCAAGGAAAATAAAATTGGATGAATGGTATAGGGAAACGTGGCAACTGGCCCTGAATGATAAATTGACATGGGAATTAAATGAAAATAAAGGAATTGTAAGAGAAAATAATTTTGGGAAAATTTAGAAACCATTTCTTGATTATACATTAAAGAAAAGAGGAGGTTATATGCCAGTACCGGATCAATTGAATTTTTGGTTATAATGATAAGAGACAGGATGCAGCTCCCCTTTGGTATTGTAATATATCACTTGGTGATTTTTTTCTTTTTCTTTTTTTCTTTTTCTTCTTTTTTAGTCTCACTAGTTGTAGAATTTGTTGAGAAGGTGAAGTGTAGAGGAGAGGAGGATGCTTAGTAGTAATGTAATTAAGTTTATTACTATTAGAATGTTGATAGATGTTAGAGAATGTAAGGGGTTTAGCTATCAATTTTATATATTCTCTCCTCCTTGAAATACTTTTTTTAATAAAAAGAGTGCTTAATATTTTTTTATGTTTTTGTTAGTCAATGTATACCTTATGTTTTTTTCTTGATTTTGTGTATTAGTAAAAATCAATTATTATTTTTTTAAAAAGTATATTTGCATACAACATAAGCAGGATACTTCCGTGGTTTTCTCTTAAACACAGAGTTTTAAAAAATGAAATTGAGGCACACAAGGCTAAGACAGTAGACAATTAAGTGATTAAAGTGTAAAAAACAGTTCCATGAAAAATCATCATAATACGAAATGCAGTCGCAGCAGAGGATGGGGGGGATTATCTGGATCCCTTTCAATCAGGTTTCAGGCCTGGATATGGTACAGAGATGGCATTGGTCGCACTGGTAGATGATCTCTGGCGGGAACGGGACGGTGGCCATCCGTCCATCCTTGCCCTTCTTGACCTTCAATACTGTCAACCACGGTATCCTTCTGGAACGGCTCAAAGGATTGGGGATCCAGGGTACTGTGTTATCCTGGTTTTCCTCATTTCTGGAGGGCCGGACCCAGTTGGTGTGGTTGGAGAGTGAGAGGTCCAACCCTAGGCCCCTGCGTTATGGGGTGCCTAAGGGCTCGGTGCTCTCTCCTCTCCTATTTAACATCTACATGAAGCCGCTGGGCGAGATTATCCGTTCCCATGGGGTGAGGTATCATCAGTATGCTGATGATACCCAGCTGTACATCTCGGCCCATGGGGACCCCAGTGATGCGGTCAATGTCCTATCCAGATGTCTGGAAGCTGTTGGGGTCTGGATGGGGGACAACGGGCTACAATTGAATCCCTCCAAGACTGAGAGGCTATGGATGGGGGGCCCTGCGTTATCCAGGGAGCTGCCAACTTTGGTCTTGAATGGGGCTGCTTTGCCCCAGACAGACCCGGTACGCAACTTAGGGGTCCCTCTGGATTCGGGACTGCTACTTGTAGATCAGGTGGCAGCCGTGGCCAGGAGGGCTTTTGCACAGCTTCGCGTCATCTGACAGTTGCGTTCGCTCCTGGACCAGGACTCCCTGCTCATGGTCACACATGCTCTGGTGACCTCTAGGCTAGATTATTGCAATGTGCTCTACATGGGGCTGCCCTTGATGACCATTCGGATGCTACAGCTGGTGCAGAATGCAGCAGCCCCAGTGCTGATGGGGTGCGGGCATTATACTCGTGCCTCACCATTGCTTCGGGAGCTGCACTGGTTACCAGTTTGTCTCCGGGTGCAATTCAAGGTGCTGGTTTTGACCTTTAAAGCCCTACATGGTAGTGGGCCAGGATACCTAAGAGACCGCATCGTCCCAAGAGTGTCTGTCCATCCAACCAGAGCAGACCGGAGGGGCTCTCTAATTGTTCCATCTGCCAGAGGGGCTCGCCTCTCTGGCACACGAAGGAGGGCCTTTTCTGTGTCTGCACCAGCCTTGTGGTACCTCCTGCCAGTAGAGTTGTGGGAGCAAATGGAGCTGCTACCTTTCAGAAGAGAATTAAAAACCTGGTTGGTGGGGCAGGTGTGGGGCTCAGATGAAAGAGTGGCCCCCGCCTGCTGGCTTATAAAATGAAGCCCCCATCTTTTTTAATGTGGGCAGTTTTAATGTGGTTTGTTTTAATAGGTGGGTGGGTATGTTGGGGTTTTAATTGTTTTTATTATGTATGTTTTGTTGTGAGCTGCCCTGAGTCGGGTTTATTTGATTGGGCAGCATAGAAATTTGAACCATAAATAAATAAATAAATAAATAAATTTAAAATAGAATTATTACAATATGCCTGGCCTTCTGCCTTCTTCCCCATGAGGGGAAGCAGTCGTGCTAAGGGGAGTGCCTAGGGGGTGGTTCTTCCTCCACCAGGGGGATCCCAACACTCCTCCCTGGCTCTGGTGGCTCCTCCTGTTCTAGGCTCTTGGAGGTGCCTGGATTTTGGGGTGGGGGCGTGCCCCAAAATTTCCCTTATTTTCATGTCCAAAACTTGACAGGTATGGGTGGGGAAATTCAACCATATCTCACCAGCACTGGCAGGGCTGCACTGGTTGCCCATTTCTTTCCGTATCAGGTTCAAGGTGTTAGTTTAAATTTTTAAACCCCTAAATAGTTTGGGACCTTCCTACATGGCAGAGTGTCTCCCTCTTAGAACATCATCCCACATCACTCAATCTTCCCAGATGGGTCAACTCTTTGTGCCAACGCCGAAATTGGCAAGGAAGGCTACGACCCAGAGAAGAGCCTTTTTGGTGGTGGCGCCACCCTATGGAACTCCCTTCTAGTGGTGTTACATCAGACTACTTTATTGTTGGCATTTAGAAAGCAACTTAGGTCACTTCTGTTTAGGGATGCTTTTGAGAAGGGGTCGTCATCTGTCTAGCGTCAAGTTTCTTGTTGGGCCTCCCCTGCTGTAATTTAGGTCTGGTATTTGTATTTTTATTGTGTGATTTTAAGATGTTTTTAATATGTTGCTTTTAGTCACCCAGAGTGGGGAAGACCCCCAGGTGGGTGTGGTACAAGTGGAATAAATAAAAATAATAAATATCTGTTCAGTATGACAACCTTTACCTTAGTACATGGTCTGACCAGCCATCTTGTAAGTCCCTCCATTCACTCCTGGCTTTTTGGCTCACTGATGGTGGGCCCACTGTGTTATCAACAGCAAGACAGGAAGTGGAACATCATCATTGTAACTCATGACCATTCTTGTGGAATAAGCCCTGATGACAGTCATAAAAATCTTGGGAGTGGGAACTCCCCCCCCCCCCCAAGTCTTGCCTGCTATGCCTCTGTGACATAACAAATAGGGTTGCCATATTCCAGTTCTTCATGGATGTGTAGCCTTATTTGCATATGAGCAACCTTCATTTGCACGATATGCAGATTTGACCACTGTGTGAATTACTGGCACCTTTTCATATGATGCAAATTGTTGTAGGTCTTTTTTTGCTACCAACATGTTTCACACATGGCATCATTTATATTGCAACCGCTTGAAAGCCAGTGGTGTCGTGTGTGTGTGTGTGTTTATCACTGTTTACAACCAAAGAGCCTGCACTGTCTGCATCTGCAAACATTTCTATGATCACATGGTGAGTATGACTAAATGCTGGAGCACATGGGATGCTGTTACCTTTCCCGCTGAAGTGGTACCTGAAGTGGAAAAAGATGGACACTCACTCCGTCACACAGCACTCGGGTATCAAACTGCTCAACTGCCAACCTTCTGGTAATCAAGTTGAGTGTCTTAACCACCAAGCCACCACAGCTATGGCCACTCAGTATCTCTTAGCTAAAATCAGAGAGGAAGTATGCAAATAGCTATGAACATTGCCGGTTCATATAAATAAATAAATAATATTTTGCCAGAATTCTGGTGGTATTGTCATGAGACGGCTGTTGCTTCTTGCCTGTCGAAGACCGCTATGCTAATTGGAAGGTAGGCCTTTCAAAACCCAAACCAACCGTCACCTTGATAATGCTACAATATGAAGTTGAAAGAGATGCAATTCAACACTGCACAATTATGATGTTACTGTTAATATTAGGTGGCAGTTCTTATCTTTGAGGAGCAATTTCTTCAAAGAGTGCTGGCTCTTTGGCTGTAAACCAGTGGTTCCCAAGGTAGGGCCCATGCCCCACAGGGGGACTTCAATTCCCAGAAGCCAAAAGCCTAAGTCAGTATATTGGCTGATCTGTGATTTTAGGAATTGACTTAGGCTTCTGGGAACTGAAGTCCAAAAATAAAAGGCTGGGAAACACTGCTGTAAACAGAGATGAGCACTGAACCACATAGTCAGATTCAACTGGCTTTCGAGCAAGAGTGACCTTTACCTTTTACCCCCTATGTTGAGACCAGATGTGAAACTGCCAAAATAAAGCCACCTTTGGGGAGTTAATTCTGTAGTTCCTTTCACCTGATCTCCTAGCTGTCAAGTATCCTGTATTGGCCGGAAAAACCCCTTATTTTAACCTCTTCCCTGCCATCATCCCATATTAATTAGACTGCAATACCCTATTGCCGCCATTGGAGGGCAGCAAAGGATAAGCATGGCTGTCAAGTATTCTGTATTTGCTGGGAAATTTCCCTTATTTCCAAATCCAAAACTTGACAGGTATGCCTGATCTACTGTGACAAAAAATTAGCTAGCACAAGGTTGAAGACAATACACAGAAAACACACACAGCGCCCTGCATGCTGCTTGGTTTTTCCTCCAGCTCATCTTGGCAGTTCCACCATTTCAGGTTGGTACCCCCTCAGTGTACTTTGACAACCCCCTCAACTTTGCATGGTACCCTTCTCAAGTAAGCTTGGTGTCTCCAGCCTCACTTAGCTTTTGCCTGAGCTGAGCACTCTAAGTGTCTTTTAAAAATGCATGTTAGAGAACAGTTTCGGTGCTAACCTGTGCACTACGTGCAGCTTCTGAACACATTGCAAGGGAAGCCCTGTACAGAGAGTATTAATTGCAACACAACAGCAGATCGTGGGTTAAACAACAAGTCATTTATTACAGCTCAGTTCAGAGTAGATCAGACTTGATCAGACTGGGGAAAACAGGACGAGGTAGTTACTTATATACAGACAAAACAGCAGTTACATGGATACATTTGCCTGGGCTTTTGCTAACGCGGGAAACCTGTGCTAGAAACAATCAGAGTATATTGATAAGAATACGAATGTGGCGCCTTACAGAAAGGGCGCGCTGCTAAAGCAAAGACTTAATGGTAGTTATATAATTAAAGCAATATAACGTTTGGACACAACAGTAAATCAGATCACTATAGCCAAATCTGCCTTCTGTAGGGAAAGGCACGGCCTGTAATGGCAATCCTGGCCACACAAATCATTTTTGTTGTCGACTGCAACTCGTATCTGAGAATGCAGGAAAAATGTCATTGGCGTGAATGTGTTTAAGGAGTGGCAGACTATTGTATATAATTTCAGCATCTTAACCACGAAGCCACCACAGTCTTGAAGGACACTTTATCTGACACTAATCGTCGTCATCGACTGCCACTAGTATCTGAGTTTACATTTCCCCCCTGGAAATCATTTTCACAGTAGATAAAGAAGAATGACAAACAAGAAAAATGCCATTTGAATTTGTTTAAGGGGGATTCCAGCTTGCCACAAAGTGACCCACACACGATGATCATGGAGCCATCTCCTGCGGCACAAATGAAATGAAACATGCAGGATTTAACACCAGGACTGCAATGGACTGCCACAGCCTTGAGGATATAGAGAAGGTGCACCTTCAGAGCCAGTCCATCTGGCATGGCCTCTTCCACCTCCATTACCGTTGGGAATCAGAGTTCCTCCTCTGCTCATTTAATCCTCCATGGACAAAGTAGAGAAACCTGGTTCTTAGTAAGAAGTACAATCGCAGCCAGAACAGGGTGGTAATCCCAGTATAAACCCCAGTGCTAGTAGGATTTGTTCTTTGGATTGTGGCCTAAGGAAATAAACATTATTTCGCCTTTTCATTCTGGATACAGTAAACTAGAAAATACCAGAAATACAGCACAAAGTTTGATGTTGAGTGATTTTTAAAATAATTTGGGCTCCAGCCCAAGACATTCTGGAAAAATACAGATAAGGTCCCACCCGCCCTTCAATGGATACAACAGAAACTAAACCACCAACATTTTTTTACTGTAGTTCATTATTAATTATAGAATAATAGGAATCAGTGATGGAAAAAACTTATTATATCATCTGATCCACTATTTTGCCAGTGCATTATTATTTCCTACAGTATCTTATCTGGCATGCTCTCCTGTCTGGGGTTTAAAATCTCACAAAGTTTCCACCACCTCCCTATGGGAATGTTTCCTCAAAATGATTTTGTTACTGAATCATACTCTAAATATTTGCAGACCATGACACTGTTTTCTCTTCCTTCATAAACTATTATCTTTTTGACACTGTTTCTCTTACATCCAAAGCACTTGGGGGAATTTAATTTTCATACAAGAAAATGATCCTAATAGATCAAGTTATGAAGAGGTATGAACAGCTTCTGCTTAATAGCAAGTATAAAGCCTTTGCAATGTACCTGCTATATTGGAAAGCCTGATCTTTCTAACACCAATTTAATCTTCATAATACAAGGCTTAAAATATGACAGTTAAAGCAGCTTCATCAACAACATCCTCATCAGTTTATTTATATACCGCTTTTTTTGGCCCGAAGGCAACTCAAAGTGGTTTACCAACAAGATCAAAAATACAATATACAATAATACAGATAAATCCCAAAATACAAAACAATACAATAGAGCCCGATACAAAAGTCCATATTTCTAAGACAGCATACAATAAAATATAATACAAAATACTTAGCCAGCCCACAAAAGAAACCCAAGGAGGGGAAAGGTAGTCCTACTGCCTCCACAACCCTCAAGTCCTGGCAGAAGGCACCCCAGGGCCAGTGGCGTGGGCTCCAGGTAGGCAGGGAGCTCTCGAGGCAGTGGCGGGAGCTCTCGAGGCAGTGGCGGGGCAGAGTCCTGACTTACAAGGGGTTCTCAATGTTTTTCAGCCACAGCCTGGACCCCGGTCCCTCAGACAGCTAAGTGGGCCAGACTGGTGCCATAAAATGCATCCACAGCTGTCATAAATGTGTTTACGATGGCTATGGACTCATTTACGGCTGTAGTAATCACATTTGTGATGGCCATGGACTCATTTATGGCTGTAGTAATTGTGTTTATGATGGCCATGGACTCATTTACTGCTGGAGTAAATGCATTTACGTGGCTGTAAATGAGTCTGTAGCCAATTCTGGTGGCGGCTGCTGTGGTGGTAGCTGTGGTGGCAGCTGGAGCAAACATGGGGGCCTGATTACTTGGTGCCATGGGCCAGATCCTGCTCATGGGCCATAGGTTGTGAACCCCTGCTCTAATGCTTAGAGTATTAAATTTGGACTTGCAATGTACAGGTTCAGTTTCCAAGCAACCCATGAAACTTAACGAGTGATCTTTGTCACTCTTTTACAATCTAGCCAATGTCACAAGTGAGGACCACATGGGGAGCAGGGGATTTTTCACATCACCTCAATTTGATTAGAAGAAAGATATAAATGTAGCTAATGCATGCATATTTTAAGTAACTCATCACCTTGAAAACAAATATTCGCATAGTCAAAGCAATGGTTTTCCCAGTGGTAATGTATGGGTGTGAGAGCTGGACCATTAGGAAAGCTGAGCGCAGAAGAATAGATGCCTTTGAAATGTGGTGTTAGAGGAGAGTTTTGAGAGTCCCCTGGACAGCGAGAACAAATAGGTCGATCTTAGAAGAAATCAATCCTGACTGCTCCTTAGAAGGTCAAATAGTAAAGATGAAGCTAAAGTACTTTGGACATCAAATGAGAAGAGAGGATTCACTTGAGAAGGCCTTGATGCTGGGAAAGGTGGAGGGCAAAAGAAAAAGAGGGCAACCAAAGATGAGATGGCTAGATGGCTAGATGGCATCATGGACGCAGTGAGCACAGAGCTGGATGGGCTGAGGAGGATGGTGGAGGACAGAGGTGCCTGGAGGATGATAGTCTATAGGGTCGCAAAGGGTCGGAGTCGACTGTGCAACTGAACAACAAAAGTTTATAAATAAAGGACATTTGTCAGTCCAAATTTACTTTAGAACAGAGGTGGCCAACCTTTTTATGTTGCAGGCCTGACCACACCCATGGACAGCTGAGTGGGCCCGACCTCACCCCCTGGAAGTGGATGCATTTATAGCTGTCATAAATGCGCCCACTTCCACATTTACAACAGCCGTGGGCACATTTGCGCATGCATGGGTGTGTTTTACAGCTGACGTAAATGCACCCGCTTTCAGTTACATGTGTGGCAGAGGCAGTGATGGACTGGATGGGATGGCTGTAGGTTGGGAACCCCTGCTTTAGGACATCAAAAACTACACTGTTAAGAAAGATTCAGATTATTAGTTCAAGAAGATCACAGTCCAAACTTTTTGAGGTGAGGAAGTACCTCGCTCCGATAGAGAGCCCTCAATGAGTCACTGTGATCCTCACACTGCTTGCTGACTCATGAAAGTGGATGGCCCAATTACTTATGCTGCAATTCTGTTGGGAAATCTGGCAGAAAATATCTCCCAAAACTTAGATGAATTTGCAACTAAGGGTGTAACTAACAGGGAGTCTGATATTGGGTGATACAGAGTTTTCTGTTCCACATCTCTTACAGTGCTGTTGTTTGTGTTGGAGCAATTTGGTAATTATTCAAATATTAGCAGAGAATGAGACAAGAAAACAACAGCATGTGCAGACAGAAACATAGAAAGTAGCTTAAAATTTCTACATCCCACCACTCTTTTCAATAACGCACACTTTAAGTCTTAAACGTTGCTACTGAAGCATATTTAAGTAAAAAAAGAAAGCATATTTACTTGCAGTTGTATTCAGTAGTTACAAACAGGAGAATAAAAGGAAATGTTTTGAATTAAATGCAGCTTCCACCATGTAAAGAGGACTGTCTCTGTGGAACTGCATGGTTGGAAGGTCAAAAGCAGGAAGCACAGAAAAGAAACAGAAAGAAAGAAGAGGTGAGGTAGACTTTGGGAAAAGAGCTTGGGTAATAGGTTAGAGAGAAAATAGAATCCTTTTGGATCCTAAAGGATTAGGAGCCCTGGTGGTGTGCAGTGGTTAAACTGCTCAAGTTTGACTCAACATTCCATCCTTTCTTTTTCTAAAATTATAATTTTAAAAACAACAACCAAAAAGAACATAATACAAATACAGTGTATACTCATCACCTGAGGGACATCAGTACTTTTCCAAAACAGTTACTCAAACCAACTGTACATTTTCACCTATCTCCAAAATATCATATGTTCATTTCTTTAGCTTTTAATTTAATTTAATTTAATTTAATTTAATTTTTACATTTGTATTGCCACCCCCTTGCCGAAGCAACTCTGAGCAGCTCACAATAAAAGCATAAAACACAATAAAACATCCATAAAATTCCATCCCTATTAAAATCCTACCCACCCCATCTGCATACCTGTCAACCACAGCTCCGGCCAATCCGGGACCTGTGCAGAACGGTTCTGCGCAGGTCGGTTTCTACGCATGCGTAGAAGGGTTTTACGCTTGTGTAGCCCCCTTCTACGCATGCGTAGAAGGCGACCTGCGCAGAAGGGCTGCGTAGTACCTCCTTTCCCCCGCTGCCAAATTCCGGGGTTTTGGCAGCACGGGGCGGGAAATGGCGCAAATCGGCGCCGAAAACCAGGAAATCCCGGCCAATCCGGGAAGGTTGACAGGTATGCCCATCTGTAAAAAGAGGGAGGATCTTATACAAGCCAGCAGGTGGGGGATCACACCTCCATCAGTGCCTCACACCTGCCCCACCAGCCAGGTTTTAAGTCCTTTCATGAAGGGCAGCAATTCCATCTGCAGCCATAGCTCTGTTGGTAGGAAGTTCCATACGGCCGGTTCGCAGGCAGAGAAGGCCCTCCTTCTTGTGCTAAAGGGACGACTCCCTCTAGCTGATGGTACAATTAGAGAGCCCCTCCGATGCACTCTGGTTGGACGGACAGACACTCTTGGGGAGACACGGTTTCTTAAGTATATTCAATACATTCTCCCCAAATATTTTCAACCTCACTTTCTTTAATGATACCTCTTTTCCGTTTCAATTCTCACATTAATTTATCATTAATTGCCAAGTTCCAGATCTCATAACATTCCTCTAAACCTAGATATCGCCCCGATTTCCAAATCCTATTTATTAGAATTCTTGCTACTGTCACCATGATGACAATGTCTTTTTTATGTTTATGGAGTTTGAATCCTCCCAAATTATTTATCAAAGCAATACTGGGACACAAATGTATTCTAAATGATAGCATATTAATTACTACTTCAAAAACACGTATCCATGTTTTATTCACCACTTTACATTCCCACCATAAGCGAAAAAAATGTTCAGGGATATTTATTACATTTCCAATACTTTCCCTTATATCCAGATTCATAGTGGATTAATTGAATTGGGGTGATATACCTTCTCAATATTACCTTATATAAATGTTCTTTGATTCTTACTAATAATATTTTCATAATTCTCTGACTCCATATTTGATTCCATTCTGACTCTGTTATAGGACTTTTGAGATAAGATTCCTATACTTCCCTCAATGATTTCTGGGGACTTCCCTGTTACATTAAATTCGTGTAAAACTTACTAACTATAGCTTTAAATGAAATTATTTTTCTGATGTAGTTGATAAATAAGCTCTTCAAATCTTGTCCATTCCTCGAATTTTCTCAATTTCTGCACCAATTCCTCTTCCAATTTTTCCATCTGTCATTTTTGGAACAAATTCAACTGACATACCTTATAAATCGCTTCTGTTTCTTCTCTATCCCTAAATTTTTCTATCCAGTCTTTTAAAATTTTTAATCCTCTTCCTTCCAATTCATCCAAGTCCTCCTTTTTCAATTTAACTGGCAAGTTGTCTATTTCCTTAATCTTCATCAGTAAAGATATTCCAGGACGTAAATCCTTCTTAATTCCTTGTCAAATTGCTAAACTGTTTCTACAGAACATATTTTGCAATTTCTTAATAATGCTTAGATTCCAATGGTGAAAACCCTTCCTTGTTTTATATTTCCCTTTTCCCTATATTCTATATCTTTCCATATTATTTCTTCTTCATACATCAACTTTAATATTTCTTTAATTTGGAAAGGTAGATAATAGACATGTCTGGCCGGGCATTCCGCTATGGTAATGGAGTAGACTTACAATGCTGAGTGTTGGGAGGCTGTAAATAACCTGACTCCCTAAAGAGGCCAGTTGCTATGGGCAGATGAGCCTTATTAGGTGGGGTGATGGTCCCTTCCGTGGAGGAAATGCCTTTGGAAACCATCATATTGGGCCCAATGGCAAAATGAGCAGAGGAGGAACTCTGATCCCCAACGGTCATGGAGATGGAAGAGACCATGCCAGATGGACTGGCCTGTGAAGGCGCACCTTGCCCATATCCTCAAGGCTGTAACAGTCCATTGCAGTCCCAGTGTTAAATCCTGCATGTCTAATTTCATATGTGCCATAGGAGATGGCTCCGTGATCATAGTGTGTGGGTCACTTCATGGCAAGCTGAAATCCACCTTAAACAAATTCACGACAATGGCATTTTTCCTGATTCAGGAAAAAAATGCATTCTCAGATACGACTTGCAGCTATTGGCTATATAATTGGCTCTAATATTAGGAATTCTCAATCCTCCCTTTTTTTGAGGGATATACCACAAACCTTTTGTTTATTCTTGTTTTTTAGTCCCATTACAAAACTTATCCACCATATTTTGCCATTTCTTTAACTCCTTATCTGTAATATGTATTGGGACCATATCTATTAAATAGTTTGTCAAAGGTAAAACTTTCATTTTGCATAGTGCTACTCTTCCAAACCAAGATAAATTTAGTTTGGTATATTTTTTCAATAAACCTTCTATCTCTATTTTCTTTTAATCATAATTCAAATTTGTTTAAATCTTGTATAATCTCCCCTATATTAATACCCAGATATTTAAAATCAGTTCTAATTTTAAATGCAATTTCCACCATGTAAAGAGGACTGTCTCTGTGGAAAGAAAGAAGAGGTGAGCAGTGAGCTAGACTTTGAGAAAAGAACTGTGGTAATAGGTACCATTTGAGAGAAAATAGAATCCTTTTGGGTCCTAACGGATTAAGAGCCCTGGTGGCACAGTGGTTAAACTGCTCAAGGTTGATTCAGCTTTCCAACCTTCTGAGGTCAGTAAAATAGTGTGTTGGGTGCAAAATCCTAACTAACTTGTGGACCACTCAGAGAGTGCACTAAGCACTATGGAGTGGTATATAAGTGTTATTGCTAACACTGCAGTGGCTCAAGTGGCTGAGATGCTGACTGAGAGGCGGAAGGTCAGCAGTTCAATTCCCAAGTACTGCAGGATGGAATGAACTCCCGTCTTTGTCCCAGCTCCTGCCAACCTAGCAGTTCAAAAGCAAGAAATTGCAAGTACAGTGATACTTCATACAACGTCCAAATCCAAAATCATGCTAAAAACCACTCCTAAACATTCTTCGCCTCATGCAAAACCCACAAGAGCAATGGACGCATGTGCCCTGTCTTTTATACTACCCAGCACAATGCAACCTGGGAAAACCCCCAATGTCTCATACAAAGTTGCAGCGACTTTGTATGAGGCAACTTTTTTCAAGAAATTAGGCGATGTTGTATTAATTCGATGTTGTATGAAGTGGACTTTGTATGAGGTATTACTGTAATAATAATAGGTTTATTTATGCCCCGCTCTCCTGGTGCGAGCACCACTCAGAGCAGCTTACAACATAAAAAGGAACATAATTACAATAAAATACAGAATATAACAAAATGTCACATAAACAATACAGTATAATAATCAATACAAATATCACATAACAATCAAATTTACAGTATCCTATCATAAAGGCACAATATACACACAAAAGCCCAAAAAACATTACAGATCCTTACAGTAACAGCTACTCCCTCACAACAAGGACGGGTCTTTTTGAAGCCGCCGCTCTGGCTTTGCACAACTGGGGCCAGTGTTGACTCATCCCTCCTGCTGAACCGGCAAAAGGAGGGGGGCAAGAGTTATTCCACATCCGGCACCAGAGTTGTGTGCATGAAATGTTGGCGTCCTCTAGTCCGGGTGCTCTGATTTCCTCGTGGCCAGTCCAGGGCCGGGGGAATGGGTGCGAGCTCTGTGGGGCCTCCAAGACCTGGCATCAGTGTTGGCACTGGAGATGGAGAGCGGCTTTTGGGGCCACCAAAAGGTGAATCCCAGGTGCAGCAGGTTCTTCCTCCCTGCCTCCTCCCTCCGGCCAGCTGCCACGTGAGCTCTGTGGGGCATCCAAGATAAATAGGGACCACATCGGTGGGAAGGTAGCAGGGTTCCATGCACTCCAGTATCTAGTCATATCTGCCACATGACCACTGAAACATCTGCAGAATTTAAATTTTTAATTTAATTTAATTTAATTTTCAGATTCCTATGCTGCCCACTCAGGCGAACCCACCTCGGGGCGGTTTACAACAGATTAAAACCCCAAGTCACCCACCCTCATACCCACATCCTATTCATAAAAGAAATAAAGGAATGTGAGAAATACAGAGGGAGGGACACTCTAGATTAATGCTTAGCTTGAAATGAGCCAACAGACAGGGGCCATATTTCCATTAAGGCCCCACACCTGCCCCGCCAGCCAGGTTTTCAAGCCTTTCCTGAAGGGCAGCAGTTCTATCTGTAACCTTAACTCTGTTGGTAGGAGGTTCCAGAACGCTGGTGCGGACATGGAGAAGGCCCTTCTTCGTGTGCTAGAGAGGCGAGCCCCTCTAGCTGATGGTACAACTAGGGAGCCCCTCCAGTCCACTCTGGTTGGATGGGAAGACACTCTTGGGGCAATGCTGTCTCTTAGGTATCCTGGCCCACTTGCCATATAGGGCTTTAAAGGTCAAAACCAGCACCTTGAATTGCACCCAGAGGCAAACTGGTAACCAGTGAAGTTCCCAAAGTAGTGGGAAGGTGTGGGAATAATGTCCACACACCCTCACCACTCGGGCAGCCACATTCTGGACCAGCTGTAGCCTCCGAATGGTCATCAAGGGCAGCCCCATGTAGAGCGCATTACAGTAATCTAGTATGGATGTGACCAGAGCATGAGTGACCATGAGCAAGGAGTCCAGGAGCAGGCGCAACTGTCAAATTACTCAAATTTGAGCAAAAGCCCTCCTGGCCACAGCCACCACCTGGTCTTCAAGCAGTGAGTCCAGGAGGACCCCCAAGTTGCGTACCGGGTCTGTCTGGGACAAAACTGCCCCATCCAAGACCTATAGGTGGTAGCTCCCCGGATAACCTGGGGCCCCTTACCCATAACCACTTGGTCTTGCCAGGATTCAGCTGAAGCCTGTTGTCCTCCATCCAGACCCTGATGGCCTCCAGGCATCCAGACAGGACTTTGACAGCATCACTGGGATCACCACGGGCCGAAATGTACAACTGAGTGTCATCCGCGTTCGGATGGTACCGCACCCTGTGGGAACAGATGATCTCACCCAACGGCTTCATGTAGGTGTTAAATAGGAGAGGAGAGAGCACTGAACCCTGTGGTACCCCATAATTGAGGGCCCTAGTGCTGGATCTCTCACTCCCTAAAAACACCGCCTGGGTACCACCCTCCAGAAAAGAGGAAAACCAGGACAACACCGTGCCCTGGATCCCCAATCCTTTGAGCCATTCCAGATGGTATTGCATGCCGCTGAAAGGTCAAGGAGAGCAAGGACGGTCAGATGTCCGCCATCTCGCTCTCGCCAGAGATCACCCATCAGTGCGACCAATGCCGTCTCTGTACCATGTCCGGGCCTGAATCCTGATTGAAAGGGGTCCAGATAATCCACTTCCTCCAGTGCCCCCTGCAGCTGGTGTGTCACCGCCTTCTCTAATACCTTCCCCAAAAAGGGGAGGTTGGAGACCAGTCTATAGCATACCTGTCAAGTACCCCGTATTGGCCGGATTTCCCCGTAATCCAGTCCTCTTCCCGGCTGCACGTATTTTAAAATATTTTCCCTTATTTTTTTTAAGAATGGGGTGGTGTTCCAAGATGGTGATTTTGCTGGCACGTGATCAATACAGACTTCCCCTGGCATGGAAAGTGCAGCGGAGCATCATGGCAGCTGTTGTTCTTTGGGTGGGTAGCCCCCATTGAGGAGAATGGAGAGCGGGACTACAGCTCCCAGTACGCTTTGTGCTTGGGAGCAAAGCAGCCCCGGTGGATCCTGGGAGCTGCAGTTCTTTGGGTGGGCAGCCCCAATGAGATGCATAAGGAGCAGGACTACACCTCCCACTGGCCTTTGGGTTTCCATTGGGCAGCGTGAGGAAACAAAGGAGGAGGAGAGAGAGAGATTGAGGGACTGCAGTGCTGGGGGAAAAAGCTGGACCTGGACGGCACAGAGAGAGAAGGAGCAGGAAGTGGTTTTGCTTACATGGCTGCACAAATCAGGTGTGTGTGTGTGTGTGTGTGTGTGTGTGTGTGTGTGTGTGTGTGTGTGTGTGTGTGTGTGTGTGTGTGTGTGTGTGTGTGTGATGAGCTCCCATCTCAGTCCCAGCTCTTGCTAACCTAGCAGTTCAAAAGCAAGAAATTGCAAGTAGATAAATAGGAACCACTTTGGAGGGAAGGTAAACAGTGTTCTGTGCACTCCGGTGTCTAGTCATGCCTGCCACATGACCACAGAAAACAGCACTGGCTCTTTGGCTATAAACAGAGATGAGCACAGAACCCTAGAGTTGGCTATGACTGGCTTTTGAGCAAGGGTAACCTTTACCTTTACCTAATAACAGAAAATCCCTGAATGGTATTCAAATGTGCTGTGAAGTTTGGCCCTGTTTATGCAAGTGCTTAGTAAAGGTCTTCCTTGCTCAAAAGCCAGTTGTATCCGACTCTAGGGTGCAGTGCTCATCTCCATTTACAGCCAAAGAGCCAGTGCTGTCTGTTTGCAGACGTTGTCATGGTCATGTGGCAGGCATGACTAGAGCCCAGCAAGTCACATGGTCAGATTTGGACACACCCACAGAGGTAGCCCCGTCCACAGTGTTTCTCTTATTTTCAATCCAAAACCTGACTGGTATGGTCTGTAGTTGGTCAGGACAGCTAGGTCAAGGGACGGTTTCTTCAGGAGGGACACACCAAATCAGACAACGCTGGCTCTTCGGCTTTGAAAAAGAGATGAGCACTGAACCCTAGAGTCAGATACGACTGGCTTTCGAGCAAGGGAAACCTTTACCTTTACCTTTACCTGTTAAAGGCACACCACCCATTGATTCCCAGTGTTAACTGCATGCAAGGTTGTTATTATCCCAACAGTTTGCACACAAAAATGATTGATTATCATCTGAAAGTAGCTTTGGAAGAGTTCATGTCACACATAAAACTGCCACAATTATCAGCAGGAGGAAAACCACACAGCCATCATCACCCTGTTCCACATCCTTTTCTTTCGTCTGTGGACTTTATCCTTTTTTAAAATAAAAAATGACAGATGATGCAGCACTGTTTATTCTATAACAATCAGTCAGTCTCACCAAACTGTGGCTTCATTTTGGCTGTTTCACATCTGGCCTAGACACGGAAGAAAAAGAAGCCTAGCCAGATGTGTTGAAGGAAAGAAGGAAGAAAGGCAATGGTGCAGTGCTTAAACTGCTGTTTGATCCTGATGGGGATCAAGGTTTACTCAGTCTTCCATTCATCTGAGGTGAAAAGTGAAGATCCAGCGTGTTGGGGACAAAATACTAATTAGCTATAAACTGCCCAGAGAATGTATTAAGTGCTATGAGGTGGTATATAAGTGCTATTACTTTGTGAAAGAAAATAGCTGAGCTGGAGCGGAAGTATGGAACCTATGCTGAGTAAAAAGCAAAGCCCCTTTTTGGGAGGGGAGGGGGCCGGAAGAGTTCAAGCCAAATCTGCAGTTATAGTAGCTCTGGCAAAGCTACTGTATAGGTGGCTCCTTCCAACGAGTTCTACTCACCCTTTTTATCAGGATAGGTGATCACACATGCAAGAAAGTGGTGAAAAGTGATGTCAGTTGAATAGGAGCCAAAGAAAGCATTCCTGATGGTGGAACAAAAAGAAACCATTTCCCATGGAAGAAGACTAGCCTTCCCTATGCCTAGCTTTACGCCATGCAGCCACCGGTAAATATTTTTATTTTAACCATGCCAACTCTGACACAATACATGGGGTAAATTGCCAATTTAGTCACAACTTGGAGACAGAAATACTGTGGCATCCTACACTTGAACTGGGTTTTTGCCATGAAAGTTTTTTTTAAAAATATGACAACCTTTATTTAAAAAATCAGTGTATTTGCAGCTGTTCTTTACAATATGAAATGGACTCTAAAATCAGGTCACTGTTAAGCAACTTGTGTTGGAACATTCTTTTGATGAGTTCTAGGAAGGATACAGAGAGCTAAAGGAAGTACACCTGCCCACGTTGCCAAACTCCAGGTAGCTGGGAGCACCAACACAACAGGAAAATTACCCCTAGGCTGTTATATCTTGCATGTTACCTTTATGGAAGATCTGGTCAAGCGTGGCAAGAAACAGGATGCTGAGTTCAATGGATCACTGGTCAGATCTATCAGCAAACCTTTTAAGTTAAGTGCCTTACTTCTCTCTCTTTTTTTGCCTAGACCTTTCTGGATTCTCTGGCCAACTCAGCCACTTGCAGGATTATGGGAGTTGAAGTCTTTTCTAAACATTTAGAAATGTTGGACTACATCTCCCATAACTGTGGGCACTATTCAAGTGGTCTGGGGCTATTGGGAGGAGGAGCTCAGCAACACCTATTGACATTCATTTCCTACCACTGATTTAATTGTAATTTTTTGATATTTCCATTTCAAATAAATTTCAAGGCATATTTCAAACATTTTTAGAAAGGGAAGCTGTGTTAATCTGAAGCAGCAAAATGGGGTATCTTAAGCTAACATATCCATCTCTACGGACATGGTCAAAGACCAATTCATCAAATGCTCAGAATGCCCCTTTCACCTTCCTGTAGAGCTGCGCTGTATTTATTTCCTCCTGAATTCCCTCTCCCTTAATGAAAAGTAGTTAATTGGTCCATTCCTGTTTCAGAATTACAGGCCTCATTTGACTTTGTTTGGTGTAACTGAACTAATAAGTGTACAATTCCAATAATGTACAATCTTACTCAACAAAAAGTGGCTGAATTCAGATTGAGATTACAAAGGTTTATCATCTGCTTAAAGAAGAATGAAGAGAAGAAGGAAACAATGTGTTTAAAATGAATTTATGAAATATCATGAATTATATCAGAGTGAAAAAATGAAGAAGTGGAATGATGTCTGATAATAGAGATAATTCTGTTTAAATCATTTCCAGAAAATCTTGTAGCTCTTTAGATAGCTACAAGATTTAATATCAGAAAATCTAGAACAGGGATTCTCAACCTGCAGCCCGTGGGCCCAATTTTTCATGTGGGCCCAGTGGTGTACTGCAGCAGGTTCTACAGAACCGGTAGCGGAAATTCCCCCAGGCCATGCCCACTTGGTTAGCCACACCCACCTCCATAGCCCATAATGCAGGATGTTTGGCCCCGCCCACAGATTTGGGCAGCCCACAGAGTAGGTAGTAAAAAAACATGCAGTGCATTACTGTGTAGGCCTCCACTGCCTCCACCACACCAGGAAGTCCCATGTGATAGAGGAAGGGCAAAATGGCCATCTGGCCATAGAAGCTGTCTGAAGGAGCGTGACCCAGCCCCTGGCTTAAAAAGGTTGAGAACTCCTAACCTAGAAGGATAATGCTATGAAGGAAGAAAAGTAACAGCTCATGGGTCATAGTGGGGATTTTACTTCCTTATGTAAAGGCATGGCAGCACTGTAAAAAAATTGTGTTGAAATTGACATTTTATGAACCCAAGTTTTGGTTACATAGTGGCTGGGTCAGAGTGCATGGCCACACTGAATTCTGTCAATATATCAATACATGGAGCTATACAAGAGCCATGCATCAATATACATATACAGTAAAACTCCGATTTACATATGCCTCTACTTACGTAAAAATTGACTTACATAAGGTTATTTTTGTGTAACTCGGCGTCCTGTTTTACGCCAAAAAATCAACTTACATAAGGGGTTTCACTGTCTTGTAATGGTGCCGCTATCTTAGAATTACAAATTCGACCCCATGCCACTCCCCTCCCCCCCCAAAAAAGAATCTCAAGAAATCACTAACCTTGGTGGTGGAAGCAGCAGCGATGGTAGAGGCACTTTTGCTGCATTTTTCAGAGCCCCCGATGCTTCTACTGGGGACTGAGTGAGTGCTCAGCTGTTTGTTAAAGCAGAGGTTAAAAAAAAAAGGGGGGGGTTTGCATATAATTACAGAGATGGCCACTAGGGGCGCAAAGCATGATTCTCCATAGGAATTTATTGAAAACCAATATCAAGCCTGGTTTTTAAAAAAATGTCAATGCATCCCTATGGAGATGCATCAATTTACGTAAAACCCCTATTTACATAAGAAGCTAGGGAACGGACCTTTTATGTAAATCAGAGCTCCAGCTAATCAGCAATGACTTGCGAAATCCTGTTGCTTACTGCAATAAATCAAACTAGAGTAGGCCCATTGAATCAGTGGGATTTTGGGGAGTCAACACCTCTAGAAGTTGCATTGATTCCAACTGTGTTTAAAGTAAATTGCAACTATAATAGACCTGTTTCAATCCACAGAAATTATGGAGGAGCTGACATGGATACCTAAGAGACTGCATTGCCCCAAGGTTGTCAACCTGTCCTACGAGGGTGGACCATATGGGCCCTCTGGTGGTCCCATCAGCAAGAGAGGCATGCCTCACTGGGACCAGAAAGAGAGCCTTCTCATTATCCACCCCGGCTCTATGGAACCTCTTACCACCAGAACTGTGCCTCCAGGTGGAGTTGCCCCCCTTCAGGAAGGCGTTAAAAACATGGCTTTGCCAGCAGGTGTGGGGTGCATCTGGCACCACAACCCAGCCCAGCTGGCTCATCTAGCCATGTCTGTGGTTTTTAATGAGGGTCCAGGGTTTCATGGACATTTTAAATGTTTTAGCACTGGTTTTATTGTATGGAATGTTTTAACTGGTGTGAGTCGCCTTGAGTTGCTGAGGCGAGAAAGGCGGCCTACAAGTCCAATAAATAAATAAATGAATAAAAAGAATAAATTCCCACACTCAATGTGCCTGCTTTAGTACAACTTGTTATGCTAAGCAACAGGATTTCAGCTACTGAATCACTGGTATTTACATAAATGTTGACTTACCACAGCTTGCTAGATGTCAGGAGTTCTATTTCTGGATGTTAGGAACAGGGTTTTTCAACCTTGGCCCACCAGATGTTCTTGGACTTGAATTCCCAGAAGCCATGATCAGCAGGTGTGCTGATGTGGGCTTCTGGTAATTCAAGTCCAAGAACACCTGGAAACCCAAGGTTGAGAAAGCCAGCTATAGGAGAATAAGCAGCCTGTGTAACCTGAACAGCCAGAGTATCCCCAGATGCCTTCAGAAGGAAATCACAAATCACTTCTGGGTACAGCATACCTAGAAAATTCTGAGAAGGGTAATCCTAAATTTACTTTGCTTAACACTCACAATTTATTCAGTTGATCTACTCTAGCCAGGACTATTGGTTGGATTTAGGGCACTGTTTAATTTTAGTTTTAATTTAATTTTCAAATTTATATGCCCCCCAATCAGGAGAACCCGACTCAGGGCGGTGTACAACAGTTAAAAATGTATAAAAACAGATTTTAAAATCCCAAATCACCCACTCAGTTCCCCATCCTACTACCCCCTACCCCAATTAAAAGAATAAAAAGAAATAAAAGGGAAGGGGCAGGATACAACAACACAAAGGGATGGATATTAACTAAGTACTAACTGGGGATGAGACAACTGGCTGGAGCCGTATTTCCATTAAGGCCCCACACCTGCCCTGCAAGCCAGGTTTTCAGACTTTTCCTGAAGGGCAGCATTTCTGTAGCCTCAATTCTGTTGGAAGGAGGTTCCAGAGGGCTGGTGCGGACATGGAGAAGGCCCTTCTTTGTGTGCCAGAGAGGTGGGCCCCTCTAGCTGAAGGCACAACTAGGGACCCCCCACTGGTCTGCTCTGGTCTGCTCTGGTTGGACGGGCAGACACTCTCGGGACAATGCGGTCTCTCAGGTATCCTGGCCCACTGCCATATAGGGCTTTAAAGGTCAAAACTAGCACCTTGAATTGCACCCAGAGGCAAACTGGTAACCAGTGCAGCTCCCGGAGTAGTGGGGAGGCGTGGGCATAATGTCCACATCCCATCACCACCCATGCAGCTGCATTCTGAACCAGCTGTAGCCTCTGAATGGTCGTCAAGGGCAGCCCCATGTAGAGCAAATTACAGTAATCGAATCTGGAGGTGACCAGAGCATGAGTGACCATGAGTAAGGAATCCCGGTCCAGGAGCGGGTGCAACTGGTGAATTACTCAAAGTTGAGCAAATGCCCTCCTGGCCACAGCCACCACCTGCTCTTCTAGCAGCATTCGTGAGTCCAGGAGGACCCCCAAGTTGCGTACTGGGTCTGTCTGGGGCAAGACTGCCCCATCCAAGACTACAGGTGGTAGCTCATTGGATAACCCCAGACCCCCAAGCCACTCAGTCTTGCTTGGGTTCAGCTGAAGTCCATTGTCCCCCATCCAGACCCCAACGGCCTCCAGGCATCCAGACAGGACTTTGACCATATCACTGGGGTCTCCACGGGCCGAGATGTACAACTGAGTGTCATCCGCATACTGATGGTACCACACCCCATGGGAATAGATGATCTCACCCAGCGGCTTCATGTAGATGTTAAAAAGGACGGGAGAGAGCACTGAGCCCTGCGTCACCCCATATTTAATGGGCCTAGGGCTGGATCTCTCACTCTCCAACAACACCGACTGGGTACGGCCCTCCAGAAAAGAGGAAAACCAGGACAACACAGTGCTCTGGATTCCTAATCTTTTGAGCCGTTCCAGAAGGATACCGTGGTTGATGGTATCAAAGGCCACTGAGAGGTCAAGGAGAGCAAGGATGGCCGGATGACCGCCATCCCGATCCCACCAGAGATCATCCATCAGTGTGACCAATGGCGTCTCTGTACCATGTCCGGGCCTGAATCCTGATTGAAAGGGGTGCAGATGATCTGCTTCCTCCAGAGCCCCCTACAGCTGGCATGCCACAGCCTTCTCCAAAACCTTCCCCCAAAAGGGGAGGTTGGAGACCAGCCTGTAGTTGTTTAGGACAGCTGGGTCAAGGGACGGTTTCTTCAGGCGGGGACGCACCAAGGCATGTTTGAGCAGTGCAGGAAACACCCCCTCCCGCAAAGATGCATTTATTATTGCCCCGACCCAGCCTCCTATCACCGCCTTGGCGGGTTTCACCAGCCAGGTGGGACAGAGGTCCAAAGGACATGTGGTGGCCCACACTGCTGCAAGGAGCCTGACCACTTCATCAGGGACAACCAGATGAAACTGATCCCAGATCACACAGCAAGACTGTGCTCTGGGGACCCCTGGACCCTCACTGCTCACGCTGGGGTCAAGCTCCGAGCGGATCCGATCGATTTTCTCCACCAGATGGTCAGCAAAGTCCTCAGCCGAACCCTGCCAACCGGGCACCGGCGCCCCCTGCCAAGGAGGGACCTAGTTATCCAAAACAGGGTGGCTGGACAATTATCAGCAGAGGCAATAAGGGTGGTGAAATATTGTCGACTCACCACCCCCATTGCCACTAGGTAGGCCCTAATAGTGGCTCTAGTTAGTGTCCAATCGGAGTCACTCTGGGTCTTCACCCAGCAGAGCTCTAGGCATCTCTTTGCCCGTTTGCGTGGATGAGGCGGTGGTGTCGAGAGGAGGGCTTCAGATTTGTCAGGAACTGGAGAACATTTTGGGACAAGCCAAATCTGTTCAGGAGGGATGGGTTGCATTTGAACCATGATGGGACCAGATTGCTGGCACTCAACATCAAAAAGGCTGCAGAGCAGCTTTTAAACTGATAACTGGGGGAAAGCCGACAGGAGCTGGGCAGCATCCGGTTCGGGAAAGTGTGTACTTGGGTAGTGAGGAGGATGCAAAAATTACTGAGCAGAGCGAGGAGCTAGTCACTAGCATTCTAGCAGAAGGATGCAAGAGGCAGTCTAACAATGCAACTGGACACAAAAGACTGTGTCAGAAAAGCATATATAAATGCTTGTATACAAATGCCAGAAGCCTCCGAAACAAAATAGGGGAGCTGGAATACTTAGCAATAGATAAGAATATTGATATTATTGGTATCACTGAAACCTGGTGGACGGATGATAACCAATGGGATACAGTTATCCCAGGCTACAAACTGTACAGGAAGGATAGGAAGGGGCAAACGGGAGGTGGTGTAGCCTTGTATGTCAAAGAAGTGATAAAATCGTATGAATTGGAATATCTAGGTGATTTGGAGTCACCATTAGAAGCTCTGTGGGTAAGAGTACCAGGCCACAAGGATGGTCTAACAGTAGGCATATACTATCGGCCTCCGACCCAAACTCTTGAGAGAGACTGGCAGTTGGAGAATGTTGTAAAGGAGGCATCCAAGAAGGGAAGCCTGGTTATAATGGGGGACTTCAATTACCCTCACATAGACTGGGTGAACTGTTGTTCAGCAGATGATAAAGAGATAAAGTTCCTAGATATGCTAAATGATTGTTCCCTGGGACAGATGGTTGAAGACCCAACTAGAGGTACAAGAATCCTTGACTTGATCCTGAGTAATACTCAGGATCTGGTGCAAGATGTTAATGTGACTGTTCCAATAGGGAACAGTGACCACAACTCAATTATGTTTAACTTGATCATAGACCGCAAGTCACTGATAAAATCTAACACAGAGACCTTAAATTTTCAAAAAGGAAATTTCCCAAAGTTGAGGAAACTAGTAAAAAAGAAGCTGAAAGGGAAAATTGAGAGAGTCCAAACACTCCAAGAGGCATGGAGGCTGTTTACAAAAACAATAACAGAGGCTCAATTGGAATGCATACCCAAAAGGAAAAAGGGCACTGCCAGGTCCAAGAGGACTCCAATGTGGCTTACAGGAGCTGTTCGGGAAGTGATCAAGAGCAAGAAAAGCTCATTTAGAAGATGGAAGGCTTGTCCGAATGAGGACAGCAGGCAGAAACATAAATTCTGGCAGAACAAATGCAAGGCAACAATCAGGAAAGCAAAGCAAGACTTTGAGGAGCGTATAGCTAAAAATACTCAGAGAAATAACAAAGACTTCTTTAAGTACATTAGAAGTAAGAACCCAACTAGGAAGGCCATTGGACCATTAGATGACAATGGAAGGCAAGGGGTTATTAAAGAGGAAACAGAGATTGCAGAGAGACTCAATGAATTCTTTGCTTCAGTATTCACTGAAGAAGACAGAGGCCACATGCCCAAAACAGAGCCTATCTTCGTAGGGAGGGAAACCGAAGAATTAAGCCAGATAGAAATAACCAGGGAGGAGGTCCTTGCATGTCTTGTTAAACTAAACACTAACAAATCACCAGGACCAGATGGAATCCATCCACGAGTTCTCAGGGAACTTAAAGATGAAATTGCTGATCTCCTAGCCAAAATATATAATCTTTCCCTCAAATCAGGCTTTGTGCCTGATGACTGGAAGGTAGCGAATGTAACACCAATTTTCAAAAAAGGATCCAGGGGTGATCCAGGAAATTACCGACCTGTCAGTTTGACATGTGTCCCAGGTAAAGTGATGGAAACCATCCTAAAAGATAGAATTAATAGGCACATAGAAGAGAAGGCGCTGCTAAAGGAGAGCCAACATGGCTTTTGCAAGGGCAAATCATGCCTCACTAATCTGTTGGAATTTTTTGAGAGTGTCAACAAGCATGTGGATAAGGGGGATCCAGTTGACATTGTTTATCTGGACTTTCAGAAGGCTTTTGACAAGGTCCCACACCAAAGGCTCTTGAATAAACTTACCAGTCATGGAATAAAGGGACAGGTCTTGTCCTGGATCAGCAACTGGCTAAGGGACAGGAAACAGAGGGTAGCACTAAATGGACACTTCTCCAAGTGGAGGGAAGTAAAGAGTGGGGTCCCCCAAGGTTCAGTACTGGGACCCCTGCTTTTCAACCTCTTCATAAATGATCTAGAGGTAGGAGTAAAAAGCAAGGTAGCCAAATTTGCTGACGACACTAAATTATACAGGGTAGTGAAAACTGTGAGAGATTGTGAGGAGCTCCAGAGGGATCTCTTGACACTGGGGGAGTGGGCAAAACAGTGGCAAATGAGTTTCAACATTAGTAAGTGCAGAGTGATGCATGTTGGGGCAAAGAACCCCAATTACATTTATAAACTGATGGGGTCTGAACTCTCTGCGACAAACCAGGAAAGGGACCTTGGTGTCCTGGTGGACAACTCAATGAAGGTGTCAACCCAGTGTGCCTCAGCAGTGAAAAAAGCAAACTCAATGCTAGGGATCATTAGGAAGGGTATAGAAAATAAGTCAGCAAGTGTCATTTTGCCTCTTTATAAATCTATGGTGAGGCCCCATCTGGAATACTGTGTACAGTTCTGGTCGCCATACCTCCAGAAGGATATTATGGAGCTGGAAAAAGTGCAGAGGAGGGCAACCAGAATGATTAGGGGACTGGAACACCTTCCTTACCATCTGAGGCTGCAACGGTTGGGCCTCTTCACTCTTGAACGACGACATCTAAGAGGTGACCTGATTGAAGTTTATAAAATCATGCACGGTGTGGACAAAGTAGATAAGGAAAAACTGTTTTCCCTATCGCATAACACTAGAACTAGGGGACACTCCATGAAACTTTTGGGTACTAGTTCTCAAACAAATAAGAGAA
The DNA here is from genome assembly GCA_035047305.1 of Bradypodion pumilum. NCBI lineage: Eukaryota > Metazoa > Chordata > Lepidosauria > Squamata > Chamaeleonidae > Bradypodion > Bradypodion pumilum. Next base: position 36,148,096 of record JAWDJD010000002.1, on the reverse strand, counting down.
AGTACTTTTTCACCCAGAGGATTACTGGTCTATGGAACTCCCTGCCAGAAGAAGTGGTGACAGCTGTCAGTCTTGACAGCTTTAAGAAAGGATTAGACAAGTTCATGGAGGACAAGAGTATCAATGGCTATAATTATGGATACTTAAGGACAACCTCCGGGTTGGAGAGATAGGCAGGATATCTCTCAATTTCATTTCCAGGGAATCCTAAGCAGGTGAAGGCATCTGCTTGGGAATACCCTGAAGGAAATGGTGAGCCACTGTGTGAGACAGAATGCTGGACTGGATGGGCTGTGGCCTGTTCCAGCAAGGCTGTTCTTATGTTCTTATGTTCTTATGTTTGAGCTCCCGCAGTTCAGCACTGTTGTGCTTACGCAGGCCTCTTGAAATTAATGGGACTTAATTATTGATTTCAGAGGCCCTGAATACCTAAATCGGGATCTACAGATTCAAAATAATAAGATTCAAGCTATTAACTATCTACCTTTAATTAAAATTTTCAAATAACAAAGGTGTAACAGCATTACAATGAATATATTGTAAAATACCTTGCATTTGAATACATTGTAATTAAAATGTGAACAACGTACATGTCATAGAACAACCTGAATACACTACAGCTTAAGTTATGTACACTGATTTTGGACTGTACTTGTAACTGTTAGTTTACTTACTACTCAATTTACAATGCGTATGTGGCCTTTCTAAGAGTTGGAGGAGGAATTATTACATAATTTGTGTCCTGTCACATACTTCATTGTGCATGTTGAGGAGACAATAAGGTGGATAAAAGGACAGTGTGTGGACAGTGTGTTTACTTTCAAAAGCAATAGTTTAAGTCCTGAAAAATAAAACATTTATTTATTTCTGCCAGGGGGAAGGGGAGGAAATAGTTTAAAATTGTAACAATAGTCAGACAATGACTTTTAAAAAACAACTTTATCTGGCCTCTATCTGTGTTCAACCCACTGCCAAAATTTGAAATGGTATTTTTTTAAAAAGTTAGCAGTAGGTATTTGTGACTCTTTAGTCTTCAACCCACCTTTTCTTCTTCCTCTCCTCTCTCTCCTTCTCTGTATGTTTCCTTGCGTGTGTGTTGTTAAGTAAAAGGAATGCACAAACCAGTATGAACTAGTAAAGTGTATGACACAATTTTTGGCTTTTGCTGCAATCATAATTGAATGAGCTTATGATCCACCCAAAAAAATAACACACGTCCTTTAACAAAAACCTTTAGGATTGTTAGCTTGGGCCAACTTAGCAACCAACTTCCTCTGTAAACATACCTTATCTTAGGAAGAGCAAACTTCACTGCCCAGATTTCAATTAACTTTGTCAAGCTTTTGAGAAATGCACAAGTTTTCAAGCTTGATTCACCTTATGATGAAAGATAATTGCTTTTACAGGTCTGGCATACTGGAAATATGGAAACAAGCTTTGCCAGACTGGATTACATGGGTGAAGAAACATTCATTTGACATCTAGAGTGTCTTATCCCTTTCTATACCTAGGGTGTGTGTGCCACCACTTTTCTCTCTTTCTCTCTTTGTGCATGCATGTATGTGTATTTGTGTGTGACCAACTATAAAGGATAGTCTGCTTTTGCTTACAAAAGTCCAAACATTAGTTTACTATTCTAGTTTATGCAAACTTCAATTTCTTCCTCAAGGAGAAATGTCAGAGATTTGCAAACACACAGATGCTTGCCATGATAGACATTTTGTCAGAAACTTCTGGACAAAATCTTCTTTGATTCACTTAATCTTGCAATTGTTTGCTTCCTTCAAAATTTGCTTTCATTTCAGAATTGTGATCCACTGATAGTACAGCCTTTACCACTGAGGATATTTGGAGCACAAGTTCACTTTAGTTCCAGCAAGACCACAAACTTCCTGAAGAAGTGTTTCTGCTGCTGAAGCAAGTTGACTTCCATTCATGTAGAGCAGGGGTGGCAGGCCCATGACACCATTTCATGTGGCCCGTGTTGCCGACACTGCCACACCAGAAGCAGAAGTGGATGTGTCCACAACAGGTATAAAATGAGCCTGCGCAAATCCATCCATGGCTGTCGTAAACACATTTAGGAAAGCCATGGATGTGTTTTATGGCAACGTTTACAGCAAGGGGAACCACATGATCAGCCAGCTTAGCTGTATGGGGGCATAGTCAGGCCTGCAGCATTAAAAGGTTGGGAAACCCTGGTGTAGAGGCAAAATAAGTTATGTTCATATCACATTGTGATGTGAACTTAGCTGATTTTGCCCTTTCAAACCAACAAATAACCTAACCAGTTGCCCTTTGTTGTGTTTTTAAGGAAATGTGTTGGCCATTTTTGTCTTGTTGTGAAAGAGTTTAATATGTATTTGCTTTACTATGGTCCGAAGTCTCATGAGACTTCGGGAGGGTGCTAAACGAGAACAGAGCTGTCAGTGGTTCTAACGGGTTTTTTCCCCAACTGTCAGTTCTGATCAGAGATAGTTAAGGAATGTGAGGGTTAGCTCTGGTCACCTATTCTTATTCCAAATAAAGTCGTGTGTTTGGCCCATATTTCTGGCTGCTGCCTATTCTTTCCAGAACACTAAATTAGCAACAGAATTCCGTTGGCCCTTTCAATATCTCAGTGCCAGAGAAATGGGTTCTCTACAAAAAGCAGTTCAAGCACGCTATGGTGGCTGACAACATAGTAGAAGAGAACCAGAAGCATTCGTGTTTCCTGTCGAGATGTGGCCTGTCTACGTTCGAGCTGGCCATTCACTTGGTGCTGCCGAGGGATATCGATGATGTTCCCCTTACAGATATCCTGATGGCCCTGTGAAGCCATTTCCAGCTGAGGGTCTCCATATTTCCCGCCCAGGTGGGTTTCACCGCCATGTCCAACGCCCCGGGAAGTCTGTGGCTGACTAAGCTGCCATCCTTCAACTCGCAGCTGCCCCATACCAGTGGCTGAACATTGAAGAAGCCCTCCGTGACCACCTGCTAGCCGGATTTTGAGATGAAGAGGCCCAACGCAGGTTGATGACCCGAGACATGCTCACATTCAAGTCTGTGCTGAAGGAAGTGTTGGCATCTGAGGCAGCCAGGTCGGGGGTAAAGTACTTCAAGCTACGGCCTGTTGCATCCGGGGCTCCAGAGTCCGCTGTACACTGCTCCTCACCATTATGCTCGTCTTCAACAGTGTCGCCAGCATCATTGTCCACGTCTAGGTCTAGCGATGAGGAGGGAGGGGTCGGGCAGGTCCTAAGGAAAAAAGAGAAACACGCCCCAAAAGTCTTGAAAAAGTGCGATGGCTGTGGAAGCAAGCATGACCATCAAAAGTGCCCCTTTCGAAATGCGGATTTCTGCCATTGCGGCAAGTGAGGGCACATTGCAAAGGTGTGCCACTAGAGGAACAGGCAAACCCCAGCATTGGACCAGCACCCAAGGAAACTGGAAGCACATATCTCCAAGATCTCCACGTCGGAGACTTCCTACAGCAATGTGGCGAATGTGTCCAGCCGGTTCTTTGCTGACTTGCAATTGCAAGGCGTACAAATTCGCATGGAGGTGGACTTGGGTACATCTTATTCCATTCTGCCCCCCAAAGAATTCTTAAAAATTCCCCCCGCCTCACGCCCTAAGTTGCAGGCATTTAAGACATCCCTCCAAGATGTTCATGGGTGCCACACACCAATTCTTGGGGGGGAGGATTTCACTGTACGTTTCAAGAACATTTCCACCAAGTTGCCTCTTGTGGTGGTGAAACAAGGAACTAACTGTCTGCTGGGAGTCCAGTGGTTCGACCCGCTGGGACTAAGAGTGTCCGGAATCAATGCTGTCAGTTCTGACCGGTGCTGGACATTTGCAACGCACACCTGGAGGTTTTCAAGAAAGGATTTGGCACTTATGTGGGGGGCCCAGTCTCATTTGAACTTGACCCGGCCATACGGCCAGTCCGCCTTAAGCCACGCCATATTCCTTTCACTCTTAAGGACACGATAGAGGCAGAAATAGATAAGCTTGTGGGTCAAGGTATTTTGGTTCCCGTTCATTCTGCAGAGTGGGAAACTCCTATTGTTATAGCAATGAAGTCAAATGGGGAGGTTAGGATCTGTGCAGACTACAAGTGCATGATCATAAGAACATAAGAACAGCTTTGCTGGAACAGGCCACAGCCCATCCAGTCCAGCATTCTGTCACACACAGTGGCTCACCATTTGCTTCAGGGTATTCCCAAGCAGATGCCTTCACCTGCTTAGGATTCCCTGGAAATGGCATTGAGAGTATCTCTCCAATCCGGAGGTTGTCCTTAGGTATCCATAATTATAGCCATTGATACCCTTGTCCTCCATGAACTTGTCTAATCCTTTCTTGAAGCTGTCAAGACTGACAGCTATCACCACTTCTTCTGGCAGGGAGTTCCATAGACCAGTGATCCTCTGGGTGAAAAAGTACTTTCTCTTATTTGTTTGAGAACTAGTACCTAAAAGTTTCATGGAGTGCCCCTTAGTTCTAGTGTTATGCGATAGGGAAAACAGTTTTTCCTTATCTACTTTGTCCACACCATGCATGATTTTATAAACTTCAATCAGGTCACCTCTTAGACGCTGTCGTTCAAGAGTGAAGAGGCCCAACCGTTGTGGCCTCAGATGGTGAGGAAGGTGTTCCAGTCCCCTAATCATTTTGGTTGCCCTCCTCTGCACTTTTTCCAGCTCCATAATATCCTTCTGGAGGTATGGTGACCAGAACTGTACACAGTATTCCAGATGGGGCCTCACCATAGATTTATAAAGAGGCAAAATGACACTTGCTGACTTATTTTCTATACCCTTCCTAATGATCCCTAGCATTGAGTTTGCTTTTTTCACTGCTGAGTCACACTGGGTTGACACCTTCATGGAGCTGTCCACCAGAACACCAAGGTCCCTTTCCTGGTTTGTTGCAGAGAGTTCAGACCCCATCAGTTTATAAATGTAATTGGTTTTTTTTGCCCCAACATGCATCATTCTGCATTTACTAATGTTGAAGCTCATTTGCCACTGTTTTGCCCACTCACCCAGTGTCAAGAGATCCCTCTGGAGCTCCTCACAATCTCTCACAGTTTTCACTACCCTGTATAATTTAGTGTCGTCAGCAAATTTGGCTACCTTGCTATTTACTCCTACTTCTAGATCATTTATGAAGAGGTTGAAAAGCAGTGGTCCCAGTCCTGAACCTTGGGGGACCCCACTCTTTACTTCCCTCCACTTGGAGTAGTGTCCATTTAGTGCTACCCTCTGTTTCCTGTCCCTTAGCCAGTTGCTGATCCAGGACAAGACCTGTCCCTTTATTCCATGACTGGTAAGTTTATTCAAGAGCCTTTGGTGCGGGACCTTGTCAAAAGCCTTCTTAAAGTCCAGATAAACAATGTCAACTGGATCCCCCTTATCTACATGCTTGTTGATGCTCTCAAAAAATTCCAACAGATTAGTGAGGCATGATTTGTTCTTGCAAAAGCCATGTTGGCTCTCCTTTAGCAGCACCTTCTCTTCTATGTGCCTATTCTCCCTCAGAGAGCTTTGTCCCTTCCTCATTTTCCCATTTTCACTCCCCTGGCCTCAGGTTTATCTCCTGCTGACCTCCTCATACGTTGGAATCCTACCACCCTGCTGGACAGGTTAGATCCTTCCAGGTTGGAGGATAGGGGGGTAAATTTGGAAGTGAGGCAGAAGAAAGTTTTTGCAGCAGGAGATCCTGTGCACTGCAGGAATTACGTTGCATGGGGGCCAGCCTGGGTTCCAGAAACTGTATTAGAACAAATGGGGCCAGTCTGCTACAGGGTAAAACTACAGAATGGCCTACTTTGACAGAGACACACAGACCAAGTGAGGCATAGGGTAACAGACCCGTCACTGGAAGAACAGGGAGATGCATAATAATTCTATGTTAGAGTCCTCCCCCACTCATTTATTCCAAGGGGAAGTCGAAGAAGGCTCAGCCCTGTTTTCAAACTCTGAGCGATCATCTTTGCCCCTTGCAAAGTGCTCACAGCAGTCTGATGTTTCCTCCAGTCAGTTAGAGGATCGGGGGAGCTTTTTGAATTTTCCCCTGGGACCGCTCATCCTCCTGTGTTAGAGTTTACGCAGTCTACCCCCACTCGTAACCAAAGGAGGGACTTTTTTGTTGAGTCGTCCCCTACTGAAACTGGCAATGGTGCTGAACTAAAAACAGGTAATTGTCTGCACCATGCTATGAGTTTTAGAGGTGCCCCCACTGTGGGGACTTAGCCAGCTACCTCAACTAGCCCCAGGGTTTCACTGGCTGACCAGGTGCCAGTGCGCCACAAAAGATGTTGTGGTCATCCTAAATAGTTGCAGGATATTTTTCGATCCTAGGGGGTAGGGGTGTTGTGTATTTAAGGAAATATATTTGCCATTTTTGTCTTGTTGTGAAAGAGTTTGATATATATTTGCTTTACTATGGTCCGAAGTCTCGCAAGACTTCGGGAGGGGTCTGAATGGTTCTAATGTTTTTTTCCAACTGTCAGTTCTGATCAGAGATAGCTAAGGAATGTGAGGATGTGTTGTTAGCTCTGGCCACCTATTCTTATTCCAAATAAAGTTGTGTGTTTGGCCCATATTGCTGGCTGCTGCCTATTATTTCCAGAACACTAAACCCTTTGAAATCCAAACTTCAAATTTTGCCATTGCAGGTCTTTAAAAAACCCAAAGAAAAATGCCACAGGATTGGAAAAGATCAGTATACGTCCCAATCCCAAAAAAGGGCAATGCCAATGCTCAAATTATCGAACAATTGCACTCATCCCACACGCCAGCAAGGTGATGCTCAAGATAATACAGGATATACTTCAACAACATGTGGAGAAAGAACTACCAGAGGTGCAGGCCGGTTTCAGAAGAGGTAGGGGGACTAGAGACCACATTGCCAACATACATTGGATCATGGAGAAAACAAAGGAATACCAGAAACAAGTTTACTTTTGTTTTATTGACTACACTGAGGCATTTGACTGTGTAGACCACAACAAGATGTGGCAAGTAATTAAAGAGATGGGAATACCAGAGCACCTCATATGTCTCCTGAAAAATCTGTACATGAACCAAGAAGCAACAGTTAGGACAGAACACGGAATGACGGAGTGGTTTGGAATAGGAAAAGGAGTAAGACAAGGCTGCATTTTATCACCCTGTTTATTCAATCTATACACAGAGCACATAATGCGCAATGCAGGGATGGAGGAATCACAATATGGGATTAAAATTGCTGGGAGAAACATCAACAATCTGAGATATGCAGACGATACCACCCTAATGGCAGAAAGTGAGGAAGACCTAAAGAACCTCTTGATTGGATTGAAGGAGGAGAGTGCAAAAGCTGACCTGAGACTCAATATCAAGAAAACCAAGATAATGGCAACAGGCCCCATCAGTTCCTGGAAAATAGATGGGGAAGAAGTAGAAGCAGTGACAGATTTTACATTCTTAGGATCAAAGATCACTGCAGATGGAGATTGCAGCCAAGAAATAAAAAGGCGAATTATTCTTGGGAAACAAGCCATGAGAAACCTGGGAAACATAGTGAAAAGCAGAGATATCACATTACAAACACAAATTAGAATAGTCAAAGCAATGGTATTCCCAGTGGTAATGTACGGATGAGAGAGCTGGACAATAAGGAAAGCTGAACGCAGAAGAATAGATGCCTTTGAGATGTGGTGTTAGAGGAGAGTTTTGAGAGTACCCTGGACAGCGAGGAGAACAAATAGGTCAATCTTAGAAGAAATCAACCCTGACTGCTCATTGGAAGGTCTAATAGTAAAGACGAAGCTAAAGTACTTTGGACATCAAATGAGAAGGGAGGATTCGCTTGAGAAGGCCTTGATGTTGGGAAAGGTGGAGGGCAAAAGAAGAAGGGGGAGGCCAAAGATGAGATGGCTAGATGAGATTGTAGACACAATGGGTACAGAACTGGGAGTGCTGAGGGGGATGGTGGAGGACAGAGGCGCCTGGAGGAAAATGGTCCATAGGGTCGCAAAGGGTCGGAATCGACTGTGCGACTGAACAACAACAACAACAACAACAATGGAAAATGCACACAAAGGTTGTATATAGTAGTAGAAATAACATTTATGAATGTATTATAATAAACATCAAAATATGTTTAACTAGCCACAATAGTGCACACTGTTTGTCTGATCTTTTCCACAGAGACATAGTGGGTAATTGAACTCCCAACTTCTGACTCGGCAGCCAGGTACCTAACTCAATAAGCTATCTAGGCACGGCTGAAAAAGTAAAAAACAGTAGAATCTCAAACTTTGCTTGAAATATTTGCTCCTTTCTCTTCACAAGTGTCCGAAGTGAGTTAACAATATGAAAAACAAGCCATATTTTTAAAAAACCAAAGACATAAATTATTACAATATTTCAACAAAGGCTAAACAAATGTCACATTAAAATCAGCAGATAAAAACAGTTTAAAATCATCTTTTAAAATATTTAAGAAAACAACAAACACATGCACACACTCAGTCCTGTTCTTAAGAACCTCTTCTTAGCCAGCTAGTTACTGAAGAAAATCCTTTAGAAGAGAAAGGTCTTTGTCTGCTTATGGAAGACCAGCAAAGACAGGACCAGTTACACAATTGGGGAGGAGTGACACAGAGAAGGCCCTCCCGCATGTCTCAACAAACATATCTGAAGATGGTGGGACAGAGAGAAAGGCCTATTCTGTTGATTTAAAAACAGATGAAGTCTTGTAGAAGCCTTGGATTCAAGTTGTTTCTAAGTCAAAACCAGTTGTTTGAATCATGCCTGGAAATGGACTTGCAGCCAACAGATCTGTTGTAAGTAGTTATGTGATCCTAAGAAGGAATGAGCACAACATTATATACTCATTTTTATGGAACTATAAAAAGAACCAAAACCAAGTCTTATTGTATGTATATTGGTTTAAACATGTGAAATAGGCATGCTGGCATTAAAAGAGCATAATTTCATAATGAATGTAAGATCTAAATTGGTAGGAAACCTATTCAAGAATAGTACAGAATATACTTAATAATTATTATGTGCTGTCAACCTGATTTCAACTTAGGGTAACCCTTTGCTAGGTTTTCTAGGGATAACATACTCAGAAATGTATGCTTTTGAACTGGTGGCATTCTGGGACTCTATAGCTTACTTTAAGCCTTTGAGGTTGGATCTTTTCCAGAGATACACAGTGGGGAATCGAACTCCAAACCTCTGGCTCTGCAGCTATGTACCTAACTCAGTACGCTATCTTGGCAAGACTGGAAAGTAAGAAACCATGGGAACTCAACATTTATCCTGTCCACAATTATCAGTAATATCAGCCCAAGTTATAATATAGTTTGTACCCCTGCACAATAATGTAATATGGTTAAGTAATATCAAAGTGTATATTAAGGGTAATTGACAGGTACAGAGTAAGTACAGTATATGGATATGAACAAAGACTGGCTGAGAGACTGAGAAGGGCGGTGCTGCATGATATGAATGTGACCTGAGTGAGTTTGAGAGAGTCAGATGTAGAAGGCTTTGAGACAATAGACAGACATTGTGAGAGTGTATATGCATGAGGAAGGGGCCGTGGTGACTTAGTGGTTAAGATGTTGATCTTGACGACCAGAAGGTCAGCAATTTGAGACCCGAGTGCTGCGTGATGAAGTGAGCTCTCGTTGTCTGTCCCAGCTCCTGCCAACATAGCAGGATGTGGAGAAATTCTGGCCAGAGAGTGGCCACAGAAATGGAGATTAGGTCAGAGATTGACCAAGCACTTGTTGAGAGTCCAGCTCAACAGCGTGTAAGCATAAAGTCAGAAGAAATTGAACTGCAGTCAGAGTTAATGGTGCGCAAAAATTCTCTGCTCCAGCACCGGGGAAGCAAGTTTTATTGAAGTTACAGGTTACACAGGATGTCTACGAAAGCATACACAGGATGTATACGAAAGCATAGGTGCGTGGTATTCAGCCAATAATATGACATTCTCTACAGCATAACCATATATAAAACACGACCTATATCTTTTACTAGTACATGCACAGTAGTTTATATCCTGCCAGAATAGGCCCAAAGCCTATTCTCTGTGGTGGTACCCTTGCAAAAGCTGTTACCTGTAAATTCAGCAGTAGATACGATCTAACTTCAGCAGTAAAAGGCTGATACCAAAAGCACAGAATACATGAAGTTGCCAGGCAACTGTTAACTCAGGAAACTTAGAGCACAGAGGCAGGAAACAATTGCTAGTTCAGGAAACTGTGGCTGAGCGCAGGAAGAGCTAACCACAATTGCTAACGAAATGCTACACAGCTAATTATTTAGGCTAAAAGATATAATGAACTCCCACAGCAGGAGGTGGGAAATTGCAAGTAGATAAATAGGTACCACCTCAGCCAGAAAGGTAACGGTATTCCACATCTAGTAATACCTGTAAATGGAGATGAGAGGGGCTGCGGTGGCTCAGTGGTTAAGAAGCTCACCTTGTTAGCTGGAAGGCCAGCAAGTCGGCAGTTCGAGACCCGGGTACTGCATGATGGTTTGAGCCAATAGTGGGATTATTATTTTTTTACTACCTACTCTGTGGGTGTGATATGGTGGGCGAGGCCAGGGGGAAAGCCTTGTGTTGCACTCGAATTAGGACTACTTTATTTCAAAACTTGGATGGGAGGGGCCAGCTGGAATTTCTGCTGCCAGTTCTGGCGAACTGGTCAGAACCTGCTGAATCCCACCACTGGCTTGAGCTCCTGTCTCTGTCCCAGCTCCTGCCAACCTAGCAGTTCGAAAGCAAGAAATTGCAAGTAGATAAATAGGGAACATTTCAGTGGGAAAAGATCTTGGGGATATGAAAGGAGCCTCATTTGGGCGTCCCCTGAGCGGAGTTCCTCCAGCAAAAATCCTTTCAACCCAGAATAATTTCTGACACAAAATTATTATTATTATAATGGAGATGAGCACTGAACTCTAAAGTCAGACACAACTGGCTTTTGAGCAAGGGAGACCTTTACCTTTACTATACGCATGAGGAATGTTTCATGTTTAATACCTGGAGCTGTGGTTCAATGTTGTTGATCTATGTGGCTCAAGTGGCTAAGTCGCTGACTGGGAGGTGGAAGATCAGTAGTTCGATTCCCGAATACTGCAGGACGGAATGAGCACCCGTTTTTGTCCCAGCTCCTGCCAACCTAGAAGTTCGAAAGCAAGAAATTGCAAGTAGATAAAGAGGGACCACTTTGGTGGGAAGGTAAACAGCGTTCCGTGCGCTCCGGTGTCTAGTCATGCCCACCACATGACCACAGAAACCTCTGCAGAAGCAGACAGCGCTGGCTCTTCAGCTTTGAAACAGAGATGAGCACTGAACCCTAGAGTCGGATACAACTGACTTTCGAGCAAGGGAAACCTTTACCTTTACCTAATATAACTCTAAGAAAATGTTAGTGTGTTGCAGGGATATAAGGAACTAAATATAAATATATAACACTGTAGCTATATGATTATGTGGTTGTTGTGTACATCAAATAATTAGGTTTGATGAGAGGTTTCCATGTTAAATTGCCCATGGAAATGAATGGTGGATACTTTTTAAAATGTCTGTTTTATTGTGGCTACTGATGCATATTTGTGTTTTACTCTCTCTTCTAAAATCATCAAATCTCTGTTTGTATCTGTTAATCAGCTGTACAGTGTGCAATAGTAATTATGGAGTAAAAATTGTGGTTTTCTACCCATTCCTTTGGTGAGACTATGTTTTTCTGTAACACACTGGAATGCTATCTCTTGGAAGAACGTAGAGCAGTACTCAGCACCTTGGGTGGGGGACATATTTATGAGCAACATGTCATAGTATGCAGGACCTGTTTCATTAGTAGACGGTCTTAAAGGGGAACCCCCTCTCCTTTGTGAACGGATGCAATTTCCTTAGAGTGTTTAGTGTAAGGGACCAAAGACAATGAAACAGCCGAAGGGTTGGCTTAACACAGGTTTATTGCATGATGATCCGGAGGAACATGTGGTAATGGCGGATGAGTAGCTCAATATATACAGCTGGCTATACATTTGAATGTGGCTCGTCGACAGACTATTGGTTGCTGCCTGCGTGACGTCGTAGAAGGTCACGCCCTTCTTGACCAGGTGAAGAGGTGGCGGGGAATCTTCCCGCGCTGCTGAACCAGGTGAATCTGAGCCATGAGAGCTGGACGCTCGTTATTGCCATCTAGTGGTCACTAGCTCGCGTCCCCTTATCAGGTTTACATTGATACAGCTGATGGTTATAATGTTGCACACAGAAAGGTTACATTGTTAACACATGGCAAAGGTACATTGTTAAAGGCACAGCTTTACAGAACACAACATCCCTCCCCCCTAGGATGAGACGAAGTCTCTCAGCCAAGATGGCTTGTTGCATGTGCGTTTGGGCCGTGAAGAGGGCTGACCCCCCCGGGGGCGCTACTGCTTCTTTGTTCCCTGGTCCCTTGTCCTGAAATGGGAGAGGGAGACTTGTTAGTGGCTTGCCGCTGTCTGGCGGCCTTAGGGGAAGGGAAAAACTCCATTGTGGGCAGACCGGGGGCAGTCGGGGCTAACGAAAAACCCCTCTTCTCGCTTGGACGGGTGGGGGACCACTCCGAAACCCCCCCCCCCGGTTCTGAAAATCAAAATCTAACTTAGTGGGGGTATCCACATTTGTGGGGACATTCCGCGAGATATGTATGGGGTCGGGTTCCTCCTCCTCCTCAGAAAGATCCCCTAGGATATCTACGAGAATATCCCCCTCCCCCCTTGGTGGGGACCCGCGGCCCCCTTTCCCTCCCCCTTGGGCTGAACGGGTGGGGGAGAACCCTAACGCTGATTTTTCCTCTATTTGGTCTGTGCCCTGCTCATCGGAGACCCTGCGTCGGAGCTGGTCCGCGTGCCGCCTCCAGAGGAGCCCTGTGCTGGTTTCCACGCGGTACGACACGGGGCCGGTTTGCTCCACAACTATGCCCGGTACCCAGGCTGGGCCCGTGCTGGCGTAGTTCCTGCAATGCACGGGGGCGCCCACACTGAAACTCTTTGTAGCCTCTAGCCCAATGTTCCTTCCTTTGTCCTCTACTCTCGTGGGGTCTAGCCTAGTAAGGATGGTGGTCAGTTTCCTACGCATTAAGAGTTCTGCGGGGGAGTATCCTGACGCCAACAGGGTCACCCTGTACCCTAGCAGAAACTGGCACACTTGCAGGTTCAGATCCCCGGGGCCCATGCGCCGCAACGCGTCCTTCGTGGTGCGGACGAGGCGCTCTACTTGGCCATTGGTGGCCGGGTGAAACGGGGCGGAGGTGATGTGCCGAACGGCGTTGATCTCCATGAATGCCCTAAACTCGGAGGACGTGAAGCAACTAGCGTTGTCGCTAATTAATGTTTCGGGTATGCCGAACGTTGAAAAGAGCCTCCGCAAATGCCTAATGGTCTGGGCCGAGGAGGTGCTCGTGACTGGGATAACCTCCAACCACTTGGAGAAGGCGTCCACTACGAGAAGGAACAGGGTGCCTCTGAATGGGCCCGCGAAATCAACGTGCACCCGGGACCACGGCCCCTTAGCCGCGTCCCATTCCCGGTGGGGAAGGCGGGCCTCCTCTGGTCTGGAGCATTGGCAACTTTCACAAGTGCCGACCATGTGCTCGATGTTGGCGTCCAGCTGGGGCCACCAGAAGTAACTCCGGGCCAGCGCCTTGGATCGCACGATGCCGGGGTGGCTGACGTGCAGCAGTTTGAGCACCCGCGGCCGAAGGGAAGTGGGAATCACCACCCGCTGCCCCCACAAGAGGCACCCCCTCTCTAGGGACAGTTCTAGCTTTTTTCTGAAAAATGGAGCGAACTCCTCCGCTGGGGAGGACGCCGGCCACCCTTTCTGCACCCAGGAGCTAACTGCCGCTAACGTCTTGTCCTTCTCTGTCGCTTTGGCAATGTCGGCGGGCACTACGGGGGGCGAATCCAGCACCTCTATCATGAGAACCTGATGGTCCCGCTCCCCCTTGCTCACCTGGCTGGGCGTTAGGGGAAGGGGAGACCTAGATAGAGCGTCCGCATGGCTGATCTCTTTCCCGGGCCGGTAGACCAACGCGTGCTGATACGCGTTGAGAAAAATGGCCCACCTGAGCATCCTCGGGGACAGGATCTGTGGGGTGGGCTTATCTGCGGTAAAGATGCCTAGCAGGGGCTTGTGGTCCGTTACAATGGTGAAGGGGCGGCCGTACAGAAAATCGTGAAATTTTTTCGTCCCCGCGACTATTGCTAGTGCCTCCCTGTCTGTCTGTGCGTAGTTTCTCTCCGCTTGGGACAGGGACCTGGAGTAAAATGCTATCGGGGCCTCCCTTCCGTTTTCCAACACGTGGCACAGCACCGCCCCCACCCCCACTGGAGATGCATCACAGGTCAGAACTACTGGGCGTTTGGGGTTGAAGTGGGTCAGTATGGCATCGGACGCTAGGAGGCTTTTTAGCTCGCTAAATGCCCTTTCTTGGTCATCGCCCCACTTCCATGCCTGGTCTTTCTTTAGCAGTTTGTGTAGCGGTTCAGCCACCGTTGCCTTCCGGGGGAGGAAGGAGTGGTAAAAGTTGAGCAGCCCTAGGAACGACTGCAGCTCGGGCTTGGAGGTGGGGCGGGGGGCTTTCTTAATGGCTGCCACCTTGGACTTGGATGGTTGTATTCCCTCAGGAGTCACACAAAACCCTAGGAACTCAACCTCGGTTGCGAAGAAGACGCATTTGTCCTTTCACAGTCTCAGCCCCGCTTTTTCGAATATTGTCAGGACCTTCCCCAACCTCTTGGCCAATTCAACCCGACTCCCCCCCGTTATTAACACGTCATCAAAATAAGGCAACACCCCCTCCAGTCCCTTCAGGAGGCGTTCCACGAGTGACTGGAAAATTCCAGGCGCCGAATTCACGCCGAACTGGAGGCGCGTCACCTGGAACGCCCCCTTATGGGTGACTATGGTCTGCGCAGCAGCTGCGGCAGGGGACACCGTAAGCTGCTGGTAGGCCTGTGCTAAGTCGAGCTTAGCGAAACACTTTCCCCCGTGTAACCTGGCCAGCAGATGGCTGACTACCGGCACCGGATATGCATTCGGGCGGATCGCCTTGTTGATGGTGCACTTGTAGTCGGCGCATATGCGGACCTCCCCATTGGCCTTTAGTGCGGTTACAATTGGAGTTTCCCACTCGGCGGAATCAACAGGCACAAGGATTCCCTGGCCCACCAATTTGTCCAGTTCCGCCTCTATCTTGTCCTTAAGTGCGAACGGCACCCGGCGTGGTTTAAGACGAATTGGGCGGACCTCCGGGTCCAGGTCGAATGTCACTGGGGGCCCCTTGAATTTCCCCAGTCCTTTTTTGAAAACTTCGGGGTGTGCCTCGCACACCTCCAGAATTGGATCAGTCCCAACGGCGTGCATCCCAACGGCGTGCACCCCCCAATAAACAACCCCAGGGGCTGGAACCATTGAGTCCCGAGGAGGCTGCAATCTCCCCCTTTGAGCACGACTAGGGGAAGGGACGCGGCGTGCTTCTTGAATTTAACCTGAAATTCTCCAACCCCCAACACTGGAATGCTGTTCCCCTGCACGTCCCGTAGTGTGGACCTCAATGCTTTGAGCTTGGGTCGCTTGTGGGGGGCAATTCCCAAAAACTCCTTCTGGGAAATGATTGAATATGAGGACCCCGAGTCAATTTCCATCCTAATGGGAACCCCTTGGACTAGTACCTCAACAAAGTAGCGGGGGTGTCCTGTAGACACGCTGAACACTGGGGCGTCGTCCTCGCTGCCGTCGGAGATGCGGCCCACGCCGTCCTGCTTCCGTGTGGCCTGGGCGCCGTCCTTGGGTCTCGTTGAGCGCTCTTGTCCCGCGGAGCGGTCTGCGGAGCTCCTCGGGGTCTCGCGCTTCTTCCTGCACACCTTGGCGATGTGCCCGCGGCGGCCGCAGTTGTGGCACTCGGCCTTCCGGAACGGGCACTTTACGCGGTCGTGGGCCGCTCCACAGCCGTCGCATCACCGGCTCTCCTTCCGGACCCTCCGGACGTCCTCGTCGTCGCTGCTCTCTGCGGACGACCTCGAAGTTCGCCGGGCCGCCTGTACCGGAGCCTCTGCCTTGCTCGACTTTGGCCGCCAGTCCTGGAGTTCTTGGACCCCGGCCTTCGTAGCTTCTGCGGCCTGGGCCGCTCTGACGACCTCCTGCAACGTGGGGGGCGGCTCTTGGTTCATTAATGTGCGCTGGGTCTCGGCGTCGTTCAGGCCGCACAGCACACAGTCCCGGAGGGTGATTTCGGCATTCTCCCATTTGCACGGGCCGGCCGCCAGCCGCAGGGCCGCCACGAATGCGGCGACCGTCTCCCCGGGCGCTTGGACTCGCCTCCAGAACGCACTCTGAGCGGGAAACATCGCCGTGGCGGGCCGGACGTGCTCACGCAGCATTTGCATGAGTTCCTTGGCCTTGAATTCGCTCACCCTCCTCGGTGCAATCAGGTCCACCAAGGTCCTTTTGGTTTCTTGTCCGAGCATCCTGGTGAAGATGGCCC
Source organism: Bradypodion pumilum (assembly GCA_035047305.1). Classification (NCBI taxonomy): domain Eukaryota; kingdom Metazoa; phylum Chordata; class Lepidosauria; order Squamata; family Chamaeleonidae; genus Bradypodion; species Bradypodion pumilum. Next base: position 36,131,556 of record JAWDJD010000002.1, on the reverse strand, counting down.
TTTTCTTTGCCTCTTCCGTGACTTCGGACTCGATCAGTGCTGCCTGGAAGTCCATCTCGAAGATCTCCCAGTCGCCCGGTTTCCTGATTTCGAAACCGGCGCATGTCTTGATCCCGTGGGCTGCCAAATCCCACCTTTGTCGCCAATTTAGTGTAAGGGACCAAATACAATGAAACAGCCGAAGGGTTGGCTTAACACAGGTTTATTGCATGATGATCCGGAGGAACATGTGGTAATGGCGGATGAGTAGCTCAATATATACAGCTGGCTATACATTTGAATGTGGCTCGTCAACAGACTATTGGTTGCTGCCTGCGTGACGTCGTAGAAGGTCACGCCCTTCTTGACCAGGTGAAGAGGTGGCGGGGAATCTTCCCGCGCTGCTGAACCAGGTGAATCTGAGCCATGAGAGCTGGACGCTCGCTATTGCCATTTAGTGGTCACTAGCTCGCGTCCCCTTATCAGGTTTACATTGATACAGCTGATGGTTATAATGTTGCACACAGAAAGGTTACATTGTTAACACATGGCAAAGGTACATTGTTAAAGGCACAGCTTTACAGAACACAACAGAGTGCTAGAGAGAACTGTTGAGTGATGTTGGTCTATTTGTTTACGGTTGTGTTACAGTTGGTGATTTGCTTAGGTTATTGGCACTTCAGCCAGTATTGCATTGGTTATTTATGCCAGTGTAAGTGCAATGGTGTAAACTGAAGTGGCAATATTGCCACTTGTTTTTTTTAATAATTTTTATTGAAAAAACTTTTTTTTACAAATACAAATGTAACAAAAAAGAAATACAATACATAAGTAAACACAAAAATACATAAAAACACAATCTAACAATAAAATATCATAAAGAAATAAGTATTACCTATCCTAATACACTTTCCTCTGTTCTAATATTTTGAAAACTTTAATTCCACACTTAAAAATATATTCCCTATTTTTTTTAACAGAGTAGTTGTTTAATTTAATTTAATTTAATTTAATTGTCAAATTTATATACCGCCCACACGGCCAAAGCCAACTCAGGGTGGTTCACAATGACAATTTAAAAAATATGTTAAAAACAGTTAAATACCCACCCCCTAAAACAAGGGGTGCAGGAACCAAAGGCGCCATGGGGAGGAGTTCTTCTACACCAGCCACCCAATGGAGGTTACCCTTCCATCTGCACCCCACACTTGACCCGCCAGCCAAAGCAAACCCATAGGAAATCGTGTAAATCAGGACATGGTTTTAGCACAAAATTATTATGTAAGTCAAATTTTATGTAACTCGAGGCATTTGTAAGTCGGGGTTTTACTGCAAAGCATTCCCCTTCCTCTTCTGGAACATTAAACAAAAGCAGAAGAAACTTTCAGCTGTGTAATCTGTAGGACATTTGTTGTAAAATGTAGACTTCAGTTTATTTAGCAAAACCCTGATCAAGCAAAGCAGGAGCTGTAGGAAGCAAAATGGAAGGAAACACAATTAGTTGCTGATAGATAGGTTGCACTTGATCCAGCTTTGACAAGCAGTGTAATTCTTATCCAGGGAGCAAGCTAGCATCATGAGATGTGCTTGCCAAGTAACTTTTCTCCAAGCTGCCTTAAACTTCATGCCTTGGCCATCAATTCAATACCTTACAGGAGAGAGAATGATAATTAGAGTAGTTGAGGTCAGCAGGACCTGAATTTGCTCTTCTAGTGTAGCTTGCCCATCGATTGCTTAATAGTTGTTAGTACACTTTTACTGAACCTTCTTTCTGCTATTACTTATTTACTAATACTACTAATTCATACTCCATTTGGTTCAATTTACTACTAATACAGATAGGATACAAAAACTAAAACAGAATATACATATTTAACACCCCGTGTTTATATACATTGCCCTGGAGAACTCAAAATAACTCATTAATTTACCTCCAAAAACTACTTTGTTCTGGTACAGGCCTATTTGCAGGCGCACCCCCCAATAAAGGACTCAGACACTGGTAAAAGTGGATAACGGCATTGGGCCACATTTATTGATTCATGCCCTAGTCCAAATTATAAATTTCTATTGGTATTCAACCAATTATAATTCTTAAGGCAAGCAGGCCGAAGTAACACTGGTAAGGTTCCACCCAAAATTGCCAATGGCAATTGGTTACAATGTATCCATTTGTATCAATTTGTTTGTTGTCAACAAACAAATTGTTGACCGTAGTCAATAATCTAACTAGTGACCCCACCCTCTGACGCGTATCCGTAAAATAACGGGGTGATGCCTGCTGCCCAGCTCATGCCATCACCCCATTGCCTGGTTCGTCGTTGACCGGACAACGTTAACCAACTTGTGCCTGTCTAGTGTTGTCCAGTCAATTGCGAACCTGCCGGATACCTGTGGGTCATAAATGTTTACCTTACCAGTGCTACCCGCCCATGTGACCAAAGTCAACAGCAGAACAAGAAAAACCCCTATGTCAAACCATAGCAACAGTGTGGGATGGGCAAAAAAGCCAGGACCTGAAAGCCAATTGTAGGTCCCAGCCAAAAATTCCCACCCGGCCCCGAAGCGACCAAAATATCACACTGTTAACTAGGGAGGGGGTGGAGGGGAAAAACTTCTCCTCTCCGTCGCTTCGCAAAATGGCAGCGCGGCTGCCTCGTGGCCACCCCTTTTAAAGGGTGCTGGCCACGCCCCCTAACTACCCGGATGTCCAAGTCCGGTGGGGGGGCCCGCAAAGAGCGCGGCGGCCATTTTGGTGCCGCGCTTGCATTGCAGGTGCACCCCCCCCAATAAAGGACTCAGACACTGGTAAAAGTGGATAACGGCATTGGGCCACATTTATTGATTCATGCCCTAGTCCGAATTATAAATTTCTATTGGTATTCAACCAATTATAATTCTTAAGGCAAGCAGGCCGAAGTAACACTGGTAAGGTTCCACCCAAAATTGCCAACGGCAATTGGTTACAATGTATCCATTTGTATCAATTTGTTTGTTGTCAACAAACAAATTGTTGACCGTAGTCAATAATCTAACTAGTGACCCCACCCTCTGACGCGTGTCCGTAAAATAACGGGGTGATGCCTGCTGCCCAGCTCATGCCATCACCCCATTGCCTGGTTCATCGTTGACCGGACAACTTTAACCAACTTGTGCCTGTCTAGTGTTGTCCAGTCAATTGCGAACCTGCCGGATACCTGTGGGTCATAAATGTTTACCTTACCAGTGCTACCCGCCACACGGGGAGGCTTCAATAAAGGCTCACCGCCCCCCCCCAGACCGTCAGCTCGGTCAACAGGCCTGCTCGCCAATCTCCTAACAAGAGGTCCATACCTCCCGGCGACAGATGGACCCCATCCCCTGTGTAAAGCTCGTAATTTTGGAGACCGATGGTGGGGTGTCGTATGACGCGCCCCCAACCCTTGTCCATAAGGAACCGGGCAATAGCCCTGTTCACCAGGCGCCGAGCCCGGTCAAGGGCTTGGAGGTTAAACCCTCCCCTGTAAGCGTGCCGCGGTATCATGTCCGACCAAAGCAGGGTTGTGGCGGGCCACACATAATGCAGGTAGGACAGGTCACCTCACCGCAAATTGCATGCTTCAGCGATAGGCCCGTGACCTGTCCCAGATCATTACCCCCGAGGTGTATAATCAGGACATCAGGTGGGTCAGCATCCCTGATGGAGAAAAGGAATGGCAACAGTTCCCGCCATAACATTCCGCACTTACCGTACCACCTGAGACTTGCGGATGCACCTAGTCCCAGTCGGGGTCCCCACTCTGTCGCCGCAGCAAACTGCGCTGCCCTGTGCACATAGCTGTGGCCCACCAGCCATACTGTCACCAGTGTAAGACGACACCCAGGGTCTGTCAAGGAAAAAAGGAAACAGGGCAGTGACTTAACTGGTACTCACTGATGAAAAGGGCGAACATACAACTGAAAACATCGGGATCCCCACCGTCCCATGTTGCATATTTCAGCCCCAGAGTACCCGAACGCCGCTGCGGTGGAAGCCGCCCCTATCCTAAACGAATGGGTGCCGTAACGAGCCCCAGGGAGGCCAACACTGGCTAGTGCCTTACCGGTCACCTTCCAAAATTGAAATTTAGTAAGGGGAGACCCATCTTGGTGACAGAAAAACGGGCCAGGGTGCGTACCACAAAGTGCAAGGAACTCCTGTAGGGCACCAACCGGACAGATGTCTATCATGGAACCTCGTAGCAGCCTTACACCACTGCCTACACCGTGCTGATCAACCTTAGAGGAGCGTATCCTCAGCTGAGCCCAATCATTGGCAACACAGACATCTTCGAGTTCCAGTGCCCTACGACTCGCATCCACCTTAGACAGTAGCACCAGCTCACTGATGCGGAGCGCTCCAAAAAAGGCCACCGTAGTAGCCGCGTGAAACAGGGTTGCCTCATACCTGTCGAAACACAGGTCATGCCAACCCCGTGCAAGTCGGGTAAGTACCCCTGGGGAAATAGGGTGGCGGACGTCCGGGCTGCGCCCACGTTCCCGCGCCCACCCTTCCAAAACATGTCGTATGCGAAAATCATTTGTGCTGTCAGCAAAACCACCCACCTTGGCCATGAATGCCAGCGCTGACAGCCTGGATGCTATGGTGGGGGGGGCTAAATCCTGGGCATGTAAGTAAACCATAAATTGGAGGACATGAGCTACTGGGATGGGCCAACTTTCCAGCAGCCGTGATTGGGCACAAAAGGCCCTGAACAAACTGAATGCATGGTTATACGCCTTACGCGTGCGGGGGGCGAGCGACATGCCGATCGCCCGGTTCACCTCTCCTTGCCAAGTGTCCATATCTCGTCCGGGAGCGGCGAGGGAAATTCCTCTGCGTCCGGGGACAAGGCATGGAACCGGGGGATCTGGAGGCGGGACAAAGCGTCAGCAATATCGTTATTAATACCTGGAACATGTCTAGCCCTAAATAGCACATTGAGGCGTAGGCTGCGCAACACGAACTGGCGAACCAGTTCCATAACCCTTGGAGATTTAGACATCTGTGAGTTGACAATGTGGACCACCGCCGCATTGTCACACCAGAAATGAACGACCGAATTGGCCCACTCCTCGCCCCATAGCATCAAAGCTCCCAGAATGGGGAAAAATTCCAGGTACGTGAGATCTCGCAAGCGATCCGTGCCCCACCAGTCTGGCAGCCATCTGCCGTAGGCCCACTTCCCTTTGCAGTAAATCCCATAACCCAGGGACCCTGATGCATCCAACTGAACCTGAAAACGAGGGGAAACCAAAAGGTCGGACCTCCAAAAGGACACCCCGTTGAATTCCCTCAGGAACTGGAGCCAAATGAGCATATCATCCCTCATGCCCTTGTTCAGTCGGACCCTATGGTGGGGCCTGGCCAAGCCAGTCATGGCATCGCACAAGCGTTGAGCAAATGCTCTGCCAGGTGCGACGACCCTGCAAGCAAAATTGCGGTGACCATGTAACACCTGTAGCTCCCGAAGGGACACCTTGCGTTTTGCCAGCAAGTCCAAAATGAGTGCAACGATCCGTGAAACCTTATCAGCAGGTAACCTGGATGCCTGCACAACCGTGTCAATCTCAACCCCCAGGAATGTGAGTTTGGTTGAAGGGCCCTCGGTCTTTTCGGACACCGAGTTCCTTCATTAGCGTCTGAAATGTATTCAGGAGACGTGTGCACGTGTCCCAGCCCCGTTCACCCCCGAATAAGAAATCATCAAGGTAGTGGGCTACAGACCGGGACCCTGACCTGCGAACAAAGGCCCATTGGAGGAAGGTGCTGAAGCGCTCAAATGCCGAGCATGAAATGGAGCAGCCAAAAGGCATGGCTTTGTCGAAATAAAATTCACCCCGGAACTTGAAACCCAGCAACTCAAAGTCGCCCGGGTGCACTGGCAAGAGATGGAACGCAGACTTAATGTCATACTTAGCTAGTAGTGCACCCGGGCCACATGAGCGCACCATGCGCAGGGCCTGGTCAAAAGATGTATACCTGACCGAACAAAGGTCATCAGGGATAGCATCGTTGACCGAACGGCCAGCCGGGTGAGAAGAGTGGTGTATCAAACGGAACTCCCCCGGTGACTTCTTGGGCACCAACCCCAAAGGGGAAACCTTGAGGTTGGGGAATGGCGGGAGAGGGAAAGGGCCAGCGACCCTGCCAGCAGCAACCTCCTTAGCAATGCTCATGGCAGCCACCTCCTCCCTTCCCCTGAGTGATAACAGGTTGGGTGCATCTTGAGGGGACCTGTCCCCTGTGAAAGGAATGTGAAACCCCTGCTGGAAACCCTCAAGCAGGTAAACTGCGTCTGCCCTCCTTGGGTACATCATGAGCCAACGCTCCAACATGTCCACATTAATTGGGGAGGGGGCCTTTTGCCTGACCAGCTCCCTCTGCAGCAGTTCTGCCCGCTCCCTGTCCACCTCTACCTCTGCCCCGCAGTCCGCCCGCCTTGGGACACGCGGAGGCGGCATGGGGGCCAGCACAAGAGGGATACTCATGCCTGTATCGGCACTGCTTCCTGTTACACACACCATTGGCTGAGAAGCTCCAACACAGCAGGCGGGCTGGAACCCCCTGCCCCGCCACCTGGTGGGGTGCCTGGGCTGGAGCAGCTCACTGGACCGCATGTCCACAATGGTACCTCTCCCCTGGCGCCGGGCGCGTGGGGGTCATGTACAGAAGCCACAGCTTCTGGCAGGGCTCATCCCACCTCATCTCTGGGTGTAGGGGCACTCTCATACGGAATTCCTTGTCATAAGCCAACCACGACGGGCCAGGGAAATCAACCATCGCCCGGTATATGTTGTCCAAATACTGGACCATCGGAATTGCCAGGTCAGGCCGGGCCCTGAGATACACCGCCATGTATATAAGGTAAGCGGGTAACCAGTTGGCCCATGTGCGTGGTGGCTTACGTCAACGAGACTGTTCCTTGTCCTTCTCGTCCTGCCCCTCCCTCTCCTCTTTGGTGGGTTCTCTATTCAATAGGGAGAAAATGTCCACGTACTCCCCCCGCCAGATCTTTTCCTTGGTGGCCTGGGCCAGGTTGTCCCCGAGGGGCAACGAATAACCCGCCATCGGCAAGGCTGACACCGGAACATTAACAGTACTGGGCACCATGAAAGGAGCCTGGACCAGCCCCGCCACCCCCAGTAAGTTCCCCGCGGGACAGGGTACCCCGCCCCAAGAGGGTCCCTGGAGTGTAGGGGCCGTTCCCAGATGGGCCGGCGGCGGCTGACCCGCCGCCCCAGCCAGGCGAGGCCACGGCCACTGCAAGCCTCCCCCCGTTGTGGGTTGTGGTGTGGGTGCACTAGGTTGGACCATATACTCACAAGTTGCACCCCTGTGGGCCGCCCCCACCGGGGGTTCCGGCCCACTGCGGGCGTCGGAGCTCGCGACCGCAACCGAGCTCGAAGATGGGACCTGACCACTACCTGCTGGCGGCGTCTGCTGCGTGGGGAGCTGCGAGGCCGCGGCTGGCGCCGACCTATTTGCCTCAGGCAGCTCAACCCTTTCGGCCGCCTGCCGAGGACCAGCAAGCGCTGAGTTGACCTGTAAACCAAAAGGTGCCCTGGATGGATTAACTACCCCTAAGGATGCCTCCAAGGCCGCTACGCGGGCCAGTAGGGCATCAACATTTACATAGCCCCCAACACTAATGGGGGGCAAAGGGCCGGCCGGCCCACCGGTCGCTGGTGCCGGGCCAGGTCTCTGAACCCCAGGGGCCGAATATGGCCATGCCCCAACCACCGGCCCCTGCGGGGCTGGGGGCATGCCCTGCCAGGGAAGGGAACCCAGCCAACCCCCTTGATTGAAGCCCACCGCTGGAAGCTGGATGCCAAGGCCCGAAGGCCCAGCCTGGCTATGCGCCAGGCCCGGGCCGGTGGCCGCTAATTGCAGGCCGGGGGCCGAATCCCCTGCAGGGCCGGGCTGAGGCTGCCCAGCCTCGGGCCAGGGAGCAATCGCCCCCATCCCGCCGGTCCCAGTGGGAGCCCCCGGAAAGGGGGCCTGCTGAGGGGGCGCAGTCGCGGTCCTCCGACCCGGCTGGCGCCTCTGCGAGGAGCGAACTGCGTTCGCCATCACCTTCTTTTTGGAAGGCATTGCTGCAATCGTTGGGAAGCCGAAGAAATAAGCAAAGAAGAAACCGCTGCCCCAAGAGGCTTCCCAGCTGAAGGGAAGAGCGACGGAGCAAAAGGGGAAAAACTTCTCCTCTCCGTCGCTTCGCAAAATGGCAGCGCGGCTGCCTCGCGGCCACCCCTTTTAAAGGGTGCTGGCCACGCCCCCTAACGACCCGGATGTCCAAGTCCAGTGGGGGGCCCCCGCAAAGAGCGCAGCGGCCATTTTGGCGCCGCGCTTGCATTCTCTCAACACCCCTAAGTGAATGAACCACAAAAGGTTTCCATATATTCCAAAATCTGTTCTCTCTCATATTGCCCATCTTTTCTTTTATCTCCCAAGTTAATTTGTCATTCAATGCTAAATTCCACATTTCTTTATACCACTCCTCCATCTGTATAATTATGTCATTTTCCCAATTCCTAGCAATACATTGCCTGCCTGTTGTAAACATTATTTCAAGTAGTTCTTTCTCATTTTTATTCAGATTAGTAAATTCAACATTTGTCAGCATAGTGGTATCTGACCCCAGATTGATTCTCTTTCCCATTATTTCGCCACTTTTTCAATTCTTTTCCAAAATTCCTTTACCACATTACAACTCCACCACATATGTTCAAAAGTTCCTATTGTATCTTTACATCTCCAACACATATTATCTTTTTTATTATATATTTGATGTAACCTCACTGGGGTAAGATACCACCTCCATAATATTTTATAATTATGCTCCTTAATTCTAACCGACATAGTTCTCATTATCCTTTTTTTCCATTTTTTTCTCCATATATCTTTTTCTATCCTTATATTCAGTTCTTGTTCCCATCTTAATTTCAAATCCTCTTGTGGATCACCCCCTTGTTTAATAACATATACAGTTTACTAACTAAACCCTTAATATTTGTTTCTCCTTTTCTAAGTTTTAAAACCAAATCCTCAAATTCAGTCTTTTCTCTATCCCAGTCAAAATCCCTCATAAATTTACTATTCCACTTATTTACCCTCATTACCTGAAACCAATTCAATTTTAATTGTTCAAACAGATTTGTCTTTCTTCCATTATTCCTACAGATCCGTAACCAGTCTTTTACCAGGAAAACTTCATTTCTATCCAATATTTCCTTTACCTCATTATCTATCTTTATCGGAAAACTTGCCATGTCTGTCAAATCCAAAATTGGAGAGATATTCGGGGCCAAATCCTTCTTTACTTTTTCCCACACATTCATTAATCCTTTCATCATAGTATTTTTGGTTGCTGGCTTACCCACATTACCTCCTAAAAAAACCATTTTACCTATATTACTACAATCCCTCATCTCAATTTCTTCCCAGATTGCTTTTTCCTTTGCCAAGATCTTCACAACATTCTTAATTTGAAAGGCACAATAATATACCATCAAGTTCGGCATTCCTAAACCACCCTCTTTCTGAGGTAGATACCATCATTTTTTTTGGTAACCTAGACTTCTTTCCCCCATTACAAAAATTATTTATCAATTTTTGGAACTCCATAATTTCCTTATCCTTCAATTGAATTGCTACTGTGTCAAATAAAACATTTATTCTGGGTAACAACATCATTTTGCTAAGTGCAATTCTCCCAAACCATGACAGCTTCAGCTTTTGAAATTTTTGTATTTTAAGCTTAAATTTATTTTTCAAACTGTCATAATTCAATCTTTTAAACTCATTCAATCTATTTGATATATTTATACCAAAATATTTCAGCTTATTTTTAATTTGAATATTGCTCATTCCCTTTATTTTCCTCCAATTCTCTTCTCCCATATAACAGAGCAGCATTTCCGATTTATCCCAATTTATCTTTAGACCCGTAATATCCTCAAAATCCTTTAATTGTGTTCTAATTCTGTTCATTACTTTCTCAGGGTGTTTCGCAATTATCAATGTATCATCCGCATACATACTTATTTTATTCCTCATAATCCCTTCTATTTTCCCATCTTCTCTTATATCTTTTGCCAAAATCTCCATTGCCATAATAAACAATATAGGGGACAAAGGACAGCCCTGTCTCGTACCTGCCTCTAATTTTACCTCATCAGTAACCTCATCATTCACTCTGACATTAGCTATTCCTTTCTGATATAATTGATCTATTACCCTTCTAAATTTATCGCCAAATCCATAACTTTTTATTATTTCCTTAATTGAAATCCATTGTAAAGAATCAAATGCCTTAAAAATATCCAAAGAAATTAAACCCACTTTTTCTTTCGTTTGACTCACAGTGTCAATTAAGTCTAATACTCTTCTAGTCAAATCTGCCATATGCCTCCCTTTCAAAAAAACCACTAGATCTATATTTATATAGTTACCCATAAAACTATTTAATCACTTAGCCATTATTGCTGTGAAGATCTTGGCATCTTGGTTTATAAGCGAGATTGGTCTGTAAGATTCTACTTTTTCTAAATTCTTTCCAGGTTTTGGCAACAGTACAGTTGTGGTCATATACCATGAGGTCGGAATTTGCCCACCATCTAATATATAACAAACAAACACATTCTTTATTACAGCCCAAGGCCAGTGTTACAATATCACAAAATCAAGCTGCTTGACACAAGTGAGGCAACCTAATAAAACTATCACAAAATCATGAACACCAGATTATATATACAATAGCAACATACAACCAGAATTTCAAGGGTTGTTATTTCTATGTCCTGCAGACATATTCTATGACAGTCAAGTTGCAATCTGGAAGCATTTTCCTTATTCCTTTGATTTTATCTTGCCTTTACGAATACAAGTTACATACCATGTGAATCTAGCGACTGCTATCGTCGTATCTTGCCCTTCACCCGATAAAAGAATATTCCGTGTCCTGGCTTTATTGTTAGACTTCAAGTTCAGGAAAACACTAAAAAGGTCTCTCCTGGGTTTATTATATAGGGGACACTCTAGCAGAATATGTTCAGAGGTTTCTATCGTACTTAACTGACATGGGCATAAACGCTCGAGTGCTAGGCCTTTCTTAAAGAAATCCTCCCTGTAGGAGGAGGGAAGCATGTTATACCGAATAAGTGTGAAGGAACGTCTATGATCAGGATTTCTTATTAAAGACAAGTATGCTAAGGGCTTAGCAACATTGAAAGTTGATCTATCAAACAATGGGGAAACTAGTTTACTTAAATCATTTTGGCAATGTATATCGAGAATTCTTTGTTTTATTAACTCTCTAGCATGAATAGATCCTAAGGAAAGAACATAAGGTTTTGAAATGCCATAAGTGGTTAGTGTCCTTTCAAGAGAGCTAATCCATGGTGGCATCCAAGGGTCGGACATCACTAGTTTGAGTAAGACAGATTGGGCAAACAGAATTCTTATCCAATAATTAGCCACATTTACTAACAGTCTCGCTCGCACTGTATACATTCCAGTTTCTAATCTCAAAGCCATGTTGGAAATACTGCAAGGGGACTGTAAAATTGTCCTAAGAAACTTTGATTGCGTGACCTCAAGTGGATTTATGTTTGAGTCAAAATACAGAGGGGATCCATACAACATTTGGGCAAGCGACTTTGCTGAAAAAGTCTAAGGGCCGCAACTACATTATGCCCACCTTTCCTCCGAAGGAAGTTTTGTATAGTGGCCACACTTTTTTTTGCTTTAGAAGCTAAATACATTGTATGTAACTTCCTGTTCCCATTAGCCTGAAATATCACTCCTAAGTAGCTGTAATGAAGGACCTGCTCTAGTACCTGGTGGTTTAAATGCCATCGATGTATTTTGGGCTCTCTAGCAAAAGCCATTATTTTTGTTTTCGAATAATTAACCACAAGTTGGTTTTGAGAGCAATACTTAGCAAGCGAACACAGGGCCCTGCGTAACTCCACCTGTGTTCTTGAAAGCAGAACTGCATCGTCTGCATAAAGTAGGATTGGGACATGTTTGCTGTCTAATTTGGGTGGATGGTGATCCCTGCATTGTAAGTACTCGACGATATCATTGATGTATATATTGAATAATGTTGGTGCTAAGACACAGCCCTGTCTAACTCCTCGACTTGTTTTTAATAGAGTTTGACAGATGTCCCTGCTTACTGCACTTCACCCTTATACTTGTGTTGCCATGAATCGCCTTTATAAGAAACAATAATCGTTGGTCAATGGATGCTTTCTTCAGTTTCTCCCATAGTAGAACTATCTAATATATAATTGTATAATCTAACCAACTTTGGTACTACTATATCTTTAAATTCCTTGTAAAAATCAGCAGGTAATCCATCCTCCCCAGGAGCTTTTCCCAACTTTAAACCCGCAATTACCTCTTTTACTTCCTTCTCTGAGACTTGTTCTTCCATTCTATCTCTATGTTCCTGCTTTATTCCACTAATTATCTGTTTCTCTAATTGCGTTTTAAGCTTCTCCACATCTAATTCCTTCTTTGGGTATAAAGCTTGATAAAATTCTTTTACAATTTTACATTTATCTCTAATCTTATTACATCTTATCCCTTGATTATCGATCAAAACTCCATTTTCCCTTTTTTCTTTTTTATCCTTTACTGCTTTTGCTAATAGTTTAGAATTTTTATTACTATATTCAAAATATTCTCTTTTCAAGAAAATCAAATCTCTTTTTACTTTTTCTTTGTCTTTACCTACCAATTCAGCCTTTAATCTTTGTAAATTAACAAATACCCTCCTATCCTTCGTCTGTGAATGTTCCTCCTGTAACCGCTTTATCTCATTTTCAATTTTATCCTGTGCTAATTTATATTTTTTATATCTATTACTTGCCATCTTAATACACTCCCCTCTAAAAACCGACTTCATGGCATCCCAGACCATATTAAAATTTACCTCATCGTTATCATTCCATTGCCAATTTTCCATCCAACTCTCCATAATTTATTCTTTACACTTTTGATCTTTAAATAAGTTAACGTCATATCACCATTTCCTTATCTTTCTACTTTCTTTTTGTAGACTCAATTCTAAAATCACCTTAGTGTGGTCTGACTCCTTAAACGTTGCAACTTCAGTCTCCTCCATATTTTACCCATATTTTCAGTTACAAATATATAATCTATTCTGGAATATGAATTATGAACGTGTGAAAAGTAAAAATATACCCTTTCTTGCCCCTTAATCTCCCTCCATGAATCTTTCAAACTTAAGGCAGCCATCTAGTTATCCAAAATCCGCCCTTTATACCTTTTCCACATCTTGTTATATTCGTACAATCCATATTAGATCTTACTAAATTGAAATCACCGGCCACTATCATCTTTGCTGCTTTTTCAGATATCAAAATTTTTCGCATTTTTTCCAAAAATTCAACCTGATGCTCATTCAGGGTATATATATTCACCAATGTTACTTCCTCATCATCTATTTTCCCTTTTATTATCAAATATCTACCCTCTGGGTCCGAAATACTTTTTAATATCTCAAACCCCAATCAGGCCGAAATCAAAATTGCGACTCCCCTTGCCTTTGATGTGCCATATGACATTTCATAATGTTGCATCCAACCCAGAAAATTTTTATTCGTATCTTGAGATTTTTTATGAGTTTCCTGTAAAAAGACTATGTCCGGTCTGTCCTTCCTCAAAGCTAATTGCACTCTCTTCCTCTTCAACACAGATTCTGTACCTTTTACATTCCACGACAAGGATGTAATAGCCCTCAGTTACAAATTGACACCCTCTTCCACCTATTTCAAGCTCTCCATTAGGCGTGCTACCTACAAACCCAACATATTTAAAACAAAACTTAAAACAGAAAACAAAAAACACTCATTACCACCCTCCCCACTTTCTCCTTAGAAAAAAGTCACCTTCGTAATTCAAAGAGGGGAGGGGGGCGTGTAAGTTGTGCATAATGATTGGAGCACACCCCCACATTTTAAAACCAATTTGCAAATGCATCTTCACCTGAAAAATAAAAAAATTCCTGCTTTCTTTCCCTTCCCTTCTACCCCTTGCTTGACTCTTCCTCCACCACAATCAAAGACAAATCATCCATTGCTCCACCTGGTTGTTCTCCTCCTGATGCACCCCCCTCATCTGCCCCACCATAATCCCTTGTTATCCCTCCCAAACCCAACAGGTCCTTCCTTAACTCCATCCATTCATTTGAACCCGGTTTGGTCAGATCCAATAAAGACAAATACTCCAGTGCATCAGTCCTTTCATCAATCACCTGCATTTTTCTGTCATAGAAGAATCTTAACTGTTGTGGAAACCGCTAATTGTATTTTATCCCTTTTTTCATCAAAAATTTTGTTACCAGTTTCATCTTATATCTCCAACTACGTTCCTTATATAAATGTCATTATATACCTCCACATCACTTCCATCAAATTTCAGAGTGCCAGAACCAGCTTGTTTTTAAAAAGCCATTACCTTCAACTTATTCCCCCCAATTTGCAAATTTAACCAAAACATTCCTGTGAACACTTTGCTCCCTTCTTGGACCCACTCTGTAAGCACTTACAATGTCCTCCTTGATGAAATCTTTCCCCGTTTTCAAATTGTTTAACCAATCAACAACTCTATCTCTTAGCTGGTCTGGCGTTCTTTCCAATAAATGACGAATCACAATATTCTGCTTTCTCATCAATTCTTCCATGATGTCTATCCTTTTTTCATGCACCTCCATTTTCATCTTATTTTCCTTGACCTCTTCATGTATTCCCTTTCATTTCCCCTTTCACCAATCTCATATCATTTTGCATCAATTTAACATTACCCTCTATCTTATGAATGTTTAATTCAACTTTTTTAGAGAAATCCATAAACATTGTAGCCAATTTATCTTGTTTCCCCAAAATTTCATTTTTATCCTTCACCCTTGCCTCCTCCATTTTTTTCAAATTTCTGAAACAGTTTACCCAATTCAACCATTATTTGAGTCTGGTCAAATGCCATTGGTTCAGGAGATGCTGATGATGATGGTGATGCAGTGGCCTCTGCAGCTACTGATTTGCCTTTTTTCTTAGGTTTCACCACAACCTCCTCCTCCTTCTCTTTTCCTCTTGTGATTTTATCCATTGTAACATCAAATAAAAGTTTCAAAGCTGCAACACTCTTTACTCGGGCAGACCTCTCTCCTTGGAACTGTTCCAGCGCTCCTGTACAATGAGCTTAGAAAGCCAGGAATAAACCCCAATTTCTTCAACCACGTTGAAGCTCAATCAAATGCCACTCTTTGAATGCTGTATTCCAATTGCCAAAATGTTATGTACACCAATGGAAAGATTCACCACTATAAAATCACAGTAAATCCTTTATATTCTCCAGCCTCCCTTTGTATATTCTTCGTTGTAATCCAAATAAAATGTAATCCAGATAAAATGTAGCCAATTGTATCCCTCCGAGCTACCAGACAGGCTAGCAACTCTGTATCCAAAAAAATAACACAGGAGGATAGGTCTCTTGGAAACCACTTGAACTGTTGCCAAATCTCCAACAAGGAAAAAGGAAAAAAGAGAGAAGAGAATTAAAAAAGGAAATCCTTCAGCAAAGGCAAGAGTCAATCCCACTCACACCATCACTTCTCACCAGAGAAAGGGAAGGAAATCCCAAAGATGATGCTCCCAATAAGTTCAAAAAAGTTCAAAATACTTGTATCTGAGGAGGTAATTATAAATTCACCAATGTACTGCAAGCCCAGCTGTGGCTTCTGGGGGGGGAGGAGCCCTTTCCTTCTTCACCGGACCCTTCTTTTCTTTACCTTCCTTGTTTTCCGGACCCTTCGTTCCAATTCCTCCCAAGCACTTCGCTCCGGCGGTCGACCCTTAAACACCAGCCTCCATTATTACCATCTTGTTCATGCCACGTTCTTAACTTTCGCTTTCCCCCACAACAGCCGCCATTAAACCCCTTCTCTCCTCCATCCACTCCATCCGCTCTGCTTTCAGGAGCCCCCACACTTACATTAACTGTCCGTTGCTCTGCTCCCTTCCCCCTTTCTCTGTCCGCCGCCTCCTCCACCACTTTTGATTTTAATTTAATTCAAATTTGTTACGTTTCCTTCTTGTAAATCCCGGTGCTCTCGGCAGTCTCGTTCGCCACACACCTGCAGGGCAACTGCGGCTTTCGCCGCTTGTCCCTCCGATGCGCCTCCCGAACTCCGACCACCAACGACAAAAATTCCAATTTCAACGATCACGAGAAAGACGATCTTATAAACCTCCCTCAGGTTAGTTTTTTAAAAACTTTTCAGTCTCATTTATCTCTAATTTCGCTTTATATTCCACATTGAATAGCGTGAGCTCCCGAATAAGTATGTTACTTGGTCACCATCTTAAGCCACACCCATTGCCACTTGTTAATGAGCTGCCACTTACATTCTTCATCATGCACCAGTCACATAACTTGGTATGCAATGAAAGGTACGAGCAGATTTATGACAATTTGCTACTGAAATTCATGCCAGTGCACTTATGCCAACTTAAATAACCAACAAAATTCTGATAAATTTTGTTTTTAACTCCAATTTTACATTGTTCAGTAAAGACATATATAACCTCCTTCTACTGTAATTGGTATTTCAGTGTTCCTGCATTTCATTGTTCCTGCATTTCAAAAGCAGGGAATTTACAAAAGAGAACAAAAGAGAATTTACAGAAAATGTAGAAGATGTACCTCGCCTGCAAGCCACAGATCAACTTTTATATCTTAATTTCCATCCCAATCAAGCACTTTTTAAAATCGTGTCAAAAGCACACAAAAGTGCTTTCTGGGTTGAAAGGATTTTTTCTGGAGGACCTCCACTCAAGGGATGCCCGAATGAGTCTACTTTTCATGTCCCCAAGATCTTTCCTCACCAAAGTGGTCCCTTTTTATTTACTTGCAATTTCTTGCTTTCAAACTGCTAGGTTGGCAGGAACTGGGACAGAGACAGATGCTCATTCCATCATGCAGTACAGTACTTGGGTCTTGAGCTGCTGACTCGTTGATTTCACAGCAGTCCCAATTAAGCACTAATGAGCTAAAATGAAACATATGTTCTTAGTGTTGGTAGGCTTGCATTGTCATCCTATCCATGGTTCTATAATTTTTACTTGCCCAGTAACCCCTGCTTTGGGGGTTCATGTGTACTGTATATCGATCTGCTTAATATTCTCATTCTTAAATAAGACAGAAAGTTTGTCCCTTGGTTTTTCATTTTATTCAAGGAGTCAGGGTGCAGCTGACTTCTTGGATTCAGCTGATCTGTGGTCTGAATGTCTTTCCTGATCAGGATAGTGTTTCAGCCATAGTTTTTGTTGTTGTTCAGTCGTATAGTCGAGTCCGACCCATTGCAACCCCATGGACCATTACACACCAGGCACCCCATCCTCCACCATCCTCTGCAGCCCGCTCAGCTCTACACCCATTGTGTCAACAATGCCATCTAACCATCTAATTCTCTGTCACCTCTTCTCCTTTTGCCCTCAATCTTTCCCAGCATCAAGACCTTCTCAAGTGAGTCCTCTCTTCTCATTTGGTGCCCAAAGTACTTTAGCTTCATCTTCAATATTTGTCCTTCCAAGGAGCAGCCAGGGTTGATTTCCTTCAGGATCAACCTATTTGTTCTCTTTGTTGCCCAGGGTACTCTCAAAAGTCTCCTCCAGCACTACATTTCTAAGGCACTCAGCTTTCCTTATGGTCCAGCTCTCGCAACCATACATTACTACTGTGAACACCATTGCTTTGACTATGCGGATTTTTGTTGTCTCTACATTTTATTATGTTCCCTGCCTAGGTTTCTCATAGCTTGCCTCCCAAGAATTAATTGTCATTTTATTTCATGGCTGCAGTCCCCATCAGCAGTGATCTTGGATCCTAAGAAGGTAAAGTCAGTCACTGCTTTCATTTCTTCCCCTTCTATTTGCCAGAAAGTGATAGGGCCGGATGCCATTATCTTGGGGGTTTTTTTATATTGAATCTCAGGCCAACTTTTCCACTCTCTTCTTTTTTTACCTCAAACCAAAAGGTTTTCACCACCCCTGAGGAAAGAATACAGCCACTCCTGTCATTGTGAAGAGAGGTAGATTTGAGTAAGCCAAAAAAAGCCTAAAAGCCATAGCCCTTATATTGTGCTAAAAGTAAGAGTTGGAGCTGATGGAATTCCTGATGGCAACAGCATTTGACAAGGAGCATGTGAGGGAGGTGGTCTTTGCTTCTGTTAGAACAAAGGAATATGTAACATGATGATTCAGGTTGGGATTGCCACAGAGATCATCTCTGAGACCCAAGTAACAGACTAAGTAGATTATATAAATGAATATAATTTAGTTGCTAGACCCAACTAAAACACATCAAATTAATCAATCAAACTTAAGTAGTTGTTGACTGAAGGGGTGACAATCAACCTTTGCCCTCAAAAGTGCCCCCCCTCCTTCAGGGAGAAACCGTTACCCCTGGCGCCCGTCAGCTCCCAAAAGGGAGAGGCAGACCTCATCTTGGGGTCCGCCCACAAGGCATGACCATAACACCCGTATGGGCGTTTCCTGGCAGGAGCTGACATCACTATTTGAGCCATCACACATTTTCCCCTCCTCAAACCCCTAATCAGCCCCTGACCATCTGGGTTACTCTCCCTCTCTGGCAGTTATTCAATGTGTATTCCTCGATATACCGATGTATGCAACATCCTATTCTCTAAGCCTATCTTTCTGTTAGTTTTGTCATGTCAATGCGATTATGCTAGGTACGCACGTGTCGAGGTTTCCTCAAGAATAAAAGGGAGGCCAGCGATCTTTCAGTGTCACCTCACCACATGACCTGACCTTGCGTGTGCATGTGTGTTTCTAATCGCAAAAGTTGACTTACCTAGGTCCCATTTATTCAATTGATCTATTCCTGTTAAGACTAAGATTTAAACAGTAATTTTGAAAAAATATTAATAATATAAGAATATTTGGCATTTATTCTTGATTAGATTTGTCACCAAATTCATCTGGAGAGCACGAGGCCAGAGGAGATGGCTTACATTTTTATTACTGCCATTTCTTCTCTGTCTTCTTTTTTAGAAATTCTGGATATATATTTTTCCTTCAAAAGAAAAGTATCCACATCATTTAAAAACAGCTTTCTGCATTCTTTGGTGGATGGCCTATACAATATGTGACAAACCAAGTTGACAACAGCCCACCAGCCATGTCCTGTTAAAATTGTTACTTGCTGATTTTTTTTTGTGCTTTAATATTTTTGAAAACTTTCCACCTAATAAGTGGGAAAGCCATTACAGACAGATTTTTCCATCTTTCCCTCCTTTCCAGGGAAAACTGAACTTTATGACCAAAGATGTTTCAACTAGTGCTGACTCTAGTTTCAAAAAAGAATGTTAGTATAAAAGGGATTTTTTGAAGTAGGAAAGAAAATGTATGCTTCAGATAAAAATGAGTAATTGTGAGTTGCAATTGTTTATTTATTTATTTATTTTAATAGTCATATTTATATATGCCGCCCACTCAGGTAGAACCTGACTCAGGGCGGCATTACAACAAGTTCTAAAACAGATAAAAACACTTTAAAAACCCATATCCCACCCACTTTAAAAGACCCACCCATCCCACCCACTTTAAAAAGAAGAGAGAGTTCTTAGTTGTTTATATAAGCCAGCAGGCAGGGACCGTGTTCCCATTAGGGCCCCACACCTGCCCCGCAGGCCAGGTCTTCAATCCTTTCCTGAAGGGCAGCAATTCTCTTTCAAGTCTTAGCTCTGTTGGCAGGAGGTTCCAGAGGGTTGGTACGGACACGGAGAAGACCCTCCTTCGGGTGCTGGATAGATGTGCACCCCTAGTTGATGGCACCATCGGCGAGCCCCTCCGGTCTGTTCTGGTTGGACGGGCAGACACTCTTGGGATGATGCGGTCTCTAAGGTATCCTGGCCCACTGCCATATAGGGCTTTAAAGGTCAAAACCAGCACCTTGAATTGCACCCGGAGACAAACTGGTAACCAGTGCAGCTCCCGAAGTAGCGGTGAGGTGCGGGCATATCATCCGCACCCCATCAACACCCGGGCTGCCGCATTCTGGACCAGCTGCAGCCTCTGAATAGTCGTCAAGGGCAGCCCCATGTAGAGCGCATTACAGTAATCTAGTCGGGAAGTGACCAGAGCGTGAGTGACCATAAGCAAGGAGTCCCAATCCAGGAGCGTGCGAAACAGGCGAATCACCCAAAGTTGGGCAAAAGCCCTCCTGGCCACAGCCGCTACCTGTTCTTCTAGCAGCATCCACGAGTCCAGAAGGACCCCCAGATTGCGCACCGGGTCTGTTTGGGGTAAAACAGCCCCATCCAGTACCAAAAATGGTAGCTCCCTGGATAACACGGGCCCCCTTATCCATAGCCACTCTGTCTTGCTGGGATTCAGCTGAAGCCCATTTTCCCCCATCCAGACCCCAACGGCCTCCAGGCATCAGGATAGGATATCAACAGCATCACTGGGCTCTACATGGGGCTGCCCTTGACGACTATTCAGAGGCTGCAGCTGGTCCAGAATGCGGCAGCACGGGTGTTGATGGGGTGCGGACGATATGTACAACTGAGTGTCATCCGCATACTGATGGTACCGCACCCCTTGGGAACAAATGATCTCACCCAGTGGCTTCATGTAGATGTTAAATAGGAGAGGAGAGAGCACTGAACCCTGAGGCACCCCATACTTGAGAAGCCTAGGGCTGAACCTCTCACTCTCCAACCACACCGACTGGGTACGGCCCTCCAGAAAAGAGGAAAACCAGGACAACACAGTGCCCTGGATCCCCAGTCCTTTGAGCCGTTCCAGAAGGATACCGTGGTTGACAGTATCGAAAGCCGCTGAGAGGTCAAGAAGAGCAAGGACGGATGGATAATTGTTGCTATTTTCTTTTCCTGGAGAGGAGAAAAAAGATTCTATTACACCAGGCATTCTCAACCTATGGCCCATGGGTCAGATCCAGTCCCCAAAGCCATTTCATCAGGCCCATGACACCCTTGCCAAACCCAGAAACAGAAAAAACTGTACACTGCGCATGCACGGAATGCCGCTAAATGCATTCTGTACATGCACGGCACACATTTTATTTCAGCTTCCAGGTGGGTGGAACCACATGAGCAGCCTGATCAGCTGCTCAGAGGCATGGTCAGGCCTGTGACCCAAAAGTGTTGAGAAAGGCTGTATTACACAAATGAAATAATGTCCTCATATAATAGTGATCATACTTGCTTGCAGTAAACCACTGATGTCTTATGTACAAAATGAAAGACACATAGGAAGCTGTTTTATGCTAAGTGATATTGTTTGTCCATCTAGCATAGCATTTAGTCCAGAGGTTCCCAACCTTTTAAAGCGGGGGGGTGACAGCGCACTCAGTCAGCTTTGACGGATGGCCATTTTGCCCTGCCTACATGATGGGGTGGCCATTTTGTCCCAACAGCTTCAAAGGGGGTGTTCATTTTGTTTCTCAAATGCCCATGGAGGGGTGGGGGGGCCACATGAAATGGTGTCATTGGCTGAATCCAGCCCTCGGGCCTTAGGTTAGGATCCCCTGATTTAGTCAGATGATATCAGCTATCCAAACTCTTAAGCAAACTTCACCAGTCACTTGGTTTTTTGAACAGGAGATGACAGGGATTTAGCTTAGGAAATTCTACATCTCAGTTGAGTATTTTTACCACTCATCCATCTCCTAGGTTCAGGAAACCTGAGAGGTAGTGACAATATGTATTGCAATGCTCACACTTGATAGAGAACATATCACTCTGTTGATTTGATATTCAACTTAAAATACTCACAACTTATGTACTTGCAGCGAACATTTCTGAGTGTGTGCATTGGCCAAGTATGTAGTTTGGACCAGGTTTGATGATTCATAAAACAGGCCAGTTCAGCTTAGACCAATTTGGAGGTTGCGGTTTGATTCAGGTCCAAATCTGAGCCTTCATTTGGAAAGCCAAACCTGCACACCGGTCATTGAATATATATCAACTATGTATATTCTATTCTTTCTATATGAATTGGATGAAACAATACCTATTTATCAAGGGAGCGTAGGAGTTTATATGATACGTCCTTTACATTTTAATTATTTGGTAAGAAAATTACTTTTTCTTGGCAGAACTGATTAAAATTTGTAGAAATAGATGCAACCTCTAAGGGGAACAACTCTGTAAAATATTTCTTAAAACTGTACTTATTTATGTATGTATTTATATCTTATTATTCTTCCAGAACCAGGAATCAGGACAGCTCACAACATAATTAAAAGTCAATTATAAATTATATGTACAATGTTATAACATGAAAACACAAGCAAACAGATCACACTATCAAAATAACATTGTGTTCAAACAGTTTAAAATAATGCAGTTAAAAATAAGAATAGATGCAGGTATGTGAGACGTGCCAATTCTATTCCAATTCACACTCTGTACGAATGGCATTAGAAGTGCAGTTGGATTCCAAGTCATATCACTATTGTTGTTTGCTTTCTCATGGACATGAGATGAGGAGACCTTCAGGGGAGGAACAAAACTAAACAAAATAAAATACTAAAGAAACTGTGCCTCAAGCAAATTACTGAAGAAAAAGCCACAAAATGCTTGATCCAAGTCCAAGCTGGGAGAAACAAAATCAAGAGATGCATCTTAAAAATATTAGCACAACAGAATAGTTCAGTGTTGTCTTCAGAGAAGCCTTTAAAGAACTTGTCTTGGTAAGACAAAGGTATAAACATCAACACAGAAAAGCCAGTCCACACATGGTTTGCAGGTGACACAGATTCTTTCTCACAATGTACAAGAACACACATATGACTGTTAACCAATAGATCTAGAAATCTGTGTGTTCTAGAGACAAACTACATTCATAGACATGTGGTGTTATGTAGGACGTCTCTTGGCCATGACTCCAAGGAGAAGCCATAATCATAGCCTAAGTCACCCTATTGGTGAAGAACTTTGGGGTATGATTGGGTTTACTTTTTAAAATATGATGGGCATTTTAATCCTCTTTAATAAGGAAGAAAATAATAATTTCTAGAAAGGTTGGCTGGGGAGTTACACCATTACAGTGTAGTTGATGTCTTTAACAAGAATATGGAGTATTTGGTCTCAGAATAGAAAGGTACATCATTGCATTTCTGTGGGAAGCCTAATCCCTAGATTGTGATGGTGATTGTGAGGCGCCCAGAGTCATTTCAAGTTGTGTGGCTATATAAATTGGACAAATAAATAAATTATCATGCACTTTGTTTTTAAAGGTAGCCCACTCACATAGCATAGATAGACAATTTACAAGTCCCAGAATCTCCTAGCTAAGAGATTGCAAGGTTTCTGGCATTTTTAAAAAAGTCTTCCCTCCTTGTTCTGCCCTTCCCACTGGACTGTTATTCTAACCCAGCCCTAACCTAGCAGTTTAAACCCCCCATCAAAAGTACCAAAAATCACTGTCAAACATCCAGCCAGTGGATGTTATTTCCAAATAAATAGATAGGTAATAGTAGACAAGTGGTAAGATAGGACTTGGGTTCAAATTTCTGCTTGGCCACAAAGACTAATGGGAAGTGGGAAGACTCGCAAAACTACTCCTTAAATATCTCATTTACCTTGAAAAGCATATTAGGGTTGCTATAAGATGGTTCTGACTTGATGAAACATAAAACACACACAGTGTAGCCTTCAACTGCAATCCCATACTAGTAAAACTGGGAATAATCCCCACTGAATGTGATGGGATAGCTGAGCAAACATGTATAGAAGTAGATTGTTAGAGGATTATTAAAGAAGGCAGCTTTATCCTGTGGGTAATGCACAAGCCAGAATTAATGAGATGCCCTTCTTCCTGCCAATGAAGAGACTTTATAGATAGATATACATATGCTAGTAGTACATAGTGCTAATACAATCCAAATGTTGTTCTTTTGACGTGTTACAATTTGGTGGTGTCACAAGCAATATTCTTCTGTTTTAGGAATTTAATTTGTTAAAATGATATGGCCATCTGGAATTTTACATACCTCCAGCACTGGGATTAAATTACTTCTCCTGCCATAAGGACATGCTGCTGTGCTGCTATAAATTTAAGTATGTCAGGATTGTTTGTTTCTCTGTATTTACAGAAAACAACTGCACACCCTATAATGTAATCTTAATATTTCTTAAGGGTGAAAACAAACTTGCCAAGCCTGGTGGTTTGTGCGCACACATACACATACTGTATATCCTTGGGTCTCAAAAGTGACTGTGTGTTCACATCGTCAGCATCATACTTCAGAAGAATGTTTATCTGCATTCTAATACATATTTCCCAATCCCATCCTGCAGTTGGTTTGGCTTAGGTCACCCTTGCTCGAAAGCCAGTCATATCCAACTCTAGGGTTCAGCGCTCATCTCTGTTTATAACCAAAGAACCAGTGCTGTCTGCATCTGCAAATATTTCCATGGACATGTGGCAGGCATTACTAGAGTGCACGGAATGCTGTTTGCCTTCCCACTGAAGTGGTATGTATTTAATCTACTTCCAATTTCTTGCTTTCAAACTGCTAGGTTGGCAGGAGCTGGGACAGAGATGGGCACTCACTTGGGTCTTGAACTGCTGACCTGCCGACATTCCAGACATCAATTTCAGCATCTTAACCACTAAATCACTGCAGTCCCTTGGTTTGGATTACAAACTCCATTATCACTGACACTTGGCCATTGGGCTGATGGGAGTTTTAGTATCAAACGTCTTTTGGGTGCCAGGGTTGAGTTAGGCCTCACAACATGGCTGCATAGTCAACAATTCTGGGACTGTAGCTTAATAGCATCTTGGCATCACAGTCATAGATAAGCTTTATTGGAACTAACAATGTACTTTATTTCAGTAAATATAAATGAAAATTGGGATGCCCAGTTTATTTGGTCAGTATTGTTTGTGTGACTCTTTCTGTAAAAAAATTATATCAGCCCAAAAAACTACTCTTTGAGAGAGAACCTAGAAGGCAGACCTGAAATCTAGAAGAAATCCTCACCTATGCCCAACCACCACCTGAGGCAGGTAAGCAAAGGCCATAATCCCAAAACCTGGACATCACTGC
This sequence comes from Bradypodion pumilum, assembly GCA_035047305.1. Lineage (NCBI taxonomy): Eukaryota > Metazoa > Chordata > Lepidosauria > Squamata > Chamaeleonidae > Bradypodion > Bradypodion pumilum. Next base: position 36,106,424 of record JAWDJD010000002.1, on the reverse strand, counting down.
TGATAGGCTTGCAAGCTACACAACTGCTGTTCTTGCTGCTTGTGGTGCCTAATACCTTTATAGCCCAACACACATTTTCCCTCTGTCTTTAAAAGAAATTGGGGCAGATTCAATTAATTTAGCAGAGCTTTCCAAAATGTTCAAGGAGGTAGCAGCCCTCACAGATATTCAGTTTTGATTTACTCTAGGTCCCACTTGTTCATTTTTTGACAGCTCAAGTATCTACAAACCTTTCCCCCGATATCATATTAATTGAACTTGATAGTTCTAACAGTCTTCTAAATACTGTTTGCATACCAAACCTTCTACCAGAAATAGTTCCTGCTGATGGATCCGAGATATCTTTTATGAATGACTTTCTTTGAGGGAGGTCTTTCAAGGAACACATTGCACCGAATTGCAATATCCTTCAGAAGAATTTCTCAAGAATAACCATCCTGTAATTCTCTTCTTTGAAAATCTGATATGATCACACTTTGAAGATGAAACAAAATTCACACAGTCTAATTGAATATCCATTTGTTTAAACACAAGAAAAGGCTAACATGCAATCAGTTCGACTGTCTGATGGAAGTCCAAGATCTATGAGCTAGATAAAGACAAGCAGCATGAGAGAGGCAATATACCATATGTGCTGTTATCCTTTCTGCAAATATATCACAGTTCAGCAAAAATTTCAACAGTACCACCTGGCTCTTCAATCAATTCTGCTTTCTCTGCTTTGTTCTCAGAGTTTATCCTTCTTAATGTTTTCTATTCTCACATGTACTTTGCTGAGTATATATCCTGCTTCTCCCTCCCTTGATAATAAATTTTCTGAATCACTTGGTAGTACAGTATTAGTAAAAGACCATGTAAACATTACTGTTTTCACTTTTCTTTTTTATAAAAGCTAGAGTGTGTCTACATTGCATTTTACTCTGCTTTTTGCATTTGGTTGTTCATATGTTTGAACTGATTCATTTTTGTTTGACTATGTAAGATATGCCTGTTTTCGCCCTTATACATTCTGAGACTTTGTGTGAATACCAGAAACCATGGATAACAGAGAACCCTATATTTAACACACATACCTGAATCACAGAGCTGGAAAGGCTTTCAAATGCCTCCATCATTCTATGCGAGAACTACCAAGATGTCTGCCTTTGTTCCTTGTACATCACAGACAATGGCCTCAAGTGGCCAGGTCTTGTAATGCACCATATAAATACACATATATTATGCATTTCAGGTTTTAATATTTTTAAACCCGTGGATAACTAACTCCATGGATACCGAACCAATGGAGAGATAGGGTGACATGCAGTTAGTTTTACAGAAGCCCATATTTTTAAAGAGGTCACTTGTTTCTCTTTGAACGACCAGCAGTTGAAATTTATTTTGCACTGATTCAAGTAGCATACTCCTCCCCGTCCCCCTGGAATGTGTGATTGCATCTTTCAGTCTTAATCTGCTATCAGAGGTGTTTACCACAATATCTTCATTGGAATGAGGTACACTATCACAGTGAGATATGTCCCATTCAAGTCTGCACTTGTTGTCTGCACACCTGCATCTAAAAAATTACCTCTCTCTGCATTATGCAGGGCAAATTAGTGCTGCATTACCCAGCCCCCTTTTTCTGATTCAACTGTTGACAAACAGTTTTGAAGTAATGGAAGCTGAATTTTTGCCTCAGAGAACTTTTCATGAAAGGGTTACATTGGGCTGCAAGGATATGAATGTTATACAAGACGTGGAAACACAAACACAAACTTTGTTGTTGTCCTGCAGCCAGTTGAGATTAATTCTACTTGAATTGAGTGCTTATGGCATACAGCTGCTGCAGCTGAAGGCAGAGAGGCAGCTAGAGAAGGATGAGTGACAAAGAGAAGGAGAAAGAAAGAGGATGTTAAAGACAGACAGGGCAGCAAGTCCAGGGGAAGTTTAACCAATTTGGAAAATACAGTGAGGACTTTTGAAATAGGGTAATTTATTTTATTAGTGTGAATGGCTAGAGTAATTTTGGAAGCAGAAGGGACCATGGACCTGGTTTAAAAAATCCCATGACAAATCAATTCAATCACATCTTTCTCCTTTGTGTAGCTGAACACCCCTGTTTGACTCATATGTTGACAAAATTGAAGTGGAAAAAAGAAGGAAAGAGAGAGAAAGGACAAAATATTGAGGTATTTCCAAATTCATTACCCAGGACTCTTGACTACTGAACTGTCCACCACACAGAAAAAACAATCCAGTGAATGTGGTGGTGATTGTTGTGGATGATGTGAATAAATTCTCTATGCAGGTGGGTCATTTCATCTGTGGCCCTTCCTCTGGTCCTTAACTTTCTGTGAAAACAATGAGATGTCAGAAGAATGAACTATCGGTTACAGAATGTTTGTCATTAGAAGCTGAAGCAAGATTAATCTTCCAGAAACTTGATCTGGGGTTGAGAAATTGTACATGCAAATTAATCCCATGTTTACATCTCAGTGGTTACCACAAAACAAAGCAATTTAATTTGCAAACTATGGGAATTGTGGAGGGAATAATCATACATCTTCTGGCATTTGAAAAATTCCAGAATGGGCTATCTGCAATGTCGCCTCCTCCTCCTCCTCCTCCTCCTCCTTCCACCCTTTTGGTGTTCAGGAAGATACAAGGTTCTAGCTCTGACAAATGTGTAGTTTGGTCCATAAATCTATTAGATGAAAACTATTAAAGCCTGATTGGTCATAGGGTAGCCTTTAATATCCCACAAAAGGTGCATCCCACAGAAGGTGGAGTACAGCCATGTGGTGGGAGAGATGGCCACACTGTGAGTCAACATTCCTGGGACACATGCCAATGGGTGAAGATGCACCTATTGTAATAACCATCCATATTTCACTCTTGGGTTCATTAAAAGAGATGTTCCAGAAGGTTTCAAATGGATTTCTTCCACTGATGGGTTTTCTTTTAATTCCCCTAAAGTTGCTGTGCAGCTATTCTCCCCCTGCCCTCATTTTTGTGAAAGGTGTTTTTAATAAGGCAAATAAATAAGTACATTGTAGTCTGGCTTCATCCTTTCTAATTCACTCCATTTGTGACAAGGACAAAGGTTGGGGAGCCACCAACACTGCACACCTTGACATAATCTGTAGGCGTTACTGGAAAATAAGTCACAAACTAATTAGAGAAGCCAGGTGACCCATATAAAAATGTACCTAGCCAGAAGAAAAGGAAATGGTTAAAAAGCAGTTTCCCCAATTTGGAAATGTGACATGGGGCCAGGATAGGGTGTTCCCAATTCTTCCTTGAGGAGCCCCCTGTTTAAACATTTAGACATACAGGAGCATGGGAATTTTCTTTCACAAAGTAGTCACCTACATTCTGAATTCCAAGGTTCCAAAACTAGTAATTATTTACTATAAACTGATGGGTTCTGAACTCTCTGCGACAAACCAGGAAAGGGATCTTGGTGTCCTGGTGGACAGCTCAATGAAGGTGTCAACCCAGTGTGCCTCGGCAGTGAAAAAAGCAAACTCAATGCTAGGGATCATTAGGAAGGGTATAGAAAATAAGTCAGCAAGTGTCATTTTGCCTCTTTATAAATCTATGGTGAGGCCCCATCTGGAATACTGTGTACAGTTCTGGTCGCCATACCTCCAGAAGGATATTATGGAGTTGGAAAAAGTGCAGAGGAGGGCAACCAAAATGATTAGGGGACTGGAACACCTTCCTTACCATATGAGGCTGCAACGGTTGGGCCTTTTCACTCTTGAACGACGGCGTCTAAGAGGTGACCTGATTGAAGTTTATAAAATCATGCACGGTGTGGACAAAGTAGATAAGGAAAAACTGTTTTCCCTATCACATAACACTAGAACTAGGGGACACTCCACGAAACTTTTGGGTACTAGTTCTCAAACAAATAAGAGAAAGTACTTTTTCACCCAGAGGATTACTGGTCTATGGAACTCCCTGCCAGAAGAAGTGGTGACAGCTGTCAGTCTTGACAGATTTAAGAAAGGATTAGACAAGTTCATGGAGGACAAGGGTATCAATGGCTATAATGATGGATACTTAAGGACAACTTCCGGGTTGGAGAGATAGGCAGAAAATCTCTCAATGCCATTTCCGGGGAATCTTAAGCAGGTGAAGGCATCTCCTTGGGAATACCCTGAAGGAAATGGTGAGCCACTGTGTGAGACAGAATGCTGGACTGGATGGGCTGTGGCCTGTTCCAGCAAGGCTGTTCTTATGTTCTTATGTACTTTCCTGTTCCTTCAGTGAAACTAACATAGTTTGGAGGCGGTCAGGGTCTGGATGGGGGACAACAGACTACAACTGAATCCCGGCAACACTGAGTGGCTGTGGGTAGGGGACCCAGTCCTCATAAGGAGTTATCACCGCTGGTTTGGGATGGGGCATTGTTGCCCCAATCTGACCCAGTGCACAACCTGGGGGTCCTCCTGGATTCGCGGCTTCTGCTCCAGGAGCAGGTTACGGCCGTGGCCAGGAGGGCCTTCGGGCAAGTGCGTGTTATTAATCAATTGCACCCACTCCTAGACCAGGTGGCCCTGCTCACCGTCACCCATGCCATGGTCACCTCCCGTTTGGACTATTGTAATGTGCTCTACATGGGGCTGCCCTTGATAACCATCCGGAGACTGCAGTTGGTTCAGAATGCGGCGGCCCGCGTGGTGGTGGGGTGTAGTCATTTCATCAGCACCTCGCTACTGCTGTGGGAGCTGCACTGGCTGCCTATATGTCTCCGGGTACAATTCAAGGTGCTGGTTGTCACCTTTAAAGTCCTTCATGGTAGCAGACCAGGATACCCCAGGGACCGTATCATCCCTAGGACATCGACCCGTCCCACGAGAGCAAACCGAGAGGGCACCCTTCAGGTGCCATCTGTTGGGGAGGCTCGCCTCTCCAGCACGAAGAAAAGGGCCTTCTCGGTTGTAGCCCCCACACTATGAAACCTCCTCCCAGTAGAAGTACGCCTCGAGGCCCAGTTGCTACCATTTAGGAAAGAATTAGAGACGTGGTTGGCAAAATGGATCTGGGGGCCAGGATTGTCAACAAGCTCCCCTTTTTGGCTTGTCTGAGGCTCCCCCCTCCTGTAATTAATTTTTTTTAAAAAAATTAATGTTAAAATTTTGTAGATTTCATATTTGTTTTTAGATAATAGATGGCATGGCGGGGGGGGGATTGTTATGTTTTTAAGGGTTTTGAATTGTTTTGAATTGGTTTTAACTTGTGTGTATATTGTATATTATGTATGTTGTTTGTTTACCATGTGAGTCGCCCTGAGTCAGGTTCCCTGATTGGGTGGCACACAAGTGCATAAATTAAATTACATTAAATTAAATAGTCACCTTTTGAGCATAATAGAAGAACTACTACTGCAACCACTACTGAATCTGATTACTGGTCTATCTACCTCTGTAAGGTATATATTGACTACTAGTACCTCTCTGGCATTTCACACAGTGTAGTGGTTAAACTGCTGTACTGAAGCCAAAATTTCTGACATTGTGAGTTTGATTCTGATGGGGATCAAGGTTGACTCAGCCTTCTAGCCTTCCTGAGGTTGATAAAATGAGTACCCAGAATGTTGGAGGCAAAATGCTAATTACTGTACCTTGTGAACTGCCCAGAGAGTGCCTTAAGTGCTATGGGGCAGTATATAAATGTAATTGCTATTGCTATAAACCACACCAGGTTCCTATCCATCTTGTGGTTGTGTCAATGCCTACAACAAACAAAAGCCAGCAGCAGAAATCTATCATTTGATTGTGTATTATTCCTCCTCCATCATTTAGGCGCTACACCACCATGATTCTAAAAGGAATTCTTAAAAGTTACACTGCAAAGGATTTGAAGTATCTCTCATTAGTTTAGAATCATAAGCCAATTTATGACTGTTCCTGAAGGGGCATTTTTATTTTCTTGTTTAATTCTTCCTTTTGTCAATCAAGTGTGGAGTTTATGTATATTCCTGGATTCTGTCCAAACCAGATTTGTGGACTGAGGAGTGTAGCTGGCACTCTAGTCGCCGGAAGGCTGCGGGACACTGAGGTTTTGTGAGACCGCAAGCCGCAGCGTGAGCATGAACCGGCCCTTGGTCAGTGCTGCCTAAGGGTGTGCTCTCTCTGCCTGATTTAGTGCGGCAGAGAGAGACTGTTCCAGCTAATCTGGCTCATAGGTTCCGGGAGAAATGGTGATAAGGCAAATTAATGTCGCAGGTCTAATTGGGCGGCAAAAACCTCTGGGACAGTAAAAGCCAATTCCCACAGAACGACACCCTTATCTCTATCTTGGGGAGACCTTTCTGGTCTTGGAAAGATGGTGTGCATGTGGGGAGCCCAGTTACCTTCTTCTTCAGAGAACCTTCGCTGCTTCTTGGCTGGGAAAGAGGTGAGCCGGGCTGGTACTCCTCCGGACAGCTGGAAAAAAAACCATGAGCTTCGCAAGAAAAAGTTGCTAATTTTCCTTTAATAATGGCCCTTTGTCTTTTAAAGCCTCCCCTCTCAATCTTGCTCCGGTTTGGCTTAAGGAGGAAGAATAACTAAGGTTGACTCGGAAGCCAATTTAAAGAGTTTATTAAACTAATAGAAATAATAGAACAAAGTTCCAATAAATGCACATAATACAGAAATCAAAGAAAGTAGCATAGTAGTACCTTAACCTAATCTACCCTATCTGTGGCACTCTCCAGCGTCCCATCATTTCCTCTTAGCTCCCATAATGCTAAGCCATGCATCTCTTAGGGGGATTTCAATTCCCAGAAGCCTAAGTCAGAACATTGGCTGATCAAAGTTTTGGGGAATTGATTTAGGCTTCTTGGAATTGAAGTCCAAAAACTGCCCTGTGGCGCTTACACCTGTCATAATGAAATGCTTTGAAAAGTTGGTGCGGAACCGTATTATGGCTTGTTTACCAGTTAGACTTGACCCTTGTCAATTTGCATATAAGAGAAAGAGATCCATGGAGGATGCTGTGGCTACGGGCCTACATGCTGTTCTGACCCATTTGGAGAAACAAGGAACTTATGCAATACTGTTATTTGTAGATTTTAGTTCTGCTTTTAATACTATTCTTCCACATAGACTGGTGCCCAAATTATTAGATCTGGGGCTTCCGCCATGCTTATGCAGGTGGATACTAGATTTTCTATCAGATTGTTCCCAACGGGTCAGGATGGGCTCTCATGTCTCTGCGGATCTCAGTATAAGTACGGGGATGCTGCAGGGGTGTGTGCTGAGCCCGCTTCTGTACACACTTTACACATATGATTGTGTTCCCAGTTACCCCAGCAATAGGATCATCAAGTTTGCTGATGACACAACGGTGGTTGGTCTGATTACTGCTGGGGAGGGGGAGTTGGCTTACAGGAAGGAGGTTGAGATGCTGAAGGAGGAATTTATTCCTCAATGTAAAAAAGACAAAAGAGATCATTGTGGACTTTAGAAAATGCAAATTGAACATCCAGCCATTTATTATTGAAGAGAATTGTGTGGAACAGGTCTGGGTGTTTTGATTTCTGGGAATGGAGCTGAGGGATGATCTAACATGGGGAGCAAACACCAAAGATCTGATCAAGAGAGCATAGCAGAGGTTATTCTTCTTGAGAATCCTCAGGAAGAACAACCTTTCAAAGGTCCTGTTGTTGGCATTCTACTACTGTACCATAGAGAGTGTGTTAACCTATGGTCTATGTGTATGGTTTGGGAGTTGTACAGCTAGGGAAAGAACAATGCTGTCCAGGGTTGTAAAGACTGCGGAGCGGATAATTGGGCGTATTCTTCCCACTCTAGATCAAATCTATGCCACCAGGTGTTATAAGAAAGCTGTAGAGATTGTGCAAGATAGTACGCACCCCGGAAATGATCTCTTTCAGCTTCTGCCTTCTAGAAGAAGGTATAGGGTCATAAAGACCAGGACCAGCCGCTTGAGAAATAGTTTCTACCCAAAAGCGGTTCTGGCTTTGAATGCAGTGCAATGCAGTCTATGAGGGAGCTTCCGTATATAGTTTTTAGAGTTTTAGAGTTTTTAGAGTTTTAGAGCTTTTTAGGGGTTAAATGTGTATATGTTGGGTGGGAGTAAGTCGATAATTTTGTATAGTTGTATTTTGTTTAGGTTTTGTTGGGTTGATAAGTGTTTTTTCCCCCAATCTCGTTGTTCTGTGCAGGACAATGACAATAAAGATTTATCTATCTATCTAAAGGTTGGAAAGCACTAATTTAGAAGAAGAAACAGACTTTTGTTGCTGCTGTTCTAAAACAATCAGGTGTTGGAAATCCTGGCTACACATCATGTGGGATAGATATAAGTCCCTCTCTACCTTTTCATCTACTTCTGATTTAACAAGTGCACTTGTAATACTGGAATACTAACTGAATCTCTATCATGTTTAGTTATATTGTGAAACAAAAACATGGGGTTCATTTTTGCTTTAGTTCTCCCACCTGCACGCTACTGTTGATCTTGTAAGAGAAGGTCTTTAGATGAGTTGTTGCAAAACATTTGTGCATTTATAATGGAGGGAAGGAGACATCAATTCTTCATTCCAAAAGATATAAAACAAAACAAGAATAAGTCAAAAAGCAATCTCAAAACTGTGCTAGATCTTTATTTCAGCCACACATCCCAAAACACTCTGCTTTCATTTAACTGAGGGCAGGGAGAAGAACTGTGAAGTAATTATGCACAAAAATTTGCCAGATGCAAATAGAGAGTTGTGGCTTTCTTCACCATATTTTTCAAATTAATTTAATTTCTACATCAGTGAAAAACAAAGAGGCACACTGCAGTTCCAACAAGCCCCCAAGGGCTGTCTTGTCAAACCTAAAAAGGAGATAGGGGGAAAAAAAGATAAAAATGTGGTTACATTCTTAAAGCACTGCACAACAACAATTTTGCTACTGGGAATAACACATATGATTTACGTGATACTGAGTGTGCTAATTCCAAATCTGAACTCAGAATTTGTCTATCATGTACAGATTTTAAGTGATAGCTGTGCTATAGCTGTTCAAATGGTATTAGGTAATGTATTTTTACATGGGAACATTATAACAGTTGCAGCTACCACTATGCCTGCTGCCGCCTCCGCTGAATCATGGCCCCTGGTGGCGTGCATGTTTCAGCAGCAGTTCGGCATGTCTGGGCAAGTCAGTGAGCTGATGTCAGAAATAGGTATACAGTAATACCTCACATAACGTCCGCATCGGGTAACATCATATTCACATAATGTCACAGTTTTTATGCACATGTGATGCCTCGTATAAAGTCCAAAACCGCTCAAAAAATGGGTGTTATCCGAGGTATTGGTATAGGAACCTTGGATAATGTCTGTTTTTAACCATTTTTTGGACTTTATGCGAGGCATCTCCCCATAGGAACCTCATAACTGTGGAACAGAGTTTGGATGTTATCCGAGGTTCTACTGTATAAGGTGAGATGGACCAAGGGCTTATCTCTAGTGTGAAACCATCTTGTTGGATAGTAGTACTGTGCAGCTAGGCCATAATGTGTCTGTTTTGACTGGGGAGAAGAAAAGCCATCGGCTTCTGTGGGCAGCCAGAGACCGCCGCCCAGCTGACCCGGCCCCTCCCTCTTGGGGCCGGGGAGATAGGAAAGGAGCCTCTGTGGCCCCAGTGGATGGCTGAGGACATGTTATTTGTGCTGCTACAGGACTTTAAATGAACATTTATGAATATGGACATTTATGAATACTTTATGATGTTTTATGATATGGTGATTTATATTGAGATTTATTTGCTGTTATGTGATTTATTTATGGTTATGATTTGCAGTTTTGTTAGCTGCCCTGAGTCGTATAGTCAATTGGGCAGCTTACAACAACAACAACAACAACAACAACAACAACAACAATAATAATAATATTTATTTATTTATTTATTTATTTATTTATTTATTTATTTATTTATTTATTTTTCATGCTTATATACCGCCCACTCAGGTACAACCCAACTCAGGGCGGTTTACATAGCAGACAATAAATACTTAAAACACATGATAAAACAAAGTTAAAAGTTAAAAAACCCACCCCCTAAAAGGTGCGCACGAACTGAAGGGACCTTGGGGGAAGGCACACTTTTCTATACCAACCACCCAACGGTACCTCCATCCCCACCCGCACCCCAAACGTGGCCCGCCAGCCAGGTCTTTAGTTCCTTCCTAAAGGGCAACAAGTCCGTCTGGAGATGCAGTTCCACAGGCAGGAGGTTCCAAAGGGCCGGTGCGGACATGGAGAAGGCCCTCCTCCTTGTGCCAGAGAGGCGAGCCCCCCTGGCTGATGGCACAATTAGAGAGCCCCTCCGGTCTGCTCTGGTTGGACGGACAGACGTCCTTAGGGCGATGCGGTCTCTAAGATACCATGGCCCACTACCATGTAGGGCTTTAAAGGTCAAAACCAGCACCTTGAATTGCACCCGGAGACAATCTGGTAACCAGTGCAGCCCCCGAAGAAGTGGTGAGGCATGGGAATAACGTCCACACCCCATCACCACCCGGGCCGCGGCATTCTGGACCAGCTTCAGCCTCCGAATGGTCATCAAGGGCAGCCCCATGTAGAGCGCATTACAGTAGTCTAGTCTGGAGGTCACCAGAGCGTGAGTGACCATGAGCAAAGAGTCCCGGTCCAGGAGCGTGCGCAACTGGAGAATCACCTGAAGTTGGGCGAAGGCCCTCCTGGCCATAGCCGCCACCTGTTCTTCTAGCAGCAGCTGCGAATCCAGGAGGACCCCCAAGTTGCGCACTGGGTTGGTCTGGGGCAAAACAGCCCCATCCAAAACCAAAGATGGTAGCTCCCGGGATAACGCAGGACCCCCTATCCATTGCCACTCAGTCTTGCTAGGATTCAGCTGTAGCCCATTTGCCCCCATCCAGACTCCAACAGCCTCCAGACAGCTGGAAAGGACTTTGACTGCATCACTGGGGTCCCCACGGGCCGAGATGTACAACTGTGTGTCATCCGCGTACTGGTGGTACCGCATCCCATGGGAATGGATGATCTCACCCAGAGGCTTCATGTAGATGTTAAATAGGAGAGGAGAGAGTACCGAGCCCTGAGGCACCCCATATTTTAGGGGCCTAGGACTCGACCTCTCACTCTCCAACCACACTGACTGGGTCCCGCCCCTCAGAAATGAGGAAAACCAGGACCACACCGTGCCCTGGATCCCCAATCCTCGGAGCCATTCCAGAAGGATACCATGGTCAATGGTATCGAAGGCCGCTTTATAATAATAATAATAATAATAATAATAATAATAATAATAATAATAATAATAATAATAATAATAATAATAATAATAATAATAATAATAATAATAATAATAATAATAATAATAATAATAATAATAATAATAATAATAATAATAATAATAAAGATGAGTAGGCACAGATGTGTTAATAAACAATTTTTGCTACATTTGTGGCAAATATACCTCTCATGATCAATGCAAGAACCAAACTAAGAAAGTGAGATTTGCTTACTTAAAATCCTAACATCCTTGGAAAAATTGGACTTCAGATTTTGGTTCAGCACACTTAATTTAGTATAGGGCACATGGATTAGACCAAGTAGCAGATAATATTTCTTTTGTGATATGGTGAAGTAAGAATTGCAGAGATTAAAAAGGACTGTTCAGGTGTGCAGAACACTTTAAGGATGTCTGCTTCTGAAATAAGTTCCACAACATTCAATGCTAGCCGGACTTTGAGATGAAGAGGCCCAACGCAGGCTGATGACCCGGGACATGCTCACCTTCAAGTCTGTGCTGAAGGAAGCATTGGCATTTGAGGTGGCCAGGTTGGGGGTAAAGCCCTTCAAGCTATGGCCTGTCACCTCCGGGGCTCCGGAGTCCACTGTACAGGCCCACCATTGCTCCTCAACGTCATGCTCGTCTTCGATAGCATCGCCGGCATCATTGTCCATGTCTGGGTCCAGTGATGAGGATGGAGGGGTCGGGAAGGTCTGAAGGAAAAAGGAGAAACATGCTCCAAAAGGCTTGAAAAGGTGCGACGGCTGTGGAAGCAAGCACAGCTGTCGAAAGTGCCCCTTTCGAAATGTGGATTGCCACCATTGCGGCAAGTGAGGGCACATTGCAAAGGAGTGCCACCAGAGGAGCAGGCAAACCCCAGCGTCGGACCAGCACCCGAGAAAGCCGGAAGTGCATATCTCCAAGATCTCCACATCGGAGGCTTCATACAGCAACGTGGCAAATGTGTCCGGCCGGTTCTTTGCTGACTTGCAATTGCAAGGCATACCAATTCACATGGAGGTGGACTCGAGTACATCTTATTCCATTCTGCCCCAAAAAGCATTCTTAAAAATTCCTCCTGCCCTAAGTTGCAGGCGTTGAAGACATCCCTCCAAGACGTTCAAGGGTGCCACATACCAATTCTGGTAATTGGGGATTTCACTGTACATTTCAAGAACATTTCCAGTAAATTGCCTCTTGTGGTGGTGAAGCAAGGAAGCTAACTGTCTTCTGGGAGTCCAGTGGTTTGACCCGCTGGGAATAAGACTGTCCGGAATCAATGCTATGAGTTCTGACCCAGTGCTGGATGTTTGCAACGCACACCCAAAGGTTTTCAAGAAGGTACTTGGAACTTATGTGCCCCCCCCCGGTCTCATTTGAATTTGACCTGGCTGTACGGCCAGTCCGCCTTAAGCCACACCGTGTTCCTTTCGTCCTTAAGGACAAGATAGAGATAGAGGCAGAAATAGATAAGCTTGTGGGTCAAGGTATTTTGGTTCCCATTCATTCTGCACAGTGGGAAACTTCTATTGTGACATAATAAAGTCAAATGGGGAGGTTAGGATTTGTGCAGACTACAAGTGCACGATCAACAAAGCCATTCGGCCCAATGCATACCTGGTCCCTGTTGTAAATCACTTGCTGGCTTCATTACACGGGGGAAAGTGTTTCACTAAGTTAGATTTAGCCCAGGCCTATCAGCAGTTGACGGTTACACCTGCTGCTGCTGTAATGCAAACTATAGTCACCCATAAAGTGGCTTTCAAAGTCATATGCCTGCAGTTTGGGGTGAATGCAGCCCCCGGTATATTTCAATCACTTGTGGAGCGGCTACTCAAGGGTGTCCCTGGAGTTCTCCTCTACTTTGATGACGTTTTAATTACTACGGGAGGCAAATTCAAACTTGCAGAGAGGTTGGACCGAGTTTTGCAAAGGTTTGAAAAGACAGGGCTCTGTTTGCGTAGAGATACATGTGTGTTCTTTGCTAAAGAGGTTGAGTTTCTTGGGTTCAAAATAACTCCCAAGGGGGTCAAAACCTCTGAGTCTAAGGTTTCTGCTGTCCGTAATGACCCCCGGCCATCTTCCAAGTCCGAGTTACAGTCCTTCCTAGGCCTGCTAAACTTTTACCACTCCTTCCTGCCCAGGAAAGCATCTGTAGCCAAGCCACTTCATTGACTTCTTAAGAAGGGCGTGGTTTGGAGGTGGGGGCAGAACCAAGAAGAAGCATTCAAAGAGTTAAAGGAATTGTTATCCTCTGAAGCAGTTCTAACCCATTTTGACCCCCAAAAGCCTGTGGTGTTAGTATACGATGCCTCACCAGTGGGGGTGGGGGCTGTTCTCTGCCATACATTGGATAACGGGACAGAAGCCCCAATTGCCTTCTATTCGAGGTTCCTTTCCAAGGCTGAGAGGAACTATGTGAAGATAGACCGTGAGGCTCTGGCCATAGTTGCAGGAACAAAAAAATTCCACAATTTTCTGTACTGGAGGGGGTTCACAATTGTGACGGACCATAATCCCTTATTGGGAATTTTTGACACTTCAAAGCCCACTCCACAAATACTCTTTCCCCGTATGTTGAGATGGGCGATATTTCTAAATGCTTATCAGTTTACGTTGATTCATCACCCAGGGAAAGACATCAGCCACGCTGATGCTCTCTCCAGGTCCCTGTTGCCTGGGGTTGGAGAGCCAGACTGTGAGATAGAGCATTATCATTAGGTACTGCTGATAGAATCTCTCGATTCACCCCCCATTGTTCCCTCAGAAATTGCTAAAGTTACTGCAAAAGATAGGTTGCTGTCCCAAGTTGTCACTTGGGTCCAAAGGGGTTTGCCCACAAATGCCCCCTCAGAGGAATTCAAAATCTTTTACAGGAAATGGTTGGAGTTGTTGTTTGAGAGGGGTTGTTTATTATGGGGTCAGTGGGTAATGATTCCTACTGTTTTACGTTCCAAGGTGCTCAAACTTCTGCACATTAGCCATCCAGGAATAGTGCACTCCAAAGCTTTGGCTAGGAGCTATTTTTGGTGACCACAGGTAGATCGAGACATAGAGCAACCTCTTGGCACTTGTGATAGTGGTCAGAGTTCCCGGCCTGAGGAGACCCACCTTCCCTCCTGGGAATGGGACACAGCTCATGGACCGTGGTCTCGAATCCACATGGATTTTGCTGGTCCATTCCAAGGCACCTTATTCCTTTTAGTGGTAGATTCTTTTTCAAAGTGGTTGGAGGTAATTAATGTCCCAAATACTTCGTCTGCTGTGACAATTAAGCAATTACGTAAACTGTTCAGCTGTTTTGGTATTCCAGACGTGCTTATCTCCAACAACACCACGACATTTACATCTGTCGAATTTCAAGCATTTCTCAAGAGAAACGTTATCCAGCATATCACGTCTGCACCATTTCACCCTGCCACCAATGGTCAGTTCAAGCGACAGGTCCCCACGACTAAGTAGGCTTTACACCGGATGGGGCAGGGAGACATTGAGCTGCAGCCCTGTCAATTTATTTTATCCTATTGGGTCATTCCCCCCCCCCTGGCCTTGGGTCTGTCTCCTGCTGACCTCCTCATTTGGAGGAAGCCTACCACCCTACTGGACAGGTTAGATCCTTCCAGGGTGGAGGATAGGGGGGTGAATCTGGAAGTGAGTCAGAAAAAGGTTTTTGCAGCAGGAGATTCTGTGAATTGCAGGAATTACATTGCCAGAGGGCCAGCCTGGGTTCCAGGAACTGTTTTAGAACAAACGGGACCAGTCTCCTACTGGGTAAAACTAGGGAATGGCCTTCTGTGGCAGAGACACACAGACCAACTGAGGCATAGGGTAACAGACCAGTCACTGGAAGAACAGGGAGAATCTTTTGAATTTGGGGTACCCTCAGCCGCCGAAACACATAATAATTCTACATTAGAGTCCTCCCCCACTCATTTATTCCAAGGGGAAGATGAAGAAGGCTCAGCCCTGTTTTCAAACTCTGAGCGAGCATCTTTCCCCCTTGCACAGGGTTCACAGCAGTCTGATTTTCCTCCAGTCAGTTAAAGGTTCGGGGGGAGTTTTTTGAATTTTCCCCTAGGACCCCTCATCCTCCTGTGTTAGAGTCCCCAAAGGAGGGTCCTTTGTATTGAGTCGTCCCCTACTGAAACGGGCAATGGTGCTGAACATGAAACAGGTAATTGTCCGCACTATGCTGTGAGTTCTAGAGGTGCCCCCACTGCGGGGACTTTACCCATCTACCTCAACTAGCCCCAGGGCTTCACTAACTGACCAGGCACCAGTGTGCCACAAAAGATGTTGTGGTCCTCTTAAATGGTTGCAGGATTTTGTTTGATCCTAGGGGGAGGCGTGTTGTGCATAGAGTTTAATATGTATTTGCTTTACTATGGTCCAAAGTCTCACGAGAATTTGAGAAGGTTCTGAACGAGAAGTGCACGAGACAGAGCTGTCAATGGTTCTAATGTTTTTCCCCCCAACTGTCAGTTCTGATCGGAGATAACTAAGGAATGTGAGGTTGTGTTGTTAGCTCTGGTCACCTATTCTTATTCCAAATAAAGTTGTGTGTTTGGCCCGTATTGCTGGCTGCTGCCTATTATTTCCAGAACACTAAAAACTCTATTCAAGGTTATTGAAGGAAGTGGCAGAAAAGATCTTAGAACTACTGTCATTGAGAATAAGAATCCACTGTGATTTCTTCACACCTTTGTTAGACTTACTTAACTTAATTAATCTTCTACCTTGCAGTGTAGAGGATTCCACAAAGGATCTCCATTGTGATCTCTCCTTAGACAGCTCTGTGGCTCGCCTCAGGTCACTATGGTGAACATGGAGGGCCTCCTTGATGTTGTCAATCCACTTGACGTGGGGCTTGCCTCGGGATTTTGCACCCTGCACTTGGACCTTCCATGCCTGCCACCGAATCCTGGTTTCAGCCACTTGATTGACATGCCAAAACCTATGTAGCTGACCCTTCTTGATTGTACTCCTACCCTTGTTAGAATTATAGAATACAGAGTTGGAAGGGCCTATAAGGTCATAAAGTCAAACCCCTACTCAATGCAGGAATTCAAATCAAAGTAGATCTGACATACGGTTATATAATTTTCTCCTAAATGCCTCCAGTGTTCGAGTACTCACCACTTCCCAAGGTAATTGGCTCCATTGTCATACTGCTCTAACAGTCAAAGTGTTTTTCCTGATATTCAGCCTATATAATTTCCTGTAACTTGAGCCTGTCCTGGATTCTGGGATAATCAAGAACAGATCCTGCCCCTCCTCTGATTGACTATTTTTCAAGCATTTGAAGAGTATCTCCTGTAAGTCTCCTTTTCTCATGGCTAAATATGCCCATTTTCTTCAGTCTTCCCTCATACTGCTTGATTTCCAGTCCCCTGATCATCCTTGTTGCCCTCCTCTGAACTTGTTCCAATATGTTGGCATCCTTCTCAAAGTGTGGTGTCCAGAACTGGACACAGTACTCTAGATGAAGCCCAAGGAGGCTCAACTTTGTTAGTCATACCTCAGGGTTTTCATGATGCTGCTTCTGTTTTCTCTTTTTCTGGGAAAGGGGGAGACAACATTTTGGTGGGGGAAGAGAAAAATGATTTATTTATTTTTTTTACATAATGTAGTATGATAGTGAAGGGGACTGCAGTGGCATAGTGGTTAAGATGCTGAACTTGCAACTTGATGGTGGGCAGTTCAGCAGTTCTAAACCCGAGTGCTACACAACAGAGTGAGCTCCCATCTCTGCCCCAGCTCCTGCCAACCTAACAGTTTAAAAGCAAGAAATTGCAAAAAAATAAATAAGTAGATATCACTTTGGTGGGAAGGTAAACAGGATTCTGTGCACTTCGGTGTCTAGTCATGCCTGCCACTTGTCCACAGAAAACTTCTGCAGACACAGAGAGCACTGGCTCTTTGGCTATAAACAGAGATGAGAACCTAACCCCTAGAGCAGGGGTGCCAAAAACCTTTTGCGCCAGGGGCCTGACCACGCCCCTGGAACAGCTGAGCAGGCTTAACCACGCCCCTGGAAGTGGGCATGTTTGCACATGCATGTCAGGAACCACTCCTGGAAGTGGTTCTGAATGTCTCTGAGCATGCACAAATGCGTCCCCGCCATTCTTGGACATGGTTTCACAACTCCCGGAAGTGGTTCTTGTTGTCTCTGCACATGTGCAAATGTGTCCCCACTACTCCTGGAAGTGGTTTCATCATTCCTGGAAGTGGTTCTGTATGTCTCTGTATGTGCGCATGTGTCCCTGCCACTCTCGGAAGTGGTTCAGGATGCACATGCACATTTCTGGGAGCGGTGAGGGTATTCGGGGCCAGTTGAATTGGTGTTGGCCTGATACAGCCCACGGGCCGTAGTTTGGGCACCCCTGCCCTAGAGTCAGATACAACTGACTTTCGAGCAAGAGTAATCTTTACCTTTACCTTTACCTAGTATGATAGTACAGTATCAGGATCAAGTTGGCTAGGGAATGTTGGGAACTATGGCTCCGAAAAGTGAACTCTTCCAATCTGTTTAAGATATCTTTGTTTGACAGCATTTTAAGTTATTATTGTAGTTGAATTTTCACAGTGGCCTGTATCTCACCTCTGCCTTTCCTTTCCTTTCCTTGCCTTTAAATTTTCCCCCATCAAGTACAAATGTGTTTTTAACTCAGTTTTTCTTTTGTTTCTTTATAAACTTTCAAATAATAACAACAACCAAATAGTGTAATGATTCTGGATTGCCTAAAATGCAAGGGCCCTCAGAGGAACATGTTAACTTCGGAAAACGTTATATACAAATACTCATAAGTGAATGCTCTCAAGACTTCCCACTTTATTATCCATCATTCTGGATCTGGAATCTCCTCTGGCTCAAAGAATTTTTACATTGTTCCCTTTTTGCAGTATTTTTAGAAGGCAGTTTTCCCTGAGGTTAGCCTTGTCTATTAACACAGCATAGCTAATGTCACATTATGAAGTCTATTTCTGTCATTATTTTGTGTGGGAATTGATTTACAATTGCATTAAAAAAGAGGGAAGACATTAGGTTTCACAGATTTGTAAAACTATAAATTTGGAAGCAAATCCAGGGTTATCTAGCCCATCTCCCTCCAAATGCAGAAATCTAAAATCTAAAGCATCCCTGTCAGATAATCATCCAACCTCTTTTTAAAGACCTGTAATAAATGACAGTGACCACCTTCCAAAAGGGCACTGCCAGGTCCAAGAGGACTCCAATGTGGCTTTACAGGAGCTGTTCGAGAAGTGATCAAGAGCAAGAAAAGCTCATTTAGAAGATGGAAGGCTTGTCCGAATGAGGACAGCAGGCAGAAACATAAATTCTGGCAGAACAAATGCAAGGCAACAATCAGGAAAGCAAAGCAAGACTTTGAGGAGCGTATTGCTAAAAATACTCAGAGAAATAACAAAGACTTCTTTAAGTACATTAGAAGTAAGAACCCAACTAGGAAGGCCATTGGACCATTAGATGACAATGGAAGGCAAGGGGTTATTAAAGAGGAAACAGAGATTGCAGAGAGACTCAATGAATTCTTTGCTTCAGTATTCACTGAAGAAGACAGAGGCCACATGCCCAAAACAGAGCCTATCTTCGTAGGGAGGGAAACCGAAGAATTAAGCCAGATAGAAATAACCAGGGAGGAGGTCCTTGCATGTCTTGTTAAACTAAACACTAACAAATCACCAGGACCAGATGGCATCCATCCACGAGTTCTCAGGGAACTTAAAGATGAAATTGCTGATCTCCTAGCCAAAATATATAATATTTCCCTCAAATCAGGCTTTGTGCCTGATGACTGGAAGGTAGCGAATGTAACACCAATTTTCAAAAAAGGATCCAGGGGTGATCCAGGAAATTACCGACCTGTCAGTTTGACATGTGTCCCAGGTAAAGTGATGGAAACCATCCTAAAAGATAGAATTAATAGGCACATAGAAGAGAAGGCGCTGCTAAAGGAGAGCCAACATGGCTTTTGCAAGGGCAAATCATGCCTCACTAATCTGTTGGAATTTTTTGAGAGTGTCAACAAGCATGTGGATAAGGGGGATCCAGTTGACATTGTTTATCTGGACTTTCAGAAGGCTTTTGACAAGGTCCCACACCAAAGGCTCTTGAATAAACTTACCAGTCATGGAATAAAGGGACAGGTCTTGTCCTGGATCAGCAACTGGCTAAGGGACAGGAAACAGAGGGTAGCACTAAATGGACACTTCTCCAAGTGGAGGGAAGTAAAGAGTGGGGTCCCCCAAGGTTCATTACTGGGACACCTGCTTTTCAACGTCTTCATAAATGATCTAGAGGTAGGAGTAAAAAGCAAGGTAGCCAAATTTGCTGACGACACTAAATTATACAGGGTAGTGAAAAAGTTCGGTTTCACTTACCAGTGATAACTTTCGTTCTTTGAGTATATAGTTTGTGAATACACACTCATGGGTTATGTGCCTGCGCAGAACGTCGATCGGAGGCTTGAAAAGCTATTGGTCAAAAGTTTTGGCAGTAAGACCGCCCACCATACCGCCCACCCTGAGGCGCCCGCGCGCCATTTTACCTCAGTTCCATACTTAAGCCAAGCACAGGATAAACCAATCGATCTCATCCGTGCAGCTCAAGAGGGGAGGCAGGGTGGGTAGTGTGTATTCACAAACTATATACTCGAAGAACAAAAGTTATCACTGGTAAGTGAAACCGAACTTTCTCCTTTGTATAGTTTGTGAATCCCCACTCATGGGAGATTAGCAAGCTCACACTTACTTGGTCGGTGGGCAGTCGGATGAGATGATCCCACGATGAGGATGCTGATGGTCAGGCAGGGTGAACTGTCAAGGGCGATGAGCCCGGAGCCCCCTAGTGAGGACGACACGGCCAAGCCTGGCGTCCGCAGTGGCTCTGGTGTCCACCCTGTAGTGCTGGACAAATGTAGAAGGTCTGGACCAGGTGGCAGCCTTACATATGTCCTCAAGCGGTGTGCCCTCCAGAAACGCCGTGGATGTTGCAACCGCTCTGGTAGAGTGCGCTCTGGTAGAGTGCGCCCTGACGTGCGGTGGAGGTGGTAGCGAGGCCAACTCGTAGGCCAAGTAGATGGTAGACGCGATCCATTTGGAGAACCGCTGCGCAGAGATGGGTTCGCCCTTGGACTTGCCTCCATATGCCACAAAAAGGCGTTGCGACTTCCTGAACTCCCTTGTCCTACTGGTGTAAAACAATAAAGCTCGTTTGACATCCAGCGTGTGCCAAGTCCTTTCTTGGGTGTTAGTGGGGTTCTGGAAGAAGGTTGGCAAGGAGATAGTCTGTGCCATATGAAACTGGGAGACCACCTTGGGAAGGAAGGTGATATCCGCCTGGAGTACCACATGGTCATTGAAGAATTGAAGAAAAGGTGTGTCCGCCCGCAGAGCAACCAGTTCACCAGCTCGTCGAGCAGACGTGATAGCCACCAGAAAAGCCGTCTTCCATGTGAGGAGACGAGCATCCGCGGTAGCCATGGGCTCGAAAGGAGTCCTGGTGAGCGCGTTGAGGACGGTAGAGAGTGACCATTGGGCCATCGGAGTCCTGACCGGAGGGAAGGCATTTCGCAGCCCCTTGAGGAAACGCTTCACTGTTTGGTCGCGGAAAGCCCCAGAAGCGGGCGAGCCAGCCGGAGAGTGAGCCACCACTGCTGCGAGGTGTACTCGGATGGAGGTGATGCTGAGGCCAGACTCCGCCAGCTGGAGGAGGTAGGTCAAGACGTCCTGGATTCCCACCTGTGAAGGGGATGTCTGCTGGGATGCCAGGAAAGCACAAAAACGCCTGTATTTGGAAGCGTAGGACTTCCTTGTGGAAGGGCGCCTTGCTAGTTCCAGGATCCTGGACAGTCTGGGGTCATCCTCCAGGCGGTGAGGTGGAGGCTGGGCAGGTCCGAGTGGTGAAGCTGGCCCTGCTCCATTTGGAGAAGCATTGGAGACTCCGGCAACGTGCGATACTGAGACGACATGCGTAACAGCAGCGGAAACCAGGGTTGGCGAGGCCATGCTGGGGCCACCAGGATGGCCTTGGTCCTGTGTTGACACATTCTGGTGAGCACCTTCTGGACCAGAGGAAATGGGGGGAAGCGTAGAAATAGTCCTGATCCCACCGTTTCATGAAGGCATCGCCCTCGGAGTTCATTCCGATGCCTGCCCTGGAACAGTACCTGCGGCATTTCATGTTGGACTCCGACGCGAAGAGGTCTATGTCCGGGGTCCCCCAGGCCTCGCAAAGCGACTGAAAAACCTCGTCGTCCAGCTCCCATTCGTGGGTCGTCGAGGTGAGGCGGCTGAGATGGTCGGCCAAGACATTCAGCTTGCCCTGAATGTGCACTCCAATCGGGAAAATGTGCCTCTCTAGGCACCACTCCCAGAGCTGCACAGCGAGGTAAAGAAGGGTGGTGGATCGTGTTCCTCCCTGCTTGTTCAGATACGCCACAGCCGTGGTGTTGTCCGAGGCTACTTGGACTGCCTTGCCCATGAGCCGGCTCTCGAAGGAACGTAGGGCTTTCCAAATGGCCAGAAGTACACCATCTCCTGAGGCGACCAAGGGTTGTTGACCGTGAGAGTCCCGCAGGCAGCCCCCCAGCCGAGGTTGCTCGCGTCGGTCAATATTTGCAATGAGGGTTGCGGGGGGTAAAAGCTCTTCCCCGTTGTCACGTTGAGTGGTGCCGTCCACCACAGCAGCTGGTCCCTCAGCTCCGGTGACGGAGTTAGCCGTTTGGACTGGCTCTCCCGGAGCGCGTCGAATTCGTGAAGAAGCCATGACTGCAGGGACCGGAACTTTAACTTGGCGTGAGGGATCACAGCCGTCGTCGAGGCCATGAGGCCCAGTAATCTTTGAGCCTTTTTTGCCCGGATGCACGGTTTGGTGCGAAGGTCGCTCACTCCCTGTGCGATGTCCTGCAAGTGCTTCTGGGGTGCAAAGGCTCTGGTGGCAAGCGAGTCGAGTACCGCTCCAATGTACTCGACGCGTTGAGAGGCGATCAACTTCGATTTGGTGAAGTTGATCCTGAGGCCGAGACTCTCCATGAGGTGGACCGTGAATTGCGTGTCCCGAATGGCCGACGAGCTGGTGGGGGATACAATCAGCCAGTCGTCGATGTATGGGAAGACCCTGATTCCCCGCTGGTGAAGGAAGGCAGCCACCGGAGCCATGCATTTGGTGAAGACTCGTGGTGCCATGGCCAGACCGAACGGTAGACATCGGTACTGGTACACGGAATCGCCAATGCGGAATCGAAGGAACCTCCGGTGCTCCTCGAGGATGGAGACATGGAAGTAGGCGTCCTTGAGGTCTATGACTGTAAACCAGTCCCCTTTGTTGATGAGGGGAAGGATGGTCTGCAGGGTTACCATCCGGAACTTCCTGGTGTGGATGCACTTGTTGAGGCGGCGCAGGTCCAGAATTGGGCGAAGTCCTCCGTCCTTCTTCTGAACCACGAAGTACCTCGAGTAGAAGCCGTTGTCCCAGTCGGGCGGCATCACCCGCTCGATGGCCCCCTTGGACAGAAGGGTTGATATTTCTTCCTCCAAATGGGGGGACGAGGTGGTGAGACGATGTCTTCCTACTCGAGGCGCCCGCACGAACTCGATGGCGTAGCCAGAGGACAAGATCTTTAAGACCCACCGGTCGTCCGTGATGCCTGACCATACCTGGAGGAAGTTCCGGAGGGGAAGGTACGGGATATGGAGCAAGAGAGACTCGGCCGTCGCAGCTTCAAACGCGGGACTTGGACTTAGCGTCCGAATGCCTGCCGTGCCCGTAGGGCTGGTAACGGGGCTTGTGCTGGCGTCGTTGCTTGTAGGAGCCAGACCTGGGCTGCTCCACGGGGCCACCCTGTTGTTGCGGGTTCCCCTGGTACCGCCGCGTGAAGGGCTGGAATCTCGGCCTGGCAGGCGGAGCCGGCGTGGTGAGGCCCAGGAACTTGGCTGTGGAGTTAGTCTGCCGCATCTCATTGAGGACCTTGTCCGTGTCCTGTCCGAAGAGGCCCTGCCCGTCGAAGGGAAACTCCTCGATGAGCTTCTTCATAGCATCATCGAGGGAGGTGCCCCTAAGCCAGGCGTGACGACGGAGCAGGATAGCAGACGCCATGTCCTTCGCCACATAGTCGTTGATATGCCTGGCCGTCCTCATTTGCTGCTCCGCTAGGAAGTCTCCTTCGGATGCCAGCGCGTCGATCCGTTTCTGGGCGTCGGCGGGCAACGTCGCCGTTTCGGCCTTCACTTGCTCCCAGAGGTGGGATTGGTAAAGGCCCATTGTGGCCGAGTAGTTGGCGGCGCGGAGGAAGAGGGAACCGGTGGCGTAGAACTTACGGCCCACCGCGTCCAGTTTCTTCCCTTCCAGGGTCGCAGGCACCGGGAAGCCGCTGGTGGCCGTCCTGTGTTGAAAAGCCTTGACCACCAGCGAATTTGGCAAGGGGTGAGCTTGCAGGAACTCGACGTTCTCGTCCAGGACTCTGTACATGCCGTCGAGCCTGGACGAAACGGAGTGTGCTGACATCGGCTTCCTCCATGTCGCCCTCGCCGACGTCAACATGGACGGAAGCATGGTGAAATGGACCGGCCGAACCGCTCGTCTGTCCAGCTTGGCGGTCATTTGGTCCTCGCCTTCCAGTGGCGGCTGGTCCACCTTCAGGTTCCAGGTGGTCCCCAGGCGCGTCAGCATAGCCGTAAGCGAGCGTTGATCCTCACCACGCGGTGGGTCAACCGCGCCGATGGCTTGGTCCGGCGTCCTTTCGGCGTCGACGTCTCCCTCGTCCTCCTCCGAGGAGGCGCTGGAGTCATCGGAGGACGAGGAAGGAACTCTTACATCCACGTCGGGACCGCGCCAGTACGGCCTGGGCGGGCCGGTGGGATGGGAGTCCACCGCATCAACGTCTGGACCACACCGCGACGATGTGGGTGGGCCAGCGGAGCGGACACTCGACCCTCGGGAGGTCGGAAGGGCCACAGCAGGGCCAACATCCCTGGGGCTTGCGGTGGTCGGTACCGGAGCCGCAGAGGCCGCAGGCATGGAGGTCTTGAACTGGCTGGCAAATGTCTGAGCCATGACCTCAAACATCCCCTTCAGGAACTCCATCTGGGATGGATCCGCCATCAGTGGGGCCGCCGAAACGGTGGCCATCGAAACGGTGGCTGGTAGAATCGGTGACGAAACGGTGGCCGGCATCGTGATCGCCACGTCGTCGAGCGTTGGAGTCCTGGGCTTTGGGGAGACGGAGGCCTGTCTCGTAGGTGAATGGGTCCTCCCACGCGGGGGAGACGGGAGTACCTGAAGTGGGCGAGCTGGAGCCCCAGCCCTGCGTCCTTTTTCAGGGGATCCCGAGGAGGATCGACCTCCCCAGATGGATGACCCGGGCGAAGGACATCTAGCTACCGAGTACGGAGGCGAAGGCCCCGGCGAGACAGGGGTGCGAGGAGTAGGCGGGAGCGATCGCCTCTTCTCCGGCCCGTGCTTCTTTTTCTTCTCTCCGTTCTTGTCCTTCTTCTTCTTCTTCTTGATGGCGAGAGTGGAAGAAGAAGCGGAAAGCGGAGGAGGCTGAGAGGCACTAGCAGAGGTAGATGCGGCCGCGGCGGGAGCCAGAGAGAGTTCCATCAGGTGGGCTTTGAGCCGGTAGCTCCGGTTCTGCACTGCAAGACGGGTGAATTTCTTGCAGTGAGGGCAAGACTGACTCTGATGAGACTCCCCCAGGCAGAAAAGGCAAAGGCTATGCCCGTCAGAGGCCGGGAACTTCTTCAGGCAAGCAGAACACTGCTTGAAGGCAGCGGCCATCAAAGAAAAAATTCTTCCAACGGAAGGTTCTGGAACGCGGGTACCCCGAAGGGCAGGCCAGCCGCCACCCCCTTGAGGGGGGAAACGGTGACTGAAGCGAGTAGGTAACTGAGTCCACCAGAAGGAAGAAACAGCACCGGGGTGGCAATCCTGCCCGAAGGACAAGATCACCGAAAAAATTGAACGCGAAGTTAGCCAAAAGACTTTCCCACAGAAGGGCGAAAAAATTGAGGAAGCTCTCAACGATTGTCCTGCTGCTACGGCGGAAAGAAGAGAACTGAGGTAAAATGGTGCGCGGGCGCCTCAGGGTGGGCGGTACGGTGGGCGGTCTTACCACCAAAACTTTTGACCAATAGCTTTTCAAGCCTCCGATCGACGTTCTGCGCAGGCGCATAACCCATGAGTGGGGATTCACAAACTATACGAAGGAGAACTGTGAGAGATTGTGAGGAGCTCCAGAGGGATCTCTCGACACTGGGGGAGTGGGCAAAACAGTGGCAAATGAGTTTCGACATTAGTAAGTGCAGAGTGATGCATGTTGGGGCAAAGAACCCCAATTACATTTATAAACTGATGGGTTCTGAACTCTCTGCGACAAACCAGGAAAGGGACCTTGGTGTCCTGGTGGACAACTCAATGAAGGTGTCAACCCAGTGTGCCTCAGCAGTGAAAAAAGCAAACTCAATGCTAGGGATCATTAGGAAGGGTATAGAAAATAAGTCAGCAAGTGTCATTTTGCCTCTTTATAAATCTATGGTGAGGCCCCATCTGGAATACTGTGTACAGTTCTGGTCGCCATACCTCCAGAAGGATATTATGGAGCTGGAAAAAGTGCAGAGGAGGGCAACCAGAATGATTAGGGGACTGGAACACCTTCCTTACCATCTGAGGCTGCTACGGTTGGGCCTCTTCACTCTTGAACGACGACGTCTAAGAGGTGACCAGATTGAAGTTTATAAAATCATGCACGGTGTGGACAAAGTAGATAAGGAAAAACTGTTTTCCCTATTGCATAACACTAGAACTAGGGGAAACTCCATGAAACTTTTGGGTACTAGTTCTCAAACAAATAAGAGAAAGTACTTTTTCACCCAGAGGATTACTGGTCTATGGAACTCCCTGCCAGAAGAAGTGGTGACAGCTGTCAGTCTTGACAGCTTTAAGAAAGGATTAGACAAGTTCATGGAGGACAAGGGTATCAATGGCTATAATTATGGATACTTAAGGACAACCTCCGGGTTGGAGAGATAGGCAGAAAATCTCTCAATGCCATTTCCAGGGAATCCTAAGCAGGTGAAGGCATCTCCTTGGGAATACCCTGAAGGAAATGGTGAGCCACTGTGTGAGACAGAATGCTGGACTGGATGGGCTGTGGCCTGTTCCAGCAAGGCTGTTCTTATGTTCTTATGTTCCAAGATAATTCATTGCACTTCCCAGCATCTCCTACTGTCTGGAACAAAGCAAAACAAAATAAAGCAAAGCAAAACAGAACAATAGCATGTGAACCTTTTTCCAGGATGGCACCAACAAATTTGAATATATATTCCCAATCTTGGTATGTCTTTATTGGCTTCCTATTGGTTTTATGTCTTGTTCAAGGTGCTGGTCATGACTGTTTAGAGCAGTGGTTCCCAACCTTTTTGGGGGGCATGCCCCACCTACGTATCTCTAAAATCTTGATGCTCCTCACAGTGACATATAATTCTTATTATTCAGAAAGTGAATGCCTATTCATATGGATAAATGTGATTCACTGTTAATAACTCATTCTCAAATTGTCCCCTTAAAAGTCAAATCCCCCCCCCCCGGTGGGGCATGTGCTCCACATTGGGAAACATGGGTTTAGAGCTTGCACGCTTGTTGGAGCGTCACTTGTACAAAACAACTACATGTCCCGCTCACTCCTCTCACTCTTTGATGTTAAAAATGGTGACATCAAAGGAAGTCAAGAGAATGAACATGAAGAACCATGTCTTCTCAGTCATGGTCCTGTCCATATCCGTCAAGCATGGGTCCGGAAAATACGGGTCCTGCACAGAACCCTTCTGTGCAGAACCCTTTTGCACATGCACTGAAGGGTTCTGCGCATACACGCATGCGCAGTAACTACTTTCCCCACTGGTCAAATTGCGGGATGGTGGTGGGAAAGTGGAGGAAGCTGCATGGAAATACAGGAAATCCCAGCCAATCCGGGATACTTGACAGGTATGGTCCTGTCCCTCCAGAGCAAGCTGTTAACAGAGTCTGGTGCCTTTCCTCTCAGTTTTAAAGAAATTATTAAAAACAGAATTATTATTTAAAGCTGATTTCTGTTAGTGATTTGTATGTGAGATGTCCTTTTTTTAAAAAAAATGTTTACTTCTGTTTAAAGACAGATTTTTGTTTGGGATAGGGATTGATTTGTGTTATGATATTTATTGTATTTTGTATTATTCATTTATTGTGATTTACTACAGTGTTAACTGCCCAGAGAGTGTTTGCATTACAAGAAGGTAGTAAAGGTCACGCTTGCTCAAATGCCAGTCGTATCCAACTCTAGGGTTCAGTGCTCATCTCTGTTTATAGCCAAAGAGCCAGAAATGTCTGTGTCTGCAGACATTTCCATGGACACGTGGCAGGCATGACTCGACACTGGGGTGCACTGAATGCTGTTTACCTTCCCACAGAAGTGGTCCCTATTTATCTACTTGCAATTTCTTGCTTTCGAACTGCGAGGTTGGCAGGAGCTGGGACAGATATGGGAGTTCACTCCATCATACAGTTGTCGGGAATCAAACTACGACCTTCCAGTCTGAGAGTTCAGTGTCTTAACCTCTTGAGAGGAAAGAATGAAGGAATAACGATGACAACAACAGTGACGGCAGCAGTGGCAGTTCAATTTATCACTTCCAGTATCAGGCGCAGTGTTTTTCTCTATACCAGCTGCTGCTCCTGTCTTGCTGTTGTACTTGCAATCTGCTGTTGGACTTCTCCTAAGCAACTGGTTGGCTGTGGTGGACTAGAGTGGCCTTTGGCCAGATTCCACATGACATGACTTCTCTTATCTTTTCCTGTTTGTTATTTATTCTTATCTCTAATTCCAGGCTCACTATGGCTCATAATGCTGCCTCAAGCTCTTCAAGGACAGTAAAAATGACTTAATTCCTAGTTGTTCTGTGACTACTTATCTTTTTGTGTTCCTTGAAACATTAATTTTGGAGCTAGCAAGTGTGGTATGTGCAATTGTACAGGTGTGCATGGTTGCATCCTGTGTTCCTTAGAGACAATAAATTGCCTGAGTACTTTCCTCACTGCCCCAAACTCACTCTATCTCCATTGCCATCTCTCACAGCTAAGCTCTGAAATGTCTTTTCTTCAGTGTTGATTGGCTGGTAATGTGGTGGTGGTGAATGAGGTGAGATTTACTATGGGTGGAGGCAGGGCCGCCATCAGAAATTTCTGGGGCCCATACTGAGCAATCCTATTGCCTCCCCCCCCCCACATGCATATTAATGTCACAGTTATGGCTGGCAGCGGCAGGGTCCCTGTCAGCTCCGGGCCCTATACGGCAGTACTGGTAGTACTGCCCTGATGGCAGCCCTGGGTGGAGGAAGGAAATCAGTTTTATGAAGCTATCTAGGGCAGTAGGCTTCTCTGCTTTCATGCTGAGTGAATAACCTCAGTTCTTGTTTACCAAAGTTTCATGAGTTGGCTGACATTCATGAACTCAGTGAACCTTGGAACAGAGCCTTGGTTCAGGCGACTTTGAGTTCTGAGGTAAATATTGTGCACAGTTCCAATTGTGACATAGGGTTAAATAGTAGAACCAGGCTGTCAGAAGAAATAAGCTCTCTCCCTTTTAAATTCATCTTGCCATTGTTTCATATCATTTCTTCTTTCCTTCCCTTCCTCTCTTCTCTCTTGCCATATTTGTTTCTGCATTGTGCCCATGAAATAAATATGTGTACAACTGTGAATCCCATAAAACTCAATTCAGCAATCTATGATGGCCAATCCAGAGAATTGATGACCAATCCAGAGAACTGATAAATCTTTTGACTTGTGCAGGATGCAAGAGGGACAGTTCTCTTTGTCATACTTAGAAGAGCAGTCTCTTGCTGTAGGGCAGATCTTAGGAAGCTCACTGTTAAGATAAACAAATACAATGGTATATTTTCCTGCATCTCTATATTGGAAGAAAGGTAGAGAAAATGGTGTGCTGTGTAATGCCAGAGGGCTGTGGTTAGGCAAATGTTGTAGACTTGGATCTATCTATCTATCTATCTATCTATCTATCTATCTATCTATCTATCTATCTATCTATCTATCTATCTATCTATCTATCTATCTATCTATCTATCTATCTATCTATCTATCTATCTATAGTCAAAGCAATGGTATTCCCAGTGGTAATGTACGGATGTGAGAGCTGGACAATTAGGAAAGCTGAACGCAGAAGAATAGATGCCTTTGAAATGTGGTGTTGGAGGAGAGTTTTGAGGGTACCTTGGACAGCGAGGAGAACAAATAGGTCAATCTTAGAAGAAATCAACACTGACTGCTCATTGGAAGGTCAAATAGTAAAGATGAGGCTAAAGTACTTTGGGCATCAAATGAGAAGGGAGGATTCACTTGAGAAGGCCGTGATGTTGGGAAAGGTGGAGGGCAAAAGAAGAAGGGGGAGGCCAAGGATGAGATGGATAGATGGTATTGTAGACACAATGGGCACAAAACTGGGAGGACTGAGGGGGATGGTGGAGGACAGAGGCGCCTGGAGAACGATGGTCCATAGGGTCGCAAAGGGTCGGAATCGACTGTGCGACTGAACAACAACAACAAATCTATCTATCTATCTATGCCAACCTAGCAGAATCCTAGTTGGGGGGATTTCTGGTCAATTTTGGTAGCTGTAGTGGGGTGGGGTGGGGTGGGGGTGTGAGTCTGAAAATCACATGCCTAGCCAAGAGTGAAAAGAGGCAGTTGTTAAGATAGCTGATGGGAAGACTCATTGACTCATTGTGAACCTTCATATCATACAAAGAGACACAAGCAGTGGAGGAGTTAAAAAAACCTACTGAAAAAGCTTCCCATATGATGGCTGTGTGCCTTTCTTTCTCAAATTCCAATAATAGTGTTGAGTCTGGAAAAACTCTCCATTGTTCACGTACTCTGTGGGTAAGACCTTGCAGGATAAGAGCCTTAGTGGGAAGGTCAAGAACTGTTGCTTATCTGGGGCCATTTTACCCTTTTAGTCAAAAAAGTCTGTTTTTTCTTCACTGGCTCTCATTTACTGAATTGCCTAATTAGCTGGATTTCACCCAGGTACAAAAGGTTGGGAATGATTTTGCAATTGCTGTTGTGGTGGTGGTTGTCCTGGTCATTGTTATTTTGAACTACCATTCATTCATTCATTCATTGTGTTTGTGTGTTTGATTGATTGATTTTTATCCAGCCATGCCACTGGCCGGCCCAGGGCCCTGTCCTCCCCTTCATAAGACTCTGGAGGCAGGTTTTTTTTTTGTGTGGGTGGTTTCGGTTGAATTGTTTTCTATTTTGATGTGGTGCTGATATTTTGAATTTTGTGGATTGTTTCGCTTTATATTGTAATTTGTGTTATTGTATTTACTTGAAACATTGTATTTATTATTGTATTTTGAACATTGTATCTTGTATCTTATATGTAAACCCCTTGGGTTGCCCTGGGGTCATTTATATGTTGTTAGCCGCCCTGAGTCGGCCATGTGTTCAGTAGGGCGGGATATAAATTGAATAAACATAAACAACATAAACATACCACCCATCTGGGATATTTTCCCACTTTGGCCAGCGTACAACAATTAAAACCAATAAATATACAGTTCAACAATTAATCAATAACAATTGATGGTGTCAGAGGAGGGCAGAATCCAAAGACAGATGGTTACTGATTGGCCATGGGGAGAATGTTATTAAAAGCCTCTTTTAAAAGTAAAGTTTTCAGTTGTTTCTTAAAAACATCTAAAGATTGGACCAGTAAAGCATTCCAGAGTGTGGGCGCTGCCACTGAGAAGGCTCTGTTCCTTGTCACCACCTTTCTCACCATCCTCAGAGTTAGCACCTGTAGTAGCACCGATTGAGATGAGCAGGTGATGCAGGCTGATATTCTATGAGAGAGATGCTCCAACAGATAGGAAGGTCCCAAACCATGTAGGAGTTAAAATGTTAGGGACAACACCTTGTGCCTGAAATGGAAGGGGGCAGGAAGCCAGTGAAAACCTGCCAAGGCTGTGGAAACATGTTTGTTTGTTTGTTTGTTTTTTGTTTTTTGTTTTTTGTTTTTTGTTTTTTGTTTTTTGTTTTTGTTTGTTTGTTTGTTTGTTTGTTTGTTTGTTTGTTTGTTTGTTTGTTTGTTTGTTTGTTTGTTTGTTTGTTTGTTTGTTTGTTTGTTTGTTTGTTTGTTTGTTTGTTTGTTTGTTTGTTTGTTTGTTTGTTTGTTTGTTTGTTTGTTTGTTTGTTTGTTTGTTTGTTTGTTTGTTTGTTTGTTTGTTTGTTTGTTTGTTTGTTTGTTTGTTTGTTTGTTTGTTTGTTTGTTTGTTTGTTTGTTTGTTTGTTTGGTTAGTTAGTTAGTTAGTTAGTTTATACCCTGCCCTATTGGTACAAGCACAACTCAGGGCGGCTTACAATACAAGGGGAATACAATAGAGTTAATAAAAAACAATAAAAGGCATATATAGATAAAAGCATTACTAAAACCCCTATCTAAAATACAATCTTAAAAATGAAAAACCCTCCAGTACCATCCCTAACCCCTGTCCTGGCCTTAAGAGATAAATAGTCCAAAAAAAAACCCAAGAAGATAAAAAGACAGGCCATCACACCTGTCAGGCCCCACACCCGCTGACATAACCAGCTCTTCAGCGCCTTCCTAAAGGGGAGCAGCTCTGACTGGAGACGCAATTCAGGTGGTAGGAGGTTCCTCATGTTCAAATCTCTTTCTCCCTGTTTCATATTTCCAGCATGACCAGTGGGAAACAGACACAACTACTTAGGAACAGATAGAAAACTGAAGTTTAAAATTACGAACCAGTTACCAGGCCACAGTCAAACTAGAGTAAGAGCCTCATTTAAACACAAAGAATCCAGCTCCATTAAAGCCAGTCTGAAATAAGCCACCACCATGAAAGCAACCACAAAGCATTCTTGACCTTATTCTTATTCATTTCTTTCTAGTAATGACCATTAACATGGCATAATTAAGAAATTTATGTTGGTTTTCATTTTTGATAAATATATATATACAAAATTTACAAAATTTTGTGGGACAGAAAAAATATGAGAAACTTTAAAACATCCCCAGATCTGACAGATGTGTTTAATCAATCTGACCTAGGTCAAAAGGTCAAAGTGCCACTCCTCTTCACAAAAGATACCAACACACATAGAGGAAAGTCAATTCCTTTTTTTAAAGCCTCTTTGCTAGTTATGCATGAAAGATATTGTACTTCTGTATCCACAATTCAAAACTCCAACCTTGTTGCATAATATCTTAAACTCTCTTCTTCTTCTTCTTCTTCTTCTTCTTCTTCTTCTTCTTCTTCTTCTTCTTCTTCTTCTTCTTCTTCTTCTTCTTCTGTGTTTTGATTCCAAATATTGGCGATCATCATGGTGATCAGCCATGAAGACTATCCTGCGAATATAATGCTGTGGCCTTTCATCTGCCTTCTGCATCTCAGTGTGACGCCTATAGCACAGATCCAGCTCTGTAAGTCACTTTCTGGTTCCTCAGCCCTTTTGGCATGCAAAGTCCTCCTCAGCCCCAGTATTAAGGAAGCTGTTGCCCTCCATCAAGATGGATTTGAGTAAGATTTAATCCACTTGAGGACCATCACCCTTCCCTGTGGACTTCACCAAAGCCGTTAGTCCTCAGGGTTGCCAGGTTAGTTAACCACTGCCTGATGCTCAGCATTGAGTTGTTGGCCGTATAGTCTACTCTATTACCATAGCTGGATGGCCTGGCCAGAATTTAAACTCACTCCCTTTCACATTTAAAAACAAAAACACCCATGACAGTTGCTTTGTATTTGGGTAAGGAAAACTAATGAAAAAAGAAGTCCACTTTTAGTTCTCAGGGTTGTCAGGTTAGTCAGCTGCTGCCTGACTATCAGCACTCAGTCACTGGCAGCATGGTCTACTCTATTACTATAGCAGGATAACCTGGCCAGATTCGGGGTATGCTCTAGAGACCCAAATATGGGGTAAGGGAACTCGGGAGATGCTTAATCCCCTGAAAACCTTAAATAATTACCTGCCTCTCTTTCTCTCTCTAGAGGACACAAGAGGTCATTCTGAACCAGTTTCTTTTCAATTGGGATACGGTGTAAGGGTCCAGAGGAGACACATTTGGGCTCTTGTTTGTTCTGTGTAAAGCAGGAGTGGGTACTTCTTTCTATATAATCAGTTGGATCCTCACTTGCCCATTCTTAGGATAGACCCAGTGAAATTAAGCAGTCAATAGTTGTGATTAAATTAAACCCCACGGATTCATTCTTCTGCCCTGTGGATGGTCTCAACCCATAATGTAAATAAGACTTGGGGAGGGGGGGGGAGTCTGGGATGGTTTTGTATGGATAATCATTCTATTAATATGAATGTTGGTTTAGAATTGGTTCTGTGATAAAGAAAGATCTCAGTTCACCCAGATTGGCGGCAGACAGAGGAACAAATTTGTTTCATTTACTATGATCTCTGTACTATCATATTATCGCAAATGAGATCTGCTGAAGTCTGTTTCCTAATGCAACAAGACTTAATGGAACATCTTTTGTTTTCCTCTCTCATGTGACTTGCCGAAATTTTCCAGCTCATTCACTCCAAAAAGCAAATGGGCTAAATTGAATAAATAAATAAATAATAAATAAATAAATTTACTTTTCTCATATCTTTCCTTTCTCCCTATAATGGAACATGAAATGGTAACATGAAATGTTTACTGCCTCCTCTTGGTGTGGTTTGGGAGTGAGCCACAGACAAGACTGTATTTCCCATCTTGGCAGCTTTGTGAAAATTCAATAGTTGCCTTGTTAACATTCAAACTAAATTCTTATTAGCATAGTGCTGGCTGTTGGATTCTGGGACTTATAGTCCAAGCTGTGTTTTACATGAATATGCACATAACCCTCTCCCTCAATTTCAAGGATACAGTACTTAAATGCAGATGGTATTTGTTCATAGCCAGAAACTCTTTTCAAGATTTACCACAGTTCAATGAACTAGTTCAAAACCCATCATAATGAAAACAAACACTCAAATGAAATGTTACTTGGATCAAAACAAAGATTAACAAAGTTAAAACACACACATCCTTGGAGCATTATAACTGGCTTCTTTCTCCTAGATTCAGTTTTATCCATTTAACCTAGTTTATAAATGTTGGGGGGGGGGGGTAAGTAATAGAAAATAGTTTGCCTGTATGATTTAAGGGGGCTTGGAAACATGATCTGCATGGGCACCTGTGCCAAATTAAAAACAGGATATTGTACGGTTCTTTAGACAGATTACATTGGATGCAGTAGAAAAAGATCCTATGGTTTACTTCTTCCTGAGTAAGAATCCAGTTTACCACCAACTGTTTGTTGATGAAAGCCCATGGTAAGCTCTTCTGGCAAATAAACTAACTCATTTTCTTTACATTAACAGTTTGGCATTTGGATGCAGGCCATGAAATGTTGTAGTAAAAAAATAATAAAATAAAACTCAGCCTTGCATGGTAAGCAGACATTTTCATTTTTTAAATACAACCAGCATGCTGCCAGAAACATATCTGGACTACCTGTTTCTTCAAGCTACAGGTATTTGTCTAATAACTATACTTTACATGATGTACTTTTATAAAAATAGTAATTATGCTCTATCAAGTTGACTCCAATTTATGATGTCTCTTCCAGGATTTTCTTGGTATGAAGTGCTCAGAATTGGTACTCTGGGACTGTGCAGCTTGCTCAAGGCTGCACCCAGTCTTTTAAAAGAGCTACTGCTGTGCAGGTAGCAACCTGAAACACAGAGGCTGATAGCCCTCTTTCCAGCATTCTTCTGGAGGGGGAGGATTTCACATGTCTTGATGTGTGCTGTAGTCCTTTCCCCATCCTCACTTGGCCATCATACTAGGATGAGCAGCAAAGATCTGAAGGGATGTTCTATGAGAATTGACTTGAATGTAAGATGAAGTACTTCATGTGTCCAAAGCAAGATGGCAGGGGTTGCGCTGCCTCAGAAGTTAAGAAGCTCATCATGTTAGCTGGAAGGCTAGCAAGTCGGCAGTTCAAGATTCAGGTACTGCATGATGGATTGGGTGCCTGTCTCTGTCCCAGTTCCTGCCAAGGTAGCAGATGGAAAGCAAGAAATTGCAAGTAGATAAATAGGGACCACTTTAGTGGGGAACATAAGAACAGCCTTGCTGGAACAGGCCACAGTCCATCCAGTCCAGCATTCTGTCACACACAGTGGCTCACCATTTCCTTCAGGGTATTCCTAAGCAGATGCCTTCACCTGCTTAGGATTCCCTGGAAATGGCATTGAGAGATATCCTGCCTATCTCTCCAACCCGGAGGTTGTTCTTAAGTATCCATAATTATAGCCATTGATACCCTTGTCATCCATGAACTTGTCTAATCCTTTCTTGAAGCTGTCAAGACTGACAGCTGTCACCACTTCTTCTGGCAGGGAGTTCCATAGACCAGTGATCCTCTGGGTGAAAAAGTACTTTCTCTTATTTGTTTGAGAACTAGTACCCTAAAGCTTCATGGAGTGCCCCCTAGTTCTAGTTTTATGTGATAGGGAAAACAGTTTTTCCTTGTCTACTTTGTCCACACCGTGCATTATTTTATAAACTTCAATCAGGTCACCTCTTAGACGTCGTCGTTCAAGAGTGAAGAGGCCCAACCGTTGCAGCCTCAGATGGTAAGGAAGGTGTTCCAGTCCCCTAATCATTTTGGTTGCCCTCCTCTGCACTTTTTCCAGCTCCATAATATCTTTCTGGATGTATGGTGACCAGAACTCTACACAGTATTCCAGATGGGGCCTCACCATAGATTTATAAAGAGGCAAAATGACACTTGCTGACTTATTTTCTATACCCTTCCTAATGATCCCTAGCATTGAGTTTGCTTTTTTAACTGCTGAGGCATACTGGGTTGACACCTTCATTGAGCTGTCCACCAGGACACCAAGGTCCCTTTCCTGGTTTGTCGCAGAGAGTTCATCAGTTTATAAATGTAATTGGGCTTTTTTGCCCCAACATGCATCACTCTGCACTTACTAATGTTGAAGCTCATTTGCCACTGTTTTGCCCACTACCCCAGTGTCAAGAGATCCCTCTGGAGCTCCTCACAATCTCTCACAGTTTTCACTACCCAGTATAATTTAGTGTCATCAACAAATTTGGCTACCTTGGGAAAGATCTTGGGGACATGAAAGGAGCTTCATTTGGGCATCCCCTGAGCGGAGTTTCTCCAGCAAAAATCCTTTCAATCCAGAATAAATTATGACACAAAATTATTATTAGAAAAATGGCTTCTGAGTCACATGGAGCATTCATGCCTATTCTTCTTCTTCCATTTTTAGGCCAGATGTGAAACTGCCAAAAGGAATGCACCTTTTGGTGAGTTCATTCTGCAGTTCCCTCTGCCTGACCTAGTGTAAGAAAGATTAGCTGGCAACACAAGGTTGCCGTTACCAGAGTACGCCCGACCGTGGTTAAAAAAATACCACGATCTTTGAGGAGGCTCATTCTGTGTACCCCTTCATGCCCATTTAAACCTTGGGATTGTAGGGTGACTGTTATCAGGGACGTAGGGGGTGGAAAATGCCTCACAAAGGCTACATTGGGCACCCAGAATATTTCTCTTTGGAACACCCGGCTGGGCGGACCTTTGATCCAGCATCCTGCTTTGCCTTAATGAGCACTCCTCCCCCTAGCCCGATTCGCTGGGGTACAGGGACAGAGTAGCCTTCTGCATATGGCAGGTAATATTGATCCCTTGGCAGAAGCTAGACTTCCTAGTGCTGAGGTCTATGACACACAGCTTATGATTTGCTACTCCTCCTCCCCTTAACAGAGCAATCCCTCTCACGACTTCAGGAAGGCTTCCGGTGTTGAAGTGATGAGGACTATTGGAGCCACTTCTGCTCTGCTGGGTTTCCTTCTCCTCCTTTACAAAGGCAGGCAAAACATGACTGGCTTTTGAAGATTTATTGAAGAAACACAATACTGGATACAGATCTTAACTTAATCTACTCTACGTAAAACACAAGCTAATAAAACAAATAAATGAAATAAAATCTTGCTAGCTCCCTAGCAGGTTCAAGCTTGCTGGTTTGGGGCGGTTCTGCCCCTCATGGCCGAGTTTTAGCCCCGAAGAGTCATATTGAGGAGCTGTCGGACAAGGGCTCCCGCTGAAATCAAGATTATGGTGTTGAGTATCAGGGACGTAGGGGCAGAACATGCCTCACAAAGGCTTCATTGGGCTCCCAGAATTTTTCTTGGGGACACCCGGCAGGGCGGACCTTAGATCCTGCCACCTGCTTGCTTCTATGAGCACTCTTCCCCCTAGCCCGATTCACTGGGGGACAGGGTCAGAGTAGCCTTCTGCTTATGGCAGGTAATATATTATTTCCTTGGCAGAAGCTAGACTTCTAAGTGCTACTTTTTCTCTCTCTGCTACTCTGCCCCTCCCTTACAGAGCATTCCCCTCTCACCTCCTTCTTCCGGAAACGTGATGAGGATTGTCAAAGACTTCTTCGGCTCTGCTTGGTTTCCTTCTGCTCCTTTACAAAGGCAGGCACACAAACTACTGGCTTTTTGTAGTTTTATTGTTGGAAACACAAATACTGGATACAGATATTACTTACTCTACTCTTACATAAAAACACAGTGAATAAGCTTTTCCTAGAAGGTTCAATCTTAATGGTTTGGGGGGCCATAGCTCCTCATGGCTTTCACCCCCGAAGAGCCATTTTGGGATGCCCACCGACAAGGGCTCCCGCTGCAATCATGATTATTATGTGGAGGAGACAGAGTTTCCCCTGTCTCCGAAGTGTGTGTGTTTAGTGCTCAAACTGGGCTCTTTTTATATGAAAAAGGAGCTCAGGAATGTGGTGATCTCATGGGAGTGCACCTGTGTTCCCTTGAGAAAGGAGATGACTGGTACATGCAATGTGACATTGAGCCCCCACCTTTGCATTCCTGGAATGACCCAATCTGCTGGTGTCTGGGGTAATTAGTTTGACTGACAGGAGTGGAGACGTCTCTCCATTGCATCAGTCTGTCCCATCATGGGATTGCAGGTGTCTCTGGAATAAGTCCAAGGCTGGACACTCATTTCTCCCTCCTCCCCTTAGGAGAGAGTTCTAATCTTATCTATGCATCATTTGTCATGTCAGGCTGTCAGCCTGGCATTTCTAAACCTAAGAAAATTACAAAATGTATCTTAACACTACATGGATCAAATGTCATTTTAAAATCAAGACAAGGTCGCATGTGGAAACCATGACACGCCTTTCCTTCCCCAGTATGACATATGGGTATGCAACCCAATGTCATACTGTGCCCAAAACCTTTTGGTTTTCACATGGGACTTGTTGCTTAAACTACAACATTATGTGTGTATGAATTTTCAACACTTACTTCTAAATGGTTACAATGTGTGTGCAAACACCATACCTAAACAAACTTAACATATCCTATACAAGTTATCTTAACATCTTAAATGCTACCTTATTCAAAATTCTACTTAAAATAATGGCAAGTATTTAACTGAATACTTAAACAGTTCAAACAAATGGAGTGCCCTAAGTCAATGCTTTAAACAATCAATCTATCAAGCTATTGAGCTAAATAAACACTTAAGTAATTGACTAAGTAAACATATAAGTGATTACCTCTAAATTACTTCTTTAAACTAAAGAAAGCATAATGAATAACATTTCTAAGCTTATCTGAATTCAAACTGAATAAACATATGTTTACAATATAAAAACTTGCCCTCAATGCATTTGGCTTAAACTCCACATCTTAAGGCATTTGTACTAAGCATTTTACACTTCATTTATGCATTAACATTACATAATTTAAATCAAAACATGTCACTTTAAATTAGGGATCCATTTTTCTTTTTCTTGGTGCCGTTTTTACAGGCAAGGTACCTTAAAATTTATGCGCATTACCATTTCACAATCAACTGAATCACATTTCAGAACATTTTAAAACAAACAGGATTTCTTTCCCCTTGTCTTCAGCATTCAGACTGAGAGAAAAAAACTCTCTTTTAAACTAAAGAGCAGAGGCAATCATTAATTCGCGATTTTAATGATTTCCTCTTCTTCATCTGAATCTCCCTTTCTTTTGTTTTACCTTCAAAAGAATTAACTTCTTCTCTCTTAGATGTTTTTCTTAAAATTACACTCTGGGGACAATAGATAGAACACATTTCTCTTCCTCCCCCACTTCCGGCTTGCTAGAAAGCCTGGTGATTTATTTTCACTCTACTCTTTTCTTTTTCACGAACCCAGTTGGCCAGACTGAGAATGTGGACTGGAAAAGAGTTTTATTTTATTTTCCTTTTGCAGACGCTAACAGTGCGTCTGCTTCTTTTCAGTGTTACACACAAACAAAAGACAAACATCTTGATTTACAGCAAGACAAACATCTTGATTTACAGCAAGGTTTCCCAAAGAACACAGACTTCTCCGCCCAGAATCTGTGAATCTTTAATCCTTGCTTCCCAGTTAAAGAACTGGATAGAGGAGAGTGCAGGTAAGACCATTCTACCTACGCGCACACAAAACCAACCTTCTGAGGTCTATAACTGGTATACCCCAGAATTCCTTTTGAATTCACTTCTTGTTCATCTTCAAAAAGGAAAAGAGCAAGATCTTCCTTTGATCTTTCTCTTGGTTTCCTGACACTTGGGAATGCTGCTGAATTCCTCCCCTTGGTCAGATCGGGAAAATGACTCTTCCCTTCCCACCCTTGCCATACCCTGGAGGCAAGACGGATCCTCTCTAGGACCCTGCAGGGTTTGGGCTCAGCTTTCAGCTTCCTCCAGTTACTGCTTACACACTTGTTAGAGAGACAGGAAATTTTTCCAAAAAGGAGCTGCTTTGAAAACTTTCTTTCCTTTCTGGCTCTGAATTCCTCCCCTTAACAAGAAATGGGCTTACTGGAAAATCTGATCTTTACCTAAGTACATTGATACAGACTCCACCCCTATTGTTCCCTTTTTCCTAAAAGAGACATTACCCATTTAACTGACATTTCTTAACTCGGAACATATCAATACAACTTACTTTCCCCCTTTTTACAAATGTACTACAGGGAATAAAAACTAACAGGCAGACACGCAGGTTTGCAGAGATTTTAAGTGCTGCAGGCACTTGTTCTTAGTTTTTACAAACTTACGAACTCAGTCCTTTGATGACCAGAACTTTAGAGATAGTCTCTGGTGCTGTGTGCAAACGTACACACACTCGGCACTTCTTCCAGCTGCTGCTGCTGGCACAGAAGATGGTGATGAATCGGCACTGCTTCTGCTACTGGCTGTAGAAGCGACGCTGAAGAAATAGAACTTGCTGGTTTGCTGTGCTGGAACATTGGAGAAGCTGCTACCTTCTTCCCTCTGCTCCTTTCCTGTGGCAATGGCATGGAGACAGTCCCTGGGAGGTGCTGGCAAGATGATCTGGGTGTGCAGGCTGTGAGAGGACCTTCCTCCACCCAGGAAGATTCTTCTCCTGCCTCTGTCTGCGACGATCGCTCAGTCTGCAGATGCACCCTCGCTCACCTCCTTCCATCTGGCTGGCTCTGGAATCTTTGCTGTCATCTGGTACGTGGGACCTGGAGTTACTTCGGCGGATTATGGGTTCCAGGATCCCACCGCTGCCACCATATCAGGGACGTAGGGGGCAGAACATGCCTCACAAAGGCTTTGTTGGGCTCCCAGAATTTTTCTTGGAGACACCCAGCAGGGCAGACCTTAGATCCTGTGACCTGCTTGCCTCTATGAGCACTCTTCCCTCTAGCCCGATTCGCTGGGGGACAGGGTCAGAATAGCCTTCTGCTTATGGCAGGTAATATAATATTTCCTTGGCAGAAGCTAGACTTCTAATGCTACTTTCTCTCTCTCTGCTACTCTGTCCCTCCCTTACAGAGCATTCCCTCTCACCTCCTTCTTCCGGAAATGCGATGAGGATTGTCAAAGACTTCTTCAGCTCTGCTTTGGTTTCCTTCTGCTCCTTTACAAAGGCAGGCACACAAACTACTGGCTTTTTGTAGTTTTATTGTTGGAAACACAAATACTAGATACAGATATTACTTACTCTACACTTACATAAAAACACAGTGAATAAGCTTTTCCTAGCAGGTTCAATCTTAATGGTTTGGGGCGCCATAGCCCCTCATGGCTTTCACCCCTGAAGAGCCATTTTGGGATGCCCACCGGCAAGGGCTCCCGCTGCAATCATGATTGTTATGTGGAGGAGACAGAGTTTCCCCTGTCTCCGAAGTGTGTGTGTTTAGTGCTCAAACTGGGCTCTTTTTATATGAAAAAGGAGCTCAGGAATGTGGTGATCTCATGGTGTTCTCATGGGAGTGCACCTGCGTTCCCTTGAGAAAGGAGATGACTGGTATGTGCAATGTGACATTGAGCCCCCACCTTTGCATTCCTGGAATGACCCAATCTGCAGGTGTCTGGGGTAATTAGTTTGACTGACAGGAGTGGAGACGTCTCTCCCTTGCATCAGTCTGTCCCATCATGGGATTGCAGGTGTCTCTGGAATAAGTCCAAGGCTGGACACTCATTTCCCCCTCCTCCCCTTAGGAGAGAGTTCTAATCTTATCTATGCATCATTTATCATGTCAGGCTGTCAGCCTGGCATTTCAATGTGCTTCTAAAAGAAAGCTGCCATTTCTAAACCTAAGAAAATTACAAAATGTATCTTAACGCTACATGGATCAAATGTCATCAAGACAAGGTCGCATGTGGAAACCTTGCTCCAGATGTGCTCTCTGAGTGCTCAAAGTGGGCTCCTTTTATTGAGAAAAGGTGCTTTGAAATGTGGTGATCTAATGGGAAAGCACCTGTGTTCCCATGAAAAATGGGACGTGCTGTCCATGGACATTTTGGCATGTGGCCCCCATTTTGCATTCCCTGGGAAAGTTCTGTTCTGCAGGTGTCCTGGCAATTATAATTTGATTGACATGAGTGGAGACGTCATCTCCCTCATGGTGTGGTCAGCTGACCTAGCTGTCAATCAGTTCCCTCGTGGGACTGCAGGTGTTTCTTGGAATGTGTCCAGTCCTGGACACTCACTTTTCCCTCCTCCCTTTGGGGAGGCAACTATTCTAACTATGCATCACTGTCATGTCAGACTAACAGCCTGGCATTCCAATGTATTTAAAATGAGAGCTGGCTTTCTAAGCCTAAGAAAACTACAATATGTGTCTTAACA
Organism: Bradypodion pumilum; assembly: GCA_035047305.1. Taxonomy (NCBI): domain Eukaryota; kingdom Metazoa; phylum Chordata; class Lepidosauria; order Squamata; family Chamaeleonidae; genus Bradypodion; species Bradypodion pumilum. The sequence continues at coordinate 36,063,911 of JAWDJD010000002.1, read as the reverse complement.
CTACATGGATCAAATGTCACCTTAAAATCAAGACAAGATTGCATGTGGAAACCATGACAACTGTATCACTCTTCTAGGAAGGACAGTCTTCCATTGGAGTAGCTACTAAACCAGTGATGGCGCCCCATTTAGAGACCAAGTGCCCAAACTGCAACCCAAAACCCACTTATTTATTTCAAAGTCCCAACACAGCAACAGGGGAGGAAGGAAATGCTCACATTGGGCTGCTGGGCAGATGGGCAGGGTGAACTCTGTGCTGGGGGGAGGGAGGAAGCACTCCCATTGGGCTGCTGGACAGGGGGTGGAATAAACTCTGTGCTGGGATGACTGCATGGGTGCCCACAGAGAGGGCTCTGAGTGCCACCTCTGGCTCATGTGCCATTGGTTCTCCACCACTGTACTAGACAATGATCCTCCTTTTGAAGGCATCCTCCATTTCAATGTATCTCCAGTCCCAAATCTGATTTAACTATAAAGAACCATGAGGAGAGAGATTAGGAACTCTAAAGTTTCTCATCCTCAGTGATCGTCTGGAAAAGAAAAACAGCAAAGCCACACACAGGTCATCAGGTCACTTTCCCCCATACACATTGTAACTATATAACATACAAAAATTGTGTCTGATTTTGCACCTGTACCTAGACATTAGCATATACAATTTTATAGAATCATAGAATAATTGAGGTGGAAGGGGCCTGTGATGCCACTGAGGCCAACCTCATGCTCAATGCAGAAATACAAAGCAGAGCAGATCCAACAAATGTTTGTCCAATTTGCTCTAGAAAGTCTCCAGCATTGGAGCCCTCACCACCTCCCAAAGCAATCAGTTCCATTGTCGTACTGCTCTAACAGTTAGGGTTTTCCTGTTATTCAGCTTATATCTGGGTCCCTGTAGTTGGACCCTGTTAGTATGCTTCTTGCACTTTAAGATGATCAAGAACAGATCCCACCCTTCCTCTGATTGACTATCTTTCAAGTATTTGAAGAGTGCTCTAATATCTCCTTTCAGTCCCCTTTTCTTATACCTAAATATGCCCATTTCCTTCAGTCTTTCCTCCTAGGGCTTGGTTTCCAGTTCCCTGTTCATTTTGTTGCCCTCTTCTGAACTTGTTCCAGTTTGTTGCCATCCTTCTTAAAGTGAGATGTCCAGAACTGGAAATAATACTCTAGATGAGACCTAACTAGTGTTGAAGAGAAGGGGAGTAGCACATCATGAGTTTTGGATGCAGCCTAAAATTGTATTTACCTTATTTGCAGCCACATTGCACTGTTGATTCATATTCAGCTTGTGACCTACAACAGTTCCAAGATCCTTCTCCATCAAGGATCCAAAGTTCAATCAATGCTGCATGGTCACAGGCAGAGGGAGGTGGAACCAGCAAGCATGTGACGCCTCATCATAATAGATGGTTTCAGACCATACCCAGAAAATACGGGAACTGCTCTGGCCCAGGTGCACATGCACAGCAAAAAATCCTTTGTGCATGCACAGAACCCCTTTGGCATTTGCAGAACACGTTTGTGCATGCAAAGATGGGTTATGCACATGCAGTAACCTCTTTCACCACTGTTCTAAATACGGGACGGCGCCGGGAAAGGGAACGCACGCCAAAATACGGGATTTCCCAGCCAATCCAGGATACTTGACAGGTATGTTTCAGACCTGATGCATGAAAATTTATGGATTCGATGGATCAGTGATGATGCAAAAAAAGTTGAACACTAGCACTGGGCATGAAATCTAGCTTGCAATGTGAAATGTCATCTTAGTTGGACTTTTGTATCTTTCTCTTGATTCTTTGGGGCTATCTTTTAAAATGAAAAAATAAAATCTTTAACAGCAACTCAACCACTGTGGGAACTAAACAGCCCTCTGGTTTGAATTAGCAAGACTTGTCTCATAATCTCACACTGCAACACAAGGTGGTGCCTGTAATCTCTCTTGTACTGAAAAATTGTTTCTTTGTTGTACCATTTGTCCAGTGTTTTTAATTTAATTTTAATTTAATTTAATTTTTAAATTTTTATGCCGCCCACTCAGGCAAACCCAACTCAGGGCAGCGTACAGCAATTAAAAACATAAAACATATAAAAACAGGTTAAAAACCCCAAGTCACCCACCCACCTACCCACCCACCTACCACCACCCCATTTAAAAGACTAAAAGGGAATAGGAGGAATACAGCAATACAGAAGGAGGGACACTAACTGGACTCTATTTGCCCACACTTAGTTAAAATGTGAGATCTTCTTAAAGGTTTGTAATTTCATTGGTAGGAGAAATTCCTCTACAATACAGATGACAACTATCTTCAGTTCTTGCTGTTTCTGTACTTCTTGTGTCTCATTGGGATGCTGGCAATTTGTGACAGGCCTTTCTGTATTTAGTCCTTCAATGGCACACATGTACTCCACTGCTAAGATCATACATGGGTCATATTTGGACGATATGAGGCTAACAGTGTCTGCCAAAGCATGCATTCTGCTACCATAGCCTTTGAAAACCTAGGGTAATCTGGCAGAATTGAACTTGCTAGAGGGAAACAGTATATAAACCTCAATCAAAGTACAGTAAATCCTGACTTACGTACACCTTGAGTTACGTAAAATTCAACTTACATAATGATTTTGTTTTGTGCTAAAACCATGTCCCAATTTATGTAAATGCCCTGATTTATGTAAAAATTCATTTCCCTATGGGTTTGCTTCAATTTACGTAAAAAATCATTTTTCCTATGGGTTTGTTTCGAGTTACATAAAAATTACTTACTGTACGTAAAAGCCTGAGACGGACTTTTTATGTAAGTTGGAGTTTTACTGTATTAACAATAAACTATAGAATAAGTTTATTGTTGCTTCAGTAACAAAGAGTTGCTTCAGTAACAAAGAGAAAGCAGCCATCTTATTTTTTTAATCAAAAAGAACTTGATCATTGGTATGTATAGCCTGTACAGGATCCCTTGTAATTACCATATTTGCCAGCGTATAAGACACATCGGAGTATAAGACGCACAATGTTTTTTGAACACATTTTAAAAGAAAAAATAATTTTCTACATTTTCCCATGAAATTCCAAAATTAACTCAAAGAGCCGAGGAAAGTAGGATTCGGGGGGGGGGATCTTTTAAGCCCATTTCTTTTTTCCCCATCCGACTCTCCTTTCTTGGCGGTGGGATGGGGAAAAAGAAGGATCCTTTCAGGACTCTAGAGTTCAGTGCTCATCTCTGTTTCAAAGCCGAAGAGCCAGAGCTGTCTGCTTCTGCATACGTATTCCGTGGTCATGTAGCAGGCATGACTAGACACCGGAGTGCACAGAATGCTGCTTACCTTCTCCCTGAAGTGGACCCTATTTACCTACTTGCAATTTCTTTCCTTCGAACTGCTAGGTTTGCAGGAGCTGGGACAAAGATGGGAGCTCATTCTGCAAGCAACTTCAATAGAGGCAGCAATAAAATGGTGTGGTTTTTTTGGCTGTCTTCCTTAGTCACCAAGCTACTACTGATGTGCCACCCGCTGGTCAGTTCAATAGAACCACAGCTCTATTGCAAGAAAAAAATGCATTTTTTTCTTCAAAACCCCTTGGTCTGAAAAACGGGAATTTTATTTTTATTTTTTTGAACCGGGCCAGAACAGGTTCAACCCGTTAAATTCCCAGTTTTCCATTACGTATAAGAACATAAGAACATAAGAACAGCCTTGCTGGAACAGGCCACAGCCCATCCAGTCCAGCATTCTGTCTCACACAGTGGCTCACCATTTCCTTCAGGGTATTCCCAAGGAGATGCCTTCCTCTGCTTAGGATTCCCTGGAAATGGCATTGAGAGATATCCTGCCTATCTCTCCAACCCCGAGGTTGTCCTTAAGTATCCATAATTATAGCCATTGATACCCTTGTCCTCCATGAACTTGTCTAATCCTTTCTTAAAGCTGTCAAGACTGACAGCTGTCACCACTTCTTCTGGCAGGGAGTTCCATAGACCAGTGATCCTCTGGGTGAAAAAGTACTTTCTCTTATTTGTTTGAGAACTAGTACCCAAAAGTTTCATCGAGTGTCCCCTAGTTCTAGTGTTGTGCGATAGGGAAAACAGTTTTTCCTTATCTACTTTGTCCACACCATGCATGATTTTATAAACTTCAATCAGGTCACCTCTTAGACGCCGTCGTTCAAGAGTGAAGAGGCCCAACCGTTGCAGCCTCAGATGGTAAGGAAGGTGTTCCAGTCCCCTAATCATTCTGGTTGCCCTCCTCTGTACTTTCTCCAGCTCCATAATATCCTTCTGGAGGTATGGTGACCAGAACTGTACACAGTATTCCAGATGGGGCCTCACCATAGATTTATAAAGAGGCAAAATGACACTTGCTGACTTATTTTCTATACCCTTCCTAATGATCCCTAACATTGAGTTTGCTTTTTTCACTGCTGAGGCACACTGGGTTGACATCTTCATTGAGCTGTCCACCAGGACACCAAGGTCCCTTTCCTGGTTTGTCGCAGAGAGTTCAGACCCGATCAGTTTATAAATGTAATTGGGGTTTTTTGCCCCAACATGCATCACTCTGCACTTACTAATGTTGAAGCTCATTTGCCACTGTTTTGCCCACTCCCCCAGTGTCAAGAGATCCCTCTGGAGCTCCTCACAATCTCTCACAGTTTTCACTACCCTGTATAATTTAGTGTCGTCAGCAAATTTGGCTACCTTGCTTTTTACTCCTACCTCTATATCATTTATGAAGAGGTTGAAAAGCAGGGGTCCCAGTACTGAACTTTGGGGGACCCCACTCTTTACTTCCCTCCACTTGGAGAAGTATCCATTTAGTGCTACCCTCTGTTTCCTGTCCCTTAGCCAGTTGCGGATCCAGGACAAGACCTGTCCCTTTATTCCATGACTGGTAAGTTTATTCAAGAGCCTTTGGTGTGGGACCTTGTCAAAAGCCTTCTGGAAGTCCAGATAAACAATGTCAACTGGATCCCCCTTATCCACATGCTTGTTGACACTCTCAAAAAATTCCAACAGATTAGTGAGGCATGATTTGCCCTTGCAAAAGCCATGTTGGCTCTCCTTTAGCAGCGCCTTCTCTTCTATGTGCCTATTAATTCTATCTTTTAGGATGGTTTCCATCACTTTACCTGGGACACATGTCAAACTGACAGGTCGGTAATTTCCTGGATCACCCCTGGATCCTTTTTTGAAAATTGGTGTTACATTCGCTACCTTCCAGTCATCAGGCACAAAGCCTAATTTGAGGGAAATATTATATATTTTGGCTAGGAGATCAGCAATTTCATCTTTAAGTTCCCTGAGAACTTGTGAATGGATGCCATCTGGTCCTGGTGATTTGTTAGTGTTTAGTTTAACAAGACATGCAAGGACCTCCTCCCTGGTTATTTCTATCTTGCTTAATTCTTCGGTTTCCCTCCCTACAAAGATAGGCTCTGTTTTGGGCATGTGGCCTCTGTCTTCTTCAGTGAATACTGAAGCAAAGAATTCATTGAGTCTCTCTGCAATCTCTGTTTCCTCTTTAATAACCCCTTGTCTTCCATTGTCATCTAATGGTCCAATGGCCTTCCTAGTTGGGTTCTTACTTCTAATGTACTTAAAGAAGTCTTTGTTATTTCTCTGAGTATTTTTAGCTATACGCTCCTCAAAGTCTTGCTTTGCTTTCCTGATTGTTGCCTTGCATTTGTTCTGCCAGAATTTATGTTTCTGCCTGCTGTCCTCATTCGGACAAGCCTTCCATCTTCTAAATGAGCTTTTCTTGCTCTTGATCACTTCCCGAACAGCTCCTGTAAGCCACATTGGAGTCCTCTTGGACCTGGCAGTGCCCTTTTTCCTTTTGGGTATGCATTCCAATTGAGCCTCTGTTATTGCTTTTGTAAACAACCTCCATGCCTCTTGGAGTGCTTGGACTCTCTCAATTTTCCATTTCAGCTTCTTTTTTACTAGTTTCCTCAACTTTGGGAAATTTCCTTTTTGAAAATTTAAGGTCTCTGTGTTAGATTTTATTAGTGACTTACGGTCTAGGATCAAGTTAAACATAATTGAGTTGTGGTCACTGTTCCCTATTGGATCAGTCACATTAACATCTTGCACCAGATCCTGAGTATTGCTCAGGATCAAGTCAAGGATTCTTGTACCTCTAGTTGGTTCTTCAACCATCTGTCCCAGGGAACAATCATTTAGCATATCTAGGAACTTTATCTCTTTATCATGTGCTGAACAACAGTTCACCCAGTCTATGTGAGGGTAATTGAAGTCCCCCATTATAACCAGGCTTCCCTTCTTGAATGCCTCCTTTACAACATTCTCCAACTGCCAGTCTCCCTCAAGAGTTTGGGTTGGAGGCCGATCGTATATGCCTACTGTTAGACCATCCTTGTGGCCTGGTACTCTTACCCACAGAGCTTCTAATGGTGACTCCAAATCACCTAGATATTCCAATTCATACGATTTTATCACTTCTTTGACATACAAGGCTACACCACCTCCCATTTGCCCCTTCCAATCCTTCCTGTACAGTTTGTAGCCTGGGATAACTGTATCCCATTGGTTATCATCCGTCCACCAGGTTTCAGTGATACCAATAATATCAATATTCTTATCTATTGCTAAGTATTCCAGCTCCCCTATTTTGTTCCGGAGGCTTCTGGCATTTGTATACAAGCATTTATATATGCTTTCCTGATACAGTCTTTTGAGTCCAGTTGCATTGTTAGACTGCCTCTTGCATCCTTCTGCTAGAGTGTTGGTGACTAGCTCCTTGCTCTGCTCAGTAATTTTTGCATCCTCCTCACTACTCAAGTACACACTTTCCCGAACCGGATGCTGCCCAGCTCCTGTCGGCTTTCTCCCAGTTATCAGTTTAAAAGCTGCTCTGCAGCCTTTTTGATGTTGAGTGCCAGCAATCTGGTCCCATCATGGTTCAAATGCAACCCATCCCTCCTGAACAGATTTGGCTTGTCCCAAAATGTTCTCCAGTTCCTGACAAATCTGAAGCCTTCCTCTCGACACCATGGCCTCATCCACACATTGAGGCTTCTGAGCTCTGCCTGCCTGGTAGGTCCTGCGCGAGGGACAGGCAGCACTTCTGAAAATGCTACCTTGGAAGTCCGGGACTTCAATCTTCTTCCTAACAACCTGAATTTGGCTTCCAGGACAGACCGCTTGGCCTTCCCAACATCATTGGTACCAACATGTACCATGGCAACTGGCTCATTCCCAGTTCTCTCTAACAATCTATCTAGATTTTTTGTGATGTCTGCAACTTTTGCACCTGGCAGGCAAGTCACCATACGGTTATCATGTGCATCACAAATCCATTTCTCTGTATTTCTAATTATTGAATCGCCTAGTACAAGGAGCCTCTCTCCTGCAATCTGTTCATCTACATGCACCTCATCAACCATATTAAGGGAGAGAACCTCAGTTTGTTCCTGTTGTTTATCTTCCTGGATCTCATCAAGTGTGATGAAGGAGAGATCATCAGGTGGAACCAGTTGTTCCTCTGTATGTTCCTCATCAGGTATTCTGTAATTTCAGACTCTCAGAGTGATCCCCTACTCTTCTCCTCCTTTTAGTCACATTCCTCCAAACATCTCCCTCCTGAGTTAGTGAAGGGCCTTCTCCCTCAGAACTGTGCCCTGTCACTTCTTTATCCAGCATAGTCTGCTCCGCTCTGTCCAAGAACAGCTCAAGCTCCTTAATTTGTTGATGGTTAGATATGCGGGCCTCTAGCTGCTGGACCTTCTCTTCTAGTAGTGCAACCAGCTTGCACTTGCTGCAAGTGTAGTTCTCCATATGCTTTGGCAAGAACACAAACATGGCACAAGTATTGCAGGTAACTACAGCTGTTCCTTCAGAATCCATTTTAACAAGTGCAGTATTCTGGGCCTCAAAAATGCACACGTTTACTACCTTTCTACCTAGTAAAACTATATTCTTCCTTTGTTACTAGTTTGCAATCTCACGCGCTGCTAGGCGCACGGGCCTCTAAAGCAGCTCTACTCCAACTGCAAAACTTACCAGTGCTCACTTCCTTTGTTTGGCTCTCCTCAGCAGCAGTTCTGCTTAAGAGCACATGCAGAGTCAAAAGGGCTGACCCTGAAAGAGCTCAGAGCTTTTAAAGGCTAGTGTGGCTCCGCCCCTATGAGTCACAGTTCAGGGAAGGGCCTGGTGTGGCTCTGCCCCCTGCTTCTGGAAGCTTCTAACTGCTTCCTCTGTTTGAACAGAGGTGGCTCTCAGCAGTTTAAATTATCAATTTAAATTAGTGGAGGCCTCTAAAGCAGCTCTACTCCAACTGCAAAATTTACCAGTGCTCACTTCCTTTGTTTGGGTCTCCTCAGCAGCAGTTCTGCTTAAGAGCACATGCAGAGTCAAAAGGGCTGACCCTGAAAGAGCTCAGAGCTTTTAAAGGCTAGTGTGGCTCTGCCCCTATGAGTCGCAGTTCAGGGAAGGGCCTGGTGTGGCTCTGCCCCCCTGCTTCTGGAAGCTTCTAACTGCTTCCTCTGTTTGAACAGAGGTGGCTCTCAGCAGTTTAAATTATCAATTTAAATTAGTATGGCATCCCTACACCCTTCACCTGGCTCCTAGACATTGGTGGCGGCTAGCCACCAAACCATACCAGCAAAAGGGGGGGGAGGCTGTTACTGGTGTATAAGATGCACTCTGTTTTTCCAGTGTATTTTGAGGGTGGGGTGTCTTATATGTTGGCAAATATGGAATGTATAGTGATAACCATTGACTGGTGGAGCCAGTGAATTTGCCTCTGAGAGCTTCTGAGAAATAACCACATGTATTTCAAGGAATGTAAACAAGAAAAAGGGACTGTGGTGGTTCAAGTGGTTAAGACGCTTAACTTGATGAATGGAGGGTCAGCAAGTCAGCAGCTTGTGATCCGAGTGCTGCATGACGGAGTGAGCTTCCATCTCTGTCCCAGCTCCTAGCAGTTTGAAAGCAAGAAATTGCAAGTAGATACATAGGTACCATGTTGGTGGGAAGGTAAACAGCATTCTGTGTACTCCAGTATCTAGGCATGCCTGCCCTGGAAACATCTGCAGATGCAGACAGCGATGGCACTTTGGCTATAAACAGAGATGAGCACTGAACCTTAGAGTTGGATACGCCTGGCTTTTGAGCAAGGGTGGCCAAAACAAGAAAAGTCTCATACGGTCATGAAGAGGATCCTTTACATCAGTGGTGGCGAACCTATTGCACACGTGCCAGAGTTTGCGCTCTGAGCCCTCTCTGTGGGCACCCATGCAGTCGCCCCAGCACAGAGTTTTCCCCACCCATCTGCCCAGCAGCCCAATGGGAATGCCTCCTTCCTCCTCCCCCAGCACAGAGTTCACCCCACCCATCTGCCCAGCAGCCCAATGGGAGCGTTTCCTTCCTCCCCTGTTGCTGTGTTGGTACTTTGAGATGAATAAGTCGGTTTTGGGTTGTAGTTTGGGCATTCGGTCTCTAAAGGTTCACCATTATTGCTTTACATCAATGGATTTTGCAAGGCAAGTAAAGCAAAACATGGTTTCTGGGGCTGCATTTTTGCATGATGGGTCTGTCTAACAAGTTGGCTGCACTTAATTTTTGTGATTTGTTTTCAGCTAGGATCTAAAGAACCACAAAAAAGTGTCATGAAAATCAAGGGCTTTTAAAGACTTGTTTCTCCTCAGATGACACTAACTGTATAACACATGACAAATTGTTTTTGAAAGGAGGCATTTTAAAAGGCCATGTGTGTGATACAGATGAAGTTTATATATATATATATATATATATATATATATATATATATATATATATATATATATATATATATATATATATATATATATATATATATATATATATATATATATATATATATATATATATATATATATATATATATATATATATATATATATATATATATATATATATATATTCAGTTACTCCCATTGTTTTGAACTACTCATGTGTGTTTATTGATTACATTTATTTTACTTTATTAAGGAGGGTTTAAAAAGAAATTGTCTGATTTAAAAGCCACCAGCCATATAGTGTTGTTACTAACAGGTACTGCCACCAAATGGATTATGACAGTATAGCATCAAGTTCTCTTTAGCCGTAGAACTAGAATACTGCATTTCATAACCACCAAGGCGCTCCTTGTTGCAAAATCTATCCCATCTTTCAATCTTTGTCCAAACAATTTCTTATCAATCTGTTTTAACAGGTGCTTGGGGGAAAGTAGTGTGGTTTTTTTTGGGAATGATGGAAAATATTGCCATGTATGACACATCGTACTTCTTCTCCATTTTATTCAGAGCAGAAGCAAATATACATAAGAATATAAGAACAGCCTTGCTGGAACAGGCCACAGCCCATCCAGTCCAGCATTCTGTCTCACACAGTGGCTCACCATTTGCTTCAGGATATTCCCAAGGAGATGCCTTCACCTGCCTAGGACTCCCTGGAAATGGCATTGAGAAATATCCTGCCTATCTCTCCAACCCGGAGGTTGTCCTTAGGTATCCATAATTATAGCCATTGATACCCTTGTCCTCCATGAACTTGTCTAATCCTTTCTTAAAGCTGTCAAGACTGACAGCTGTCACCACTTCTTCTGGCAGGGAGTTCCATAGACCAGTAATCCTCTGGGTGAAAAAGTACTTTCTCTTATTTGTTTGAGAACTAGCACCCAAAAGATTCATGGAGTGCCCCCTAGTTCTACTGTTGTGCGATAGGGAAAACAGTTTTTCCTTATCTACTTTGTCCACATGGTGCATGATTTTATAAACTTCAATCAGATCACCTCTTAAACGCCGTCGTTCAAGAGTGAAGAGGCCCAACCGTTGCAGCCTCAGATGGTAAGGAAGGTGTTCCAGTCCCCTAATCATTTTGGCTGCCGTCCTCTGCACTTTTTCCAGCTCCATAATATCCTTCTGGAGGTATGGCGACCAGAACTATACACAGTATTCCAGATGGGGCCTCACCATAGATTTATAAAGAGGCAAAATGACACTTGCTGACTTATTTTCTATACCCTTCCTAATGATCCCTATAGCACTGAGTTTGCTTTTTTCACTGTTGAGGCACACTGGGTTGACACCATCATTGAGCTGTCCACCAGCACACCAAGGTCCCTTTCCTGGTTTATCGCAGAGAGTTCAGACCCCATCAGTTTATAAATGTAATTGGGGGGTTTTGCCCCAACGTGCCCCCTTTTTTAGGGGGAGGGTAGTTTTTAAGCTGTTTTAATCTGTTTTTATTATGATTGTGAACCGCCCTGAGTTGGCCTTGGCCAAGTGGGTGGTATAGAAATCGAAATAATAAATAAATAAAAATAAATAAATACTATGCATTTACTAGTTTTGAAGCTCATTTGCCACTGTTTTGCCCACTCCCCCAGTGTCAAGAGAACTCTCTGGAGCTCCTCACAATCTCTCACAGTTTTCACTACCCTGTATAATTTAGTGTCGTCAGCAAATTTGGTTACCTTGCTATTTATTCCAGTAGTTTGAACTATACAGTAGTTCAATTACTGGTGTGTTCTAAATTTACGCAAGCTGGTCAAATACAGGGTAAGTTGGGTGAGAAGTAGAGTGAAGAATGAATTTTTAAAATTCCTATGTGAAATCCACCCTTTGTTTTGAGGCTTTTTCATAAGGTGCCAATTTCACATGGTGCTACAGAGGGGTTGTGTGCCAACTTTCCTGGATTTGATGTACATGTGAGAGCAACTGTAGTAAGTGGTATAAAAGAGGCAGAAATCACAGAGTGAAGAGATGAAACATTTGGTATTTGTCACCTGCTAACTCTCACCATAGGCCAGAAGTTCTCACCCTTTTTAAGTCAGAGGCTGGGTCATGCTCCCTCAAACAGTTGACAGGCCGGACTGGTGCTCCAGCTGCCGCAGCCACAGCCACCGCCAGAATTGGCCGTGGACTCATTTATGGCTGTTGTAAATGCATTTACGACTGCCGTAAATGAGTCCATGGCCAATGCCTGCAGTGGCAGCAGCTGGAGCGAGGGCGGGGTAGATTCTCAACCTTTTAAAGGTTCTCAACATTTTTAAGTCAGAGGCTGGGTCACGCTCCCTCAGACAGTTCGCAGGCCGGACTGGTGCTCCAGCTGCCACCGCCAGAATTGGCTGTGGACTCATTTACGGCTCTTCTAAATGCATTTACAACTACCATAAATGAGTCCACGGCCAATTCCAGCAGTGGCAGCAGCTGAAGCAAGGGTGGGGTGTATTATTTGGCACCATGGGCTGGATTTGGCCCATGGGCCATAGGTTGAGAACCCCTGCCATAGACTTTCCAGTTTCCTCTGTCTCCACTTCCACTTCCACTTCCACCTCCTCCTCTTCCTCCCCATCCTCTCCCCATTCCTCCTCTTCCTCCCCATCCTTCTTCTTCTTCTGTGTCAAAGCCAGATGTGATGCTGCCACAATGAAGCCACCTGGTATGGGAGAGATTAGCCGGCACAAAGTTGCCTGACTGTGTTTCCAAAATACAGTAAAACCTCGCATAAAGAGTGACTCACTTAGAGACTAACTCGCTTAAAGAGCAGAATTTTATCTGAATGGTCGCCTCTTAACAACTAAAACCAACCAAAAACTCGCTTAACAACTAAATCAGGGTGTCCCACCCCCACCCCCACCCCACGCCAGAAGTCACAATCGGTCACTTACAATAGTGTTTCACTTAAAGAGCAAACTTAAAAGAGCAATCCTGTGGAACGCATTATGCTCTTTAAGCGAGGTATCACTAACTTCGAGAAGGCTCTTTCTATGTACCCCCTGAATTTACCAGAAATCCTCACAGTAGTTGGTGTTTTTGCATCTACAGATTTTCTATAGTGACAATATATGATTATAAACTAACCTTACTTTACTTTGATCCCTTGAATAGCAACTAAGAGCCGTTAGTTTTACAAGAGACATATGCATAGTGGAAATGAAAACCACTGGAACTGGTCTATGCAGAGATCATTAGCACAGCTTCATATATATCTATATCTATCTATCTATCTATCTATCTATCTATCTATCTATATATATATATCTATATCTATATATCTATATATCTATATCTATATATATATATATATATATATATATATATATATATATATATATATATATATATATATATATATATATATATATATATATATATATATATATATATATATATATATATATATATATATATATATATATATATATATATATATATATCCGGGGGTGAGGAGGAGAGCCAGCCAGCCGGGCGAGCGAGCGGCGGAAGGAACAGCCGCGGCCGCCGCCGGACAACCACCCCCAGCCGGGGGGTGAGGAGGAGAGCCAGCCAGCCGGGCGAGCGAGCGGCGGAAGGGACAGCCGCGGCCGCCGCCGGACAACCACCCCCAGCCGGGGGGTGAGGAAGAGGAGGAGGAGGAGAACCGGTTGAGCAGCGGAAAGGCCAAGAGAAGACCAATTGAAAGACGGGAAGAGGGCAGAGGAGGAAAAGCAGGGGGAGAGACTCAGAGTCCCAGGCAAAGGATAAGTACCTGATATGCAGATGTAGAAGACTTAATATAGAAACTGACATAGAGACTTTATACTAACTAAATACAGAAATTGACATAGAGACTGTGTATAAAGTGTGATAATATGCATGATAATATGTTGTGTTAAATGTTTTGAACTTTAAAAACTGTGATAAAATGTATGAGGAGAGAAAAATGGCGTAGACACCGGCAAACCACGCCACAAAGCTTGCCAAGAGAACCCTATGGACCAAAACAAAAGGCAAAACAAAGGGGCAGGCTAGGTGATACAGGATGCTTAACACCACAGAGGGGAGGAAGGGGAGGGACAGGAAAGGGGGAGGGGAAATGCAATGTTGTAAGGAGCAATACTGCATAGGGACATGGAATGTGAGATCAATGAACCAAGGTAAACTGGAAGTGGTAAAAAATGAGATGGAAAGAATAAGCATTGATATCTTAGGCATCAGTGAGCTCAAATGGACAGGGATGGGGGAATTCAGCTCTGGAAACCATCATATCTACTACTGTGGGCAAGAAAACCTTAGAAGAAATGGAGTAGCCATAATTGTCAATAAAAGAGTGAGAAAAGCAGTAATGGGATACAACCTTAAAAATGACAGAATGATGTCAGTCAGATTTCAAGGCAAACCTTTCAATGTCACTGTGATCCAAATATACGCACCAACCCCTGGTGCAGATGAAGCCACAGTGGACCAGTTCTATGAGGACTTACAACACCTCATAGAACAGACACCAAGAAATGATGTCCAAATTATATTAGGAGACTGGAATGCCAAAGTAGGAAATCAAAAAGTGGAGGGAATAACAGGCAAATTTGGTCTTGGAGTACAGAATGAAGCAAGGCAAAGATTGATAGAGTTTTGCCAAGAGAACGCACTGGTCATAGCAAACACTCTCTTCCAGCAACACAAGAGGCGACTTTACACATGGACATCACCAGATGGCCAATACCGAAACCAGATTGACTACATACTCTGCAACCAAAGATGGAGAACCTCCATACAGTCAGCAAAAACAAGACCTGGAGCAGACTGCGGCTCAGATCACAACCTACTGATCGCAAAATTCAGGCTTAGACTAAAGAAAATAGGGAAAACACGGAGACCAGAAAGATATCACCTAGACAGCATCCCTAAAGAATACACGGTGGAGGTGATGAACAGATTTAATGGCTTAGACTCGGTAGACAGAGTACCAGAAGAATTATGGACGGAGATGAGGGACATCATGCAGGAAGCAGCAAAGAAAACCATACCAAAAGAAAAGAAGAGTAAGAAAGCAAAGTGGTTGTATGATGAGGCTCTTAAAATAGCAGAGGAAAGAAGGAACGCCAAAGTCAAAGGAGAAAGGAAAAACCACAATCATTTGAACACAGAATTTCAAAGAAAAGCAAGGAGAGATAAGGAAAACTACCTAAAAGAACAGTGCAGAGAAATGGAGGAAAACAACAAAAGAGGCAGAACCAGAGATCTTTTCAAAAAAATCGGTGAAATCAAGGGAACATTTAAAGCAAAAATGACCATGATAAGGGACAAAGACGGAAAGGAGCTAGCTGATGCAGAAGAAATTAAGAAAAGATGGAAAGAGTACACAGAGGAACTTTACAAAAAGGACCTCAACACTCCTGACAATCACAACGATGAGGAAGTAGAACTTGAGCCAGACATCCTGGAGAGCGAAGTCATAAAGGCCCTAAAGAGCACTGCAAACAACAAAGCTAGTGGAGATGATGGTATCCCAGTTGAATTTTTCAAAGCACTAAAAGATGATGGCGTCAAATTACTGCATTCAATATGCCATCAGATTTGGAAAACAAAACAGTGGCCACAGGATTGGAAAAGATCAGTATACGTCCCAATCCCAAAAAAGGGTAATGCCAAAGAATGTTCAAATTATCGAACAATCGCGCTCATCCCACATGCCAGCAAGGTGATGCTCAAGATAATACAGGATAGACTTCAGCAACATGTGGAGAGAGAATTACCAGAGATGCAGGCTGGTTTCAGAAGAGGCAGGGGGACTAGAGACCACATTGCCAACATACGCTGGATCATGGAGAAAACAAAGGAATACCAGAAACAAGTTTACTTTTGTTTTATTGACTACACCAAGGCATTTGACTGTGTGGACCACAACAAGATGTGGCAAGTAATTAAAGAGATGGGAATTCCAGAGCACCTCATATGCCTCCTGAGAAATCTGTACATGAACCAAGAAGCAACAGTTAGGACAGAACACGGAATGACAGAATGATTTGGAATAGGAAAAGGAGTAAGACAAGGCTGCATTTTGTCACCATGCTTATTCAACCTATACACAGAGCACATAATGCGCAGTGCAGGGATGGAGGAATCACAATATGGGATTAAAATCACTGGGAGAAACATCAACAATCTGAGATATGCAGACGATACCACCCTAATGGCAGAAAGTGAGGAAGACCTAAATAATCTCTTGATTGGGCTGAAGGAGGAGAGTGCAAAAGCTGGCTTGAGACTCAATATCAAGAAAACCAAGATAATGGCAACAGGCCCCATCAGTTCCTGGAAAATAGACGGGGAAGAAGTAGAAGCAGTGACAGATTTTACTTTCTTAGGATCAAAGATCACTGCAGATGGGGATTGTAGCCATGAAATAAAAAGGCGACTGATTCTTGGGAGACAAGTGATGAGAAACCTGGTGAACATAGTGAAAAGCAGAGACATCACATTGCAAACAAAAATTAGAATAGTCAAAGCAATGGTTTTCCCAGTAGTAATGTATGGATGTGAGAGCTGGACAATTAGGAAGGCTGAGCGTAGAAGAATAGATGCCTTTGAGATGTGGTGTTGGAGGAGGGTTTTGAGAGTCCCATGGACAGCGAGGAGAACAAATAGGTCAATCTTAGAAGAAATTAACCCTGACTGCTCATTGGAAGGTCAAATAGTAAAGATGAAGCTAAAGTACTTTGGACATCAAATGAGAAGGGAGGATTCACTTGAGAAGGCATTGATGTTGGGAAAGGTGGAGGGCAAAAGAAGAAGGGGGAGGCCAAGGATGAGATGGCTAGATGGCATTGTAGACACAATGGGCACAGAGCTGGGAGGGCTGAGGGGGATGGTGGAGGACAGAGGCGCCTGGAGGAAAATGGTCCATGGGGTCGCAAAGGGTCGGAGTCGACTGTGCGACTGAACAACAACAAAGCAGCATTATATGAGCAGCCAAAGAATTCAGTGCATAATAATGCTTTTTAATTGAAAGAAGAAATGTGGGGGTTTTTAAAAAATGCAAGAGTACTGAAAACACTTTAAATAAATGAGAAAATGTTTTCTCAAGGAGTGCCAAAAAGCACTGAAAAAGGAGAGGGGATTTTGATATTGCCAAAAATGTTTCCAAAAGAGTGAGATTGAGAAAGACAGCAAGAGAGCAGTTTGGTTCAACTTAAGTTTAAAAAGCAATGAGAGAGAATCCATCTCCCACTATGAGACAAAAACAGGGCATTACCAAATTTCTCATCTCCACTCTGTGAATGTTTCCCTTCATAAAAGCTGGTTGTTTCTTAGAAAATTTACACTTTTGGATAGGAAGGAATAGCCAGCTGCACACGGTTGCCCAGGGGATACCCAAATGTACCTGCAATGCTTTCCACTACCCAGGGAGGCTCCTTGTACGTCCACTCAAGTTATCTGGGAAGGTAAGATTTTTGAACATTGCCCAATTCCAAGTCACTCTGGATTAAACCCAGAACTAACAAAAAATTTTTTTGTCAAAACACCAAACAGAAAGTGGGAACCGACTTGATTATTTGTTTCTCTTATACAATGGGTAAATTCAAAGTGTTTTTGTTACTGTCCACATGATGCAAAGACTGAATCAAATTCATCCATGACCTTTTTGCTCCCAAAGTGGCTTTTTTCCTGTACCACTGGGAGCTCCTACTTTTTTTTTCAAGATGGAAGGCTTCAATTGGACTTTTTTTGTCATGCAAGCAGTTGTTTTGATGTGTAAAAGATTTGAGGGGGCATATCTTTGGGAGATGGTGTGCTAAAGTAGACAATTGGAAGGAGTACAAGGACACCCTCCCCCATGAACTTCCCCCAAGTGGCCTTGAATTTCTCTTTTGAATAAACATGACAAGCATTGATGCATTGTATTTACTATATCAGACTGTGCTGTTCACCTATAACCAACAAGAACAAACATTTGGTTCCTGTGCTGAATATGCTAGCGTTGTGTGGTATAAACCAGCACACACCAAACAAGTGGTTGTGGCTAATAAAGAATCATGTTGGATTATTACTGGATGTCTGAAACTTATCCTCACAGAAAAAGTCTTTTATTTGACTGCCATGGTCCAACTCTCAGGCTCTAAATATTAAACAAGAAGGGTCTAGGCCATGGGTTCCCAACCTTTTTACGTCATGGGCCTGACCATGAACACACACACCCCAGGTCAGCTGAGCGGGCCCAACCATGCCCCTAGAAGCAGAAGTGGGAGCATTTACAGCTATCATAAATGCACCCACTTCTGCATTTACACATGCGTGGGCACATTTACATGTGCGCAGGCACGTTTTACAGTTGATGTAAATGTGTCCACTTCCATTTCCACTTCCAGGTGTAGCAGTGGCAGAGGCCTGGATGGAATGGTGTCACAGGCTGAGTCCGGCCCACGGGCCATAGGTTGGGAACCCCTGGTCTAAGCAACACCTATGAAGAGCAAAAACAACACATCTTGCCGAATGGAAGACTGCCAAAGAGCATCTCCCACAAGGACAAGATTCTGGCTGGACCATCTGGAAGTCACTTAATAAACTTCAAAGTGAAGTAGGTAGATCAAAGAATAATCAAGCAAAACCAGGCTACTTGGAAACAGGGCAGGTTTTCTGTAGATGTGGAGAAATTCAATCAATGCTATATTTATGGCATGTGCAAGTTCATGCCTCACCACATATACAAAGAAGACCTAGTAGTTGGCTGAGATAATGCTATTGAAATAGGCCACTTTAAGTCAAAAATGGTCTAAGGATTTCATGCATATTTACTATATGACCATAATTTTAAGTTGTGCAATGCTCTGATGTGATTTTCTTAAAAAGAAAAAAGGTTGCTTCAGGCTTTGGCTTCATTTTTGTCTCTATGTCTGAGTATAAGAAATATCTCTATTTTATCTGTCTGGAGTTGAAATGACTTGGGGTGAGTGTCTGTATAATCCTCTATACTAATATTGATTTCAGTTCTTCAAATGTTGGCCTTTGTTTAGCCAAAAATGATTGTGCTGGCTGATGCATTCAAAGAATTGTAGTCTCCCAAAGTAGCTTTTACAAGCATTGAGGTAAGAATATTGATTTTCTTCCAAGCACCTTACATTTTATATTTTTATTGGCCAGAACTCCATTGGTATTTTAGGTAAAGGTAAATGTCTCCCTTGCTTGAAAGCCAGTTGTACCCAGCTCTAGGGGGTGCTTATTTCAGTTTACAGCCAAAATGCCAGTGTACCGGAACTCACAGAACACTGTTACCTTTCTTGCCCTAATGGTACCTATTTATCTAATGCAATTTCCTGCTTGAGTGGTTAAAATGCTGAGCTTGACAGCCAGTATGTTGGCAGATCAGCTATTTGAGACCCAAGAGCTGTGTGATGGAGTGAACGCCTATTGGCATTTTACTCTGTAGTAAATGAAGCTACAGTATTTCATTTTTGGTGCAGGGAAAACATGGAGAAATCTTCTCAGTCTCACTAATTTACTTAGAAAAGATGGGAGAGGTTCTCTCTGGATGCTACTTGGTTAAAGCAATTTTAAAAAAATACTTAGGGAACATACTTGTAATTGTTACTTTTTTATATAGCATGGGCATGTTTTACTTCCACTTCCAGGAGCAACAAGGGTGGCATGGGCTGGATGAATCACAGTAATCCCATTTGTGTGGATTCATGGGAGCTTCTGGGAATTGAAATCCAAGAACATCTGGAGTGCCAAGGTTCGCCATCACAGATCTAAACTAATACACATCCAGTGGCAGCAATGCAGTAGCCATCTGAAATCAATTTTAGAAATAACATGTCCTGGAAACCTCTGCTGAAATGGAAACACATATCCACACATGACCACCCAAACCACCCAAAAGTGTTTAGTGCCATCACTAGTTCAGATGAAATTATTGGAAGAAGTTATTTCACGTTTTGGGTGCTGAAATTGGGTAAAATTCCTCTGTGCCTCACGTCCACCCACCATAATGCTGAAAGCATGGAAATGCAAGAAACATAAGAGCCATATTGGACAGACCCCAATCCAATTGCCCCTGAAAAACTGCTCAGTAGGACATGAAACAACTCTATACTACACTGTGAATTCCCAGCAGTTGAAATACATAATGTTCTATTTTGATACTGAAGGCATACATAACCATTCTATTGTCAGGAACAGTACATAGCTGTTCTTCTAACTATTACAGACTGATGGTCCTAACCTGTGGGAAGTTTACATGGAGGGTTTACTAGAGTCTCAGAAGTTTAATAGTGTTTTCAAATACCTTTAAGACTAACTGATTGTGATTTTCCATAAACATATGAGTGTCTAAACACATTTCTTCAGATGAAAAACTGAAAAATAAAAACTAGTTAGTCTTACAGGTGCTACAAGGTCTCTGGTTTGCTCTGGATCAATTAGATTCAAGGTAACTTAAATGTATACGTCAGTGGTGGCGAACCTATGGCACGTATGCCAGAGGGGGCACTCAGAGCCCTCTCTGTTGGCACACGCACCATCACCCCAGCACAATTTCACCCCACCTCTCTGTCCAGCAGCCCAATGGGAGCACTTCCTCCTTCCCGCCAGCACAGAGTTTGTCCCGCCCCTCTGTCCAGCAGCCCAATGGGAGCACTTCTTCCCTCCCCCAGCACAGAGTTCACCTTACTCCTCTGCCCAGCAGCTCAATGGGAGCGCTTCTTCCTTCCCTCCAGCACAGAGTTTACATGCCCCCTGTTTGGGCACTTGCTCTCTAAAAGGTTTGCCATCACTGGTTTAGGTGAATGTGTTTTGTTTTGAAAGAGTGCTGAAAAATTGTAATAAAGGAGGTGTCTTTCAGCTCTGCTGAAACCATATGTAGGTTCGGATGAATACTGGTTATTTTCCAGCCCTATGACAAACTTCTGCACTTCTGTGCTTTAACTGTGTATTTGTAATATGATTTGTGTATGATTCTTTCATAATGAGGTGGCTGAGTATCTCTGAATTAATTATGGCTTGTAAACTTACTTCTAGGCTCAGAGTTGTAGAACGACAAGCCAAATACTCCCTCAGACTCTTACTTAGATAAACGCACTGAGCGGAACAAACAAGAGTGTGGTAATATCGCTTTACTGATTACACAAGCTTGATCAGAAAAACACACACACATGCAAGGTTATTCAAGGTTACTGGTGTGATGGAAACGTCTGTTGTGAAAGAGAAACTCTAGTAGTAAAATACTAATCTTATTTGTTTGATTTCAGCCTTTACCAATGTGAAGCCCACTAGATATGCTAGATTCAGAGCTTCCAAAAGTTTGGCCGTGCTGGCTGAAGGATTCTGGGAGGAACTTTCCCTATGAATGGCTGAACTGTGTAGGTCTAATTAGCAAATCTGTATGCAGAAACATCGACCAAAAAAAAAAAAATGAAACTGGAAGTGGGTAGGACAGAGATTCTCAACCTGCAGGCTGTGGGCAAGATGTGGCCAGTGGCACCATTTCATGTGGCCCACCACCACCTCCACCACACCAAGAAGTGCCATGTGGTGGAGGAATGGCAAAATGGCCATCTGGACACCGAAGCTGTGTGAGGGAGTGTGACCCTGGCCCCTGGCCTAAAAAGGTGAAGAACTCATGGGCTAGGACTACACTTACAGTTTTTTAAAAACAAAATTCCAGCTCAACAACTCACCTGTGGATTGACAAGAATTAGGACACAGAGAGGGCCACGGCTTTCCCCAAAGAGCTGGAAGAAGAACATCTGATGGTGGGAGCCTCAGAGACAGGAAAGGAAGGGGAAGAATGTTTGAAAACTCAAGAGGGAAGACTGCAGTGGGGCATGAGGGAAGATGGTGAACACCAGGAGGGAGAAAACCCAGAGGAGATGAGACTAGGAGAGGTAGTGGTAAAGGAGATCTGAGAGGTGAAGGAGGGTGAGTGGAAAGTCTCTGAGAAAGTTGAGGGAGAAGAAGCCCCCCAGTCCAGGTCCTGAGCAGCCTGAGGGTGGTCATGTTGAAGAACAGCCCTTACCTTCTCAGTGGATTTATATTTTTAAGGAATACCCCTGGAAGAATGAGTGGGTCCAACTCAGTGCCCATTGGCCAAGTCAGCGAGGCAGGTATGGAAACAAAAGGTGGTTAAACCCCTTTATGGGGTGAGCAGAAAAGGAAGGGAACATCACTGATGGGAGTGGACCCAACTGGGGAAAGCCTCAGGAGAGGAAGGACCATTGAGGGGTCCACAGACTTGGGCTGTTGCCCTGCTGTCTGCCCAAAGTATCACCACATGTTACAATTACCTGTGGTTAAGAGAGCAAAGTTTTAGGGAGCACATAAGCCTCAGCTCCAGGGTACCAAGAACTGCTCCACATACAGTCAAGTGTAGTAAAGGTAACGGTTTCCCTTGCTCGAAAGCCAGTCGTATCCGACTCTAGGCTTCGGTGCTCATCTCTGTTCCCAAGGCGAAGAGTCAGTGCTGTCTGCTTCTGCAGGCATTTCTGTGGTCATGACTAGACACCGGAGTGTATGGAACACTGTTACCTTCCCACTAAAGTGGTCCCTATTTATCTACTTGCAATTTCTTGCTTTCGAACTGCTAGGTTGGCAGGAGCTGAGACAAAGACGGAAGCTCATTCCGTCCTGCAGTACTCGGGAATCAAACTGCTGACCTTCCACTTCCCAGTCAGTGTCTTAGCCACTTGAACCACTGTTGGACCAGCTTCAATGTTGTATTACAGTGTAATAAAGGTTTTACACTACATCAAGCTCCAGGCTTTGTTATTTGGCAGTGAAGGTCAAAGGGGCTAGCAGGTAGTTATTTATGTGGTATTAAGATGAGCAGGAGGGCTGGTTAAAAATAACCGCTTTATGGATGCTTTGAAATTTCAGGGAAGGAGCCCTGGTGCCACAGTGGTTAAACTGCAGCCAAAACGTTGTGACTTTGATCCTGATGGGAACAAGATTTACTCAGCCTTCCATCCTTCCAAGTTTGGTAAAAGGGGTACCCAGCATGTTGGGGCAAAATGCTAATTACCCATAAAACTGCCCAGAGAGTGCACCAAGTGCTGTGGTGTAATTGCTAATTGCAAATTTTCTTTACTTGCTGGAACACGAGGGCCGTGGAAGCCTGGGTCACAAAAACAGTCTTAGGCACCACATGTGGCCTCCAGATGACACATTGCCTTCCTCTTAGGTAAGGGGAAATGATATCAAATTTTCAAGTTGCCCAAATCATCTGAGCTGGGTAGTCAAAACAGCAATCTAGGTCACTGCAGAGTCTTGTCATAATGGCTTTTGCAACTTCCCAAAATATCATTACACAGATTATTATTTCTTTCTTTTTCGTGTCCTGATCAAACCCTGGACTGCCAAAATATACTGTCCAAACGTATATTAACGTATATTGCTTAAGTTGCAATCACCATGGGTCTTTGCTGTCAAAGCCCGGGTAAATGTATCACAGTAACTGCCATTCTGTCTGTATATAAGTTGCAACCCCATCCCCTTGTTCCTCACTCCAGTCCGGTATTATGAGCTGACAATAAATCACTGGTGTTTGACCTGATCCTGCTGGTCTAAATACTTCTTAGCACCGGACTCAACACAAAATGAAGCCACTTTTTTCATTTTGTCATTGCCCAACTCAAATCCTCATCGGTGCATGTCTCTGGCAGCAATCGGCAGACCAGAAAATGAGCTGGACTTTGTGTCTCTCCACATTCACAGTTATATGCATATTTCTGGTGTTGAATCACAACTTGTGCTTTCTAATCCTTTGATGTTCAGGAGTTAATATGCAGCAGCCAGCATAACAGGGCCAAACACAACTTTATTTTGGAAAACTGAACATGGAGAACAATGGCGCAGTAGCGCCTTTGTATACAATATTGGGAAAGATACATTCAGGTGGGAAACAACTGGATTGGTTAGGAGAACAGTGGGGAGATCATGGAGTGACCCAGTACTGTGGAGCCTTCGCGCATCTCGTGTACAATAGGTGGGAACCCAAGTCCCGCGAGAGCTTGGTTCTGAGAAGAACACAAAATGGAGGATCACCCGATCCCAACAATAATTACCAACAGTTATAAACATTATATTCAGTTACATACACAACAAATCCATATAGTTTTCTTGATACATACTGCTGCTTTGCGGTCAGCCCATGTCTGTGACACCTTCGAAGTTTGTATCATCTGCAAATGAACTAGGCATAGATGGAATGTAAGCAAGGCTAGGGATTAGCACCTCGTCCTATGACACTTGACAAGTCACTTGAGCTCTTCTAATTTACAATTGCCATTTCTGGCAAGCCTTTAGCTAGTGTTTTCCCATCCTTGACCCCATGCCAGTAACTAAAGATAAAGCAACTCACACAGAGATTGTATGTTTTCCTATATACCTTTATTAGTTAAACACGTATCTTGCCTGTATGCCAAAGAGCTCAAGACAAGGTACTTGCTGCTTCTCTCCATTTTATCCTTTCCAAAGCCCTGTGAGGTACATCAGATTGAGAGAAAGTTCAAGAGAGAAATATTATAATCACTCAGGGCAGATTTGACAGCATGCATAATTATTATTAAATGATGAATTGGTATCATAGCAATTACACTTATATACCACCCCACTGCACTTAGTGCACTCTCTGAGCGGTTCACAAGGTAATTATCATTTTGCCTTCAACGTGCTGGTACGCATTTAACTGGCCTCAGAATGATGGAAGGCAGAGTCAACCTTGATCCCTGTCAGGATTGGAACTCTGATCAGAAACACAGTTTTGGCTACAGTACAGCAGTTTATCAACTGCACAATGAGAGCTCTAATCAATCTAAGTGTGTGTGTGGCGGGGGCAGGAATAAAAGGAGCCTTAGACCCAGATTTTTTAGAAGTTCCTTTTTTTCCTAACTATGCTTCCTAGAATCATCTAGCTGGCTCTGGGATTTGGGGAGCTTTAGTTCAAACAAGACTCTGCTTACAGCAAATCAAATGGTTTGTCTGCCCCATGCAGTGTATTCTATGTTAAATGAAAACTTTGTAAAGTTTTTTTTTACTAAAACTCTGAGAATCCACTTACCAGCTGGAGCACTAACCATGCAAGGTGGATGGTGGGTTCTGGGACATGGAGCCCATCAAGAAAGAAAGGGAAGGAAGGAAGGAAGGGAAAAAACATTTGTTAATTTCCAAGTTCTGTTTCTGAATGGGAGCAGTTTTTCAATCTACCACAAGCAGATTGCCCCACCCAACCTCCCAATATCTCTTGCTACCTACTACCTATTATATTCAGCTGGAATGGAATACAGTTGCTTCTTTCTACTACTGTTCTATACTCTCTCATCTTATAGCACAGCTACTCAAAGATACATAGCGATACTACTACTACTACTACTGAAAAATAGAACTTTCTTGGTGGTGGCGCCCTCACTATGGAATGCTCTACCAGTGGAATTACGCCAGGCCCCATCACTGGATGTTTTCAAGAAACATACTGTTTAAAAGAACATGTTATAAGAACATTCTCCCCATAGCCAATGAGTAAGTGTAAAGTTGGGTTATGACACCCTTGGATACTATCATTTGCTATTATGTGTATATTTCTGGTTTTAACTTTTGTAAGATGCCCAGTATGGGGAAAATATCCCAAATAGGCAGTATAGAAATCTAAACAACAGCAACAATAAGAACAGCAGCAACAAGAACAACAATAAGAACAACAGCAGCAGCAACCTGTTGTTTTACCCATAGTGATTGGAGTCCTCGGAGCAATACCTAAAGGACTCCCAAGATATTTGAAATTTATTGGGCATGAATATTCTAACTTTACTATTAAAAAAACCTTTACTTCTTCTTTTTCTTCTGTGCCTAGACCAAATGTGAAACTGCTAAAATGAAGGCAACTTTTGGTGAGTTCATTCTGCAGTTCCTTTCACCTGACCCAGTTTGCAAAAGATTAACTTACAACATAAGTTTGCCATTACCAGGGTACAGTCGACTGTGGTTCAAAAATACCACAATCTTTGAGGAGGCTCTTTCTGTGTATCCTAACAACTTTACTAGAAACTGCCTATATACCTTGACGTTACCTTAACATTTTGTAGGTCCTTATTTAGGTCTTGAACTGTTAATTTTATATCAGTCTTTGACTGTGAATCTAATGGTAGATTTTTATCATCATCATCATCATCATCATCGGCTACCAAGTAGATTCTGATTTATAGCAGCATTTTCCAGTGTTTCTAAGCACATAGTACTCAGAAATGGTTTCCCATTCCCATCTGGGGGTGCCCTGGGACTGCACAGCTTGCCCAAGGCTATACAGGTTGGTTTTTCTCCTTGGAGGCAAAATGGAGACTCAAACTTCTATCTCATGGCTGTGCAGACGAATATCCAGCTCAATGAGCCAATGGTGATTCAATTTAAGGATTCCTGAAAGAAAACCACTTTGAAGAAAATTAAATTAAATAAAAACAATCTGTTTTTGTACATTAGTTACTTATAATTGTTTTCTCATACATTTAAAAGGCAGAAGTCTGCTACTCATCAGATTTAGGTCTTAGCACAAAGTAAACAAAAAAGAAAAATCCTGCCTTTTAAGAATTTACAGCTTCGTTTTAAATTGTGTTTTTAGATTTTTTTAAAATTATGCTTTATTACTTTTTAATGGTGTATTTACAAACTGTGAGAAAAAAGCTAAATAAGTCATAGGAGGAAAAGAGCTTGTTTTTCACTTTAACCTGCAAAGTAAGATTGAAGGGAAGACTTCTTTTATCCTGATTTTCCACTGCAAACATTTCAACAGAAGAAAAGCAAATATATATATATATCCCTTGTAAATAGGCTCCAGCTGTATGACCTTCTTGTTCCTTCACACCATTGCTCAACTTGAAAATTCTTTTACTCATGTTTGAATTGGCAATTGCCATAGTTGAATGTAATACGTAAATAATGTCCCATCATCTACAATGTTAGCTGAAGACCACGCAACTTCCCGATGACCAGGTAATATTTACATAAGACTGTAGAACATGTTTATAGCTTCCTGGACATGAAAGTTAAGATTGACACCTTAACTTCCAAGGTTCTTGCTTTATGTTGTACTAGCAGGGGTTGCCCGGCAGTGCCGGGCTTTTTAAAATATTGTTTATTTTTTAGAAAGGAAAAATGAGTCTCTGTATTTTTTACATTGCTTTTTTTTTTTTGCAAATTTTTTTGTAATTGTAATTGTTTTGTCAGAAATTTGTTTTGTAATTAACTTGTTTGTAAGTTGAAATTGTAATTTTTATAATTTATCTTAGTGTTTTTCTGTTAATTTGTCAGAAAAAATATTATTTTAAGTAAATGCAGTTAAAACATTTTATGTGAAAGTCAATGTTTTTAAACTGTGTTTAGATTTTGTGTGTGTGTGTGTGAAAACTGTAAACATGATTTAATAAATGTTTTAGGAATGTTAGATTATCTCTTAATATTTTTGACTGTTTTTTCTCCTGTGTCCTCTGGGTGGTGCTGTTGTGCTATTTTTCTTTGATTTTCTTTCTGGTCTGGGCGTCGCTTGTATGTGCCTAATTTCATTTCCAGCTTTCGTGCCGTACGGTCGTTTGGGTAAGTTTGCTTGTTTTATTTCTGTTGGGGCTTTGTATTGTAAAAAAAATTTTTTTTGGGGGGGGGTGTCTGTGTGTTTGGTCTTTGTGTTATTTTTGTGTTAGTTTTTGTTTGTTTTTTGTTGTGGTTTTGGTGTAACTTTTCACTTTATTGTTTTGTTTTGTTTTGGGTAAGGGAAGGCACCGGGCGGAGATGCGTGCAGTGCCTTTGCTTACTTTGGATGTTTTTCGCTTTCAAGGGGGGGCAAGGCAATGATGACTTCTCCCTCCCTTGTAAACAAAACACTTAAAGGCTTGGGGGGGACAGACCCCTTTTGTCCCCCCTAACCTTCCAGACTCATGGGACCCAGGAGAGGGGATCGCATCCAGGCCACCCTCTGATATTGAAAGGGAAATCTCAATTGTGGGTTCCCCTTTAATATCAGGGGGGTTGTGATCCCCCTGTCCGATGGCTTCCTTGGGTTATGGAGGGTTGGGTGGACAAAAGGGGTCTGTCTCCCCAACTCTTCCAGACCCAGGAGAGCCATCGGAATGGGGGATTCCCCCCCACAAACTCCGTTTTTAAAACTTTGTTTTAAAAGAGAAGTAACTGCTTGGTTTCTTCTCTTTAATATGGTGTGTGTGTGGAGGGGAATCCCCTCTCTGCCAGGTCCCCTGGGGTCAGGAGGGTTGGGGAGACAGACTCCTTTGGTCCCCCCAACCCTCCCAACCCCGGGGAGCCAGTAGAGAGCGGGAGCACAACACCTCCCCACCCAGTGATATTAAAGGGGAAACTCTGATCGGGAGCTTTAGGCATCGTTGGGGAGGGGGGCTTTGGTTCCTGTGGCTTGGCGGACTTGCTCTCCTGGTGTTTTTGTTTTTGTTTTATTTTTTGTGCGCCGGCTTCCTCAGCGTTCTGCGCGCTCATGGCGTGCAGGACGCTGGGGCTTGTAGTTATGGGTTTGTGCTTTGTGTTTGTGCTGCGTTTTTTTAAATGGTTTACTTTTGATTGGCCATGGCGCGTTTCCAAATGTTCCTTGTGCCACGCCGTGCGAGAGCCTCTCAGCCTGATTGGCTCTGGTGTGGCACGGTGCAAGGAATGTTGGGAAGTGAAGTTGTTTCCCTTTTTTCGCGTTTGTGGGGCTGTTGCCCCACTGCCGGTTTTCTCAATCCTTCGTTGATCTGCGGACCCAGATTGGCCGTGTGCACGAAGGGTGAGTGCAGGCAAGTAGGGCGAGGCATAGCAACCTATAGCCAGTTCCAACGGTTAGCCCTTGGTTTTATAGGTTAAGATGTGAATTTGGAAGCACTTTTTCTCTTCATGAAATGAAGATCTTCTCCTACTGTACGTTACTAATGTCATGGATCTCTAATGCTTGAGCAGGAAAATGTGCCAAAATTAACAGCAATGCAATAGATCTTGCTATTAAGACATGTAGCTAGGTAAAGGTAAAGGTTTCTCTTGCTCGAAAGCCAGTCATATCCGACTCTAGGGTGCAGTGCTCATCTCTGTTTCTAAGCCAGTGCTGTCTGCTTCTGCAGATGTTTCCGTGGTCATGTGGCAGGCATGATTAGACACCGGAGCGCACGGAACGCTGTTACCTTCCCACCGAAGTGGTCCCTATTTATCTACTTGCAATTTCTTGCTTTCGAACTGCTAGGTTGGCAGGAGCTGGGACGAAGACGGGAGTTCATTTCCATCCTGCAGTACTCGGGAATCAACATGTAGCTATAAGGGTACAATTCATGTACAATAGAGACATGCATGAATAAATGTAATTCACCACATTTAAATCCATCCATATTCCAATGCACAGTGTGGTGGAGGATCTAAAGAACAGCCATATTATGACACACGTAAGTATGCCAAACTAGGAATTAAAGCACAGGATAAAACAAACTATCGTTTATGTTATATTAGCTTACACAGATGGAATCAATTGGGCAAATTATGAAACGGTTTGTTAAGCTCTTTAGCAGTCTGTTTCTTTTCAGAGGGAAGGATATTTCTGCTCTTAAAAGCAACATGTAAGAAATGAATTGGAACCATTTTTCTATTTAAAAAAATATCTTGTGAACATCTGTACAATTTCCCAACCTTTTGCATAATTTATGTGTGTTTGTGTGTTTCACCAGACCAGTTTTTAGGACAAAAATGAAGATGGGAGGTTTATAACCATAAGTTGCAGGATTCCCAAAAGTGAATTTTCCATACCCTTTAGTTACAGACAAGGATATTCCACTATGAATATTATAATATTATGTTTTTTAAAAAACTCACTAAATAACCTAAGCAAAGTCCAGGACTCTCTCATGGCCCGCCAATTATTTTCTCGTGCTCACTTTGAAATGATCCTCATAGTTGGTTGATCTTTTAAGGCATGAGCTGGTCTCTGAAACCCTGTCCTTCATTCAGGAGACCAGTCTTGCTGCCTTACATAAAATCTCAGTATATGAGGCACCCTGAGCTCACATTTAGATCCATTTGCAAAGCCAAGTAGGAAAATTTACAGACTGTAGAACCTGTGGAAAAAGTTCCACTGTGGCATCTACGTGACTCTTGGCACCTGAAGAATTGCCTCTTCCAGTGGCAAATTATCTGCAGGTGTACAGATGTACAGTATAGCTACATATAGTTGGAGCTCCTGACATTGTAGTTCACAGTAATTCAAAACTGCCTCTTCCTTTACTTCCTTCACCAATTCCCTTGTAAAGCCTAACTGAGAACAGGGTCATAACTATACTGTCAGGAAAAAATGGATTGAATATGCATATGCAGCAAGCGACTCCTTTTGTATCACATGATGATGTCAAGCCAGTGAAGCAGTATAAAATTTTTTTACTACCCACTCAGTGGGTGTGGCTATCTGTGGGCATGGTTAACTGTGGGCATGGCCTCAAAAAAAAACTCAAAAAAGAAAAAAAGAAACCTACCTTGCTCTCTTGCTTCGCAGAGATGAGAAGGAGGAGTCCCAGAGCAACCGCACTGCTGGGAGGTGAGCGGGGCGAGTTGGTAGGCTGGCACTGCACCCCCTCCCAGCACTGCCAGAAATGCGTCCTTGCTGGCAGTGCCCCTGGGAGGTGAGCGGGGCAAGTTGGTGGGTTGGCGCAGGCTGGCCTCCTCCTCCCAGCACTGCCGGAAATGCATCCCTGTTGGCAGTGCTGCTGGGAGGTGAGCGGGGCAAGTTGGTTGGCTGGCTGGCCTCCCCCTCCCAGTGCTGCCAGAAATGCATCCCATTTGGCCGAAGGCGCAAGGGAAGTGCAGAGATGAAAGCGCTCCTTCGGCCCTGGGCAAGGTAAATGGGACGCGTTTTCGGTGGCACTGGGAGGGGGAGGCTGAGAGGTGGGCATGGCCAGCCAAGTGGGCGTGGCCTGGAATTTCTACTACCGGTTCGCCAGAACCGGTGAGAACCTGCCACAGTACAACACTGTGTCAAGCCTACTGTGATTCAAAATGGTCCCCAATCTGTTTTGCTTTTCTGCTCCAGATATTACTTATACTCTGCAGTTCTGGGCAGTAAATGGTCATCTGTTTTCCACTGCCAGTTATCTACCTTCTGCTTCCTTGACTCCTCAGTTTTCTGCCTGTTTGCTCATGTTTTCTGTGCTTTCTAACTTTTAACATAATAGGAGTGGTACCTTAAGATATCAGAAGGAAATTCTTGCTGTTCAGAAGGTATCCTGCAGAGCCTCTAAGCAGGAGTGCTCAATCACTGGACCACAGACCAGTACCGGGCCATGGGGGTGGGGGTAGGGGAGCTGGGAGGCCCAATGGCAGCCTTCTGCCCTCAACGTATTCTGCCGGGTCTGCCCAGTGAACAGAGCAAGAGCATGGGCTTCAAACATCACAGATAGGCAGGTGGTCAGGTCACTCCTCCAAGTTGGTTAACTATTGCGGGTCTCCACTTCCTGCCTGCGTGCAGTGTGATACCTTGCTGCCCAACTCAAATGGTTACTGGTCCATGGAAAAACTGTTTATCATTATAGCCAGGGAGTCACTGGGAGTCACCAGGGCCACTGCTCCACAAATTCTGGGTTGTGAGGCCCTGCTCCTGCGGCTGGGCCCAAAGGGTCAGTTGGGGGTCCTACTCCTGTACCTGCCTCCTTGCAGGGTAAGGGACTCCCTGCCTGGACTCCTTGAGGCTGTCTCAGCTTTGGCATTGGAGTTCCCTAGGCTGATGGTTCTGGGGGACTTTAATTTGCCTTTGCTGGGGTCTGGTTCCAGGGTGGCTCAGGAGTTCATGGCTTCCATGGCAGCTATGGACCTGGCTCAGGTAATTCGGGGCCCTACCAGGGGTAGTGGCCACACACCAGATTTAGTCTTTTTGTCAGAGTGGTGGCAGAGTGATCTGAGCTTACAGAACCTAGACATAACACCTGTGCCATGGTCAGATCACTATCTGGTGGCTCTAGACTTTCTGGGGGTGACACTTCATCGTAGGGAGGCAGGGTCTATTAAAGTGGCCCACCCCCGGCAACTGATGGATCCGGATGGATTCCAGAGGGAACTGGGGGATTTTCCCCTGGATCAGCAACACGATTTGCCCAAGGCACTTGTTGACCTGTGGTATGGGTCGACGACAGCTGCCTTGGATGTAATCGCTCCACTACGGCCTCTCAGAGCCTGCGGAGCTAGGTCATCCCCGTGGTTCATGGAAGAACTACAGGAGCTCAAACGGGCAAAGAGACGCCTTGAGCACCGCTGGGTGAAGACCCGGAACGATTCCGATTGGACACTAGCTAGAGCTGCTATTAGGGCCTACCTAGTGGTGATGGGGATGGTAAGGAGGCAATACTTAACCTCCCTTATTGCCTCTGCTGATAATCGCCCAGTGTTGTGTATTGAATGTAATTGTAACCACACGAATGAGTGGATGTAACAATCTCTAATAGTAACACTGTAACCTTCTGTATGAGGATGCGAGCAGCTACAGCTGCTGCACAAACCATTGTAACTCACAAGGGGGCATTCAAGGTGACGTGCCTACAGTTCGGTGTGAAATCAGCACCGGGGATATTTCAGTCCCTTGTGGAACGTTTGTTAAAGGGGCTACCGGGCATTTTGCCATACTTTGACGACATATTGATATCTGGGGGGAGCGAAGCAGAACTGGCCCAGAAATTAGATAAGGTTCTTACAGTGTTCGAATCCACGGGGTTGAGGCTGCGGAGAGACAAATGTGCGTTTCTGGCAAGAGAAGTTGAGTTCCTGGGGTTCCGAATAACCCCTGAGGGAGTGAAACCCGCTGAGTCCAAAGTTTCAGCCATCCAAAACGCCCCTCGCCCCACCGCGAAACCAGAGCTGCAATCCTTCCTGAGGCTGCTGAATTTTTACCATTCTTTCCTGCTCAGGAAAGTGTCGATTGCAGAGCCCCTGCATAGGCTGCTGAAGAAGGATGCGGTTTGGCAGTGGGGGGGGAAATCAGGAGCAGGCTTTCAGGGAACTTAAGCAGCTCCTCTCCTCAGAGGCCATTCTGACCCATTTCGACCCAAAGAAGCCGGTAGTCTTAGTCTGCGACGCCTCACCAGTGGGGGTGGGGGCGGTCCTTTGCCACGTGTTAGAGAGCTGGCGAGAAGCACCAGTTGCCTTCTATTCGAGATCATTGTCCAAGGCAGAACGAAATTACGCCCAGACAGATAGGGAGGCCCTTGCTATTGTGGCGGGCACAAAGAAGTTCCATGATTTTTTGTATGGTCGTCCATTCACCATTGTAACCGACCACAAGCCACTATTGGGTATTTTCACCTCAGACAAGCCCACTCCACAGATCCTTTCCCCAAGGATGCTTCGGTGGGCTATTTTCCTCAATGCATACAGGGGTTCATTAGAGTACCGCCCCGGGAAAGACATAAGCCATGCTGACGCACTCTCAAGGTCTCCTCTTCCCCAGCTGGGAGACCCGAAATGTGAGATAGGGCAAGACAGCCAAGTCCTCCTCATAGAAACCCTAGATACACCCCCCATACTTCCCGTGGAAATCACTGCAGCCATGGCAAAGGATAAAACATTAGCCCTTGTTAGATCCTGGGTACAGAAGGGGTGGCCCACGGCTCCCCCCGCAGACGGGTTTGCTGCGTTTTTCAGGAAGAGGGTTGAGTTGTCCACAGAAAGGGGGTGCCTCCTGTGGGGGGAGAGGGTGGTGGTCCTGGAATCATTAAGAGCAAGGGTGCTACGGCTTTTACATGTCAGCCACCCGGGGATCGTGCACTCTAAGGCGCTGGCCCGAAGCTATTTCTGGTGGCCACAGCTAGATGCAGACATTGAACACATGGTGAACACCTGCGAAAGTTGCCAGAGCTCTCGCCCTGAGGAGTCCCGCCTTCCACACAGAGAATGGGACACAGCTAGGGGACCATGGTCTCGCCTCCACATAGACTTCGCAGATCCATTCAGGGGTTCCTTTTTTCTACTGGTAGAGGATGCATACTCCAAGTGGTTAGAAGCGATTCCAATGCGCAGCACCTCATCAGCTGCAACCATCAAACAACTGCGCAAGCTGATAAGTACCTTCGGGATACCTGATGTCATTGTGAGTGACAATGCAAATACTTTCACGTTGGCAGAGTTCCAGGCATTCTTGGAATCAAACGCCATCCGGCACATAACCTCAGCTCCTTTTCACCCTGCAACTAACGGCCAGGCGGAACGCCTGGTGCGCACAATGAAAGAGGGGCTGTGGTGCATGGGACCGGGGGATCTGGACCGGCAGCTCTGCCAGTTTTTATTGGCATACAGGGTGACGCCATTGGCGTCGGGATTCTCCCCCGCTGAACTCCTCATGAAAAGGAAATTGCATTCATTGTTAACCAGGTTGGATCCCACCAGGGTGGAGGATAGGGGAAGAAACATTGAGCGCAGCCCCACAAAAAACTTCCAGATAGGTGAACCTGTACATTGTAGGAACTACGCAGCTACAAGGCCAGCCTGGGTGCCGGGAGTAGTCATTAACCAAACGGGACCAGTTTCATACTGTGTGGAGACCAACACAGGTCTCCTCTGGAGAAGGCACGCCGACCAACTAAGGCATCGAGTGATTGGGGGGCCGGACAGAGGTTCCCAGCAGCAAAACTCAACGTTAGGGTCCTCCCCCACCCACTTATCCCAAGGGGGAGAAAATGAAGGGCAACAGTCTCAAACAAGGGGGGGGAGAACAGGCTCGAATCCGTATCCTTTAGATACACCAGTTCCCCCCAGCCCCATGAAAGAGAGGAATGAGTTTGCTCCTGTTGCCCCTGAATTAGATTTTGAGTTACCAAACCGGGGTTTTTTTCCAGAGTGCTCCCCCACCTGTCCAAGTGAAGAGCGGGGTTTTTCTTTAGCCCCTAGTGCCCCCGGTTTGCCCACATCCGCATCAGAAACCCATCCTCCTCCTTCTCCTACCCAACCCAGAGCTGCAAGTCCGCAGCGAGTCGCTAACAAGTCATCCTCTCCAATTGCAGGACAAGATCCAGGAGGACACAGACAAGGGGGCACTGCTGAGTCAAGCATAACCGCCACACGCCCAAAACGTACATGCAGAAAACCATCTTGGTTGAGGGACTTTGTCCCATCTTAGGGGGAGGGATGTTGTGTATTGAATGTAATTGTAACCACACGAATGAGTGGATGTAACAATCTCTAATAGTAACACTGTAACCTTCTGTATGAGGACGCGAGCTAGTGACCACTAAGGGCAGTAGCGAGCGCCCAGCTCACATGGTACACATTCCTCAAATACCTTCAGCTGTGCGGGAAAGTTTCCCGCGCTCACCTCACCTGGACAAGAAGGGCGTGACTAAGGATGACGTCACATGGACAGTAGCCAATGCCCTATTGAAGAGCCACATTCAATTGTATAGCCACTGCATAAAAGGAGCTGTTTGTCCGCCATTACCACATATTCGTACTGTACTCCATGCAATAAAGATGTGTTAGGCTAGTCTACAGCTGCTTCCATTGTCTTGATTCCCAAACACTAAACCCAGCCACCCTGTTTCAGGTGACCAGGTCTGTTAGATTCTCGCAAGAAGTAGACTAGAACACAGCGTGTGAGTTAAGCATAGTGACTCTTTATTCAGATCGGGAGACAAGACTGAGGATGTGGGGAAAGATGGTATCTTATATACAGCGGTTTTCCGTTTCGACAACAACAAGGAAACATACCAGCAGACACTCCAGTTTATTACCCCCATTTGGTCTCCAGCGCTGCTTTGATATGTGCCCCTCCTTTGAAGAGGGCGCCCCTCTGGCGGATCCAGTTCACGCGCTGTGTCCCTTTGAAGTGAGTAACACTTGGACACAACATCCCTCCCCCCTCAGTGAGAAACAACCTTTCCCCAATGGATGGGTGGCCCACAAACTCGTCTGGGCCGCCCGTGCGTCTCTGGCACCAGGGTAGGCTCAACGGACACCCCAACTGGTTCGGAAGTGGGGGGAGAGCTCAGAGTGGCCCCCCTTCCGTTCCTGCCTCTGAGCTCGGGGTAGCTTCCCCTCCCGCCTCGGGCTCTGGGGAAGACGTGGGCAGGGGGTCACTCATTAAATCCCACTCCATATCACTCTCCATATCTCCCCTTGTTTCCCCTTGTGGCTCCCTCCCAGGGCCGGAGTTAGAGTTCTGCCCCAGGACCCGGAGCCGCATTTGATCTGTGTGTCTCCTCCAAATCGCGCCATTCTCCATTTGCACTCTGTAAGACACCGGGCCAGTCTGTTCCAACACTTCCCCCCCCCAACCATGGAGGCCCATTGGCATAATTCCTGCAATGGACTGGTTGCCCAACCTCAAAACCTTTTAAAGTCGGAATGTCTATATTTAGGCCCCGATCCTCTTGGCGCTGAGGATCTAAACGGTCAAAAACAGTCGGCAGCTTCCTTTTCATTAACAGTTCGGCTGGCGACAACCCCGAGGCCAATGGGGTGTCCCTGTAGGACAGCAAAAATTGACACTACTGCAGCTCCAAATCCCCAGGCCCCATGCGTGAGAGCGCTTCTTTGACCGTCCGTACCTGCCTCTCAGCTTGACCGTTCGTGGCAGGGTGAAAAGGAGCGGCCGTGATGTGTCTAATCCCATTACGACCTAGGAAATCCTGGAATTCTGCCGACATGAAGCTCGATGCGTTGTCGGTCACCACGACGTCGGGCAGGCCTAGAGTACTAAAGACCCGCCTTAATTTGCGGATTGTGGTGGCAGAGGAAGTGCCTGACACTGGGATGACATCTACCCACTTGGAAAAGGAATCTACAATAATCAGAAGTGTCGTTCCCCTGAACGGTCCAGCAAAATCTATATGAATCCGAGACCAGGGGCCTCTGGCCATATCCCATTCCCTGCGGGGAAGACGTGGTTCTTCGGGCCTCGAAGCCTGACATTCCCTGCATTTCCCCACCCAAGCCTCAATGTCCAGGTCCAATCGGGGCCACCAGAAGTAGCTTCGCGCTAGTGCTTTTGACCTGACAATACCTGGGTGGCTAACATGGAGCGTGCGAAGCACCTTGTTCCGAAGTGCAGATGGGACGACTACTCTGTCCCCCCAAACCAAGCAACCCCGCTCCAGTGACAGTTCGTTTCTCTTGGAGTAGAACACCCTGAATTCCTCAGGGGTCGGTGGCAATGGCCACCCCTTCTGAACCCACATGACAACCTTTGACAGGAGGGGGTCTTTTTTTGTTTGGGCTGCTATGTCAGCAGCGGAGATCGGGGGAGAGTCTAACACATCCAACATAAGGACCTGTCCTTCCGCCTCAATTCGACCCACATACTCAACAGGGGATCTGGACAGAGCATCCGTGTGGCTAATGCTGATACCTGGGCGATGTTGGAGCGTGTACTGGTACGCCTGAAGGAACATTGCCCAGCGTAACATCCGCGGAGACAGGATTTGGGGGGTGGGCTTGTCTGGCACAAAAATACCCAGGAGCGGTTTGTGGTCTGTGATAATCGTGACAGCCCTCCCGTAAATGAAGTCATGAAATTTCTTCGTTCCAGCGATTATGGCCAGCACCTCTCTATCAATCTGAGCGTAGTTTTTTTCGGCCACCGTTAACGACCTGGAGTAATATGCGATAGGCGCTTCTTTCCCTCCCCCCATGTCATGGCACAGAACAGCCCCAACCCCCACCGGCGAGGCATCACATACAAGCAAAAGGGGCTTCTTCGGATCGTAATGTGTAAGGACAGCATCCGAAGTCAACAGCTCCTTGACTTCCCGGAATGCCTTTTCCTGAGGAGGCCCCCACTGCCACACCGCCTGTTTCCTCAGCAACTGATGCAGGGGCTCAGCCACAGTCGCCTTTCGGGGCAGAAAGGAATGATAGAAGTTTAAGAGACCCAAAAATGCCTGGAGCTCCGTCTTTGAAGTGGGACGTGGGGCTTCCCAGACTGCCTGAACTTTGGATTCAGAGGGCTTGATGCCGGCAGGCGTGATTTTGAACCCCAAGAATTCAACCTCATGAGCAAAAAAAAAAACACTTCTCCCTTTTTACCCGCAACCCAGCATTTTGGAAACGCTCCAGCACCTTCCCCAGTTTAGTGGCCAGGTCCCCCCTGTCTGTCCCAGATATCAATACGTCGTCAAAAAAAGTCAGCACCCCAGGGAGACCCTTCAATAACCTTTCCACAAGAGCCTGAAAAAGACCCGGAGCCGTACTAACACCGAACTGAAGACGGTTCACACGGAATGCACCCTTATGAGTAGTAATAGTCTGACACAATGCAGATTCCGGGCTAACAGGCACTTGCTGATATGCTTGGGCCAAGTCCAGTTTAGCAAAACACTTTCCCCCATGGAGGGTGGCCAGCAAATGGCTAACCACTGGAACAGGATAAGAATTAGCTCGGATAGCCTTATTAATCGTGCATTTGTAGTCCGCGCAGATGCGGATGTCCCCGTTCGCCTTGATAGCAGTGACTATAGGTGTCTCCCATGGAGCAGAGTCCACGGGCTCCAGGATGCCCTGTGCCACCAGCTTGTCCAGCTCCGCTTCAATGCGGTCTTTCAGGGCAAACTGCACCCTCCGTGGCTTCATGCGAATGGGTTGGACAGTTGGGTCCAGCTCAAAATTCACAGGGGCCCCCTTGAACGTACCCAGCCCGGGACGGAAAACATCTGGATAGCGTTCACACACAGCCTGAATGGGGTCGGCCGTAACCACATTAATTCCCGAAAACCCAATACCCAGGGGCCCAAACCACTGAACACCCAAAAGGTTATTCCTACCGGTTTTCACCACGACTAGGGGAAGCTTTGCTGAGATGGCCTTGAACCGCACATCAAAATTTTCGATTCCCAACACTGGAATGTGTCGACCTTGCACATCGGTCAGGGTGACCTGCAGAGCCGGCAGTTTTGGCCGGTCTGCTGGAGGAAGTTGAAAAAATTCCCTCTGTGAGATGATTGAGTAGGCTGACCCTGAGTCGATCTCCATGCGGACGGGGCACCCTTGGAGGCGAACATCAACGAAGAACCTCCCGGACACTGACTGTACACCAGATGATGTCTTCCTTCCAACGCGGACCTTGGAAATTGGGTGTTCCATCCTGCGCTGACCCCTGTTCCCGGGGTGACCTTCGGATCACTGGCGGCACACCCGTGCAATGTGCCCCTTCCGCCCACACTTGTGGCATTCGGCAGTCTTGAATGGGCACCGTGAGCGGAGGTGCCTTCCCCCACAGCCTTGGCATGGCGCGATGTTGCTCCTCGAAGCTTGGGGGGTTTGCTGGTGAACCCTCCCAACAGTACCCTCCTCTGACGCATTGTCTGTATCCACTGGAGTAGCGCACTGCTGCAGCTGGACGGCCGACTCACCACAGGCAGGAGCAGCAGTTTCGGCATGGAGGATTTTCACCCCGGCGTGTGCAGCCTCGGACGCCAAGGCTTCTTCCAGGACCTGGGCAAAAGTCAACCTATTTCTCTTCATCAGCCGCCGCTGAGTAGCTTCGTCCCTGAGGCCTACGAGAAGCCGGTCTCTTAAGGCCTCCTCCAGGTCATGCCATTGGCACGGCACGGCAGCCTGTCGGAGAGCCGCAACATACTCCGCGACCGACTCCCCCTCCTTCTGATCTCGCCGGTAAAAGGCAACCCTGGCTGGGAAGATGGAAACGACGGGCTTGAAGTGTTCTCGAAGCACCCCCAGGATGTCGGTCA
Source organism: Bradypodion pumilum (assembly GCA_035047305.1). Lineage (NCBI taxonomy): Eukaryota > Metazoa > Chordata > Lepidosauria > Squamata > Chamaeleonidae > Bradypodion > Bradypodion pumilum. Next base: position 36,024,476 of record JAWDJD010000002.1, on the reverse strand, counting down.
ATGGGGCTTCCCTCAGTGCCTGTGGCAGCAGCAGATGCCCGGCCAGCTCAATCGTGGGCAAACCACAATGGGCCAGGAACAACGCCTTCTGTCGCCCTTCATCCTCGATCTCCCCAGCGATTACAAAGTTCTCGAACTGGATCTCGTACATGGGCCATGCCTCCGGCTTTGCAATGTCAAACGGTCCGATTGAAGATGCAGTAGCAGCCATATCCCACCTTCGTCGCCAATGTTAGATTCTCGCAAGAAGTAGACTAGAACGCAGCGTGTGAGTTAAGCATAGTGACTCTTTATTCAGATCGGGAGACAAGACTGAGGATGTGGGGAAAGATGGTATCTTATATACAGCGGTTTTCCGTTTCGACAACAACAAGGAAACATACCAGCGGACACTCCAGTTTATTACCCCCATTTGGTCTCCAGCGCTGCTTTGATATGTGCCCCTCCTTTGAAGAGGGCGCCCCTCTGGCGGATCCAGTTCACGCGCTGTGTCCCTTTGAAGTGAGTAACACTTGGACACAACAAGGTCCCTCCTTGGTGGGGGGGGCTGTGCCTGGTTGGCAGGGATCGGCTGAGGACTTTGCTGACCATCTGGTGGAGAAAATCGATCGGATTCACTCAGGGTTTAATCTTGGTGTGGATGGGGAGGGTCAGGGGGGAGCCAGTGCACAGTCTTGCTGTGTTATCTGGGATCACCGGTAGGGGCGAAGAGGCCTTCCAGCCACACCACCGGCTGGCAATCCAGGCCCCGCCCTCCCCCCTCGCCAGGACTTAAAAGGCAAGGGGGTTTGCCGGGCGAATTCACCGTCGCAGTGCTCCCAGCCCTGGTGGGGGCGAAGAGGCCTTCCAGCCATGCCACCGGCCGGCGTTCCGGGCCCCACCCTCCCCAAGACTTAAAAGGCGAGCGGGTCTGCCGGGCGAATCCACCGCTGCAGCGCTCCCGGCCCCGGTGGGGGCGAAGAGGCCTTCTGGCCATGCCACTAGCTGGCGTTCCAGGCCCCACCCTTCCCAAGACTTAAAAGGCGAGGGGGTCTGCCGGGCGAATCCATCATCGCAGCGCTCCCGGCCCCGGTGGGGGCGAAGAGGCCTTCGGGCCACGCCACTGGCCAGCATTTCTGGGCCCTGTCCTCCCCTTCATAAGACTCTGGAGGCAGGGTTTTTTTGTGGGTGGTTTCGGTTGAATTGTTTTCTATTTTGATGTGGTTCTGATATTTTGCATTTTGTGGATTGTTTTGCTTTATATTTTAATTTGTGTTGTATTTACTTGAAACATTGTATTTATTATTATTATTATTGTTGTTGTTGTTGTTGTTGTTGTTGTTGTTGTTGTTGTTGTTGTTGTTGTTGTTGTTGTTGTTGTTGTTGTTGTGGTGGTGGTGGTGGTGGTGGTGGTGGTGGTGGTGGTGGTGGTTGTGGTTGTGGTTGTGGTTGTGGTTGTGGTTGTGGTTGTTGTTGTTGTTATTGTTGTTGTTATTGTTGTTGTTGTTGTTGTTGTATTTTGAACATTGTATCTTATATGTAAACCCCTTGGGTTGCCCTGGGGTCATTTATATGTTGTTAGCCGCCCTGAGTCGGCCATGTGTTGAGTAGGGCGGGATATAAATTGAATAAACATAAACATAAACATCCTGTTGCCCCAGATGAAGTGGACAGGCTCCTTGCGGTGGTCTGCGCCACTAATTGTCCATTGGATCCCTATCCCGCCTGGCTGGTAAAAGCTTCTAAGACAGTTATAGGTGGCTGGGTCGGGGCTATAATTAATGCATCTTTTTGGGAGGGGATATTTCCTGCACTGTTGAAACATGCTTTGGTGTGCCCCCTCCTGAAAAAGCCATCCCTCGATCCAGCAGTCCTAACCAACTACAGACCTGTTTCCAACCTCCCCTTTTTTGGGAAAGTATTGGAAAAGGCAGTGGCGCGTCAGTTGCAGGGGGTACTAGATGAAGTGGAATATCTGGACCCCTTCCAGTCAGGATTCAGACCTGGATATGGTACTGAGACTGCATTGGTCGCGCTGATGGTTATCTCTGGCGAGAGCAGGATGACGGTCATCCGTCTGTCCTTGCTCTTCTTGACCTCTCAGCAGCTTTCGATACCATCGACCACGGTATCATTTAGTGTCTGTTCCAGGAGACATAGAAGGAGTCGCAGTATGGACTAACACAGGTTTATTGGTTGATGATCAGAACGAACATGTGGTAATGGCGGAGGTATCTCACATTATATACAGTGGTACAACACATTTGAACTTGGCTGCATGGTAGCTCATTGGCCGCTACCGGCGTGACATCATCCGGGTCACGCCCATCTTTGGTGGTGGATCAGCAGTAGTTGTTTGCTGCGGGAAGTTCCCGCGGCTGCAGGTGATTTGAGGAATGATGACCATGTGAGTTGAACACTCGCAGCTGCCCTCTATAGGCAGCTTGCTCGCGTTCCTTTAACAGCTGGGTTACATTGTGATTGTGGCTGGGTTACATTCATACATTTCTTAAAGTAACATAGTACATTCATATGAAGCAGCATTGTACATACACAACATCCCTCCCCCCTAGGATGGGACGAAGTCCCTCAACCATTGTGGCTTGCCGCACGTGCGCCTGGGGCGAGCGGCCGCTTGGCTTAATACAGGGGAGCCTGGCTCTGCGGAGTCCTGTCCTGCAATGGAAAGGGGGGACTCGTTAGTGGCTCGGTGTGGGCTCTGTGGTAACCTTGCATTGGGGGAAGGGAAAGGAATGAACAGTTGGGAAGTGAACTCCTGCCTACCGCTTGAGGAGCTAGGGGTCCCCCCCAGCACGAATCTCGGGACCGACGAAGAGACCCTCGTGGTCTCGCCACCCCCCGTACCCTGCCTGGGAGTTCCGGGGACTGCGGTGGGTGGACTCCCCCCCGATGCCTGCCTTGGGGGTGTTGGCCTCCGGGGAGCTGGAGCTATGGTATATTCTAACACAAAAGGACTGGGGGGACTGGAGGTACCAGGGGCTGAACTGAAACCCCTCTTCTCGCTAGGACGGGTGGGGGACCACTCCGCTACATCCCCCTGGTATCGCAACTCATAATCATCAAACTGATCCCTCTCTTCCAAAGTATCCTCCTCTGTGGCTGAGAACCGAGGATATGCCTTTGTATCCCCGGTTTCCGCCGTGTCTCCCCCTTGGGTAATGCGGTTGGGGGAGGACCCTAATGCTGAATCCCCTTCACTAGTGACCCGCCTTCTGAGTTGATCGGCGTGCCTCCTCCAGAGTAGACCCGAGCTAGTCTCAACCCTGTAGGACACTGGTCCCGTCTGCCGGCCCTGACGCCGCGTAGTTCCTGCAGTGAACCGGGTCCCCTGCCGAAAAACTTTTGGAGCTCCCTCCCCCTATATTTATGTTTCTCCCTTCATCCTCCACCCTGGACGGATCCATCCGGTCAAAAAGTGTTGCCGGACGCCTCCTCATGAGGAGTTCGGCTGGGGAGAACCCTGAAGCTAAGGGGGTTGTCCTATAGCAGATGAGGAACTGGCACAGATGCAGGTTCAACTCACCGGGACCCATGCGCCGCAGTGCGTCTTTTGTAGTGCGCACTTGGCGCTCCACCTGACCGTTTGTGGCGGGGTGAAACGGGGCAGCGGTGATGTGCCTGATGGCGTTCCGCTCAATAAACGTCTTGAACTCTGCAGACGTGAAGGTACTAGCGTTATCGCTAACAAGGACGTCTGGCAGGCCGAAACAGGCAAAAAGCTTGCGCAACTGCTTGATGGTTGCGGCGGAGGAGGTACTGTTCATAGGGATCACCTCCAACCACTTGGAATAGGAGTCGACTACCAATAGAAACATGGACCCGCGAAAAGGGCCAGCGAAGTCGACATGGATCCGGGACCATGGCCCGCGGGCCGTATCCCATTCCCTATGGGGCAACCGGGACTCCTCGGGCCGAGAGCCCTGGCAGCTCTCGCACGTGCCCACTAAACGCTATATGTCCCCGTCTATTTGGGGCCACCAAAAGAAACTCCTGGCCAGAGCCTTGGAGCGCACGATCCCGGGGTGACTGGTGTGCAATAGTCTCAGTACCTTGGCCCTCAGCTTCTCTGGGATAACTACTCGCTGGCCCCAGAGTAAGCAGCCCCTTTCCAACGACAGCTCTACTCTGCGCCTAAAAATGGTCTGAACTCTTCATCGGGGGGAGTCGTGGGCCAGCCCTTCCTAACCCAGGAACTAACTTGGGCCAGCATCTTGTCGGCCGCCATGGCTTTGGCGAGGTCGGCCGGGACAATGGGGGGTGAGTCGAGAGACTCGATCAGTAGGACTTGGTGATCCTGCTCTACCTCGCATGTGGGGTCCCCTACACTTGGGAGGGGAGATCGGGACAGTGCGTCCGCATGGGAGATCTCCTTCCCTGGACGATAGACCAGCTCATACTGGTAGGCGTTGAGGAAAATGGCCCAACGCAGCATTCTGGGGGATAGTATTTGCGGAGTGGGTTTGCCGGTAGTGAAGATCCCCAAAAGTGGTTTGTGATCGGTCACTACCGTAAACTCGCGGCCGTATAAAAAGTCATGGAACGTTTTCGTTCCGGCGATGATGGCTAGGGCCTCCCTATCAGTTTGCGCGTAATTGCGCTCGGCCTTTGAGAGGGACCTAGAGTAGTACGCTACCGGGGCTTCCCTCTCGCTTTCCAACACGTGGCACAGGACCGCCCCCACCCCCACTGGGGACGCATCACAGACTAACACCACTGGTTTTTTCGGGTCGAAATGGGTCAGGACAGCGTCCGAAGACAGGAGTGACTTAAGCTCCTTGAATGCTCTCTCCTGCCTGTCCCCCCACCGCCAAGCCGCGTCCTTTTTGGGCAGGGCGTGCAGTGGCTCCGCGACCGATGCCTTCCGAGGCAGGAAGGTATGATAAAAATTTAGGAGCCCTAGAAATGACTGTACCTCTGGTTTTGCGGTGGGGCGAGGGGCGTTCTTCACAGCTGCAACCTTTGCCTCAGAGGGTTTGATCCCATCCGGGGTTACCTTAAAACCTAGAAACTCCACCTCCCTCGCAAAGAATACGCATTTGTCCCTCCTCAGTCGAAGGCCTGCCCTCTCGAACACTGAAAGGACCCCATCTAGCCTCTTGGCTAACTCTAATTCGCTCCCCGCCGTTATCAACACGTCATCGAAGTATGGGAGCATGCCTGGAAGCCCCTTTAAAAGGCGTTCCACGGGGGATTGGAAAATTCCGGGGGCCAAATTCACACCAAACTGAAGGCGCGTTACCTTAAACGCCCCCTTGTGCGTCACTATCGTTTGCGCGGCGGCAGCAGCCGGGGTTACAGAGAGCTGCTGATACGCCTGAGCCAGATCTAACTTGCCGAAACACTTCCCCCCATGTAACGTGGCCAGCAAGTGGCTGACCACGGGCACTGGATATGCGTTTGGCCGAATGGCCTTGTTAATGGTACATTTATAGTCTGCACAAATCCTGACTTCCCCGTTCAACTTAAGGGCTGTAACAATCGGCATTTCCCACTCTGCCGAGTCAACTGGAACCAAAATCCCCTGCCCCACCAATTTGTCCAGTTCCGCCTCGATCTTGTCCTTTAGGGCGAAAGGCACCCTCCTTGGTTTGAGGCGGATGGGCCGTATTTCTGGGTCCAGCTCGAAGGAAACCGGGGGCCCCTTGTATTTCCCGAGCCCCTTCTTGAAAACGTCCGGGTGCGCATTGCACACGTCCCGCATTGGGTCAGTCTCGATGGTGTTAATGCCAGACAGTTCGATTCCCAGGGGAGCAAACCACTGCATTCCCAAAAGGCAGCACCTCCCCCCTTTGAGGACCACTAAAGGCAGTTTCTCAGAGTAGCCCTTGAACTTCACCTTGAAATTCCCCACCCCCAACACTGGGATCCCGTTTCCCTGCACGTCCCGAAGGTGTGACCTCATGGCCCGCAGTTTGGGCCGCTTGTCTGGGGGAATACGCATGAACTCTTTTTGGGACAGGATGGAATAAGATGACCCCGAGTCTATCTCCATCCTCACTGGGACCCCTTGCAACAGTACCTCTACGAAAAACCGCCGGTGCTCCAGGCCCACGCGGTTCACGCCTTCCTCATCGTAGCTGGCTGCGACCTTCCTGGTGCCGGTCGCCTTCCGCTGGTGCATCTGGGGATGGCTGGAACTCCTCTTGTCCTCGACTCGCCCGCGCCTGCATACTCGGGCGATGTGCCCCTTTCGGCTGCAGTTGTGACACTCGGCCTTTCGAAACGGGCACCTCATGCGGTCGTGGGACGCCCCACAACCGTCGCAACGGCGGTCCTGCCGTTCTCGGGACTGCCGCTTCTCACCACGCTTCTTGATCCTCTGGACGTCGTCCTCCTCGCTGGAGTAGGGGTCCGGTGTTATGGACGACTCCTCGGACGACATTGGTGTGCCGGCGGGCGGCTTGGGGGCCCGCCAGGCCGTCTTCGCTGGTGTCCGCCGGGCTGCCTGTACTGGTTACTTGGCCCTCTCGGACGCGGCCCCTCGGGACTTGAACAGCCTCACCCCGCTCCTGGCCTCCTCGGCTGCTTGGGCATCCCGCAGCACCTCGTTGAACGTGAGGCGTTGGTTGCGGGTCATCAGCCTCCTCTGCAGCTCCTCGTCCCTCAGACCACACAACATGCGGTCACGGAGGGCCTGGTCCAGGTCATCCCACTGGCAGTGGACCGCTGCAAGCCTGAGGGCCGCCGCGTAGGCGGACACGGATTCGCCCGGTCGCTGGTCTCGCCTGTGGAACACGACCCGTGCTGGGAAGATCGAGACGGGCGGCTGGAAATTCTCACCCAGACTCTCCAGGATACGGTCGATGGGGACCTCGTCTACCTTCCGGGGGGCCACCAGGGTCATCAGGATCCGCAGCATGGCTGGCCCCACTTGGGCCAGGAAATGGGAGCGCATCTTCGCGTCGTCATCGACGCCCGCGGCTTCCATCGCGTGCCGAAACTGGCACTCGTAGAGCTCCCATTGTTCGGGCTCGCTCACATCGAACTGGTACGCCTTGACCTTGGGATTCGCCATCGATCCCACCTTCGTTGCCAATTTAGTGTCTGTTCCAGGAGACATAGAAGGAGTCGCAGTATGGACTAACACAGGTTTATTGGTTGATGATCAGAACGAACATGTGGTAATGGCGGAGGTATCTCACATTATATACAGTGGTACAACACATTTGAACTTGGCTGCGTGGTAGCTCATTGGCCGCTACCGGCGTGACGTCATCCGGGTCACGCCCATCTTCGGTGGTGGATCAGCAGTAGTTGTTTGCTGCGGGAAGTTCCCGCGGCTGCAGGTGATTTGAGGAATGATGACCATGTGAGTTGAACACTCGCAGCTGCCCTCTATAGGCAGCTTGCTCGCGTTCCTTTAACAGCTGGGTTACATTGTGATTGTGGCTGGGTTACATTCACACATTTCTTAAAGTAACATAGTACATTCATATGAAGCAGCATTGTACATACACAACAGTATCCTTCTGGAACGGCTCTGAGGACTGGGGATCCAGGGCACGGTATGGTCTTGGTTTTCCTCATTTCTGAGGGGACAGACCCAGTCGGTGTGGTTGGAGAGCAAGAAGTCCAGTCCTAGGTCCCTAAAATATGGGGTGCCTCAGGGCTCTGTACTCTCTCCTTTCCTATTTAACATCTACATGAAGCCGCTGGGTGAGATCATCTGTTCCCACGGGGTGCGGTACCACCAGTACGCGTATGATACACAGTTGTACATCTCGGCCCATGGGGATCCCAGTGATGCAATCAAAGTCCTTTCCAGTTGTCTGGAGGCGGTTGGGGTCTGGATGGGGGCGAATGGGTTACAGCTGAATCCTAGTAAGACTGAGTGGCTGTGGAGGGGGGGGGGGGTCCTGTGCTATCCCGGGAGCTAACATCTTTGGTTTTGGATGGGGCTATTTTGCCCCAGACCGACCCGGTGCGCAACTTGGGGGTCCTCCTGGATTTGCGGCTGCTGCTAGAAGAACAGGTGGCGGCTGTGGCCAGGAGGTCTTTCGCCCAACCTCGGGTGATTCGCCAGTTGCGCATGCTCCTGGACCGGGACTCTTTGCTCATGGTCACTCATGCTCTGGTGTCCTCCAGACTAGATTATTGTAATGCGCTCTACATGGGGCTGCCCTTGATGACCATTCGGAGGCTGCAGCTGGTCCAGAATGCGGCGGCCCAAGTGGTGATGGGGTGTGGACGTTATGCCCATGCCTCACCACTGCTTCGGGAGCTGCACTGGTTACCCGTTTGCCTCTGGGTACAGTTCAAAGTGCTGGTTTTGACCTTTAAAGCCCTATATGGTAGTGGGCCAGGTTACCTTAGAGACCACATCGCCCTAAGGAGGAGAGCCTTCTCTGTGTCCGCACCGGCCCTTTGGAACCTCCTGCCAGTAGAACTGCGTCTCCAGACGGAGTTGTTGCCCTTTAGAAAAGAACTAAAAACCTGGCTGGCGGGCCAAGTTTGGGGTGCAGGTGGAGGGGTGGCTTCTGTTGGGTGGTTAATATAGGGGAGGATGCCTGCCCCATGGTTTCTTCGGTTCCTGCACCCCCCTCTCTTTTTAGGGGTGGGTTCCTATTGCTGGTTTTTATCTGTTTTTATTTGTTTTTATCTGTTTTTACCCACTGTGTAAACCGCTCGGAGTCGGCTTTGGCTGAGTGGGCGGTATAGAAATTTAACAATAAATAAAATAAATAAATGTCTGTGGTGCAAAAAAAGTTTGGGTTATCCAAATAGGTAGATAAACGTCTGCCTGCCTCTCCCCTGTGCACAGTGATGGGATTCAGCCAGTTCACATAGATTCGACAGAACTGATACCTAATTTTTTGTTGAGCTTGATGAACAGGTTGTTTAAAGGCCTCCCCTCTAACCTGGCCTTGATTGCAAGCTGAGCCTGTTTAAAGACGGGCAGGAGGCAGAGACACGGAAGAGCACCAGGCTATTGTCCCACTGGACTGGCTTGCTGGAGCCAGCCTACTTGCTGAAGTGGACCTTATCCACGAAAGCTTACATTAAAATACAAATGTTAGTCTTTAAAGTGCCACAATGTGTATGGGGTTTTTTTAAAGTCTCTTTTGTTTAGTCAAAGCAATGGTCCATAGAGAAGGCTGAGCACAGAAGAATAGACACTTTTAAACTGTGGTGCTGGAGGAGACTTTCGAGAGTCCCTTGGACAGCAAAGAGAACAAATAGGTCGATTTTAAAAGAAATCATCCCTGACTGCTCCTTGGAAGGACAAATACTGAAGCTGAAGTACTTTGGGCACCAAATGAAAACAGAGGACTCATTGGAGAAGGGGTGGCTGAGGATGAGATGGTTAGCATCATTGAAGCAGTGAGCATGTATCTGGGCAGACTACAGAGGATGGCACATGACAGAGGAGCCTGGCGTGCTTTTTTTTAAACAAAATCTAATTTTCCCATTTGTATACCGCCCAATCAGGAAGCCCGACTCAGGGTAGCTCACACAATAATCATACACATACAGGGCGCCAGTGGTGGGGTGATTCTAGCACCCATTGCCACAGCAGCCTCTCTGCCCCAGCCGCAGGTGAGTCTGGGGGTGGGGGCGGCAAAGTCGTACTGCCCGCCACTGTGACACCACTGAGAAACAGTGAGTGGCTATAGTTTTCCAGAATCTCATTCATGTCTGGTTTCTGTAAAAGCAGACTGGAAGAGGAAATAGCTGGTCATCTTGCAAGCAAACATTCTAGCTTCTTACTTGCCACGGGCCGGACAACTCCCCCTCAGATAGCTGAGCGGGTTGGACACATGGTTTCCACTGCTGCAAATGCTGCCATGTTGCGTATGCGTGGGCACCTTTACGGCTGTTGTAAATGAGTCCACTCCCGGGCTCCCCACTGAGGGCAGGATGGAATGGCATTAGGGGCTGGGGTTGGCCCACAGGCCATACATTGCAAACCCCTGTATTAAGCTGTACTTTACGTTCCGTACATGCAAAGCTCTCATACCACATTGTTGGGCACCTCCTACATTATTTACAATATTCCCTGGGGTCACAAAGGATTCAACTTGACTGTGCGACTGAACAACAAAAAGCAGTACAATCCTAAGAAGAGTTAAATGAGACTTTTGACACTTTTAGCCATCAGCTGCCCCAACCTGCTTTTCTTTTTCAAACAACACTCTCAAGGGTTTAACTCAGATCAGGATTGTGGTGCCAGGGAAGGAGAGGTGACCCTTCTGCTATTGCCATTTTCTTGTTGACAGCTATCACCCGTAGAACTGGGATTATCCACCTCCAAAAAGTACTTATTGCAGCAATTTATCAGTGGTCAATATTTGAAAGATCAAACCTGCCTTCCTGTAGGGGAGATGCAGGCTGGTGGGGATGGGAAAGGAAACAGGTATGGGAACGTGGAAGATACCGCTTGTTTGCTCAGCTTGCTTTTCTTAACAGACAGCTAGACAGAGCCACTAATCACTGTTTTGCAAAGTGCTTCTAAACAAGGTATTTGAGGAGGGAGTAGCAAAATAAAGGGCAGAAGGAACGTCATTCTCTCTTGTGCCGGGTTGAAATTCTGGGAACTTCCATTCACAACAACACCATTTGGAACAGAAATCATTCTATAACAAGGTTAAAAACATTTCAGCTCAAAAACAAACAAGGTCTCGAGACACTTGGCAAAGTTAATAACCTCTGGCATTACTTGAAATGAATTAACTTGGCTGTCAGCGTCACTGTAATTGATTCTGATATTGATGAGTCCTGTCCTAATCACTAGATCCAGGGAGCATCCTTGATCTCTCTATGTGCTGTTTCCACAGTATTACTGTAGTAGTGGTTATCTACTTATACCTTTTTTATTTTTAAAATTTGTGGTTTATTCTTTTTCTTTTATGTCCTGATCAAACCCTGGACTGCCAAAAATGAAGCCACTTTCTTCAGTGCATGTTTCTGGCAGTAATAAGCAGATAAGCAAATGAGTCAGATTCTGTATCTCTCCACATTCACACCACGTGTTGTTGTCTGCCAGCATCCCCCACTTAAGCATGTTGGTTTTACATTTAGGGACTCTGACCCTCAGCCTATTCATGGTCCTCCAAGTGATGTAGGCCATATTGTGTCCCTCAGTTATATCCTTCTTTAGAGTTGTCCAATGAGCTCTTTCCTCCATCTTCTAATCTGGTTTTGCTCTTGAGTAGCCTCAAGAATGTTTGTTCTTGCAATAAAGCTCTTCCTGGATCTGAGCCAGTCATCTTGAGGTTCATATCCATTCAGAGGATGTGAAGGGTCATTCACTTGCTTAGTTCTCTTGGTGTCCGCTGCTACTTCTCTCCTAATCTTAGATGGATACCAACAAGAGGGTATATTTTCTCAACTGGTGTAGGTTTAAGGCATCCTGTCATTATATACATGGTTTCATTAACAGCGATGTCAACTTGTTTTGTGTGTGGATGTGCTCCATAATGGAGCAGCATACTCTGCTATGGAGATGCTCAGGGCCTTTGATGTTCGAAGATTGATACGCAGTAGGCAGCATTCAGGGGGCCAAACACATCTTTATTGGAAGGTATGCAATCTGAACATGAGGTAATGGTGGAGACGCAGCTCCTTATACATGCTTACAGTACTTTGAATTTCGCCCTACGGGCGCCCATTGGTTGTGGTATCAGTGACATCATTGCAATGCACTGAATACCTTACAAGGTTTACCTGTGGTGGGAATGTTTCCCGCGCTACTCTGTGATTGGGTGATCTGAGCCATTTGGGCTGAGCTCTGCAGATGCCTCTAGCAGCAGCTGAATCGCTAGCAAGAACAGCTGAATTACATTGTAATCACTAGGACTCATTCACAGTTCATTTAGATACAAGGTTACTTCGAAGGCAAAGTTACATTTCTTAAAGGCACAAGTTCCATATACAACATCCCTCCCCCCTAGGATGGGATGAAGTCCCTCAACCATCGTGGTGGCCTGCAAGTGCGTTTTGGCCGCACTGCTGCTTGGTTGGGCTTGGAGGAACGGGGTGTCCCGGGTTCCGCAGACTCTCGTCCTGCAGAGGGGAAACGAGGAGTGTTAGCGGCGTTTTGGGAGCACTGGTCCAAATCAGAAGAGGAACCCGGGAGGGAATACTGCATATCAAAACCTGGGAGGGGAGGAGGCTGACTTGAGGAAGGTTCCTGCCTGCTACTCTGAGAAGGGGGCGGCCCGACTGTGCGTTGTCTAGTCTGCATGGGAGTAGGGGTGGACTCGAAAACTAGAGGATGGGGGGTTTCTGGGGAGAAATCTAAACCCCGCTCTAAAAACTCCCCCCAATCATGTAACTCATAACATAAACTGTCGATTTCTGGGCTCTCGAATTCTTCCCAGTCTCGCTGCAAAGGATGAATAAAACTGAAATCAGGAGCACTTGGTTGGCTAACGTGTCTCCCCCTTGGGATAAGTGGGTGGAAGAGAACCCTAACATTGAAACACCCTGGCCCTCAGCCCCTTGGGTGTTCATGACCCGACGCCTGAGCTGATCAGCATGTCGCCGCCACAGTACCCCGTGCTAGTTTCTTCATGGTAGGAAACTGGCCCTATCTGATCGATCACCACCCCTGGGACCCACGTTGGGCTGGCAGCCACATAATTCCTACAATATACTGGGTCCCCAACTGAGAAAACCTTGCTGTGTGCAATTTCAATGTTCCTCCCCTTATCCTCCACCCTGGTCAGATCCAACCGGTTGAAAAGCAAGACCAGTCTCCTGCGCATTAGGAGCTCGGCAGGCAAGAGTCCGGATGCCAGGGGAGTTATTCTGTAGCACAGGAGAAATTGACACAATTGTAGTTCTAGATCCCCATGGTCCATTCGCCGAAGTGCCTCTTTAGTAGTTCACACTTGACGCTCAACCTGGCCATTCATTGCGGGGTGAAAAGGGGCCGATGTAATGTGTCAAATTGCGTTCCTCTCCAGGAATGCCTGGAATTCAACGGAGGTAAAGGTACTGCCGTTGTCAGAGACAAGCACATTGGGTAACTCGAAACAACTAAATAGCTTCTGCAGTTGTTTAATGGTTGTGGCAGAGGAAGTATTGGGCATTGGAATGACTTCCAGCCACTTAGAAAAGGAGTTGACTACTAACAGAAATAGAGAGCCCCAGAAACGACTAGCGAAATCGATGTGCAATCGAGACCACGGTCCGTGGGCTGTGTCCCATTCTCTGTGAGGAAGTCGAGACTCTTCTAGTTGAGAACTCTGGCAACTTTCACAAGTGCCCACCATGTGCTCAATGTCCGCATCTATCTGGGGCCAACAGAAGTAGCTCCTGGCCAAAGCCTTTGAGCATACAATTCCTGGGTGGCTAACATGTAGCAATTTAAGCACCTTTGAGCACAATGCTTCGGGAATTTCCACCCGTTGGCCCCAGAGGAGGCAACCCCTCTCTATCGAAAGCTTGATCCGCCTCTGGAAGTAAGCTTTGAACTCCTCCACTGGGGGAGTTGTGGGCCACTCCTTCTTTACCCAAGAAAGAACTAGGGACAGAACCTTGTCCTTCGCCGTGGACTTGGCGAGATCTGTGGGTACTATTGGGGGCAAACCGAGGGACTCAATCAGCAGCACCTGATGGTCCCGTTCTACCTCACATTCAGTTTCCCCTAGCTCTGGGAGAGGAGACCAGGAAAGTGCATCAGCGTGGGTGATGTATTTCCCCAGGCGGTGAACCAGTGTGTACTGGTTGAGGAATATGGCCCACCTAAGCATCCTAGGGGACAGAATCTGAGGTGTGGGCTTGCACGTGGTGAAAATGCCCAGCAGCAGCTTGTGGTCGGTTACAATAGTGAACCCCCGACCGTAGAGGAAGTCATGGAATTTCTTGGTTCCAGCGACTATTGCAAGGGCCTCCCTGTCTGTTTGCGCGTAATTGCGCTCTGCCTTTGAAAGGGACCAGGAGTAGAAGGCAACTGGGGCTTCCCACCCATTTTCTAACATGTGGCACAACACCACCCCCACCCCCACTGGTGAAGCATCGCAAACTAACACAACAGGCTTCCTGGGATCGAAATGGGTTAGGATTGCCTCAGAGGACAACAGGTGTTTTAGTTCCTTGAAAGCCTTTTCTTGGCTGTCCCACCACTGCCAAACCACTTATTTCTTCAAAAGACAATGCAGAGGCTCCACTACGGAAGCTTTCCTCGGCAGGAATGAATGATAAAAATTTAGGAGCCCTAAGAAGGACTGCAGTTCTGGTTTTGTGGTGGGGCGAGGGGCATTTCAAACAGCCGCAACCTTTGAATCTGAGGGCTTAACTCTCTCGGGGGTTATCTTGAACCCTAGGAACTCTACCTCCCTCACTAGGAACACACACTTATCCCTTCTCAACCTTAACCCTGCTTTCTCGAATACCGTTAGGACTTTGTCCAACCTCTTTGGTAGTTCTGACTCACTCCCCGCAGTGATCAAAACGTCGTCAAAATAAGGAAGCACCCTGGGGGAGACCCTTTAAAAGGCGTTCCATGAGGGATTGGAATATCCCTGGGCCTGAATTTATGCCGAACTGGAGGCATGTCACCTTAAAGGCCCCTTTGTGTGTTACTATTGTCTGTGCAGCTGCTGTAGCGGGAGTTACGGTGAGCTGCTGATATGCTTGGGCCAAATCTAGTTTTGCAAAACATTTACCCCCATGTAAAGTGGCTAGTAAATGGCCTTGTTAACTGTGCATTTGTAGTCCGCGAAAATCGGACTTCCCCATTTGAATTTAAAGCTGTAACAATCGGTGTCTCCCACTCCGCGGAGTCCACCAGAACCAAAATCCCCTGACCCACCAGTTTGTCCAGTTCTGCCTCAATCTTGTCTTTGAGGGCAAAAGGCACTCTCCATGGCTTGAGCCGAATGGGACGAATTTCTGGATCCAGGTCAAACGAGACTGGGGGGCCCCTATACCTCCCGAGCCCCTTCTCGAAGACTGCTGGGTGCGCATCGCACATGTCCCGCACTGGGTCAGTTTCTATGGCATTGATGCTGGACAGTTCAATACCCAAGGAATCCCATTTCAGTACCACAAGGGGCAGCTTCTCCGTGAACTGAGGTCCTTCCCTGAACTATGACTCATAGGGGCGGAGCCACACTAGCCTTTAAAAGCTCTGAGCTCTTTCAGGGTCAGCCCTTTTGACTCTGCATGTGCTCTTAAGCAGAGCTGCTGCTGAGGAGAGCCAAACAAAGGAAGTGAGCACTGGTAAGTTTTGCAGTTGGAGTAGAGCTGCTTTAGAGGCCTAACGGCGCATGAGATTGCAAACTAGTAACAAAGGAAGAATATAGTCTTACTAAGTAGAAAGGTAGTAAACGTGTACATTGTTGAAGCCCAGAATACTGCACTTGTTAAAATGGATTCTGAGGAAACAGCTGTAGTTACCTGCAATAATTGTGCCATGTTTGTGTTCTTGCCAAAGCATATGGAGAACTACACTTGCAGCAAGTGCAAGCTGGTTGCACTACTAGAAGAGAAGGTCCAGCAGCTAGAGGCCCGCATATCTAACCACCAACAAATTAAGCAGCTTGAGCTGTTCTTGGACAGAGCGGAGCAGACTATGCTGGACAAAGAGGAGACAGGGCACAGTTCTGAGGGAGAAGGCCCTTCACTAACTCAGGAGGGAGATGGTTGGAGGAATGTGACTCAAAGGAGGAGAAGAGTAGGGGATCACTCTGAGAGTCTGAAATTACAGAATAAATTTGAGGCTCTTTCCCTCATCACACCTGATGAGGAACACACAGAGGAACAACTGGTTCCACCTGATGATCTCTCCTTCATCACACTTGATGAGATGCAGGAAGATAAACAACAGGAACAAACTGAGGTTCTCTCCCTTAATATGGTTGATGAGGTGCATGTAGATGAACAGATTGCAGGAGAGAGGCTCCTTGTACTAGGCAATTCAATAATTAGAAATACAGAGAAATGGATTTGTGATGCACATGATAACCGTATGGTGACTTGCCTGCCAGGTGCAAAAGTTGCAGACATCACAAAAAATCTAGATAGATTGTTAGAGAGAACTGGGAACGAGCCAGTTGTCATGGTACACGTTGGTACCAATGATGTTGGGAAGGCTAAGCGGTCTGTCCTGGAAGCCAAATTTAGGTTGTTAGGAAGAAGATTGAAGTCCCGGACTTCCAAGGTAGCATTTTCAAAAGTGCTGCCTGTCCCTCGCGCAGGACCTACCAGGCAGGCAGAGCTCAGAAGCCTCAATGCGTGGATGAGGCGGTGGTGTTGAGAGGAGGGCTTCAGATTTGTCAGGAACTGGAGAACATTTTGGGACAAGCCAAATCTGTTCAGGAAGGATGGGTTGCATTTGAACCATGATGGGACCAGATTGCTAGCACTCAGCATCAAAAAGGCTGCAGAGCAGCTTTTAAACTGATAACTGGGGGAAAGCCGACAGGAGCTGGGCAGCATCCAGTTCGGGAAAGTGTGTACTTGAGTAGTGAGGAGGATGCAAAAATTACTGAGCAGAGCGAGGAGCTAGTCACCAGCACTCTAGCAGAAGGATGCAAGAGGCAGTCTAACAATGCAACTGGACTCAAAAGACTGTATCAGGAAAGCATATATAAATGCTTGTATACAAACGCCAGAAGCCTCCGGAACAAAATAGGGGAGCTGGAATACTTAGCAATAGATAAGAATATTGATATTATTGGTATCACTGAAACCTGGTGGACGGATGATAACCAATGGGATACAGTTATCCCAGGCTACAAACTGTACAGGAAGGATAGGAAGGGGCAAACAGGAGGTGGTGTAGCCTTGTATGTCAAAGAAGTGATAAAATCGTATGAATTGGAATATCTAGGTGATTTAGAGTCACCATTAGAAGCTCTGTGGGTAAGAGTACCAGGCCACAAGGATAGTCTAACAGTAGGCATATACTATCGGCCTCCGACCCAAACTCTTGAGGGAGACTGGCAGTTGGAGAATGTTGTAAAGGAGGCATCCAAGAAGGGAAGCCTGGTTATAATGAGGGACTTCAATTACCCTCACATAGACTGGGTGAACTGTTGTTCAGCACATGATAAAGAGATAAAGTTCCTAGATATGCTAAATGATTGTTCCCTGGGACAGATGGTTGAAGACCCAACTAGAGGTACAAGAATCCTTGACTTGATCCTGAGTAATACTCAGGATCTGGTGCAAGATATTAATGTGACTGATCCAATAGGGAACAGTGACCACAACTCAATTATGTTTAACTTGATCATAGACTTCAAGTCACTGATAAAATCTAACACAGAGACCTTAAATTTTCAAAAAGGAAATTTCCCAAAGATGAGGAAACTAGTAAAAAAGAAACTGAAAGGGAAAATTGAGAGAGTCCAAACACTCCAAGAGGCATGGAGGTTGTTTACAAAAACAATAACAGAGGCCCAATTGGAATGTATACCCAAAAGGAAAAAGGGCACTGCCAGTTCCAAGAGGACTCCAATGTGGCTTACAGGAGCTGTTCAGGAAGTGATCAAGAGCAAGAAAAGCTCATTTAGAAGATGGAAGACTTGTCCAAATGAGGACAGCAGGCAGAAACATAAATTCTGGCAGAACAAATGCAAGGCAACAATCAGGAAAGGAAAGCAAGACTTTGAGGAGTGTATAGCTAAAAATACTCAGAGAAATAACAAAGACTTCTTTAAGTACATTAGAAGTAAGAACCCAACTAGGAAGGCCATTGGACCATTAGATGACAATGGAAGGCAAGGGGTTATTAAAGAGGAAACAGAGATTGCAGAGAGACTCAATGAATTCTTTGCTTCAGTATTCACTGAAGAAGACAGAGACCACAGGCCCAAAACAGAGCCTATCTTTGTAGGGAGGGAAACCGAAGAATTAAGCAAGATAGAAATAACCAGGGAGGAGGTCCTTGCATGTCTTGTTAAGCTAAACACTAACAAATCACCAGGACCTGATGGCATCCATCCACGTGTTCTCAGGGAACTTAAAGATGAAATTGCTGATCTCCTAGCCAAAATATATAATATTTCACTCAAATCAGGCTTTGTGCCTGATGACTGGAAGGTAGCGAATGTAACACCAATTTTCAAAAAAGGATCCAGGGGTGATCCAGGAAATTACCGACCTGTCAGTTTGACATGTGTCCCAGGTAAAGTGATGGAAACCATCCTAAAAGATAGAATTAATAGGCACATAGAAGAGAAGGCGCTGCTAAAGGAGAGTCAACATGGCTTTTACAAGGGCAAATCATGCCTCACTAATCTGTTGGAATTTTTTGAGAGTGTCAACAAGCATGTGGATAAGGGGGATCCAGTTGACATTGTTTATCTGGACTTTCAGAAGGCTTTTGACAAGGTCCCACACCAAAGGCTCTTGAATAAACTTACCAGTTTATGGCATTGAGAGATATCCTGCCTATTTCTCCAACCCCGAGGTTGTCCTTAAGTATCCATGGAATAAAGGGATAGGTCTTGTCCTGGATCAGCAACTGGCTAAGGGACAGGAAACAGAGGGTAGCACTAAATGGACACTTCTCCAAGTGGAGGGAAGTAAAGAGTGGGGTCCCCCAAAGTTCAGTACTGGGACCCCTGCTTTTCAACCTCTTCATAAATGATCTAGAGGTAGGAGTAAAAAGCAAGGTAGCCAAGTTTGCTGACGACACTAAATTATACAGGGTAGTGAAAACTGTGAGAGATTGTGAGGAGCTCCAGAGGGATCTCTTGACACTGGGGGAGTGGGCAAAACAGTGGCAAATGAGCTTCAACATTAGTAAGTGCAGAGTGATGCATGTTGGGGCAAAAAAAACCAATTACATTTATAAACTGATCGGGTCTGAACTCTGTGTGACAAACCAGGAAAGGGACCTTGGTGTCCTGGTGGACAACTCAATGAAGGTGTCAACCCAGTGTGCCTCAGCAGTGAAAAAAGCAAACTCAATGCTAGGGATCATTAGGAAGGGTATAGAAAATAAGTCAGCAAGTGTCATTTTGCCTCTTTATAAATCTATGGTGAGGCCCCATCTGGAATACTGTGCACAGTTCTGGTCGCCATACCTCCAGAAGGATATTATGGAGTTGGAGAAAGTACAGAGGAGGGCAACCAGAATGATTAGGGGACTGGAACACCTTCCTTACCATCTGAGGCTGCAACGGTTGGGCCTCTTCACTCTTGAACGATGGCGTCTAAGAGGTGACCTGATTGAAGTTTATAAAATCATGCACAGTGTGGACAAAGTAGATAAGGAAAAACTGTTTTCCCTATCGCACAACACTAGAACTAGGGGGCACTCTATGAAACTTTTGGGTACTAGTTCTCAAACAAATAAGAGAAAGTACTTTTTCACCCAGAGGATTACTGGTCTATGGAACTCCCTGCCAGAAGAAGTGGTGACAGCTGTCAGTCTTGACAGCTTTAAGAAAGGATTAGACAAGTTCATGGAGGACAAGTGTATCAATGGCTATAATTATGGATACTTAAGGACAACCTCGGGGTTGGAGAAATAGGCAGGATATCTCTCAATGCCATTTCCAGGGAATCCTAAGCAGGTGAAGGCATCTCCTTGAGAATACCCTGAAGGAAATGGTAAGCCACTGTGTGAGACAGAATGCTGGACTGGATGGGCTGTGGCCTGTTCCAGCAAGGCTGTTCTTATGTTCTTATGAACCTCTTGAACTTTACTTTGAAATCCCCCACCCCCAAAACAGGAATCAGGTTGCCCTGCACGTCTTGAGGGTCTTGAGCTTTGGGCGAGAATTTGGGGGAATGCTAAGGAAAACCCTCTGGGACACGATGGAGTAGGGTGAACCCAAATCCACCTCCATCCTAACAGGGACCCCCTGTAACAGTACCTCTACAAAGAAGTGCTGGTGTGCCATGGACATGTGGCTCACGGTTGGCTCCTTTGTAGAAATCTTCCTGTTGGCGCCTCCTTTTTGTCGGGAGTGTTCGGCTGGCTCCTGGTCCTCTCTCCGCCGTTGTCTGCAGGCCTTGACGATGTGGCCTCGGCATCCGCACTGGTGGCACTCGGCCTTTCAGAAGGGGCACCTCTTCCAGTCGTGGGATGCTCTGCAGCTGTCGCATCGGCAGTGGGCCTTGTCACTTGCTTGCTTCTTGGGCGCCTTCCTCAGGACCTTCTGGACGTCATCGTTGTCATCACTGTAGCTGGCCCCAGAGGATGCAGAGGCCTCCGGGGAGGAAGATGAGCTGGATGCATGGTGGGGTGAGTGCCGGGCGGCCTGCACTGCAGACCCAGACCCCCCAGGTGTGGCTGGTCTTGTCCTGAACACCCTCATCCTGGACTTTGCTACTTTGGCCGCCTGAGCCTCTCTCAGGATGGAATTGAACAAGAGGTGCTCATGGACCATCAGCTTCTGCTGGATCTCCTCATCTCGCAAACCGCACAGCAGGTGGTCCCTCAGGGCTTCTTCCAAGTTGTCCCACCAGCAAGGGGCAGCAGCTAATCTGAGTGCGGCGGCATAGTCTGCCACGGACTCACCCGGATACTGGTCCTGCCTGTGGAAGGCCACTCTGGCCGGGAAGATGGACACTTTCGGCTGAAAGTGGTTCTGCAACGCCAACAGGATCTTGTTGAGTGGGACTGCGTCAATTTGCCGCAGCAGCATCATGTGCATCACCAGTCTAGTGTGGGGAGGCTGATCTGGGCTAAGAAGCAGGATCTCATATGGTCCTCGTCCTCGATGCGCTCAGCGGCCATCGCATGTCTGAATTGGCACTCGTACAGAGCCCACTGCTCTGGTTTCTTGATGTCGAATGGAGGTAGCCTGATGCTGTGGGAAGCCATAATCCCATCCTCGTCGCCAATTTGATGTTCGAAGATTGATACGCGGTAGGCAGCATTCAGGGAGCCAAACACATCTTTATTGCAAGGTATGCAATCTGAAAATGAGGTAATGGCGGGGATGCAGCTCCTTATATATGCTTATAGTACATTTGAATTTTGCCCTATGGGCGCCCATTTGTCACAGTATCATTGACGTCATTGCAACACACTGAATACCTTACAAGGTTTACCTGTGCCGGGAATGTTTCCCACGCTACTCCATGATTGGGTGATCTGAGCCATGTGGGCTGAGCTCTGCAGATGCCTCTAGCGGCAGCTGAATCGCTAGTAAAAACAGCTGAATTACATTGTAATCACTGGGACTCATTCACAGTTCATTTAGATACAAGGTTACTTCGAAGACAAGGTTACATTTCTTAAAGGCACAAGTTCCATATACAATAGGGCCAAAGCTGATTTATGCAGTGTGGATGGTTTAGTTCCCCATTTGTAGTTTGTGAGTTTCCTGATGATGATGTTCCTTGTACTAACTTTGGCTTTGGTATTCAGGCAGTGCTGCTTAAAAGAGAGTGTTCTGTCAAGAGTGACACCGAGGTATTTTGGTGCTGGGCAATGCTGTAATCTGTTCCCTTGCCACTTAACATCCAACTCAACCCTTGCCTCTCGGTTTCGAAAGTGGAAAGCACACACTTGAGTCTTGCTTGGATTAGGCTTCAAATGGTTAGTGTTATAATACTGTCCTAATTCTTCTAGTGCTCCAGTACGTTTTTCCGCTACCTCATCAAAGCTTGTTCCTTTAACGGCCATTGCTGTGTCATCCGCATGGTGATAACATCAATGTCAGCAATTAAATTTGTGTACAGGATCCCCTCTTGTGCCAATATTTTTAGGGTACTAACTAGTGTCCTTGAGTTGAAATGAGCTGGGAAGGATGGTAGATTGGGACTTATCACAGGAATAAGTGTATTTGAACAAATAAACACAGAAGAGAGAAGAAATGAGATGGATAGATGGTATTGTAGACACAATGGGCACAAAACTGGGAGGACTGAGGGGGATGGTGGAGGACAGAGGCGCCTGGAGAACGATGGTCCATAGGGTCGCAAAGGGTCGGAATCGACTGTGCGACTGAACAACAACAACAAGAGAGAAGAAAAAGACAGAGATGTGGGCAAGGATCAATGGAAAAGGAGATGGAAAGGGAGAGAAGCCAAATGGGGAAAGAACAGCCACCAAACAAGGTAGATCCCAAACCCCGAATACTTTTGTCATCAGTTACTCCCTTCATCCAAAGAAAACCAATTGTCATGGCTGTTTTTCAACAAATTCTGTAGACATTTGTTGCTGAGATGGGAAGGGAGAGGGGAGCCTCCTGGACCAGCAAATAATGTCAACTATTCTTCTGGACCACTCCCTAACATGCTGATCTATGAATTGTCACTTTGCACTTCACACACTGATGGCATTTTATATTCAAAAAAGAGAGAGGTTGCAGCAGCAACCAAGCAACAGCTTACCAAACCAATTTCTGCTGTTATCTGAGAGAAGATGGGTTCTTTCTGGAGATGGAAAGAAGACCTCCAATCTTTGACACCACAAATTCCAGAAACAAAATTTTGATAAAAACTATTCTCCCCTATACATATCTGTAGTCAGGGCCAGTTCACACATACACCTGGGTGGATCAGCTACTGTGATTCAGTCACTACAAGCAGAAGTTTGACCACAGCACCTGGTGGTCACTCAGACAGCCATTCCCAAACAGACATTTCCTTCTAGGCATTTTTATTGCTCTATACCCTGAGCATTGAGTACCTAAAGAACTTGTCAAAAAAATCCAGCTATGGCAATTATTTTGTGTTTGGGCAAGATGCAGTTAACTGATGGTGAAAAGAGTCAGGTTCTGGGATTTGAATTTCCTGGCTGGATAGCTGGGTTAGGTATTTAGTAATGGGGTCAAGTTTGAGAATTCAACTTCCCACTGTGCCTCCTGGGGGTGGGAAAGCCAGCCTGTATAGTCTTGAGCAAGGTGCAAAGCTCTGAAGTGCCCCAGAAGAAGACAATGGTAAAAAAAAGTCCAAGTATTCTATAGCCAGGAAACCCTGAAAAGGGTGGCTAGCTATAGGTCAGAATTGATTTGGCAGTACATACTTAATTATTAAGCTGGTGTACAATGTATGCCTCAAAATAAGCGTCACTGAATTCCACAGGGCTTAACTCTAAGAAGGCTCACGGAAAATTGCAGTGCAAATGTTTTTGACACTTAGGTCAACCAGTGTACTCAGAAGGAAGGACAAATTCAATGACACTTATTCCTTTGAGAACATCGCAGCCCTCAAAGGACTCTCTTGCCCAAAAAGTTGGCCTCATTCACCTCTAGAAAGCTTACTGCTGAGTTCATAAGGATAGAAGTGCAAAGAAACATTGCCTTTCAGAAACAAACTCCATTAAACTGAATGGGGCTAATTTTAAAGTACACCAAGACTGGCTTACTCTGTCTAAGACTTGAGAAGGAAAAGAAGAAATGAAGGTGGAAAGAAGAGTTGTTTCAGATTCCAGTAACGAAAAAACATTACAGGGAAGGTCTTTGTCTCTTTCCTGTCTCTTTCTATCTTTCACTTCTTTTCTTATCTCTATCTCTGTCATGGTCCATCTTTCATTCTGTTTTCTCCTCTTTTCATGGTTCTGTTCTTTCTCTGTCTCTTAAAACTTAAAAGCTTATCTCTCTTACCTTACCTCTCATTGTAGCTTCTTTTCACCTAGCAGTGTTCCTCTCTCTCTCTCTCTCTCTCTCTCTCTCTCTCTCTCTCACACACACACACACACACACACACACACACACACACACACACACACACACACACACACACACACACACACACACACACACACACACACATTCTATCAATTCTCTATCCATGGCTCCAACACCTCTCTTTCCCCTCTCTCTACTTCTGCCTGCCTTTCCTCTCTGTGTTTATTTGCTCAAAGTTATTCCTGTGGTAAGACTGCAGTGGCTCAGTTGGCTAAGACACTGAAGTTGATGACTGGAAGGTTAGCAGGTCAGCAGTTCAAGTACTGCATGATGGAATGAGCTACTGCCTCTGTCCCACCTCCTGCCAACCTAGCAGTTTGAAATCAAGAAATTACAAGCAAATAAATAGGTACCACTTCAGTGGGAAGGTAAACAGCATTCCATGCACTCCGCTGTCTAGCCATGCCTACCACATGTCCATGGAAATGTCTGCAGATGCAGACAGCGCTGGCTCTTTGGCTGTAAACAGAGATGAGCACTGAACCCTAGAGTCAGATACGACTGGCTTTCAAGCAAGAGCGACCTTTACCTTTACTATTCCTGTTGTAAATCCGAATCTACCACCTTGCCCAGCAATAAACTCCATTCACATTAAGGAGACTCTTTAGCAGAGAGAAAACCCATACTATGTACTCCTCCTCTGCCAGTTACGCTTCTGATACAGGAAAACATTCAAAAGTTGCAGGTTGTTTTTTGGTTTTTTTTGTCTTGCCTGCCCCCTGCTATAAGTGAAGGATTTTTGGATTGGTTACACAATATCAAGGAGGTACTTCTAACTACTCTTATTGGGAAATAAAGAGCTTTCTCTAGAATTCCAGGAACTTTACTGTGTCTAGGAGAAATTTTCTTTCAATAGGAGGCTGTTTTTCTTGCAATACCAGTTTCTTTTTTTAATTAATTTTTTTATTCAAACTAAATATTCAACAAGACAGATAAAAACATAAACAGAGAACAAGAAGAAAGAAAGAAGAACAAAAAAAGGAAACATAATCAAACATTAAGAAAATACATAACAAACTCCAACACTCCTAAAAAATACAAAAATAATGGTAGAGATGTATACACCCCCTTTAAATTATTCATACAATTAGATAATATTAAATCGTCTTTGATCAATTTAACATTATAAAGTATGTAAATATTTTTGACACTTCTACTTTATTACTACTATCTTATCCAACTACAACTAACCGTCCCAAGCTCTACCAGTATTATTTTGCTTATTACCATTTTATAAAGACACATAATAGATTGCAGAGAGACTCAATGAATTCTTTGCTTCAGTATTCACTGAAGAAGACAGAGACCACATGCCCAAAACAGAGCCTATCTTCGTAGGGAGGGAAACCGAAGAATTAAGCCAAATAGAAATAACCAGGGAGGAGGTCCTTGCATGTCTTGTTAAACTAAACACTAACAAATCACCAGGACCTGATGGCATCCATCTACGAGTTCTCAGGGAACTTAAAGATGAAATTGCTGATCTCCTAGCCAAAATTATAATATTTCACTCAAATCAGGCTTTTTGCCTGATGACTGGAAGGTAGCAAATGTAACCAATTTTCAAAAAAGGATCCAGGGGTGATCCAGGAAATTACCGACCTGTCAGTTTGACATGTGTCCCAGGTAAAGTGATGGAAACCATCCTAAAAGATAGAATTAATAGGCACATAGAAGAGAAGGTGCTGCTAAAGGAGAGCCAACATGGCTTTTACAAGGGCAAATCATGCCTCACTAATCTGTTGGAATTTTTTGAGAGTGTCAACAAGCATGTGGATAAGGGGGATCCAGTTGACATTGTTTATCTGGACTTTCAGAAGGCTTTTGACAAGGTCCCACACCAAAGGCTCTTGAATAAACTTACCAGTCATGGAATAAAGGGACAGGTCTTGTCCTGGATCAGCAACTGGCTAAGGGACAGGAAACAGAGGGTCACACTAAATGGACACTTCTCCAAGTGGAGGGAAGTAAAAAGTGGGGTCCCCCAAGGTTCAGTACTGGGACTCCTGCTTTTCAACCTCTTCATAAATGATCTAGAGGTAGGAGTAAAAAGCAAGGTAGCCAAATTTGTGGCTGTCGTAAACGTATTTACGACAGCTGTGGGTGCATTTACGGTAGCATTTACAGAGGCATGGGTGCATTTACACATGCGTGGGCACATTTTATGGCTGTTGTACACATATCTGCTTCTGCTTCAGGTAGTGTTGAAGGCAGTGGGTAGCCATATGAAATGGTGCCACTGGCCGGCCCACGGGCTGTAGGTTGGCCACCCCTGGTCTAGCTGGTGGGCTTACCAAAGGTGTTATATGCTAATGTTAGAGGATGATAATAATAATAATAATTTTGTGTCAAAAATTATTCCGGATTGAAAGGATTTTTGCTGGAGAACCTCCGCTCAGGGGATGTCCAAATGAGGCTCCTTTCATATCCCCAAGATCTTTTCATTTAATTTAATAGATTTATATACTGCCCTATCCAAAGGACTCTAGAAATAGCCCACTCTAGAAATAGCAGTTTGCCCACCCTCAAACTCCCTGGCCACTAGAGGACGCAAAGCACGGTTTCCCATAAGAATGCATTGAAAAAAATTATTCTCCCATCTACTTCTGGAATCCTGGCTATATCCTTTCACAGAGGGATGGATGCTTCCAGTTGACCACTATAAAGCAGGGAAGGATCATGTGTGATTCCCCTTGCACTTCCAAGGAATCCCAGAACCACCATTCTTCTCTATGTTAAAAGAAGAGAGAAATGGCTTGATGCCTTATGTCCTGGTGGTGCAGTGGTTAAACTGCTGTACTGCAGCCAAAACTGCTGCTGACATTGTGAGTTAGATCCAGACAGGGGGGAAGGTTGACTCAGCTTTCCACCCTTCCAAGGTCAGTAAAATGAGTATCCAGCATGTTGGGGGCAAAATGCTAATTACCTTGTGATCTGCCCAAAGAGTGTCCTAAGTGCTATGAGATAGTACGTATATAAGTGTAATTGCTATTGCTACTGTGCTGACTGGCAGGTGCTGCCAGAGTAATACCACAGGACTGTACTGCTTGCTCAAGTGTTGCTATTGTGCAATTAGAAGCAGATTTTCTTCCCAGAGAGTATCTGGTGTACAATAGTACTACCTGCACTAGCAGCAGCATCCCACCTTATTATACTTTATGGATATTGGCTAAGGACATCCATCTTTGCTTTGAACAGAATGCACGAACGTTTGGACCAGGATTCCTATAGCTTCTGCTTTACCAAATCAATTACAATATAATTATCTTATATATGATACAATGCTTATGATGCCCCTCAACGTGCACTGAGGAGGGTCTTATGTTGGCAAGAGGAAATGCTGTTGAAGTGGCCCAATATTGGGCAGATGTCATCTAGCCCTTTTTATTCTATTTTGTTTTTAGATGCATTAATTTTAGCTTTGTATGTTATTATATGCTGGTGGCGCATCTGACACAAATAAAGAAAGATTATGACTAGGTCCAGAGAGCTTCTATTTTGCCTCAATTTATTTCATATTTTGGCCTTGTCTTCTACTGCTATACATTACTTTATGTCTCCAGTACAAATTCATTCTTTGCCTTCTTACTCTTTAGCCAAGGCATCATAACAAAGAGCCCTTGTTGTGAGGTTAGAGGTATTACAGTGTTTTCCCACTCTTGTTGACCTATATTTACATGGATTGAGGAAAATGAGGAGAGTTGTGCATCAACCAGTGTTTGGAAAAAAGTTCCTTTTTGAGAGGACAACTCCAACTCCACTATCTTAGGCCAGCTGGAGAATTTTGGGAGATGTAGTCCAAAAAAGTCACTTAAATAATAAATAAGAAGGCCTGAGACACGTGGGTCTGCATTTAAGATTTGCCTTTCTTTTCAGAAAGGAAACGTTTTGAGCAATTCCCAGCAGTGATGATGCATTTGCCCTTTGAGAATGAGAAATGAATACTGTACATCAGATCATCTGTGTGGGTTTTTTTAATACAAAATCACACCCTACAGAGAAGTGGTGCGGCAAAGGTGATCATCTGTGAAAGTTTGAGTTGCTGACCGAGAATGGAATAGCTTGTTTGTTCTAGGATTTTCATTGCAACTGGCAGTAACTTTATCACTTAATGGGAATGTTGCAAAATGTTATTTCTCTCTGTTCCATGAGCAAAACTAGCCATACTAGACGTTTCACAAACAAAGTACAATTGTTGTGGGTTTTTCCCCTGTATTTGAAACACATTTAATTCTGGGTACTAGAGGGAAAGCATTTTATAACTTTTGAGTAATCTCCCATATTAATTTTATTGTTGGGTTGAAGCCTAAATTTTTTCGTTTTGCCACCGAGCATTTCTCTCCCTGCCCTTAAAGTCACAGTTTCAATATACTGTTGAGTAGATTCATTACGGTTGTAAGGAAAATTATGGTTAGCTTATTTAAAAAATCAAATGGAAATTAGTTGAACACAAAGCAAGAGCAACTCCACTAAAATATGCGTGAGCATATACTCCAGAACTTCCGATGAACACTGCAGGTAAAAGTCTCCCTTGCTCGAAAGCCAGTTGCGGGTGCAGTGCTCACCTCTGTTTACAGCCAAAGAACCGGTGCTGTCTGTGTCTGTGGACATTTCTGTAGTTATGTGGCATGCATGAGTAGATGCCAGAATGCTATTACCATACCTGCCAAAGTGGTACCTATTTATCTACTTGCAATTTCTTGTTTTCAAACCGCTAGATTTACAGAAGCTAGGACAGATGACAGGCGCTCATGCCATCATGCAGCACTTGTGTCTCAAACTGCTGACTTTCCAACCTTCCAGTCGCCAAGCTCAGCATCTTATCCACTAAGCCACAATGGCCCCGAGCACCAGGTAGGTGGGTGTTTATATCACTCCATGTCCAATATGTAGCAACTGAAGTAGACTGGCAAAACTTTCCTCATATTAACCCTCCCAAAGATTGTTTTAGTGCTTTAACTAGAAGAAGGCAACTGTGGCTTGGCCCCCAGGGTGCAAAGATTTAGGGGAGGGGTTCACAACCTATGGTTCATGGGCCAACTTTGACCCACGGTGCCAAATAATCAGGCTCCTAACCAGTGATGCACTGCAAAAAAAAAAAAAAAATTACTACCTACTCTGTGGGCTGGCCAAATCTGTGGGTGGGGCCAACTGTGGGCATGGCCAAACATCCTGCATTATAGGCTATGGAGGTGGGTGTGGTCAACCAAGTGGGTGTGGCCTGGGGGAATTTCTGCTACCGTTTCTGCAGAACCTGACAGAACCTGTTGCAATGCATCACTGCTCCTGACATTGCTCCAGCCGCCACCACTGCAGCTATCACCACACCACACCACCACCCGGAATCATCCTGGAAATGGTTCCGCAGGGCCGTCAGGATATCGGTGAGGGAAACATTGTTGATGTCCCTTGGCAGCACAAAGTGAATGGCCAACTCGAGAGTAGGCAGGCCACATCTTGCCAGGAAACACAATCACTTTTGGTCCTCCTCTAAGATATTGTCAGCCGCCATGGCATGCTTGAACTGCTTCTTGTAGAGAACCCATTTCTCTGGCGCTGAGATATCAAAAGGGCCAATGGAATTATTTTGGAGCACCATCCCATCCTCTTCACCAATTTAGTGTTCTTGAAATAACGAGCAGCAGCCAGCATAATGGGCCAAACACATAACTTTATTTAGGAGATAAGAACACAATTTCAACTGTGCCACAGCGACTTATATACAGTTAGGGAAAGATACATTTAGACGGGAATTAACAGGATTGGTTGATGGATCTCAGGAGAGAATGGGGTGATCCTGGACCGGACACCACTTGTGCTTCTAGGAGTAAAATGTCACGAATCTCAATCTCGCGTTACTTGAAAACTGAGGAGAACCCAGAATGGTGAATTATTTTATTAAATACACAACAGGTGTCTAGTCATGCCTGCCACATGACCACAGAAACATCTGTGGCAGCAGACAGCGCTGGATCTTCGGCTTTGAAACAGAGATGAGCACTGAACCCTAGACCTTTACCGGAGGCACTGTTTGTGCTGAGTGCATGCAAGAGAAACCTCTACTGGCCTGTCACTGTGTTAGAAAGTTTTATTTCTTCTATTTCAAAGGCCTGCAGTTCAGAGTGATTTCATTCTTTGCTAAGCGTGAGAGCTTCCTCATAACTTCTGCCCCACTCTCAAACAACCAGCCCCCACAGAACGCCCTCTACCATATATTTGTAAAACTATATGATAAATAAATAATTCCAGATTATAACTGTCAGCATCCTCCAGTGGCCGTTTTGAGAACTGCCCCCCCCAGCAGCTTTCCCCAAGTTTGCTTCTGCTCATAATATATCAATGAACTCTGTTGTGTACCATATAGATCAGGCATTCACAACCTACAACCATTGAGCCTAATCTGGCCCATGGCACCAATTAATCCAGCCCACAGAGAGTACCTAGGCACCACCAGAAGCTCCCTGCTGCCACTGGAAGTGCCAAAAAATGCTGTGAGAACATAGCGAAAGGTTACAAAAACATGGTGAAAATGTTCTACCTTCCCTGCTGCCACCATGGGAAGTGGTGGAGGCTGCAAAAGCAGCTGAAAAGATGCCACAATAGTGCCTGCCGGAAACGGCGGGAGGAACCATGCCTCCAGCCCATGCAGCTGTGTGTCGGGGGCAGGTCCGGCCCTTGGCACGAAAATGTTTCAAACCCCTGATATAGATGATGTCTGACTCTAAATATCCCAGCCAAAGGCCAGTGGAATTCATTCCATGAGAGCCAAGACTCATGGGACAAGGCTGCTTCTATGTGTTATACGAAAACTGGTCGGATAGCTCAGTTAAGCATCTGCCTGCCGAGTCAGAGATTTGGGATTATTCCTCACAATGCATCCTAGGACAACAGCCAGCATATGTAGTCTTGGACAAGCTGCACAATCCCAAAAGTACCACCACTTCCTCCTTCTCCTCTTTTACCTCTTCAAATGTTGTGGGAGATACATGATTGTTACTCTGGGACTTCTAGCATCTTCCACCAGCATTATTTGGTGTTCTTGTAATGTTCTTTGATGTTATCTCTACACCTTCCTTAGGGTCTGCCTCATGTTCTTAGTCCTTTTCTTCTTTCAACATATGCCTTATATGGTTTGGAAAACCAAGACATTGGAGTCCAAACCCAAATCCACATTGTGAGTGGTGGTAACAGGCTGAAGTAAGGAATTGCTAGGATTGAGTGAAGTATGGCATGGCCTTGTGCCAAGGACTGCTATGGCAGCCATGAAGGCCATCTTAGGTCACCCTGAAATGATCTGGGCCAGGAAGCCAGCAATAGATAATCTATTACTTCAGAAATCCAAATGAGATACAAGCGGACTGATAAAAAAATAGCTTCACAATAAGGAAATGGTAAAGCACTTCTGTTGTGCTCGTCCGCCATTACCACATGTTCCTCCGGATCATCATGCAATAAACCTGTGTTAAGCCAACCCTTCGGCTGTTTCATTGTCTTTGGTCCCTTACACTAAACTGGCGACGAAGGTGGGATATGGCAGCCCACGGGACCAAGACATGCGCCGGTTTCGAAATCAGGAAACCGGGCGACTGGGAGATCTTTGAGATGGACTTCCAGGCAGCACTGATCGAGTCCGAAGTCACGGAAGAGGCAAAGAAAAGGGCCATCTTCACCAGGATGCTCGGACAAGAAACCAAAAGGACCTTGGTGGACCTGATTGCACCGAGGAGGGTGAGCGAATTCAAGGCCAAGGAACTCATGCAGATGCTGCGTGAGCACGTCCGGCCCGCCACGGCGATGTTTCCCACTGAGTGCGTTCTGGAGGCGAGTCCAAGCGCCCGGGGAGACGGTCGCTGCATTCATGGTGGCCCTGCGGCTGGCGGCCGGCCCGTGCAAATGGGAGAATGCCGAAATCACCCTCCGGGACTGTGTGCTGTGCGGCCTGAACGACGCCGAGACCCAGCGCACATTAATGAACCAAGAGCCGCCTCCCACGTTGCAGGAGGTCGTCAGAGCGGCCCAGGCCGCAGAAGCTACAAAGGCCGGGGTCCAAGAACTCCAGGACTGGCGGCCAAAGTCGAGCAAGGCAGAGGCTCCGGTACAGGCGGCCCGGCGAACTTCGAGGTCGTCCACAGAGAGCAGCGACGACGAGGACGTCCGGAGGGTCCGGAAGGAGAGCCGGCGATGCGACGGCTGTGGAGCGGCCCACGACCGCGTGAAGTGCCCGTTCCGGAAGGCCGAGTGCCACAACTGCGGCCGCCGCGGGCACATTGCCAAGGTGTGCTGGAAGAAGCGCGAGACCCGGAGGAGCTCCGCAGACCGTTCCGCAGGACAAGACCGCCCAGCGAGAACCAAGGACGGCGCCCAGGCCACGCGGAAGCAGGACGGCGTGGGCCGCATCTCCGACGGCAGCGAGGACGACGCTCCAGTGTTCAGCGTGTCTGCAGAACACCCCCGCTATTTTGTTGAGGTACTAGTCCAAGGGGTTCCCATTAGGATGGAAATTGACTCGGGGTCCTCATATTCAATCATTTCCCAGAGGGAGTTTTTGGGAATTGCCCCCCACAAGCGACCCAAGCTCAAAGCATTGAGGTCCACACTACGGGACATGCAAGGGAACAGTATTCCAGTGTTGGGGGTTGGAGAATTTCAGGTTAAATTCAAGAAGCACGCCGCGTCCCTTCCCCTCGTCGTGCTCAAAGGGGGAGATTGCAGCCTCCTTGGAACTCAATGGTTCCAGCCCCTGGGTTTGTTTATTGGGGGGGTGCACGCCGTTGGGATGCACGCCGTTGGGACTGATCCAATTCTGGAGGTGTGCGAGGCGCACCCCGAAGTTTTCAAAAAAGGACTGGGGAAATTCAAGGGGCCCCCAGTGACATTCGACCTGGACCCGGAGGTCCGCCCAATTTGTCTTAAACCACGCAGGGTGCCGTTCGCACTTAAGGACAAGATAGAGGCGGAACTGGACAAATTGGTGGGTCAGGGAATCCTTGTGCCTGTTGATTCCGCGGAGTGGGAAACTCCAATTGTAACCGCACTAAAGGCCAATGGGGAGGTCCGCATATGCGCCGACTACAAGTGCACCATCAACAAGGCGATCCGCCCGAATGCATATCCGGTGCCGGTAGTCAGCCATCTGCTGGCCAGGTTACACGGGGGAAAGTGTTTCGCTAAGCTCGACTTAGCACAGGCCTACCAGCAGCTTACGGTGTCCCCTGCCGCAGCTGCTGCGCAGACCATAGTCACCCATAAGGGGGCGTTCCAGGTGACGCGCCTCCAGTTCGGCGTGAATTCGGCGCCTGGAATTTTCCAGTCACTCGTGGAACGCCTCCTGAAGGGACTGGAGGGGGTGTTGCCTTATTTTGATGACGTGTTAATAACGGGGGGGAGTCGGGTTGAATTGGCCAAGAGGTTGGGGAAGGTCCTGACAATATTCGAAAAGGCGGGGCTGAGACTGCGAAAGGACAAATGCGTCTTCTTCGCAACCGAGGTTGAGTTCCTAGGGTTTTGTGTGACTCCTGAGGGAATCAAACCATCCAAGTCCAAGGTGGCAGCCATTAAGAAAGCCCCCCGCCCCACCTCCAAGCCCGAGCTGCAGTCGTTCCTAGGGCTGCTCAACTTTTACCACTCCTTCCTCCCCCGGAAGGCAGCGGTGGCTGAACCGCTACACAAACTGCTAAAGAAAGACCAGGCATGGAAGTGGGGCGATGACCAAGAAAGGGCATTTAGTGAGCTAAAAAGCCTCCTGGCGTCCGACGCCATACTGACCCACTTCAACCCCAAACGCCCAGTAGTTCTGACCTGTGATGCATCTCCAGTGGGGGTGGGGGCGGTGCTGTGCCACGTGTTGGAAAACGGAAGGGAGGCCCCGATAGCATTTTACTCCAGGTCCCTGTCCCAAGCGGAGAGAAACTACGCACAGACAGACAGGGAGGCACTAGCAATAGTCGCGGGGACGAAAAAATTTCACGATTTTCTGTACGGCCGCCCCTTCACCATTGTAACGGACCACAAGCCCCTGCTAGGCATCTTTACAGCAGATAAGCCCACCCCACAGATCCTGTCCCCGAGGATGCTCAGGTGGGCCATTTTTCTCAACGCGTATCAGCACGCGTTGGTCTACCGGCCCGGGAAAGAGATCAGCCATGCGGACGCTCTATCTAGGTCTCCCCTTCCCCTAACGCCCAGCCAGGTGAGCAAGGGGGAGCGGGACCATCAGGTTCTCATGATAGAGGTGCTGGATTCGCCCCCCGTAGTGCCCGCCGACATTGCCAAAGCGACAGAGAAGGACAAGACGTTAGCGGCAGTTAGCTCCTGGGTGCAAAGGGTGGCCGGCGTCCTCCCCAGCGGAGGAGTTCGCTCCATTTTTCAGAAAAAAGCTAGAACTGTCCCTAGAGAGGGGGTGCCTCTTGTGGGGGCAGCGGGTGGTGATTCCCACTTCCCTTCGGCCGCGGGTGCTCAAACTGCTGCACATCAGCCACCCCGGCATCGTGCGATCCAAGGCGCTGGCCCGGATTTACTTCTGGTGGCCCCAGCTGGACGCCGACATCGAGCACATGGTCGGCACTTGTGAAAGTTGCCAATGCTCCAGACCAGAGGAGGCCCGCCTTCCCCACAGGGAATGGGACGCGGCTAAGGGGCCGTGGTCCTGGGTGCACGTTGATTTCGCGGGCCCATTCAGAGGCACCCTGTTCCTTCTCGTAGTGGACGCCTTTTCCAAGTGGTTGGAGGTTATCCCAGTCACGAGCACCTCCTCGGCCCAGACCATTAGGCAATTGCGGAGGCTCTTTTCCACGTTCGGCATACCCGACACATTAATTAGCGACAACGCTAGTTGTTTCACGTCCTCCGAGTTTAGGGCATTCATGGAGATCAACGCCGTTCGGCACATCACCTCCGCCCCGTTTCACCCGGCCACCAATGGCCAAGTAGAGCGCCTCGTCCGCACCACGAAGGACGCGTTGCGGCGCATGGGCCCCGGGGATCTGAACCTGCAAGTGTGCCAGTTTCTGCTAGGGTACATGGTGACCCCGTTGGCGTCAGGGTACTCCCCCGCAGAACTCTTAATGCGTAGGAAACTGACCACCATCCTTACTAGGCTAGACCCCACGACGGTAGAGGACAAAGGAAGGAACATCGGGCTAGAGGCTACAAAGAGTTTCAGTGTAGGCGCCCCCGTGCATTGCAGGAACTACGCCAGCACGGGCCCAGCCTGGGTACCGGGCGTAGTCGTGGAGCAAACCGGCCCCGTGTCGTACCGCGTGGAAACCAGCACAGGGCTACTGTGGAGGCGGCACGCGGACCAGCTCCGACGCAGGGTCCCCGATGAGCGGGGCACAGACCAAACAGAGAATAAATCAGCGTTAGGGTTCTCCCCCACCCGTTCAGCCCAAGGGGGAGGAAAAGGGAACCGCAGGTCCCCACCAAGGGGGGAGGAGGATGTTCTCGTAGATATCCTAGGGGATCTTTCTGAGGAGGAGGAGGAACCCGACCCCAATGTCCCCACAAATGCGGATGCCCCTACTAAGTTAGATTTTGATTTTCAGAACCGGGGGGGTTTTTCGGAGTGGTCCCCCACCCGTCCAAGCGAGAAGAGGGGTTTTTCGTTAGCCCCGACTGCCCCCGGTCTGCCCACAATGGAGTTTTTCCCTTCCCCTAAGGCCGCCAGACAGCGGCAAGCCACTAACAAGTCTCCCTCTCCCGTTTCAGGACAAGGGACCAGGGAACAAAGAAGCAGTAGCGCCCCCGGGGGGGGTCAGCCCTCTTCACGGCCCAAATGCACATGCAACAAGCCATCTTGGCTGAGAGACTTCGTCTCATCCTAGGGGGGAGGGATGTTGTGTTCTGTAAAGCTGTGCCTTTAACAATGTACCTTTGCCATGTGTTAACAATGTAACCTTTCTGTGTGCAACATTATAACCATCAGCTGTATCAATGTAAACCTGATAAGGGGACGCGAGCTAGTGACCACCAGATGGCAATAGCGAGCGTCCAGCTCTCATGGCTCAGATTCACCTGGTTCAGCAGCGCGGGAAGATTCCCCGCCACCTCTTCACCTGGTCAAGAAGGGCGTGACCTTCTACGACGTCACGCAGGCAGCAACCAATAGTCTGTCGACGAGCCACATTCAAATGTATAGCCAGCTGTATATATTGAGCTACTCGTCCGCCATTACCACATGTTCCTCTGGATCATCATGCAATAAACCTGTGTTAAGCCAACCTTTCGGCTGTTTCATTGTCTTTGGTCCCTTACACTAAACTACTTCTGAGTACTCTACGCAAGGGGTCCCCAACTACTGGGCCAATGGCCCGGTACCAGGCCAAGAGCTGTCCCGAACTGGGCCATGGAGGTGGGTGGCACTGGGACCCAAGGTGGCAGGTTTCTATCCTCAATGTGCTCCGCCAGGTCTGCCCGGCAAACGGAGCAAGAGCACAGGCTTCAGACACAGTAGATAGGCAGGTGGCCGGGCCCCTCCTCCACGCTGCCACCACCACCACCACCTGTGAGTTTGCACTGTCCAATCCCACTACCCCTACTTACGGGTCCATGGAAAAATTCTTTAGTATGAAACCAGTCCGTGGTGCAAAAAAGGTTGAGGACCCCTGCTCTATACTTACAAAACTCTGGGAAGGATCACGATAAGTCAGAATCACCTTGACAGTATTCATTATTAAGTCCTCTTAATACAGGAGAGCTGTGCTTTGCATGTCTCCAGAAGGGCTTCCTAGCTCTCGTCAGCATCCATATGTGTATACCCATGATGGTGAACCTTGGCACTCCAGATGTTCCTGGACTTCAATTCCAAGAAGCCTAAGCTCCCTGTGAATCCACATGAATGGGTTTACTGCAATTTGTCTGGCCCGCACGGCCCTCGTCACTCCCGGAAGCGGAAGTAAAATGCACCCGGATGGAGGAAGGGTTAACCCGGAAGAGCCTTAACCGTATGGGCACATTTTACTTCCGCTTCCAGGAGCAACGAGGCCAGTGTGGGCTTTACGAATCACAGTAAACCCATTCATGTGGATTCACAGGGGGCTTAGGCTTCTTGGAATTGAAGGCCAAGAACATCTGGAGTGCCAAGGTTCGCCATCACGGGTGTATACTGATTCCCTTCCATTGTGTATCTCTGTCTCTCATATGCAAAGAGCTTTAGTGTTTGCAGGCAGGCACTTCTGTTGGTGTGCTGAATATACATCCTACTGAAGCAGTAGACATACCAATGTAATGAAAAGGAAACCAATTATTGATTTTGTTTTTCTGTCTTAATATGTCTCTATTAGCTTAGACCACAGTGGATTAGTGGTTAATACCCTGATCTTGTTGACCGGATGGTCGGCAGGTCAACAGGTCGAGACCTGAGTGCTGTGGGACCGAGTGAGCGCCCTACATCTGTCCCAGCTCCTGCCAACCTAGCAGGTCGAAAGCAAAAAATTGCAAGTTGATAAATAGGTACTGGGAGGGACTGTGGTGGCTTAGTGGTTAAGACACTGAACTCGACAACTGGATGTTCAGCAAGGCAGCAGTTCAAGACCCGAGTGCTGCATGATTGAGTGAGCGCCAGTCTCTGTCCCAGCTCCTGCCAACTTAGCAGTTTGAAAGCAAGAAATTGCAAGTATATAAAATAGGTGCTGCTTTGGTAAGAAGGTAACAACATTATGTGCACTCGGGTGTCTAGTCATGCCTGTCACATGACCACGGAAACATTGCAGACACAGACAGCGTTGGCTCTTTGTCTGTAAACGGAGATTTGTACCGTACTCTAGAGTCAGACATTACTGTCTTTCGTGCAAGTGAGACCTTTACCATTACTAAATCTAATTTAATTTATTCTATACCTCTTATTTAGTGGCTTGGTCCAAATATGTAATCTAACAGTTTATAAATATGTTTTGTGTCAGAGAGAAATGGTGCTGCTAAATAAGGTGTGAGTTGGTGCCCTCATGTGGTGGCAATTATCATTACATGCAAAAAAAGAGTTACACCTCACACCCCACAGTAGGCCTGTTGTAATTCTCCTATTTCAAAATACCTATGTAACAGGACCATCATACACATTGATACTGGGTAATTAATTAAGTAATTCTAACAATAAAGTAATTGGATAAAGAAGAATCCTGTGTGAATGGAACTGCTACAGCCATGTCTATATTACAGCTTCAGAATCACACTAAAAACATGGTTTGAAAGGAGATCTCGTAAACCAGTATTCCATACATTAGTGAGTTTCCGAATCAGTGGATCAAAAAGAGTGAGGTGTATTTAAAACAAAACAAAACACACCTGCATGTTTTTTTCCCTGGGCTTAACAAAATGCAAGCAAAATTACACATTAAAGCGGGGTTCAGCAGAAAAGCCCTAAGGGTGGAGGCAGTATAAAATTGCAGAAGGGTTTGCCTGTGGGACAAAAGTTCCTTCATGCCCCATACCCTTGAGTGAGTCAATTTCCATGCTATGTCACCACTGTTATTCTCGTTGCTTGCTGCTTTCCTCCTCTGTACTGAGTTCGCAACACTACCTGGAAGGAGATGGCGAAGCAATACCAATAAACACTGCACCTCCATTTTCTCACTTGCACAATAAAAAAGATAAGAGGATCTAGTCCTTAGTCTTAGCCCACCAACTAACACATGAAACTTTACAAGTGCCAAAGGATGCCAATCATAGATACCAACTTTGTTTAGGTAAAGTTTGCTCTTGTTTGAAAGCCAGTCGTATCTGACTCTAGGGTATGGGACTCATCTCAATTTACAGCCCAAGAGCCATTGTTGTCTGCAGATGTTTCCATGTCATGCAGCAAGCAGGACTAGACACCGGAACACATGGAACACTGTTACCTTCCTATTTAAGGGGTACCTATTTATCTACGTGCAATTTCTTTCTTTTAAACTGCTAGGTTGGCAGGAGCTGTGACAGATGGTGAAGACTCACTCTGTCGTGCAGCACTCTCGTCTCAAACTGCTGACCTTCTATTCTTCATGTTCAGCTTCTTAACTAATAAGCTACCGCAGACACCTCAAACTCTGTTTACAGAGGTACATTTTGGGCAAGCACCTCCATGTTCCACCCTCCAGCCAGCAAGGCCATACATTGTTGGACCGCATACCAACAACCACATCTAATGGGAACCAGCAGTATAATGGCTTTCTATGTCTCCCATTAAAGTGATGAATTTAATGTGAGATGGACAATCCAAGATTACGCATCCAAGAGGAATCAGCAAAGGAAACAGTTATCCATAGTTACTAGTGGCAATGTTATATACCTGGCCCAGCACATGATGACTTGAGCAGAGTTCAACAGCAGTTAATCATCCATGCCTTTCACAAATGGGAATCATGCTTGACTGCAACAAAATTAACCTCTTCAGATACTTAGTACATAAGATCAAAACACAAAATGATAGAGTTCTAATGTTATAATCTGTAAAGTTAATACAACCCGAAGGAGTTGGACGGAGATCACACATGTTTAACAGAGCATGACGGTTCTCACAGACCTTCTTGGATTGTATTAAACAAAACAAAAACCTGCCGAAATCCACTCTTTCTTCTCTCAAAATGTTTTCACTTTTGTAACAGTTAAAGGGCAATCCTAATCCAATACATATTTCCTCAAGATGTCACCTTGAGATCAGCAGGGTTTTATTTCAAGTATGTGTTTGTAAGACTGTACTCTAAGAGAATGATTCTACGATGTGCGTGCAGGAGTCTTATTTCATTTTATGTACAATGCTGCTTTATTTAATTCTATCTTTTTGTAAGCCTGATTCTGTGCAAAGTGGAGCACTGAAATGTAAAGGATCTCAAAAACAAAGTATTCTCGTGCAGAACTTTCCCTACTACATTTCTGATAGGTGGCCATTCAAGACGCAATTATTATTGCCGTCCAAGGCAGACAGTTCTATTACTAAACATTATGCACCACTGCAAAGTTCTTCCTAAACTTTAGTCAAAATCCCCTTTTGTATAATTTGAACCTGCTGATTGGGGTCCTTGTCCCTGGGAGTAGAAAGAGTAAAGATTTCTGGGACCAGTTTCAGGGTTGGAGACTTTCCATGGGGACACCACCTTTGCTAAATGAAACAAGAAATAGCTGAAAACCACTTGCCCATTTCTGAAACCCATTTGGGGGAGTGGAAACAGTGATGCGCTGCAAAAAAAAATTCACTACCCCACCACGGGTGTGCCTAACTCTGTGGGCGTGGCTAACTCTGTGTGGCTAACTCTGTGAGCGTGGCTAGCTCTGTGGGCCACACCCACCTGGCCTCCCTACATCATGGCCTGGGGTAGGGAGGTGGGTGTGCCTGGCCAATTGGGCATGGCCTGGGGGAATTTCGGCTACCGGTGCCCAGGCACCTGTGGACACCTGTAGCAGTGTAACATTGAGTGGAAACAGGGCACAAAATATTCCTTGTTTTAAAAGAGACTTGTTTGTCTGGAAACTTCCTAGATGGGCAAATCATATTTTTTCTGTTAATGAAAGGGTTGAGAGGGAATTTAAGGTGAGCTACAGTTATGGAGCTGCAGTGGTTAAGATGCTGAACTTGAAGACTGGAAGGTCGGAGTTCGATACCTGAGTACTGCATGACAGAGTGAGTTCCCATCTCTTTCCCACCCCTGCCAACCTAGCAGTTTGAAAGCAAGACATTGCAAGTAGATAAATAGGAGCTACTTCATTGGGAAGGTAAACAGCATTCCATGCTCTCCGGTGTTTAGTCATGCCTGCCACATGTCCATGGAAACGTTTGCAGATGCAGACAGTGCTGGTTCTTTAGCTATAAATGGAGATGAGCACTGAACCCTAGAGTCAGCTACAGCTGGGTGACCTTTACCTTTACATATATGAACTATCTTCAGACAAGACCTAATCTATGCTCACCTCGACCAGCTGAGGTGAGCCCCGCCCTTCCTCCCTTTGCCAGGAGAGGAAAAGGGCGAAGACAGCAGCCTCCTACCAGCTGAGGTGAGCCCCACCCCTCCTCCCTTTGCCAGGAGAGGTAAAGGGTCATCGGGGCCGGCAGAAGACAGCAGCCTCCTGCCAGCTGAGGTGAGCCCCACCCCTCCTCCCTTTGCCAGGACAGGTAGAAGACAGCAGCCTCCTACGAGCTGAGGTGAGCCCCACCCCTCCTCTCTTTGCCAGGAGAGGTAAAGAGCCGTCGGGGCCGGCAGAAGACAGCAGCCTCCTACCAGCTGAGGTGAGCCCACCCCTCCTCCCTTTGCCAGGAGAGGTAAAGGGCCGTTGGGGCCGGCAGAAGACAGCAGCCTCCTACCAGCTGAGGTGAGCCCCACCCCTCCTCCCTTTGCCAGGTGTTGTGTCCTAAAGCCTGTGCCTTTAAACAATGTACCTATCCATGTGTATCCAATGTAACCTTTTCTATGTGTAACATTGTAACCTCCAGCTGCATCACTGTAACCTTAATAGGACGCGAGCTAGTGACCACTAGATGGCAATAGCGAGCGTCCAAGCTCATTGGTCCAAGACTCACCTAGAACAACAGCGCGGGAAGATTCCCGCCACTACCTTCACCTGGACAAGAAGGGTGTGACCTGCAATGACGTCACGCAGACAGTAGCCAATGGACTGTCAAGGAGCCACATTCAAATGTATAGCCACTGTATATATTGAGCTGTTCGTCCGCCATTACCTCATGTTCCCACAGACCAGCATGTAATATAGTTGTGTTAAGCCAGCTCTTCGGCTGTCCTGGTGTCTTTGGTCCCATACACTAAATTGGCGATGAAGGTGGGATAATGGCTGCCCACGGGACCAAGATATACGCCGGTTTTGACATCAAGAAACCGCAAGATTGGGAACTCTTCGAAATGGACTTCCAAGGCGCGCTGGTGGAGTTCGAGGTGACGGACGAGGCGAAGAAGAGAGCCATCCTCACCAGAATGCTCGGGCACGACGGCAAGAGGGTATTAATTGACCTCATCACACCCAAAAAGGCAGATGAATTCAAGGCAAAGGAGCTCCTGAAGGTGCTGCGAGACCATTTCCGGCCCTCGGTAGCAATGTTTCCCGCTCAGAGCGCGTTTTGGAGGCGAGTCCAAGCGCCTGATGAGTCGGTCGCCGCTTTCGTAGCGGCCCTGCGCCTGGCTGCCAGCCCGTGCAAATGGGAGAATTTGGAAGTCACCCTTAGGGACTGCGTGCTATGCGGCCTGAAGGACGCCGAGATTCAGCGCACGCTAATGAATCAGGAGCCGCCCCCCACGTTGCAGGAGGTCCTGAAAGCGGCACAGGCCGCGGAAGCCACGAAGGCAGGGGTGCAAGAGCTCCAGGACTGGCGGCCGAAGGCCGACAAAGCAGAGAGCTCGGTGCACGCAGCCCGGCGAATTTCGAAATCGTCCGCCGAAAGCAGCGACGATGAGGACGTCCGGAGGGTCCGGAAGGAGGGCCGGCGTTGCGACGGCTGCGGAGCGACTCACGACCGTGCCAGGTGCCCGTTCAGAAAGGCCGAGTGCCACAACTGCGGGCGACGTGGGCACATAGCCAAAGTCTGCAGACAACGGCGCAAGGACCGGAGGAGCTCGCCCGACCGCCCAGCGAGGGACCGGAGGAGCTCGCCCGACCGCCCAGTGAGGCCAGACCGCTCGACGAGACTAAAGGATGGCGCCCGGCCCACGAGGAAGCAGGACGGCGTGGGCCGCATCTCCGATGACAGCGACGACGATGCCCCGGTTTTCAGCGTGTCCATGGGACACCCCCGTTACTTTGTTGAGGTACTGGTGCAAGGGGCCCCTGTTAGGATGGAGATTGACTCTGGCTCCTCTTACTCAATCATTTCCCAGAGGGAGTTTTTGAGAATTGCCCCCCGCGTACGGCCCAAGCTCAAAGCGTTGAGGTCCACGCTTCGGGACGTGCAAGGGAACAGTATCCCAGTGTTGGGGGTTGGGAATTTCCAGGTTCAGTACAAGCGGCACACCGCGGAACTCCCCCTAGTCGTTCTTAAGGGGGGTAATTGCAGCCTCCTCGGGACTCAATGGTTTCAGCCCCGGGTTTGTTCATTGGGGGGGTGCACGCCGTTGGGTCTGACCCGATACAGGAGGTGTGCGACGCGCACCCCAAAGTCTTCAAGAAGGGACTTGGGAAATTCAATGGACCCCCAGTAACGTTCGACCTGGACCCGGAGGTCCGCCCAATCAGACTCAAACCGCGCCGGGTGCCTTTTGCACTCAAGGACAAAATAGAGGCGGAACTGGACAAATTAGTGGGCCAGGGGATTCTTGTTCCTGTTGATTCCGCGGAGTGGGAAACTCCAATTGTCACAGCATTGAAGGCCAATGGGGAGGTTCGCATTTGCGCCGATTATAAGTGCACCATTAATAAGGCAATCCGCCCTAATGCATACCCGGTGCCGGTGGTCAGCCATTTGCTAGCCAGGTTACATGGGGGAAAGTGTTTCGCTAAGCTCGACCTGGCACAGGCCTATCAGCAACTCATGGTAACCCCTGCCGCAGCTGCTGCACAGACCATAATCACGCATAAGGGGGCGTTCCAGGTGACGCGCCTCCAAT
Organism: Bradypodion pumilum; assembly: GCA_035047305.1. Taxonomy (NCBI): domain Eukaryota; kingdom Metazoa; phylum Chordata; class Lepidosauria; order Squamata; family Chamaeleonidae; genus Bradypodion; species Bradypodion pumilum. The sequence continues at coordinate 35,981,413 of JAWDJD010000002.1, read as the reverse complement.
TCGGCGTGAACTCGGTGCCTGGAATTTTCCAGTCGCTCGTGGAACACCTCCTCAAAGGGCTGGACGGCGTTTTACCATATTTTGATGACGTATTGATAACGGGGGGGAGTGAGGTTGAGTTGGCTGAAAGGCTAAACAAGGTCCTGGCGGCGTTCGAACGGGCGGGGTTGAGGTTGCAAAAAGACAAATGCGTCTTCTTCGCGAAGGAGGTTGAGTTCTTAGGGTTCTGAGTAACACCCAAGGGGATCAAACCATCCAAATCCAAGGTGGCCGCCATCAAGAAAGCCCCTCACCCCACATCCAAGCCCGAGTTGCAGTCGTTCCTAGGGCTCTTAAATTTCTACCACTCCTTCCTTCCACGGAAGGCTGCGGTGGCTGAGCCGCTTCACAAGTTGCTCAAGAAAGATGCGGCTTGGATGTGGGGCGATGACCAGGAGAGGGCATTCACGGAACTGAAACAACTCCTGGCGTCTGACGCCATTCTGACCCATTTCGACCCCAAACGGCCGGTGGTATTGATCTGTGATGCATCCCCGGTGGGGGTGGGGGCAGTGTTATGCCACGTGTTGGAAAACGGGAGGGAGGCCCCAATAGCGTTTTACTCCAGGTCCCTGTCCCAAGTGGAGAGAAACTACGCCCAGACAGACAGGGAGGCGCTGGCGATAGTTGCGGGGACCAAAAAATTTCACGATTTTCTGTATGGCCGCCCCTTCACCATCGTGACTGACCACAAGCCCCTACTAGGCATTTTTACTGCAGATAAGCCCACGCCACAGATCCTGTCCCCGAGAATGCTTAGGTGGGCCATTTTTCTCAACGCCTACCAGCACGCGTTGGTGTACCGGCCCGGGAAAGAGATCAGCCATGCGGACGCTCTATCGAGGTCCCCCCTCCCCCTGACGCCCAGCCAGGTGAGCAAGGGGGAGCGAGACCATCAGGTTCTCATGATAGAGGTGCTGGATTCGCCCCCCGTAGTGCCCGCCGACATTGCCACAGCGACAAGGAAGGACAAGACGTTGGCGGCGGTTTGCTCCTGGGTACAGAAAGGGTGGCCGGCGTCTTCCCCAGCAGAGGAATTCGCCCCATTTTTTAGGAAGAAGCTGGAGCTGTCCCTAGAGAGGGGGTGCCTCTTGTGGGGGCAGCGGGTGGTGATCCCTACATCCCTTCGACCGCGGGTGCTTAAACTGCTGCACGTCAGCCACCCCGGAATTGTGCGCTCCAAAGCGCTGGCCCAGAGTTACTTCTGGTGGCCCCAGTTAGACGCCGACATCGAGCACATGGTCGGCACTTGCGAGAGCTGCCAATGCTCCAGACCGGAGGAGGCCCGCCTTCCCCACAGGGAATGGGATGCGGCTAAGGGGCCGTGGTCCCGGGTGCACATAGATTTCGCGGGCCCGTTCCGAGGAACCCTATTTCTCCTTGTGGTGGACGCTTTCTCCAAGTGGTTGGAGGTCATCCCAGTCACGAGCACCTCCTCGGCCGCGACAATTAAGCATTTGCGGCGGATTTTTTCCACGTTCGGCATACCCGACACTCTAATTAGCGATAACGCCAGTTGCTTCACGTCCGCTGAGTTCAGGGCATTCACAGAGATCAACGCCATACGGCATATCACCTCCATGGAAACGTTTGCAGATGCAGACAGTGCTGGTTCTTTAGCTATAAATGGAGATGAGCACTGAACCCTAGAGTCAGCTACAGCTGGGTGACCTTTACCTTTACATATATGAACTATCTTCAGACAAGACCTAATCTATGCTCACCTCGACCAGCTGAGGTGAGCCCCGCCCTTCCTCCCTTTGCCAGGAGAGGAAAAGGGCGAAGACAGCAGCCTCCTACCAGCTGAGGTGAGCCCCACCCCTCCTCCCTTTGCCAGGAGAGGTAAAGGGTCATCGGGGCCGGCAGAAGACAGCAGCCTCCTGCCAGCTGAGGTGAGCCCCACCCCTCCTCCCTTTGCCAGGACAGGTAGAAGACAGCAGCCTCCTACGAGCTGAGGTGAGCCCCACCCCTCCTCTCTTTGCCAGGAGAGGTAAAGAGCCGTCGGGGCCGGCAGAAGACAGCAGCCTCCTACCAGCTGAGGTGAGCCCCACCCCTCCTTCCTTTGCCAGGGGAGGTAAAGGGCCGTCGGGGCCGGCAGAAGACAGCAGCCTCCTACCAGCTGAGGTGAGCCCCACCCCTCCTCCCTTTGCCAGGAGAGGTAAAGGGCCGTCGGGGCCGGCAGAAGACAGCAGCCTCCTACCAGCTGAGGTGAGCCCCACCCCTCTTCCCTTTGCCAGGAGAGGTAAAGGGCCGTCGGGGCCGGCAGAAGACAGCAGCCTCCGACCAGCTGAGGTGAGCCCCACCCTTCCTCCCTTTGCCAGGAGAGGTAAAGGGCCGTCGGGGCCGGCAGAAGACAGCAGTCTCCGACCAGCTGAGGTGAGCCTCTGGTTTTCCTCATTTCTGAGGGGCCGGACCCAGTCGGTGTGGTTGGAGAGCGAGAAGTCCAGTCCTAAAATACGGGGTGCCTCAGGGCTCGGTACTCTCTCCTCTCCTATTTAACATCTACATGAAGCCGCTGGATGAGATCATCCGTTCCCATGGGGTGCGGTACCATCAGTACGTGGATGATACACAGTTGTACATCTCGGCCCGTGGGGACCCCAGTGATGCAGTCAAAGTCCTTTCCAGTTGTCTGGAGGTGGTTGGGGTCTGGATGGGGGCAAATGGGTTACAGCTGAATCCTAGTAAGACTGAGTGGCTGTGGATGGGGGGTCCTGTGCTATCCCGGGAGCTACCATCTTTGGTTTTGGATGGGGCTATTTTGCCCCAGATCGACCCGGTGCGCAACTTGGGGGTCCTCCTAGATTCGTGGCAGCTGCTAGAAGAACAGGTGGCGGCTGTGGCCAGGAGGTCCTTCGCCCAGCTTCGGGTGATTCGCCAGTTGCGCACGCTTCTGGACCAGGACTCTTTGCTCATGGTCACTCATGCTCTGGTGACCTCCAGACTAGATTATTGTAATGCGCTCTACATGGGGCTGCCCTTGATGACTATTCAGAGGCTGTAGCTGGTCCAGAATGCAGCGGCCCGGGTGGTGATGGGGTGTGGACGTTATGCCCATGCCTCACCACTGCTGCGGGAGCTGCACTGGTTACCCGTTTGCCTCCAGGTGCAATTCAAGGTGCTGGTTTTGACCTTTAAAGCCCTATATGGTAGTGGGCCAGGTTACCTTAGAGACCGCATCACCCTAAGGAGGTCTGTCCGTCCAACCAGAGCAGACCGGAGGGGCTCTCTAATAGTGCCATCGGCCAGGGGGGCTCGCCTCTCTGGCACAAGGAGGAGAGCCTTCTCTGTGTCCGCACCGGCCCTTTGGAACCTCCTGCCTGTAGAACTGCATCTCCAGACGGAGTTGTTGCCCTTTAGAAAAGAACTAAAAACCTGGCTGGCGGGCCAAGTTTGGGGTGCAGGTGGAGGGGTGGCTTCCGTTGGGTGGTTAATATAGGGGAGGATGCCTGCTCCATTGTTTCTTCAGTTCCTGCACCCCTCTCTTTTTAGGGGTGGGTTCTTATTGCTGGTTTTTATCTGTTTTATTTGTTTTTATCTGTTTTTACCCACGGTTGTGAACCGCCCGGAGTCGGCTTTGGCTGAGTGGGCAGTATAAAAATTTAACAATAAATAAATAAATAAATTTAATTTAAATTTAATTTAATTTTCACGCTTATATACCGCTCACTCAGGCGGACCCGACTCAGGGCGGTTTACATAGCAGACAATAAATACAAAAAATACAATAACATAACATACAATGAATACAGTAAAAAAGTTCATCAACCAAAAGTACAATTACAAAATCTCTGTCCACAATATATAAACTAGAAAATATATACTACAGTCTACACTTACATGTGCACTACAAGGGAGCTCAGGGAGCTTATTAAAATAAATAAGCGTTGTCCCACAGTACCAATGGGATGGAACAAATAATCAGTTATTGTCTGTAAGGGGGTGGGGACACATACCCAGATTCTTAACATTTAGTCTGGCATTATTGGTGTTAAAAAGGACCCAATAAAGAAAAAAAGGGTACTACTTGAGAAAAGGAAAATTGAAGCTAATGCGCAGTATCAGAAAAGCTATGCTGATTTCTCCTTTCCGTGGATGTGGTGCTCTTGCTCCCAAAGTTCATATAACTTCGCTCCTTCTTGTTTTCTCGATTGAGAAGGGCAGATAATTTTGCCAAAATTAATTTTGACAATCTTAACCTATAAAACCAAGTGTTCACCGTTGGAATTGGCTATACGTTGCTATGCGTCGCCCTACTGACCCGCACCCTTCCTTCGTGCGCACGGCCGAATTGCCTACGCAGGTCAACGAAGGATTTAAAAATCCGGCACAGGGGCCTCAGCCCCACAAACGGCAAGAAAGGGAAAGAACTTCACGTCCCAACAGTCACTGCGCCGCGGTGCGCCAGAGCCAATCAGGCTGAGAGGTTCTGGCACGGCGCAGCGTTCGGACACGCGCCGCAGCCAATCAAAAGAAAAGCATTTTAAAAAAACGCATCACAAACACAAAGCACTAACCTATTACTACAATCCCCAGCGTCCTGCGCGCCATGAGCGCGCAGAACGAGGAGGCAGCCGGCGCGCGAAAACAAAACTTAAAGAAAGCCGGCTCCGCCGCCATTCATCCCCACGGGCGAGCCAGCATGGCCCGTGGGGGAAGAAAATGAAACAAACCCGCCGCCCATGCTCTTCCGTTCGAAGAGCCAGCGGCGCGTGAAAAAAAATACAAACAAAAAAACCCCACAACTCCCCTTCTTCACCACGGGCCAGCAAGTATGGCCCACGGAGGAAAAATAAACCTCGGCCGCCGCTGCCCTTCCATTCGAAGGGCCAGCCACCGCGCCAAAAATAAAAACAAACCACCCACCACCCCTCCCCCGCAACTGCCCTTCTTCCCAACGGACAAACAAGCATGGCCCGTGGGAACGAAAGGCACCCTCCCCGCAACAACGCACCCTTCCCAAGGGCCATCCAGCATGGCCCATGGGATCAAAAGGCACCCCCGGCAGCAAGTTCCCTTCCTAACCACGGGCAACCAAGCATGGCCCATGGGAAGAAAAGGCACCCCCGCTGCAAGTACCCTACTTTCCCACGGGCCACCAAGCATGGCCCATGAGAACAAAAGGCACCCCCCCTAAAAAAAGGACGCACCAAAAAACAAATCAAAACCATTCAAAAACAGAAATCTAACCTTTAAAAAATAAACACAAACAAATACAGGAAAACATAAAACAAAAAACAACAGCCCCCCCCCAACAAAAACTCAACTCCCCCCAAATAAATAAATAAATAAATCAGAGTGCTTACCATGAAGACGTCTTCACTTCATGGCGACAGGAACTCGAATGACCAAAATAAAGGAAGTAACACTTACCGGAACTGAAACCCAGAGGACAAGAGGAGAATGGAAGAGAGGAAACAAAGTTCACCACCGCCACCCAGAGGCCAAAAGAAAAACGAGTAGAGGATGCATTCATGATGTGCTAAATGAGGAGTTCTCAACCTTTTCAAGTTGAGAGCCAGGACACACTCCCTCAGACAGCTGTGGGGGCCGGATGACCATTTTGCCCTTCCTCCACCACATGGCCCTTCCAGGTGTGGTGCAGGAGTGTGGAGCACATGATAGATAAAGATAACTTCATAATTCCAAAATGCAGAATATAAGTTTGCAAAACATTCCAAAATATACACACTACTCTCAAAAAATAAAAAATTACATAAATCACTTTAACACCAAATTAAATATAAAATTTTTAAAAAAAATTTTTAAAAATTAAATTTGTATTAACAAAAATAAAATAAAAACTCCGCCACAGCCGGACCCAGCGCAAATAAGCCACAAATTCAAAAAACCATTAAACACAGCCCAGCACCATTTGTACAGGAAAACAAAAAAAACACCTTACCTGTCCAAAACATTTTAAAAATGCACAGCATTTTTTTATTAAAAAAAACCCCCCAAAAAAGCCCGGCAACGCCGGGCAACCCATGCTAGTTTTGTATAATACCGTGACCCCTGCCAAATCATAGCCTTCCCACCCACCCACCCACCCCATACAGAGTTCCAGAAACACACAAGTACGGGTACAGACAAGGAGTGCACATCGCTTCTCAACAAACACTGTGCTTAGGGGTGCTGGACCCCCATGTAGTTCAAACTCCATGTACTGTATAATTCTTCTGCCTGCTATAACATAACTACAAAGCATAAAGTGTACACACTCACAATGAGTTTACTGTGGGCCAGGTGACAGCTACATCACCCAAGAAGACTGAGAGGAAGTTGGCAGAGCTTGGAGAAGACACCACAGGGCGACACAGGAAAATGAGGAAGAAGTACTTGTTTTGATGCACTGCTGCGACTTTCCCTGACCCACATTAGCCTCCCAACATGTTCTACCATCTTCCCCGGCCACCATGCGGAGCCACCATGCCAGAAAAGCCAGGATGCCACCATCAGACCAGGGGCGGCTGAACCTCCAACAATGGGGTCTCAAGTCTGAGACTGACCTTTCTTAAATCTCTTTCTGTAGACCAGGGGTGCACAACCTACGGCCTGTGGGCCCGACCTGGGCCACACACCATTTCATGTGGCCCACTGCCCTTACTCCCACTGCCGCTGCCAGAAGCGGTGGAAATGGCAAAAACAGATGAAAACGCACTGCCCTACCCTCACTCCCGCTGCTAGAATAGGCAAAAATAGCAGGAAACGTGTCATAAAAATACATATTTATGACAGCTGTGGACATGTTTTACAGCAGCTTTTACAGTGGAGTAACCATGTGTCCGGCCCACTCAGCTATCTGAGGGGCTGTAGTCCAGCCCACCACTGGTGTAGATAAATAGGAGCATAGTGTTTACTTGTCAGAGTCCAGCTCGTGGACAGACGGCAGGTAACAAACACCAGGACCCAGAACAACTAGGTAACAGGCCAGTCACCATAATTCAGTCCAGAATCCAAGTCCAAGTGCAGCCAGAAATGAAGGATTAGTCCAGATGACAAAAATATAGTCCAAACAAGACAGATGACCAAGAGAACAGACATGGCAGAGAACTCTCAGGGACTGGAGCAAGGATGCAGGCAAGGCGAAACAACAGTCCAGAAGCAAGGCAGAGATTATTGGTAGCAGGAACAAGGCACAAGAGCCAAGCAACTGGAAGTCTGCTGACCTTCATAGCTAAAACAGATTCTAGAAGGAAGTGTTTGTTCCTATATAGCTAAACCACCCAGCATCTCCAGGTGGAGCTTATAGTGGTCCAGAACCTTTCCCATGGCTTTCAGGTGGGCTTGGCAGCTGCAGCAGAGTGAAGGTCCAGTCCTATAGGACTTAAGAGCAGCAGCTGCAAATCCTTACATTTGTTTATATTCAGGGTGGGATCTGCATATAACCAAATTCAAGAGAAGAGTATATATCAAAAATGGCCCAAAATGGACTGGGCATGAACAGTGTGCCCTTATGCAGACATGGTTCTGGACTGGTGGAGACATATGCACTGGACGAGAATTGTATTAGGCTTTGTAGTCACGGAGCAGCACTGCAGGAGTACACAGAAAGAGCCTCCTCAAAGATGGTGGTATTTTTGAACCACAATCGGGCATACCCTGGCCTAGACAGCAACAGCAGCAGAAGAAGAAGAACTGTAAATTCAACTTTAGGTTTTGGTCTACTGAAACTTCTCCATTACGAGTTAGCAATTTGCTGCCTATGGGCCTCATGTGTGACCCTACCCATTATGGTATCTCTTAGTGCAGACATTTGCAACCAGTGATGAGCATCAGCAGGTTCGCACCAGTTCCTCAGAACCAGTAGCAGAAATTCCAGCTGGCCCCTCCCATCCAAGTTTTGAAATAAAGTAGTCCTAATTCAGGGGCAATGCAGGGCTTTCCCCCTGGCCACACCCACCATACCACACCCACAGTGTGGTAGTAAAGATTTTTGGAGCCCACCATTGTTTGCAACCTACGGCCCACAGGACAGACCCGGCCCCCAATGCCATTCCATCTTGCTCTCCATGTGATTTGCTGCATTTTCGGCAGCTTAGAAGCAGTCTACAGCATTTCGGGGGTTGGGGAGAAGAGTTGATGATTAGGTCATTACCAGAGATGGCCACTAGAGGGTGCAAAGCACAATTTCCCATATGAATGCACTGAAAACCAATTGCATCTATATGAAAAGGGGGCAGGCAAGGTAGGAAGGCTCCTTTTGCTTACCTGTGTGTGGACAGGGAGAGTATTTTTTTAATAAATAAATAAATAAATAAATAAATAAATAAATAAATAAATAAATAAATAAATAAATAAATAAATAAATAAATAAATAAATAAATAAATAAGGGTTTCCTCATCAGCCCCCTCTGTCTTATTCTCCATACTAGCATTTTGACTATTCTGGGTGCCTTCTTTGAACTATTTGAGAAATTTTTGAATTGGTAGCCATGTTAGTTTGTAAATGCATATCAGAGAGTAAACAAAATAAAAAGACAAAAAACTGCTGTGGCACCTTATAGACTAACTCCTGTATTTTAATGTTAGCTTTCATGGACCAGACCTGATGAAGTGGACTTGGCCCATGAAAGCTAACATTAAAACACAGGAGTTAGTCTTTAAGGTGCCAAAGTTTTTTGTTTGTTTCTTTTATTTTGTTTATTCCCTGATATTCTTTGATGCTTGGTATTCTAAAATGCTTGGTAAACTTTTGTGTTCAGGGAATGAAGAAGCAGACGAGTGAAGTAGTGAAATTCAGCTCTTTATTAGTGGGGCTTGAACACAGTTTGGATGGGGCAAAACCCGGACTTATATACACTATAAACAGTAACAATAATACAACAAGCCCATTGGCTAACAGAGTGTGCACATTTTCAATCCACTTATTTGCATAAGAATAGATACATGAGAAAAGATACATTCCGCTCCTGTCAAAAAACACAGTTAACATACATAACATTCTTTCCCCCCTAGGTAAAAACAAAATCCTTTAACCAGGATGGCGGTCTAGTTTCCCTTCTGGGTCAGACACTTGGCTGAGCAGGCTCAGGGGCTCGTAGGATGGGCAACCCAACTGGAGTGAGGGATTGACTAGAGGGGGAGGATTGCAAACCCAAATTAAAGCCCCGTTTGTCAGATGGAGGAGCAGGGGATCGCTCAAAAGTAAAATCTAATTATGTGGATGAATAAGACAACTCAGGGTCCCTCCTGTGTGTACTAAGAGTGGAGGGCGATTCCAAACAAAATTGGTCATCATCAATAAAGGAATCCAGAGTGCAAGGCTGGGACAGTGTAGGGGTACACCTGGCCAGAATAGGGGAGCATTCCACAAATTCCCCTTGAAATCAGTTCCTAGAAGACACTTCTGGGTCAATGTTGGCTGGCTGCTGACTATTACCTCTGCCCCCTGGGTTTAAACAGGTGGGGGCCAACCCTAGCGTTGAGTGTCTGTATTCGTCCTGTGGGTCCAGTACTCTGGGTCTCAATTGATCCGCGTGCCTCCTCCAGATCAGACCAGTGGCTGTTTCGATTCTGTAAGAAACAGGACCAGTTTGATCGATCACAAACCCAAGCACCCACGTAGGGCCACCAGCTGCATAATTGCAGCAATGTACAGGGTCTCCGGGCGAGAAACCCTTCTGGTGTTGGATTGCTATATTTGTGCCTTTGTCCTCTACCCTAGAGGGATCCAAACTGTCCAGCAAGGATGACAGTTTCCTTCACTGGAGCAATTCAGCAGGGGACAGCCCTGAGGCAAGGGGGGGTGAGCCTATATGTGAAAAGAAACTGGCATAACTGGAGCTCCAAATCCCCTTCACCCATACACCGAAGCGTGTCTTTAGTTGTGCACACCTGCAGCTCTACCTGGCCATTGGTGGCTGGGTGGAATGGGGCAGCAGTGATGTGCCTAATTGCATTCCTTTCCATGAAGGATTGGAATTCTGCAGATGTGAACGTAAACGCGTTGTCCGACACCAGAACATCTGGAAGTCCAAATGCTGCAAACAGCCTTCTTAGGTGCATTATCGTGGTGGCTGAAGTGGTATTAGGCAACCTAATCACTTTCAGCCACTTAAAGAATGAATCCACAACCAACAAAAATAGGGCACCCCTAAATGGACCTGCAAAATCTATGTGCAACCTGGACCACAGGCCCCGAGCAGAATCCCATTCCCGAGAGGGTAGGTGGGATTTCTCTGGGTGAGAAGATTGACAACTGGCACAAGTGCTGACCATTTGTTCTATATTTTGGTCCAGTTGAGGCCACCAAACGTAGCTACGTGCAAGGGCTTTGGAATGGACAATTCCAGGGTGACTTGTGTGAAGTAGATGTAAAACCTTTTTCCTGAGAGTGACAGGAATGACCACCCACTGGCCCCATAGAAGGTAACCTCGTTCCACTGACAGTTCCAAACACTTGCGGTGGAATGTTCTGAATTCCTCGGCTAGAGGAGAGACAGGCCAGCCTTTTTGTACCCAAGACATTACTTTAGTCAATGTTACATCCTTGGCCGTAGCCTTGGCTATATCTGAGGGGACGACTGAGAGCGAGTCGAAAGCCTCAATCATAAGGACCTGGTGGTCACTTTCAATCTTGCAATCGGCTTCCCCGACCCCTGGCGGTAAAGAACGTGACAAGGCATCAGTATGGCTGATGTTCTTGCCGGGCCTGTGCACCAAAGTAAAGTCAGATGCATTTAGGAAAATTGCCCAACACAACATCCTTGGGGACAGAATTTGAGGTGTGGGCTTCCTGTTCAAAAAGATTCCAAGGAGGGGCTTGTGGTCAGTTACGATGGTAAAAGGTGTTCCATAAAAGTGATTGTGGAATTTCTTAGTGCCAGCCACGATTGCCAATGCCTCCCTGTCTGTCTGAGCGTAATTTTTCTCAGGCTTTGAGAGTGAGGGAATAGAATGCTACGGGGGCTTCTCTCCCGTCATTTAGTACATGGCATAATACAGCTCCCACCCCCACAGGGGATGCATCACACACAAGTACAACTTCCTTGTTAGGATCAAAATGAGTTAATACAGCATCCAAAGATAGCAGCCTTTAAGTTCTAGGAACACTTTCTGCTGGCAATGGCCCCAGTGCCAAACAGTATGTTTCTTAAGAAGCCGATGTAATGGTTCAGCAACTGAGGCTTTGCAATGGAGAAAAGCATGATGGAAGTTTAACAATCCTAGAAATGATTGCAATTCGGCTTTACATTTTGGCCTGGGTGCATTTTGCACGGCCGCCACCTTGGAGTCAGAGGGCATGATACCTTGGGGTGTAATTCGTTACCCCAAGAACTCCATTTCCTGTGCCAAAAACACACATTTGTCTCTTCTGAGACGTAGACCGTCCCTCTCGAAACGTGCCTGGCCGCTTGTTCGATGGCGTCCTTAGTGGTGATCAGGACATCATTAAAATATGGCAGGACACCGGGCAAACCTTTTAAAATCCATTCTACAAGAGATTGAAATATTCCAGGGGCCGCTTTCACCCCGAATTGTAGTCTAGTTACCTTAAATGCCCCCCTATGCATTACTATGGTCTGGGCTATGGCAGCAGCAGGAGACACAGTCAATTGTTGGTAAGCCTGGGCAAGGTCAAGTTTTGTGAAGCAATTCCCTCCATGCAAGGAGGCAAGAAGGTGGCATACCACAGGCACAGGATATGCATTTGGGCGAATAACTTTATTGTTGGTACACATGTAGTCAACGCATATCCTGAACTCCCCGTTACTTTTCAAAGCAGTCACTATTAGTGTCTCCCACTCTGCGGAGTCCACTGACACTAGGTGCCCTGCCCCACCAGTTTGTCCAGCTTGGCTTCTATCTTCTCCTTTAAAGCAAAGGGTACCTGGCGTGGCTTCATCCGAATGGGCCGGATGGTTGGGTCAAGCTCAAAGTCCACAGGGGGTCCTTTGTATAACCATAAACCTTTTTTGAACACCTCAGGATGTGCAGCACAAACGTCCCAGATTGGGTCAGCGTCTACTGCATGAATCCCAGAAAGCCGGATTCCCAGGGGCCTAAACCATTGGGTCCCAATAAGACAGTTAGTGCCCTGCTTAACTACAACCAATGGCAAGGAGGTGCAAATGTTTTTGAATTTGACCAAGAAATTTCCCACCCCCAGGACCGGAATCTGGCAACCTTGCACATCCCGGAGGGACGTTTTAAAAGATTTGAGCTTGGGCTAAGAGGCAGGGGGAATTCTCAAAATCTCCCGCTGTTGGATTATGGAAAAGGTAGTACCTGAATTCACCTCAATCTTGAAGGGGACGTCCTGCAAGCTCAGGTCTGTGAAGAAACGCTCACTGATGATGCCCACTTGGCACGGCTCAGGCTCTGGTGACACTTTGGCGGTGGATGTTTTGTGGTGATGACTCTTCTTGGACTCAGGTGCTGGAGTTCTTTGCTTTCACTGTCAGCATACTTTAGCAATGTGCCCTCGTCGCCCGCAGTTGTGGCATTCTGCGGTGCGGAAGGGGCACTTCCTGCGGTCATGCTGGGCTCCGCAGCCATCACACTTGCAAGGAATTTCTTCTCCCGATCATCACGGTGCTCTTGGTGCTTTCGTCGGACCGCTCGGACTTCTCCCTCTGCGTCACTGGACTCTGATGAAGATGTGGAACCAGGCAATGCTGAGGAGGATGAAGATTTTGCTGAGCTTGCACAGCTGAGTCGGTGGCACTGGTGGTGGAGTGGTGATGCCAGAAAAGCTTGATGCCGGACCGTGCGGCCTCAGACACTACTGTCTCTTCTAGGACTGCCTTGAAAGTTAGCGTCTTCCTGATCATGAGGTGACATTGAGCATCTTCGTCCCTCATGCTGGCTAGCAGACAGTCCCGGAGTGCTTCTTCAATGTTGTCCTACTTGCACGGGGCAGCAGCAATGCGCAGAGCGGCGGTGTAGTCTGCAATGGGCTCCCCAGGTCGCTGCTCCCTTCTGTGGATGGCCACCCTGGCCGGGAAGATCAAGATCTCTGGCTGCAGGTGTTTCCGCAGTGCGGACATGATTTCTGCAAACAGCACCACATCCACGTCCCTTGGGAGAACAAGGTGGGTTGCCAGCTCAAGCATCTCAGAACCACACTGTGCGAGGAAGCAGGACCGCTTCTGGTCTTCGTCGGTGATCTTCTGCGAGGCCACTGCGTGGCGGAATCGGCGTTCGTATGTTGCCCATTTCTCTGGAAGCGCTGGGTCAAATGGGCCGATGCTGCTGCCGTGTGGGGATGCCATCCCATCCTCGTCGCCAATTTCGTGTTCAGGGAATGAAGAAGCAGACGAGTGAAGTAGTAAAATTCAGCTCTTTATTAGTGGGGTTTGAACACAGTTTGAATGGGGGCATGGGGCAAAACTCGGACTTATATACACTATAAACAGTAACAGTAACAATAATACAATAAGTCCATTGGCTAACAGAGTGTGCACATTTTTTGATCCACTTATTTGCATAAGAATAGATACATGAGAAAAGGGTGTGTGGCTAAGATGGCCGACGAGTAACATCTTGATCCAGACGCTCGCGCTTATCAAAGCGGTAATCAATGTGAATGATCAAAATGGGTAAATTTTAAAGTGGTATTTTTTGTCGATAAGACTCCTGCTTGCCTATCTGGAAAGTGTTGAAGTCGGGCGGTTGAAGTTTGGGAGGTTTCCTGGGCAGGCGAGGCTTGCGACGGAAGCCGCGGCTTTCCCTGCCGAGGAGCCGAGAACGGGACCAGTGAGACGGCGGAGTTCTGAGGCGGCAGTAGAATCGGCAAGAAAACAATTCTATGTAAGTGCATGAAAGTCTATATGGAAAAGTTAAAGTTAACTGGGGAACCTGCTTAAAAGAGCCTGGATTTGGAAGAGGGTGGAAGTGGATGAAATCGGGTGGTTGTCCCGTTAATGGCGGCGGTCCTGGAAAACGAAAGTGATTGTGCTTTGGTCTATGGCTTCCCTGCGCCCCAGGAGAACCGTGGCGTGTTTTGGTGATAGTAAAGTGGTTTAAGAAGTTCTCGTCTGGGCTCCAGCTTTTGAAGGCTGCAGTGTGTTTCGAGTCTAAAGTGTGTGGGGAAAGTCTGCCGATTCACAGAGGAAGAAGGGGGGATTCCCCCTGAAGTTAAAGTACCCGCTGGAAAAGGGCGCTTTGATTTGTTCGCTTCAAGAGAAGGATTAACTTGTTTTTTTATTCCTTCACCATGTGGATTACAAATAACATTTTTTTGGAAGTATTGCTCCTCCTGTTTTTCTTTCCTCCTTGCTGGGATTTTGGGCTTTTTTTTCTCCCACACCCCCCCTCCTGGTGGCTTTGACTCAAACGAAAAAAACCTGGGTGTCCGTTTCCTTGGAGCCTCTACTTTTGTGGTTTGGAAGGCGAATAGTTGGACTGCTTGCTTTGGGGAAACGGGTCGGACGTGGATCATTCCTTTTTTCTTTTTGTTTGGAGTATATTCCGGTTCCTGTTTTCTTTCTGTGGATTATAGCAACTAACTCTTTGCTGGATTTCTTCCTCTTTATAAGCTTTGTTTGCCCTGTTTGGATACGTGGTACCAGCGGTTGCAGTGGCACTGGCCTGTCTGGATTGACTAAGACTTTGCAACGTTCTGCAACACTGGACTCTCTTATTGTGTGTTATCATGGATAAAGGCACAAGAGGGAAAGCAAAAGAGGAAGAGCCAGCAGTGAAGTCTAAGAGGAAAGAAAAAGCACCAATGGAGGAAGCCCCTCAGTCTTCATCACCGCCACCTGAACCTTATGATCATACTCAAATTATGGTGGAAATTAGTAAATTGTTCCAGAAATTGGAGAAAAATGAAGAATCAAGGGTGAAAGATAGAAATGAAATGATGAAAAAACAAGATAAGGTGGTATCATCTGTTATGGATTTCTCAAAAAAAAGTGGATTTTAGTTTGCAAAAAATAGAGGGGAATGTGAAATTGGTCCAAAATGAGGTAAATGTTATAAAAAAGGAAATAAAAGGGACTCAGGAGGCGGTGCGGGAGAATAAGCTGAAATTGGAAGAGCATGAGAAAAGGATTGACGCTGTGGAAGATATGATGAGAAAGCAGAACATTTTGATCCGTCAGGTGGTTGAACGGACCCCGGACCAACTAAGAGAAAGAGTGGTTCAGTGGTTAAATGGTTTGAATATGGGAAAGGAATTTGTACAGGAAGATATTGTAAGTGCATTCAGGGTGGGTCCAAAAAGAGGGAAGGCAGTTCAAAGAAATGTTTTGGTAAAATTTGCAAACTGGGGAGATAAGCTTAGGGTAATGGCCTTTTTGAAAAAAGCTGGTTCTGGCGCCCTGAAATTTGATGGTTCTGATGTAGAAAAATACAATGATATTTCAATGAAAGAAAGAATGTGGAGGTATAAGATGAGACCTGTAACTAAATTGTTGATGAGCAAAAGCATAAGGTACAATTGGAGATTTCCACAGCAACTGCGCTTTTTCTATGAGAAAAGAATGCAAGTAATTGATGAAGGGACCAATCCATTGGAGTATCTGAGTTTGTTGGAGCTGGTAAAAACAGATTCAGAAGAGTGGATAAATTTTAAGAAAGAATTGCTGGAATCGGGTGCTTTGGGGAGGGAACATGAGAGAGCAGAGGCTGGTGGTGCCATAGGTGGAATACCGCAGGGAAAAGATGATGAGGAGGAGCTGTCGTTGATCATGGTGGAGGAGGAGACAAGTAAGGAGCAATAAGAAATAGATTATTAAAAATTAAAGCATTTAAATGTTATAGAAGGGTGAGTAGCGCGTAGTTCTGGTAGGTAGGCACATCTTGCATGTCCCCCCTCTCCCCTCTTTGGTTGTCGAAGGCGTCTTTTTTTTTTTAAGAAAGTGGGGAGAGAGATAGTGTGTGTTATATGTAGAATTGTGTGTTTTTGGGGGAAGGGGTTGGTGATGGCACGCCCAATGGAGAGTTTAGAAGTTAGAAAGGAAATAGATTATGGGAAATATTAAAATATTAACATGGAATGTGAAGGGTACAGGTTCTGTTCTTAAGAGGCGGAGGCTGCAATTGGCGTTGAAGAAAGATAGACCCAATATAGTGTTCTTACAGGAAACGCACCAGAAGTCAAAAGACACGAACAAACTTTTTTTGGGATGGATTCAACATTATGAGATGGCGTTTGGAACTTCAAAAGCGAGAGGTGTAGCAATTATGATTTCTAAAAATTAGAATTTGAGATTACAAAAAGTGTTGCTGATCAAGAGGGTAGATATTTGATTGTAAAGGGAAAAATAGAAGATGAGGAAATCATGCTGGTAAATATATATGCTCCAAATGACCATCAAGCGGATTTTTTAGAAAAAGTTCGGAAAGTAGTCGAGCCAGAAAATGTTGCAAAAACTATTGTGGCTGGAGATTTTAATTTGATAAGGTCGGGCTTAGACTGTACAAACATAGCAAGATGTGGAATAGGTTTGAAAGGGAAGGTTTTAGACAAATGGATGGCTGCGATGGGTTTGAAGGACTCTTGGAGATTAAGGGCATATTCTTTTTTCTCACACATCCATGGGACCTACTCGAGAATAGATTACGTCTTTCTTATGGAAAACCTGATTAAAGACATCGAGGGAATGGAAATTGGGATTATCAAGGAATCAGATCATGCCAAAGTACTTTTGGAATTGAAATTACAAAAAGATTTTCGAAGAGGAAGAAGTTGGAGGTACGATCCTAACTTATTTAAAGACCAAAAATGTAAAGAGCAAATGATGGAAAGGTGGAAAGAAAGTTGGCAGTGGAACGATAATAATGAAGTTAACTTTAACGTTGTTTGGGATACCATGAAGTCGGTTTTTAGAGGGGAAAGTATAAAGTTGGCGAGTATTAAATATAAAAGACATAAGGTAGAACAGTTAGAAAAAGAAATAAAGCAGTTACAGGAGGACCATTCAAAAAGTAAAGATAAAAAAACTTTCACTAAATTGCAAAGACTTAAGGCTGAGTTAATGGGCAAGGATATTGATAAAGTTAAAAGAGATTTGATTTATTTAAATAGAGAATATTTTGAATTTAGTAATAGAAGTTCAAAATTATTAGCAAGAGCAGCTAAGGCTAAAAGGGAAAAAAGAGAAATTGGGGTGTTGGTTAATAAACAAGGCTTAAGGTGTAACAAGAATAGGGATAAATGTAAAATTGTGAAGGAATTTTATCAAGCATTATATGCAAAAAAGGAGGTAGATCTGGAGAGGCTCAAAATGATTTTGGAAAGACAGTTAGGGAATGGAATAAAACAAGAACATCGAGAAAAAATGGAGGAAAGGGTCACCGATAAAGAGGTAAAGGAGGTAATTAGTGGATTGAAGATGGGGAAAGCCCCGGGAGATGATGGACTATCGACGGAATTTTATAAAGAATTTAAAGATGTTGTGGTTCCAAAGTTAGTGAAGTTATACAATTATATTTTAGATGGAGGACAAATCCCGACCTCATGGTATAATACCATAATCGTTCTGCTGCCAAAACCGGGAAAGAATCTGGAAAAGGTGGAATCGTACAGACCAATTTCCCTTATAAACCAGGATGCCAAAATCTTCACAGCAATATTGGCTAATTGTTTAAATAGTTTTATGGGGGAATATATAAATGTTGACCAAGTTGTTTTTTTAAAAGGTAGGCACATGGCTGACTTGACTAGAAGGGTATTAGATTTAATTGACAATGTTAACCAAACGAAGGAAAAGGTGGGTTTATTATCACTAGACATTTTTAAGGCATTTGATTCATTGCAATGGTCTTCAATTAAGGAAATAGTTAGAAATTATGGATTTGGGGATAGATTTAGAAGGGTAATTGATCTATTATATCAAAAAGGGAATGCTAGGATTAGAGTAAATGAAGAGGTTACAGATGTGGTAAGGCTTGAGGCAGGTACTAGGCAGGAATGTCCACTATCTCCTATCTTGTTTATCATGGCAATGGAAATATTAGCTAAAAATATAAGGGATGATTCAAATATAGAAGGGATAATGGGTAATAAAGTGAGCATGTATGCAGATGATACGTTGTTAATGGTGAAACATCCAGAGATGGTAATGGATAGGATTAAAGAGCAACTACAGGTATTTGAAGCTATAACCGGATTGATGATAAATTGGGATAAGTCAGAATTGATGCTGTGCAATATGGGGGTAGACGAGATGGGAAAGATAGTGGATACACTTAATATACAAATTAAAGAAAAGTTGAAATATCTGGGGATAATTATTTCAAACAAATTGGAAGAACTTAAACGATTGAATTATGATAGTTTGAAAGTAGAATTTAAGAGCAAACTACAAGAGTTTCAAAAGCTGAATTTGTCATGGTTCGGGAGGATTGCAATTTGCAAAATGATATTGCTGCCAAAGATTAATTTTCTATTTGATGCACTTGCGATCCACTTGAAGGAGAAGGAAATTAATGAATTTCAAAAGATGTTTAATAATTTTTGTAATGGAGGTAAAAAATCTAGACTTCCAAAGAAGTTTTGGTACTTATCTCAGAAAGAAGGGGGTTTGGGTATGCCGAATTTGTTAGCATACTATCGAGCATTCCAAATTAAGAATGTTGTGAAGATCTTGGCAAGAGAAAAGGTAATTTGGGAGGAATTGGAGATGAAAGAATATAGGAATATTGGTAAAATGATCTTTTTGGGAATGAAGGATAAACCGATAAAGACAAGCAATAATATGATGAAAGGTCTCATGGAGGTGTGGAAAAGAGTAAAGAAAGATATGGTCCCAAATCTCTCTCCAATCTTGGTGTGTTTTCCAATAAAAATAGATAAGGGAAAAAAGGAAATACTGGAAAAAATGAATTGTCTTTATTGAAGGACTGGTTAGAAGTTTGTGATGATGAAAACAAGAGGAAAAAAATATTTGAAAAGTTAAAATTGGACTGGTAGGGATAGATAGAGCAAAGACCGAATTTGAAGAATTGGTATTAAAGATTAGAAAAGGGGAAAAGAATATTAAGGGTCTAGTAAGCAAACTTTATATCATATTGAATAAGGGTATGGATCCACATGATGATTTGAAACGGAAGTGGGAACAAAATTTGAATATAAAAATAGGAGAGGTTGAATGGAGAAACAAATGGAAAAAGAGGATAATGAGAACAATGTCAGTAAGAATTAAGGAACATAACTTTAAAATGTTGTGGCAATGGTACTTGACACCACTGAGGCTTCATCAGATGGACAATAAAAGGGATAATTTATGCTGGAGATGTAAAGAAACAGTTGGAACATATGAACATATGTGGTGGAGCTGTAAAAAAATAAATGAATTTTGGAGAAGAATAGAAGGAGAGATTGGGGAAATAATGGGTAAAAGAATTAAGCTGGTGTCAGGTACCATCCTATTAACAAATGTGGAAGGCATGGGTTTGAATAAGGAGGAAAAAGAATTATTGGAAATTATGTTAACTACAGGTAGACAATGCATAGCTAGAAATTGGAAAAACGATATTGTCATACAGATCGGAGAGTGGTATAAGGAAATGTGGACCTTAGCATTGAACAACAAACTGACATGGGAGATTAAAGTAAAAAGGGATAAATTAAAAGAAAATAAGTTTTGGAGTATTTGGAAGCCATTTGTGGATCACTCTCTTATGGCAAGGGACAGTTTTGGACCTGTACCATCTCAAAGTGGTTTTTGGAGATGATATAGATACTAAACTCTCCGGGCATTGTAAATATTCACAGGGTGATGTGTAATTAGTAAAGAATAAATTTAAAAAAACAGTTGTAGCACTGTAAGTTTTTATGATTGTTATGGTTATAGTAATAACTCATAATGTGGGTATTCAATATTGCGGGTTATATTGCAAATAATTAGTTCAATTATTATCATGTGCTATCTTTTATGAATTTGATGTAATTTTGTATTGTATTGTTATTGTTTTTCTTTTCTGTATGTCTGTTTAGTTGTACAATAAAAAAATTATTTTAAAAAAAAAGATACATGAGAAAAGATACATTCTGCTCCTGCCAGAAAACATAGTTAACATACATAACATAAACACGTGTACAATTGAACTGGCCTTTAAGGGGAGCCATTACAAAATCTGGAATGTGTGCTTCTTGGGCCTCCTGGGAAGTATTGCCTGAAGGAGTTCAGCAGGTCTGGAATTTTGCAAAAGTGTTTTCTTAAAAGCCTCCGTTTTGTTTTTTCCACAAGGCAGCAGCTGGAAGTGCCCTTCACCAGTTATGGCTATGTCAAAGATAAGACTTCACATTAAAAGACATTCTATTTTATTTTATTTGGGATGTATTTGTTTGGTTGTTCTGTTTTTGATTTGTTGTGGGGTTTTTTTTGTATTACATGACATTGTGTGTGCACCACCCAGAGTGGGAAATGTATAAATAATAAATAAATAAATAATTCTATTCAAAAAAATAATCTGGCCTCCTGAACAATCTGTGGGAACTTGACCCGGCCCCTGGCTTAAAAAGCTTGACAACCCCTGCCTTAGTGTTTCCGTTACTGCTGAATTTACTACTGACTTTTAACAGCAAATTGGGAAAATACTATGTGATACCCTTTTAAAATAAAGCATGCAGAACTTCACATCTTTTTCTTGCAAAGATAATTTTCTTTAGTTTGGTCCAGTTCTCTATCCTGTCTCCCAAAAGAACATTTTGAACTATCAAAAGTTTTTTTAAAAAAAGAAGTCATAACAAAGCAATTCCCTCTGTAGCTCGTGCTCTGGAATCACTTTTTGCACATATCATTTGGCAGTTTGATCTAACTGAAACCTTCCAGTTGGGAAGCCATAACAATAGAAATGAATGGGAACTCTGCAATGTTAAACTTGGGGGCTGGAGGTGGGGGGGGAGGGAGAGAGATGAAGAGAGGGAGGAGGAGAATAAATCTAATCTTGCAGGAGGGTCTAAAAAGCATTGGAAAGTCACTTCTTTTATTCCTCTTAATCAGTGATAGTACTAAGACATGTCTTGTGTTGTCTGAATGGTAGTGAAAATATCAATACAATCAGTGTACCACCATTTTTGGAGAACAAATTATTGTCTAAAACAGGGGTTCTCAACCTTCTCAAGCCAGAGGCCAGCTCACGCTCTGTCAGTTTCGAGGGCCAGATGATCATTTTGCCCTGCCTGAATGATGGGGTGGCCATTTTGTCCCAACAGCTTCAAAGGGGCAGCCATTTTGTGTCTTGAATACCCTTTGAGGAAGTGGGGGGGGGGACATGAAATGGCACCATGGGCCAGATTGAGCCCATGGGCCTTAGGTTGGGAACTCCTGGTCTAAAAGAATCCCTTTTCACTCAGTAACATTTTTCTTCCCTCCACATTCAGGAATATTAGTGTTTCCAAATAAATAAATAAATAAATAAATTCTCTTGTACCAAATAGTCACAAATCCCTTCTCTGTTATTTAAAAAATAATTGCATGCCTAGCCTCATTGCATGCCTAGCTTAGCTTTGGCTACTCTATTTGCAACTGTCCACAGTAGTGTATCTGTCCATCCATTTCCTATGCATATCCTCTCAAAATCAGATCAGGATGGTCTTTATATAGCAACTAGCATTTTTTGCCTGGCAAGCCAGGCAGGTTTTTTGTGTGTGTTGGTGGTTGGGGTGGTTTTGGGGGGTACACACACACAACACAATCACACACAACACAACCACACACACACACACACCACAACCACACACACAACACAATCGCACATGCACACACAATACACAACACAACTGCACACACACACACACAACACAATACACACAGAGAGAGAGGGGAGAAAAGAAAGAGGGGGAAGAGAGAGAGGGGGAGACAGGGCAGGTATAGTGTGTGTGTGTGTGTGTGTGAGAGAGAGAGAGAGAGAGAGAGAAGCAGCCCAGGTGAGTAGGGAGGGAAGGGGGAGGTGGAATTGTTTTTTTCCCTTTCCCTGCCAGTGGGGGGGGGCAGGAAAGGGGGGAGGTGGAATTGTTTTTTCCCTTTTCCCCTGCCTGGGGTGGGGGTGGGGAGCAGGGAAGGTTGTTTTCCCCCATTATCTGTTTCGAAGGCTGCTTCGTATCAGCCTTTGAAACAGTTAATGGGGAAAATACAAAGGCAGCAGACAGCGCTTCATCAGGGGAGGCACTCTCCCTGGTGGATGGATGGCTGCCGCCTTTCTATTACCCCCACTGCTGTTTTGTGTTAGCTCTCGAAACAGCGGTGGGGTTTATTCATAGGCGGCAGCCAGCGATCCGCCAGGGAGAGCACTTCCCCTGATGAAGCAACCCCCCCAACTTACCTTGAGGCTGGCGGGGCTGGGGAAGCGAGGGCAGCGAAGTCCTGCATCTGCCTTCGGCGGCCTTGCACTCCCGCTGAGTGAGGTTTTTTTATATTATTTCACGTGCGCCACATTCCCGGCCTACTCTGCGCTCGCGTCCCTCAGCCTGATTGAGAAATGGGTTTTTTTTCATTCGTCTTCGTGGGGCGGGTGCCTCACTCTCAGTGACCGGACCCTTGCGGCGACCCTCGGACGGTGTAAAGGTAAGTGTAGCTGGCTCTGTATGGGATGGTTGGGCTGGGTGTGGCCGCTAATGCCAGACACGCACCAACCTACCCCTCTATTCTGATACATTCCTTTGGGATTGTTTGTGATTGTGACACCCACATCCATTTTGAAATTTTTTCCCCTTGAGTATTTCTACTGATGGAACGGTATCCAGTATTTCTTTAAATAGCAATAGCAATTATACTTATATCTTCTTCTTCAGGTGCTGTATCCGATTCAGAATATTGGCAACCATCATGGTGATCAGCCTTGAAGTTTGGCCTGGGATTATAATTCAGTGGTCTTCCATCTGCCTTCTGCATCACAGCATGACACCCATACCACTGATCAAGTTCTGTGAGTCACTTTCCGGTCCTGAGCCCTTTTGGCACACAAAGTCCTCCTTAGCCCCAGGTCAGGATTCATGAAGCTGTTTCCCTCCATCAATATGGATTCAAGTGGGATTTAATCCATTTAGGGACTATATCACCCTTCCCTGTGGACTTTTGACACTCAAGGCCATTAGTCCTCAGGGATGTCAGGTTAGTTAACTGCTGCCTGATGATCGGCATTAAGTCACTGGCTGTATGGTTTACTCTATTACCATAGCAGGATAACTTGTCCAGACCGGTCATACTTATATAGTAAAGGTAAAGGTTCCCCTTGCTCGAAAGCCAGTTGTATCCGACTCTAGGGTGCAGTGCTCATCTCTGTTTCTAAGCCGAAGAGCCAGCGCTGTCTGCTTCTGCAGACGTTTCCGTGGTCATGTGGCAGGCATGACTAGACACCGGAGCACACGGAACGCTGTTACCTTCCCACCGAAGTGGTCCCTATTTATCTACTTGCAATTTCTTGCTTTCGAACTGCTAGGTTGGCAGGAGCTAGGATGAAGACGGGAGCTCATTTCCGTCCTGCAGTACTCGGGAATCGAACTGCTGACCTTCCGCTTCCCAGTCAGCGTCTTAGCGACTTGAGCCACTGCAGTACCCACTGCAGTATACTTATATACTGCCCCATAAACTCTCCCCAACATTCTGGGTACTCATTTAACTAGCCTCAGAAGAATGGAAGGCTGAGACAACCTTGAGCCCCATCAGGAGCTAACTCACAATGTCAGCAGTTTTGGCTTCAGTAGATAAATAGGTACCGCTTTGGTGAGAAAGGTAATAGCATTCCGTGCACTTAGGTATTTAGTCATGTCTGCCACATGACAATGGAAATGTCTGCAAACGCAGACAGTGCTGGCTCTTTGGCTGAAAATGGAGATGAGCACCAAACCCTAGAGTCAGACACAACTGACTTTCGATCAACGGAGATCTTTACCTTTACTAATATTCTAGAAACTGTCAGAGCTGGACATGTTAGTGTTCCAAATTACAGTTCCCAGGTTCTATCCAAATCTGGCCAGGCTGGCTGGGGAATTGAAGATGACAAAGGGGTAGGTGTGAGAAAAAATTCTTTTTGCTGTGTGTTGGCTGGGGCCGGTAAAACATTTTCCAGCAAAGTTTCATTTCTCGGTCTGATCATAAATATTAGAAAATGTTTGATGCCACTGGCAAGAAACATCACAAGAATCTCCCTCTTCCGGCAACTTTTGCACTACACCAGGGATACCCAAACTACGGCCCATAGGTCAGATCCGGCCCCCAACACCAATTCATCTGGCCCAAATATACTTGGAGCCGATTGGCTCATTGTATCTTTAACACCCTCTTTCCCAGGAGAAGAGATAATGAGCCAATCGGCTTCAAGTATATTTGCATACAACATAAAGAGGATATTTCCGTGGTCCTGTCTTAAACACAGATTTTTTAAAAATGAAATTGAGGTACACAAGGCTAAGACAGTAGACAATTAACTGATATAAGTGTAAAAAACAGTTCCATAAAAAAATCACCATACTATAAAATGATGTGGGAGTGGGGAAAGGGATTTAAATTACAATATTTATCTCTTTCACTGTAGCTGAGGCTTGTCTATGGGTGTGGCTTGCTGTATTGTTCCCCGTGAAGGACAGCAGTGGTGCTAAGGGGAGTGAGTATCTAGGGGGTGCTTCCTCCTCCCCCTGGGGGAGCCCAACACTCCTCCTCCCTGGCTCTGTTATGAGGAACATACCCCATGACACCTTGGTTTTATATAAAAAATATATAAAATATATAAATAATATGGGAGATTTATGGGAAAATATGGGTGGTGGGAAAGAGAGGTAAAATATGGTAATTTCCCAGCCAAAACAGGATACTTGATAGCTATGAGGTTTCTTTCTTAACTCCTTGGTAGAACTAGAAGAAATATGCAGGCAGTTGACTCATCACCGCTTCTAAGAGGATTAATCCCATCAAGAAAAGATGAGAGTATGGTAAGTGAAAGATGCAGTAAGTGGAAGAAACTTTGTACAAGAAGCAGATCTGGCATGCCTACTAGGCAGAGGAAGACAGGCACCACAGGTGGCGGAGAGCCAGAGATGGCAAGAGTACCAGGTACTCTTTTAGGGCCGTGATGTCGAACCTTGGCACTCCAGATGTTCTTGGACTTCAATTCCCAGAAGCCCAAGCACCCTGTGAATCCACACAAATGGGTTTACAGCAATTCATCTGGCCCATACGGGCATGTTTTACTTCCGCTTCTGGGAGCAAGGAGGGCGGCGCGGGGCAGATGAATCGCAGTAAACCCATTCGTCTGAATTCACAAGGTAGGGTGCTTGGGCTTCTGGGAATTGAAGTCCAAAAACATCTGGAGTGCCAAGGTTCGACATCACAATTCCTCAACCGACTCATCCGGCGCTTGGACTCGCCTCCAAAACGCGCTCCGAGCGGGAAACATTGCCCTCGAGGGGCAGAACCGCTCTCGCAGCAGTTTCATGATGTCGCTCGCCTTAAAGTCGCTCACCTTCTTCGGAGCGATTATGCCCACCAGCGTCCGCTTGGTTTCCATCCCGAGCATTCTGGTGAGGATGGCCCTCTTCCTCTCCTCGTCTTCTCCTTTGACTCTGAGTTCCACCAGGGCCGCCTGGAAATCCATCTCAAGCAGCTCCCAGTCTTGCGGTTTGGTGATGTTGAAACCGCTCTGTGCCCTGGCTGTTCCGTGGGGATCCATTATCCCACCTTCGTCGCCAATTTGGTGTATGCAAACCAAGACACAGGACACAGCCTTGGGCTGGGTTAACTCAGGTTTATTGCATCGTGGACAGAGGGAACATGAGGTAATGGCGGATCGATAGCTCTTTATATACAGCAGTAATACATTTGAACGTGGTGCCATGGTAGCCCATTGGCTACTGTCTGCGTGACGTCATTGCAGGTCACGCCCTTCTTGTCCAGGTGTAGGTGGTGGCGGGAAAACTTCCCGCGCTGTTGTCTTTGATGAGTTCGGACCAAGAGAGCTTGGACGCTCGCTGCTGCCAGCTGGTGGTCATTAGCTCGCGTCCTATTACAGGGTTTATATGATACAGCTGAAGGTTACATTGTTGCTATAGGCAAGGTTACATTGGCTCAGATACATTGTAATCCATGTGTACAATAAAACCATCAGAACACAACAGCCTGGCACTGTGTCTTCACTCTTCTATGTCCCTCTTTTTTGCAAGACATTATGACCGGAAGGTTGGCAGGTCAGCAGTTTGAGACCTGAGTGCTGCATGACCTAGTGAACTCCTATCTCTGTCCCAGAAGAAATTTCAAGTAGATAAATAGGTACTGCTTTGGCAGGAAACGTAACACCAATCCGTGTACTCCGTCGTCTAGTTGTGCCTGCCACACGACCAACAAAATGTCTGAGCAGACAGCGCTGGTTGTCTGCAAATGGAGATAAGCATTGTCCCCTAGAGTTGGACACGACTGGCTTTCAGGCATGGGAGACCTAAACCTTAGGTGGTCCATAGGGCTCAACTGGGCCAAGATGTTTATGCTAACCAGCACAATGAAACTTCTAGGCCAGCTTTAATAATTGAATTGCAACTGACGGTATGTCCTGATTCCAACACCTTAACCATGACTCTATGCATGTGAACCTGTTGTTTAAATACGCCTGAAAAAGGGATCTATAATGTATTAAAACTCACATTGAAAGAAATCTGTCAGTCTCGAAGATGTCGCATGACTCTCTTCCTTTTTGGCAATAGAACAAAATAAGGTATCTTTGCTGACCCCTCACCTCTCTTTGACAGCTGCTGTTACAAGCAATAAGCCAGCCTGGTTCATGTCATCTGATCTTCTTCCGTGTTTCAGCCAGACGTGAACTTACCGAAATGAAGGCCCCTTTTGGGGAGTTAATTCTGCAGTTCCTTTCACCTGACCTAGAATGAGAAAGATTAGCCGGCAACACAAGGCTGCCGTTACCAGGGAACGCCCGATTGTGGTTTAAAAATACAGTACCACAATCTTTAAGGAGGCTGTCAGGCTAAGCTACTCCACGATGCAGACAAAGACCAGGGCAAAACAGGGCATCTTTGGTGGTTCCAGGAACTCCATCCACCTTTGTTGGATGTAGGCTTGAGGTACCAAGAATGACTGTGGAGACAATGAGTTGTAAGCAAGCTGATAAAGACAACTTTGGGACTGGATGAAAGGAGGTGAATCAATTAGAGCAGGGGTTCCCAATCTTTGCAAGTTGGGAGCCGGGTCATGCTCTCTGTCAGCTTCGAGGGCTGGACGGTCATTTTGCCCTGCCTGCACAATGTGGGTGCCATTTTGTCCCAACAGCTTCAAAGGGGGCAGCCATTTTGTTTCTTGAATGCCCTTGGAGGGATGGAGGGGTACATGAAATGGTGCTGTGGGCCAGATATGGCCCACAGGCCTTAGGTTGGGAACCCCTGAATTAGAGGGATGGGCCCTGCTTTATTTACAAGCCTGTTACACAAGCACAATTTGTCCTTTGATAACTTAATTCCTGATCATGTGGCACCAGCCTTGGTTTCCAATTTTGCAGCTTAATCCAAGATGAAATGACCTTAATTCTGGCCTTAGACCAGCAGAAAGTGCAGCAAATTAATGATTTAATTAACTGAAATACAGTAAAACCCTGAATTACAAATGCCCCGAGTTACATAAAATTCGACTTACATAATGATTTTGTGCTAAAACCATGTCCCGATTTACACAAATTCCTATGGGTTTTCTTCAAGTTACATAAATATTCATTTTCCTATGGGTTTGTTTCGAGTTACGTAAAAATTCAATTCCCTATGGATTTGCTTCAATTTACATTTAAAAAATCCTTTTTCCTATGGGTTTGCTTCGAATTCTGTAAAAAAAATTCCTATGGGTTTGCTTTGAGTTACATAAAAACCGATTTAAGAAAAAGCCTACGGAATTGACTTTTTTTCTCGTTAAGTAGGGGTTTTACTGTACAGTATTTGATTTGCTAGGAGTGGATTTTTACTTCCAAGGAGCCCATGCTTGTAGGATTTTCTTTGTGCCCAAACAAAACAAAAACTCTTGCTGGTCTTAGGCACTATGAATTTTGAAAGGGGAGTTTTGCTTTCCCTCCCTTAATTCTTCAGTTCAAAATCCAGCTTTGAGCCCAGGAAGGCTCCCAAATCACATCAAGGAGTTAAGAGGGGTGCTTTTAACCAAGAATAATTTGATTACTTGAAGGATCTTTTTATGAATGCTTGACTCTTGAGTGTTTATACTTGTATCACCTACTTAGCCACATTTTTAAAAAAGTATACAGAGATTTTAAAAAATTAATATTTTTAAACCATTCATGCTATAAGAGTTTGATGAGTCGTTGCCGAGTTGTGCGGCAAGAGAAATTTGAAGAATAAATAAAATAAATAAATAATCTTGTGTGTGTATCTATCTATCTACGTCCTTCGATTTTACACATTCATGCAATATGCATGCACTCAGCACAACCAATACCTCCGGTAATGGTTTCCCTTGCTCGAAAGCCAATCGTATCCGACTCTAGGGTTCAGTACTCATCTCTGTTTCAAAGCCGAAGAGCCAGTGCTGTGACTGTCTGCTTCTTCTGCAGACGTTTCCGTGGTCATGTGGCAGGCATGACTACTACACTGGAGTGCACAGAACGCTGTTTACCTCCCCCCCCCCCAAGTGGTCCCTAATTTATCGACTTGCAATGTCTTGCTTGGTGTTGGAGGAGAGTTTTGAGAGTCCCCTGGACAGCGAGGAGAAATAGGTCAATCTTAGAAGAAATCAACCCTGACTGCTCATAATGGAAGGTCAAATAGTAAAGGTGAAGCTAAAGTACTTTGGACATCAAATGAGAAGGGAGGATTCACTTGAGAAGGCCTTGATGCTGGGAAAGGTGGAGGGCAAAAGAAGGGGGAGGCCAAAGATGAGATGCATAGATGGTATTGTAGACACAATGGGCACATAACTGGGAGGGCTGAGGGGGAGATGGTGGAGGACTGAGGCGCCTGGAGGACAATGGTCCATAGCGACTGAACAACAACAAATGTCTTGCTTTCCAACTGCTAGGATGGCAGGAGCTGGGGCAGAGACGGGCGCTCAGTCCGTCCTGCAGTACTCGGGTCTTGAGCTGCTGACCTCCCGCCCAGTGCCTCCGAGCGCCATCCATCCTATGCAAGCCGAATGCGAAGTCAAACCGAACCCAATCCAGCGGCGCTGATTCCCAAGCAGCCTGTGAGCTCTGGATCGGTTTTTTGTTTGTTTGTTTGTTTTGGTTTTACAGCGGCTCAATTTACTCCAAAGTAGACCCCGGGGTGGGGGCAGGTTTCCCTGCTGCTCCACCTCCTCTTCACCCCCCCCCCCCCATTTCTGGGAGTCGCTCCCTCTCCGGAGCGCGGTGCCCCTACTCCCTTCCCTTCCGTTCCCGCTTTCCCCGGGGAGGCGGAGTCCCTAGTAGTAGGCCTAGGCCGGGCGGTGGCAACAACACCGGAGTCCAGAAACCTGCGCAGGCGCAAAGCGAATCCACGGCAAGGGCGAGCTGGCGCGGCGGTCAGCCGGAGCCCGGGCCGGCGCGTCCATGAGTTGCGAGGTATGCGGAGCTTCCTTTCTTCCTGGTTTTGCAGGTGGAAACGCCAACTAGGACGTCCCCCCCTTCCCCTCTTTCTTTAGGGCCGTGATGGCGAACCTTGGCACTCCAGACGCTCTTGGACGTCACTTCCCAGACGCCCAAGCCCTCATGAATCCGCACGAATGGGTTTACTGCGGGAAAGGTAACAACATTCCGTGTCCTCCAGGGTCTAGCCCAGAGTTTCTCAACCTTTGGTTTTTGGACTTCCAATTCCCAGAAGCCTAAGTTAATTTCCCAATGGACTGACTTAGGCTTCTGGGAATTGAAGTCCAAAAGCCAAAGGTTGAGAAACACGGGGCTAGACCCTGGAGCACACAGAATGTTGTTACCTTTCCCGCCGAAGCAGTACCTACCAGTACTTGCACAACCTTTTTTTGCTTTCGAAATGCTAGGTTGGACAGAAGACAGGGAGCTCACTCAGTCCTTTCTCATGTGCTTTCCTTGATTTCTCACCCCTCTTCTCAGGACAAGTTACTGTATCTATCTTGTGTAATGTTTGAGGGCTGAACTCAGATTCAGCAAACAGTTATACAGACTAGAGGTCGCCCTTGCTCGAAAGCCAGCCGTATCCGACTCTAAGGTTCAGTGCTCTTCTCTGTTTATAGCCAAAGAACCAGCGCTGTCTGTGTCTGCAGACGTTTCCATGGACACGTGGCAGGCATGCCTCCACACTGGAGTGAACGGCATAGCTGTTACCTTCCCACAAAGGTTTGGTGTATGTAAACCAAGACACAGGACACAGCCTCGGGCTGGGTTAACTCAGGTTTATTGCATCGTGGACAGAGGGAACATGAGGTAATGGCGGATCGATAGCTCTTTATATACAGTGGTAATACATTTGAACGTGGTGCCATGGTAGCCCATTGGCTACTGTCTGCGTGACGTCATTGCGGGTCACGCCCTTCTTGTCCAGGTGTAGATGGTGGCGGGAAAACTTCCCGCGCTGTTGCCTTTGATGAGTTCGGACCAAGAGAGCTTGGACGCTCGCTGCTGCCAGCTGGTGGTCATTAGCTCGCGTCCTATTACAGGGTTTATATGATACAGCTGAAGGTTACATTGTTGCTATAGGCAAGGTTACATTGGCTCAGATACATTGTAATCCATGTGTAAGATAAAACCATCAGAACACAACACCCCTCCCCCCTAGGACGAGACAAAGTCTCGAGCCCACACTTACACACACTCCTCCCCCCCTTAGGAGACAAAGTCTCTCAGCCAAGATGGCTTATTTCGAACACGCTGGGGTCTCGATGCGGGCTGCCTCTCCCCGGGTTTGCTACCTTCTCTTTGTCCCCTGGTTTCCTGTCCTGTAATTGGAGAGGGAGACTCGTTAGTGACTTGCCGCGGCTCCGCGGCGTTGTTGGGAGGTGTGCTCTTTCTTAGGGAGGAACCGGGGGCACTGGGGGCTAACGAAAAACCCCTCTTCTCGCTTGGATGGGTGGGGGAACACTCCTGAAAACCCCCCCGGCTCGCAAAATCAAAATCAAAATTACAATCGGGGGCAGCGGTCGCGAACTCCTCTCCCCCTTCCCCGGCCCCTGATAGGACTGGCGTATCAAAAGGGTATGAGTCGGGGCCGCTGCTTCTGCCTTCCCCCCTTGCTTGGGACTGTTGTCCACTGCTGTCTCCCCCTTGGGTTAAGCGGGTGGGGGAGAACCCTAACGCTGAATCCTGTTGCTGAGCCCCACTGACTGGCCCACTGACTCGGTGCCTCAGTTGGTCCGCGTGCCTCCTCCAGAGGAGGCCGGTGTTAGTCTCGACCCGGTACGACACTGGCCCCGTCTGTTCTACAACCGTCCCTGGCACCCAGGCTGGCCCTGCGCCGGAATAGTTCCTGCAGTGAACAGGGTCACCGGCGGCGAAACCTTTCGAGACCGCCAACCCTATGTTTTTTCCTTTATCCTCGACCCTCGTCGGGTCTAGCCTGGACAGGATCGTGGTCAGTTTTCGCCGCATCAAGAGCTCTGCCGGCGAGTAGCCTGACGCTAAGGGGGTTACCCTATACGCTAAGAGGAACTGGCATACTTGGTGATTTAGGTCCCCCGGGCCCATGCGCCGCAGCGCCTCCTTTGTTGTACGCACCAGCCGTTCCACTTGGCCATTCGTGGCCGGGTGAAACGGTGCGGATGTGACATGCCGAATGGCGTTTGCCTCCATGAATGCTCCGAACTCAGCGGAGGTGAAACAACTAGCGTTATCGCTGACTAAAGTGTCGGGTAAACCGAACGTGGAAAAGACTCTCCGTAGCCGGCTAATTGTCGTGGCGGAGGACGTGCTCTTTACTGGGATAACCTCCAGCCACTTGGAGAACGCATCCACCACCAGGAGAAACATGGTTCCTCGGAATGGGCCAGCGAAATCTACATGCACCCTGGACCATGGCCCCCTAGCTGTGTCCCATTCCCTATGCGGAACACGGGCCGCCTCAGGTCGGGATCCCTGGCATGCCTCGCAAGTGCCGACCATGTGCTCAATGTCCGCGTCCAGCTGTGGCCACCAGAAGTAACTCCGGGCCAGCGCCTTCGAACGAACTATGCCCGGGTGGCTGACGTGCAGCAGTTCGAGCACCCTCGTCCGCAGGGGCGTAGGGACCACCACCCGCTGGCCCCACAAAAGGCACCCCCTTTCTAGGGACAACTCTAGCTTTTTCCGAAAGAAAGGGTCGAACTCCGTACTCGGGGACGATGCCGGCCACCCCTTCTGTACCCATGAACTAACTTTCTCCAGCGTTCTGTCCTTGCCTGTCGCCCTAGCAATGTCGGCTGGTACTATTGGGGGTGCGTCTAAAACCTCAATTAGCAACACCTGGCGGTCTCTTTCTACTCTCGCCTTTTGGTCGTCCGACAAGGGCAAAGGGGATCTCGAAAGTGCATCAGCATGGCTGATCTCCTTTCCGGGCCGGTACTCCAACTCATGTTGGTATGCGTTGAGGAAAATAGCCCAACGCAGCATTCTCGGGGACAGGATCTGCGGCGTGGGCTTGCTTGCCGTGAAAATCCCTAACAGTGGCTTGTGATCGGTCACGATTTTGAACGGGCGGCCATACAAAAAATCGTGAAATTTTTTGGTTCCCGCTACTATTGCTAACGCCTCCCTGTCGGTTTGTGCGTAATTTCGCTCCGCTTGGGACAGGGACCTTGAGTAAAACGCTACCGAGGCCTCCCTTCCGTCCTCCAACACGTGGCAAAGCACCGCCCCCACCCCCACCGGGGATGCATCACAGACTAGGACCACTGGCCGTTTGGGGTCGAAGTGCGTCAGGATTGCCTCAGATGTTAGGAGTTGCTTTAGTTCTTTGAACGCCCTCTCGTGCTCGTCACCCCACATCCATGGCTCCTCCTTTTTAAGTAACCGATGGAGCGGTTCGGCCACGGACGCCTTCCGCGGGAGGAATGTATGGTAAAAATTGAGGAGCCCCAGGAACGACTGTAGCTCGGTTTTGGATGTGGGGCGAGGGGCCTTTTTAATGGCTGCTACTTTGGATTTAGACGGCTTAATCCCCTCGGGTGTGATCCGGAAACCTAAAAACTCGACCTCGGTTTCGAAAAAAAACACATTTGTCCTTCCTCAATCTCAGCCCCGCTTTCTCGAACACGGTCAGTACTTTGTCCAACCTCTTTGCCAGTTCAGCCTCGCTCCCCCCTGTTATCAACACGTCATCAAAATAAGGCAACACCCCCTCCAGTCCCTTCAGGAGGCGTTCCACAAGCGACTGAAAAAGGCCGGGTGCCGAGTTCACGCCAAACTGTAACCGCGACACCTGGAACGCTCCTTTATGTGTAACTATCGTTTGTGCTGCGGCCGTGGCGGGGGTCACAGGAAGTTGCTGATAGGCTTGTGCCAAATCGAGTTTAGCGAAACACTTTCCCCCATTCAGCCTGGCCAAAAGGTGACTGATCACCGGCACCGGGTATGCATTAGGGCGGATCGCCTTGTTAATTGTACACTTATAATCAGCGCAAATGCGCACCTCCCCGTTAGCCTTTAGAGCCGTTACAATTGGAGTTTCCCACTCCGCGGAATCAACAGGAATAAGAATCCCCTGGCCCACCAGTTTGTCCAGTTCCGCCTCTATCTTGTCCTTGAGTGCGAACGGTACCCTGCGCGGTTTGAGTCTAATCGGGCGGACCTCCGGGTCTATGTCGAAAGCTACAGGGGGTCCCTTGAACTTTCCGAGTCCTTTCTTAAAAACGGCGGGATGCGCATCGCAAACCGCTTGTATTGGGTCCCCCCCCACGGTATGCACCCCCCCTATGAACAAACCTAAGGGCTGAAACCACTGTGTCCCTAGGAGGCTACAGCTTCCCCCCTTGAGGACAACTAGGGGCAGTTCCGCAGAATGTCTCTTAAAATTGACCCGAAATTTCCCGACCCCCAACACCGGAATGCTGTTTCCCTGTACGTCTCGTAGCGTGGACCTCAACGCTTTAAGTTTGGGCCGCACGTGGGGGTCGATTTTCAGGAACTCTTTCTGGGGAATTATGGAATAGGAGGACCCCGAGTCAATTTCCATCTTAATAGGGGCCCCTTGTACTAATACCTCAACGAAGTAATGGGACTGTCCCGCGGACACGCTGAACACTGGGGCGTCGTCCGAGACGCGGCCCACGCCGTCCTGCTTCCTCGTGGTCTGGGCGCCATCTTTGGGCCTCGCTGGACGGTCCGGTCTGGCCGCACGGTCTTGTGACTGCCTCCGGCCCTCTTTCCGTTTTCTGCACGCCTTGGCGATGTGCCCCCGACGGCCGCAGGTGTAACACTCGGCCTTCCTGAACGGGCATCTCGCGCGCTCGTGGGCCGCTCCGCAACCCTCGCAGCGTCGACCACCCTTTCGGACCTTCTGGACCTCCTCGCCGTCGCTGCCTTCCGTAGACGACTTTGAGGCCTGTCGAGTTGCGTGCACCGACTGTCCGGACTTCCCGTGCACCGAATTTTCCGCCTTGCCGGCTCTAGGACGCCACTCACGCCACTGGTGCATCTCGTCCACTCCAGCATTCGTGGACTCTGCGGCTTCCGCGGCCTCTACGACCTCTGCCAGCGTGGGTGGCGGCTCCTTATTCATCAAGCTGCGCTGTACCTCCTTGTCTTTCAGGCCACACAACACGCCGTCCCTGAGGGCCATCTCCAGGATGTCGCCCCATTTACAGGGGGCGGCGGCTATCCTCATGGCGGCCACGAATGCCTCAACCGACTCATCCGGCGCTTGGACTCGCCTCCAAAACGCGCTCCGAGCGGGAAACATTGCCCTCGAGGGGCAGAACCGCTCTCGCAGCAGCTTCATGATGTCGCCCGCCTTAAATTCGCTCACCTTCTTCGGAGCGATTATGCCCACCAGCGTCCGCTTGGTTTCCATCCCGAGCATTCTGGTGAGGATGGCCCTCTTCCTCTCCTCGTCGTCTCCTTTGACTCTGAGTTCCACCAGTGCCGCCTGGAAGTCCATCTCAAGCAGCTCCCAGTCTTGCGGTTTGGTGATGTTGAACCCGCTCTGTGCCCTGGCTGTTCCGTGGGGATCCATTATCCCACCTTCGTCGCCAATTTGGTGTATGTAAACCAAGACACAGGACACAGCCTCGGGCTGGGTTAACTCAGGTTTATTGCATCGTGGACAGAGGGAACATGAGGTAATGGCGGATCGATAGCTCTTTATATACAGTGGTAATACATTTGAACGTGGTGCCATGGTAGCCCATTGGCTACTGTCTGCGTGACGTCATTGCGGGTCACGCCCTTCTTGTCCAGGTGTAGATGGTGGCGGGAAAACTTCCCGCGCTGTTGCCTTTGATGAGTTCGGACCAAGAGAGCTTGGACGCTCGCTGCTGCCAGCTGGTGGTCATTAGCTCGCGTCCTATTACAGGGTTTATATGATACAGCTGAAGGTTACATTGTTGCTATAGGCAAGGTTACATTGGCTCAGATACATTGTAATCCATGTGTAAGATAAAACCATCAGAACACAACAAAAGGTGGTACCTATCTGTCTATTTGCAATTTCTTGCTTTTTAATTGCTAGGATGGCAGAAGCTGGGACTGAGACGGGAGCTCACTCCATCATGCAGTACCCGGGAATCGAACTCCGACTTTCCAGTCAGCAAGTTCAGCATCTTAACCACCTGAGTGAGCCACCGCAGTCCTCATACAGACTATCACTTTATTTAAAAATTAACATATAACATGCAACATGTAACATATAACCCTCCACCCACCAACACGCAACACTCAAAAATCTCATCCCCCCCCCCAGGTTAATTATTGCCTGGCCGCTCCCATTTAGGGAATGGGGGGGGAGGAGGAGGGAGAGTCTATCCCTTCTATTCTAAATTCCTTCTTTCACTATTCCCCATCTCCTTCTCTTATTTTTCCTCTATTTTAATTCTTTTGGTCCCTATTCTATTCATATTCCTAAATTGTTAACACTTTCTTGCCTGTGCCTATTTATATATTATTTTTACTTTTTGGCTTTTGGCTTTATCTTTGCACCAGACAATTCTGCATCCTTTTCTTCTCTTATTTCCCCTCCACTTCCATAACCCAAAGGTTTCTCCCTTTGTTTCTCCTTTGAATGATCTATCCCTTTTGCTTGATACTCCTCTTTCCCCTTTGATCCTTCTGAACCTTCTCCATAGAGATTTTTTTACCAGTTTTTACCAGTTTGGGTCTCCCATCGCTATAATTTTTAGTAATTCAAGTTGTCTCATTGCTCCCTTTGGGTCCTCTGCTCTAACGACCTTCCCATCATGAAATATCTTTAAGAAGATAGGGAAACCCTATTGATATCTTAGATTGCAATTAAACAAAATTTCAGTTATCGGCTTCATCTGTCTTCTCCATTGAATAGTCTCATTACTTAAATCATGATATACTTGTACTTTTACTTCTATCTTTAATGCAGAGTCACCATGCTTCCTTAAATAGTCCATTACTTGATCTTTTTTATAACCTGATACAAAAGTAATTATCATAGGCGTTGACCTCTCTTGAAACTGACCTTAAAAATTGCTTTGATCTCTTCTTTAATTGGGCCAGAGTCCAAAGCAAAGGTTTGTAACCATTTAACCACTTCAATTTTTAAATTGTCTTTATCCATGTCGGGGGAAAAACTTAATCCTGATGTTTTTCTTTTTCAATCGATCCTGTAGCTTCACCAATTGCTTAAATCTTTTGTCCATGGTATTTTCATGCCTTACTGCAATCTCCACCAAATCCTTAACCTCTGACTCCATGTTTAATCCAGAAATTGATTTTTCCAGAGATTGCACTTCCTCTCTGACCACCTCTTTAACAAACTGTTTAATTTCTTTTTTATCTTCATTAGATTTTGTAGTTATAAAGTCTTTTAATTCCAACAGAGTCAGATCTCCACTCGGTTTTTCCTTAGAGGGTAGTCTTGCATCCATATTTTCAGATTCTTCTTTGTTTATTGGGCTGTCTTTGATCCACCACCGCTGCAGTAACCCTTGTAAAAAAAATAAAAGTCTCTTACTGTTGTCTCTCTTCCAGTACCTGATATTATTTGCTCAGCAACTTGCAGCTATCAATAGTCCACAAATATTTTTCCACCAGCTACTAAGAGACTGTAGTTTTATTTTAATTTACAACCACAAAACTTTATCTTATCACAAAAAGCACCTGGCTTAGTGCCAGCTCTGTCAGCTCAGCCCAATATGGCGGTTCCTCCCTCTGAAATTAGGACGGCAACCAAAAGAAACAGCTTTAGTGGATAAACTGTAAACTTTTCCAAACTAATCTTGTATGAAGCTTTTTGCTCAAAAATTGTATCAGAGGTAAAGAGGTGAAAAAGAAAGTCCTCACAGCAACAAAAGGGAGATGGCAGGTCTATTGCTTTAAAAAGCCTTGCAGCCAAAGGCCCACTTTTCTCTCCAGTATTTTTTCAACAGAATATTTATCAGCAAATAGTTTTTCAACAGGACCTTCAACACCTCCCACGGTACCTTATCATCCAAAGGACTGCAGTAGCTATCTTTTGACAAGTTCCATGGTACTTTTAACCCAAATAGGACCTTTTTTCTTTGTCTGGAGAAGGAGACAACAGAAATCACTCCAACCAGCTAGCTTAGGCTCCTCCCTCCCACCAAAACAAAAACATCTTAAAGATTAATTGCTATATTTTAATGTGAGCTTTTGTGGATCAAGGCCACTTCCTCAGACATAAGAGTGATGTCTTATTAATTGTAGGTATAATCCTCTTCCCCTGAAAATCTCAGAACTGTACAAAATACATTTTATTATTGTCCTGACTGGGTCTTTCAAACAGGTGGTTGTTTTATATTTCGCAAGAAGCGCTGAATTGGCTGGTGTCCGCACTGAGACCATTTCCGTGCCCCAACAAATAACATCACTGGAACTGTGGGAAGAAATTGTGACGAGGCATTCAAGGTATTGTGACTTTTTATCTACAGTATATAGAGATATTTCCTTCACACTGTTAACAGTGCAGTGCTGTGCAGTCTACTTATTTTCTGAGGTAAGCTGTGTCGCATTTAATGCAACTGCCCGGCGGGGGAGGTTGGAGCGCAGCTGACCGGCGTTACGCGGTGGGACTTTGAAAAGCTGCTACTATCAGAGTAGCCAATGCCAGTGTTTTTCCTGGTCTCAGTTGCCTTGGAGCCGGATCATCCTCTTCTTTGGCTCCGTTAGGGACTTGCGAGCCATGGGGCTATGTTTTGGGGGGACGTTAGTAGCCGAGGTATCGTGTAACTGTTTTGTTATGTTAGAACTTAAATGTTTATTGCATATTTTATTGTTTAATTTGCTGTATTGTAACACTGTACCATTTGTAATTTTTGTATACTGTATTTGATTTACTTGTTGTAAGCCGCCCTGAGTCGGCCCTGGTCGAGTAGGGCAGGGTATAAATCGAATGAATGAATGAATGAATGAATGAACTTACTCTCATGTTCATTTGCATGGCATTCCTCTTTAATTGTGAGACTCCAAAAGGAAAGAGGAGCATTGAAGAATAGACGCCTTTGAAATGTGGTGTTGGAGGAGAGTTTTAAGAGTACCCTGGACAGCGAGGAGAACAAATAGGTCGATTTTAGAAGAAATCAACTCCCACTGTTCCTTGGAAGGTCAAATAGTGAAGATGAAGCTCAAGTACTTTGGACATCAAATGAGGAGAGAGGATTCACTTGAGAAAGCCTTGATATTGGGAAAGGTGGAGGGCAAAAGAAGAATGGGGCGGCAGAAAATGAGATGTCTAAATGGTATTGTTGACGCAATGGGTACAGAGTTGGGCAGGTTGAGGAGGATGGTGGAGGAGAGGGGTGCATGGCGAGCAAGGGTCCATGGGGTTGCAGGGTGTCGGAATCGACTGCAACTGAACAACAACAATCAAATGTTGATAGCAGAAGCAACAACACTTATATACTTCCCCATAGTGCTTAGTGTACTCTCTGGGTGATTTACAGGTAATTAGCATTTTGCCTCCAACACACTGGGTACTTATTTTACCAACCTTGGAAGGGTGGAAGGCTGAGTCAATAATGATCCCCGTCAGGGTTGAACTCACAACCTTTTGGCTGCAGTTTAACCATTGTGCCACCAGGGTTGATCAAGCAGCCAGTCAATTAGCCACAGTTGTAGCAACTTACATGCACACTTTTTGTGTGCATGTAAATATCCTACACACAGGATATGGGAGAATATCATAATGTAATATTGTAGTGCAGCAGTGGGCTATGTATACCACCTCCCGGTCTTAATTGTTACTTGGGTAGTCTCTGTCCACCATTGACAGATCTACTTCCTATCAGTCTGAGTTACTGGGTAGTCCGCTTTAGTTTCCCCCTCCTTCTATGACTCCAGAATGGCTCAGTTTGTTCTTCAATATATTGTACTGTTAGTAACAGCAGGGAAGCCACATCTATGAATGAGCCCCCTTTCCAACTATCTTGAATTTGAATAGTAGGCTGGGTTTGAAGATTAGAGATCTTTCTCTCTCCCCCTCCCCCCCCCCAAATGTGTGTATGCAGGATCTTCACATCAGTATCAACATATGGTCTTCCTACCTGTTCAGCTGACATCAGAGCCTTGTTTGAGAAATGAAATCATTTTGATCAGATAAGCTGATAAGAGTTATCAGCCAGAAGAACATTTCACAAGTCTGCTAAGAGGCTAAGCTATGAGCAGAAACATACAAGAGCACAGCTTCACAGTTAGGTAAAGGTCACCCTTGCTTGAAAGCCAGTCGTATATGACTCTAGGGTTCAGTGCTCATCTCTGTTTATAGCCAAAGAGCCAGTGCTGTCTGCATTTCCGTGGACATGTGGCAGTCATGCCTCAACACCTGAGTGCATGGAACACTGTTTACCTTCCCACTGAAGTGGTACCTATTTGTTGTTGTTCAGTCGCACAGTCGATTCTGACCCTTCGCGACCCTATGGACCATTGCCCACCAGGCACCTCTGACCTCCCCCATCCTCCTCAACCCACCCAGCTCTGTGCCCACCGTGTCTACAATACCATCTAGCCATCTCATCTTTGGCCGCCCCCTTCTTTTGCCCTC
This sequence comes from Bradypodion pumilum, assembly GCA_035047305.1. Classification (NCBI taxonomy): domain Eukaryota; kingdom Metazoa; phylum Chordata; class Lepidosauria; order Squamata; family Chamaeleonidae; genus Bradypodion; species Bradypodion pumilum. The sequence continues at coordinate 35,941,383 of JAWDJD010000002.1, read as the reverse complement.
CACCTTTCCCAGCATCAAGGCTTTCTCAAGTGAATCCTCTCTTCTCATTTGATGTCCAAAGTACTTCAACTTCATCTTTACTATTTGACCTTCTAATGAGCAGTCAGGGTTGATTTCTTCTAAGATTGACCCATTTGTTCAACTCGCTGTTATCTACTTTGTTCTCCTCGTTATCTATTTTGTTCTCCTCACTGTTTTCTACTTGCAATTTCGTCCTTTCAAACTGCTAGAAACGGGAGCTCGAGAATCAAACTCCACCCTTCCAGTCGTTGAGTTCAGCATCTTACCCACATGAGCCACCACACTTCACAGTTAAAAAGTAATAAAAATGTACTGCTTCAAAGAGATAATAGTCATAGCTGCCATGTTTGCACAATCAACATTCAAAACAAGGCCAGTGCTCATTTCTCAGTGGCCAAACACCAAGGAGCAGCAAGAAGTTTTGCAATTTACAAAGCTGTGAAACAACTTTGGAGAATAATAATATATCCTTTACTTCTTATAACTGCCTAAAGGCAAAGGTCTCCCTATAGCCAAAGATCCAGTGCTGTCTGCATCTGGAGAAGTTTCCATGGTCATGTGGCAGGCACATGGAATATTGTTACCTTTCCTACCTACTTGTAATTTCTTGCTTTCAAACTACTAGGTTGGCAGGAGCTGGGACAGATGATGGATGCACACTCCGTTGGATTGCACTGGGGTCTCAAACTGTTGGAACTGCTGATCATCAAGCTCAACATCTTAACTGCTAAACTGCCGTGACCCTCTCTAGCAGTTTACCTGTTTCTAATAGTGAGGTTGCAGTATTGTTTGTTTCTGTCTTAAGTAGTTGTATTTCTGTGCTAGACATAGAAGAAAAACAGGCATGTAGGCTACTAGACTCTGAGCAGGCTTGTAAAATATCTGCTGCCTCTTGTACCTTTAGGCATAGTTTGATAAAGTAATTCGTATCGTCAGACAGCCTCCTAGCATATCTGTGGAAAGATGTACTCATTTTATTTTATTTTTTACTAGGCTTGCTGATATACAAGATCAAGTAGTCTTTGCTGTCCAACAGGAATACGTCCCTCTTGGGGATCAGCTTCTATCTCTCTATTCTGGGGACGAAGTTGCAGTTATTCCTCCTATTAGTGGAGGTTAGCTGTGGCAAGACACCCTCAGGTATGTGGTTTGTTTCCCCAAAACATTTACAGTGCAGTTCTTCCCAATATCAGTGGGGAATATGTTCTGAGACCTTCCGCAGATACATGAAACTGCAAATAACAGTGAACCCTATGTTTAACATATGTACCATAGAAGTGGAGAAGGGGTTTCAGATAACTCCGTCATTCTGCATGAGAACTACAAAATGTCTGCCTCCATTCCTTTTAAATATTACATTGCAGACATTGGCCAGCTCTAGTAAATGTGCCATAGGAATATATATACATTATGCATTTCAAGGGGTTTGATTGAATATTTTTAGAACCACAGATAGCTGAACCCAAGGTCGTGAGGTGGGTGTCTGACCTGTATTCACTCTGAATAATAGGGTAAAAGGAATGGTAAAACTACATATGAGGAATTGCTACAGATGCAGTTCCTACAAACAGAGAAGTTATGTTGTATGGAGTCCTTGAAAGTAGAGAAGACCAGCAGTTATAAAGCTCTCTTTTTTTCTTTCTGTTTCAGAATTGATGGAGTTTTTGGTGGCCCCATTTAGTAAACTTAATTATGGGGTAAATTGAAGTGCTGCTAATTAGGATTGGAGGTCTAGGGGCTCTCTCTGCATGTACAGTCCTGGATCATGGAGAAAAGTATCAACTAATTGTGATGATTATAGAATATTTAGTTTTCCATAACATTAAATGTTGTATGGCAAATGCTGTTGCTAACATTGATTCAATAATTAAGGTCGTGACGAGGGATGTTAGTGAACTACAAAGTTCCATCATCCATGAGCATTGCCCACGTTTGTTGCCCAACAACCTGCAGAGGGCCAGAATCCCATCCCATGACCTAATATTTCATACATATTAGCTTCATTGTACAGTTTTCTCGTAGGTCAGTTTGCAGTATTCTAGGAACGAGCGTGTTGACAGACGTGTATGTTTCTTTGATTAATCGAATCTCTAGTTATTTTGCATACAATCTCGATGACTGTGGTCTTAATTTGAACCATTGTTTATTTCTAGAGATACTATGAATGAAAGTGAGGATGAGCCCAGAGACGTGATTAAACTGAAGCATGAGAAGCTCTCGGCAGATGAAGTATCAACCTTTGTGATTTCTCCTTGCTGTGGGGCTGTGTCTTTGTTTATAGGTAGGTTTGATGCTCATGGTGTGAATCTCTAAGGGAAATTTTGTGATCAGAAATCAAGAATTGTACAAAGGGAAAGAAAACCAGGAAACATCTATAGGGCCAGATAGCAGGATATCAAGTGTGACAGGTGAAGAGATTCAGGTTATAGAAAATCTTATTTATTCCAGCTATCTAGAATATTCAGCCTGCATGACTGGGCAATTCTAGGTATCATGATCTAAGAAGAGTAACTTACATGCTCTAAAGTAACTTCCATGCTCTATAGGAGTTCAAATGGAACTCCCGGCCCCCCTAGTTCCAATTTCAAAAATGTAATATCTTTTTAAAAATTCAAGAAGTCCAGTTGTGTCACAGGGAGGGAGACAACCTGACCATGTTGTCAGGGCTTCTCAATGACTGTGACTACAAAATACATCGGGTGGGGGAGGGTTTTTGGGGGGAGGACACTAAAAAGCACAAAAGTTTGATATCCCCTGGGATGCTCCATCTCTTTAGATTAGTGTATTGCTTTACTGAACTTTGCACTTTAGTAAGGTATCGCTGTTGTTCCTTACTAAACTGTGAATACGGAAATAGCTTCTTGAAAATTAAAGGCAGAATTGGTTGTAGGATTACATGCATTATGATGACTGTCATTGCAAGGGTTGATAAAGGGTCGAGTATAAATGTAAGTAAGTAAGTAAGTAAGTAAGTAAGTAAGTAAGTAAGTAAGTAAATAAATAAATAAATAAATAAATAAATAAATAAATAAAGTAAGTGCCTTTCCAGTTTTTAAAAAGAATCAGGGAGGCCTTTCTCTGTCTTGCCTCTCTCACTGGTGCACTTGTGAGGTCACAAGAGAGGCCTTCTCTGTCACTGGTCCCAAGTTATGGAACTGTCTACGTCTGAAGACGTTTACAAGGGTGGTTAGGTTGGCCATCTATTCTTTTCTCCTGCAGGCAGGCAAAGATTTTTCTCTTAGGATTTTTCTCAGTGACTGGCTGCTTAATAGAAGGTTAACTCTGGGGTGTGTTTGTGTGTCTGTGTGTTTTGTTATTTGTTTATTCTCCTTCCCTTCCAGTTTTTGTATTGCTTGTTCTTAATATTGTCAGCTGCCTTTGGTCCTCTTGAAAAGAAATGCAAGGTAGAAATATTTTAACTAACTAAATAACTCAACCAGAACAAGAACAATGAGAGCAACAATAACAACAAGACGATGATGAAGAAGAAGAATATGGAAAAATGTGTTGTACCCATAGTAATTAGAGCCCTTGGAGCAATACCTTAAACACTCCCTAGATATTTATAAATTTTGGATTTATTGGGCTTGAATATGCTAACTTTACAAAGAAAGCACATTATTAGGAACTGCCTTTGTACTTAGACCAGTGTTTCTTAACCTTTGGGTTTTGGACTTCAGTTCCCAGAAGCCTAAGTCAATTTCCCAAAGCACTAATCAGCCAATGCACTGACTTAGGTTTCTAGGATTTAAAGTTCTCTTGTGGGGCATGTGCCCCCCCAATGGGAATTGATGGCTTAGAAGTTACCTTAATAGTTCTTAGGGCCTTAGTTAGTTCTTGAACTGTTTTTATACTAGTTTTTGACTATGAATCTAACAGTAGGTTTTTATGATGATGATGACGATGACAGGTGTAGCCATGATGTACATATCACCCCAGTCACAAAGTGCTGTCAAGTTCTAAAAGTCTGTGCTGCCCAAACCATGCATTTACCTGGCATGTCTTTCCACTGGAGCCTAATCTCTGAACTGAACTCCTTCCTGGTCGGTTAGCCTGGACTCATTAGATCAGTATGGGAGAATCATTGCTAATTTGCCTCTTCATAAAGCTCCCCGGTCACAGATTTCTCAGCAGACCAGAGTATCACTTCATTTCAGGCACTACAAGGAATAACTTTGATGGGAGAAAAGTGCTACGACTAGAATACGAGGCTTATGAATCCATGGCAGAAGCAGAAATAAAGAAAATCTGCACAGAGATCAGAATAAAATGGCCTTCTGTGAAACATATAGCTATACATCATAGACTTGGGTATGTATGACTGATTTGCACACTCTGTCTGCTTTGGGGTAAAAAGGAAAAAAAAAAAGAAATTTGAACTCTTTTGCTGAGCTGAAGATTCACAGAAAACTGACTTATACCAGGTCTTATTTATGCCAGATGTTCACTTGTCCTACAGCACTATTCTCAAAGATATGCTGGCTGTAGGTGCAGAGGCCTTTTTACCATGTGATCTGCTGACAAAGCCCCACTGCTGGCTGTAATCTGCCAGTGGAAGAGGTTAAAGAAAGATGGTAATGGGGAGCAGAATTGCATTTGATCCAAATCTTTTTTCAGCCGAGGGACACAGCTATAATGTTGGCACCAAGTTAGGCCAAGGTGAAGGTAGGTAAAGGTAAAGGTCTCCCTTGTTTGAAAGCCAGTCGTATCTGACTAGGGGTTTACATCTCTATTTACAGCCAAAGAGCCAGCGCTGTCTGTGTCTGCAGAGGTTTCCATGCTCATATGGCAGGCAAGACTAAATGCCGGGGAACACAGAAGGCTGTTACCTTTCCCGCCAAAGCGGTACTTATTTATCTACTTGCAATTTGTTGCTTTCAAACTGCTAGGTTGGCAGGAGCTGGGACTGACCGTAGGCGCTCACTCTGTCGTGCAGTACTCAGGTCTCGAACTGCTGACCTACTAACCTTCCAGTCATCAAGCTCAGCATTCTAATTAACTTATTCCGGTGTACAGTAGAACCCCGTATAATGGGGAAAAACCTCCATTTCGCGGAGCTCTTCGCTATTCGGGTTTTTTTGTTATGCGAAGCGCATTGGCAATACCCTGCATAACGGGGGGGAAATGTTCATTATACAGGGTTTCATTAAGTGATGTACGCCTCGCTTAACAAAAACCCCGTATAACAAAAAATGTTCATTATGCAGGGTATCACCAGTAGCGCACGGATGCTTCGTTGTATGAATTTTTCGTTGTACGTCCAAACCACAGAAACCCCAAAATTTTCCCCAAAACACTGAAAAACTACCTCCCACCTGCACCAATTAAAAATCTAGCTAAAAACTTTTAAAAACATGAGTGATCCTGCTCTAAATGAGCCCGGGTGGGGGGTTGCTCCCTCTCCACCTCCCCACACCTGCCCTGCCAGCTAGGTTTCCAGCTCTTTCTTGAAGGGCAGCAGCTCTGTCTGGAGATGTAGTTCAACTGGCAGGAGGTTCCATAGGGCCAGAGCGGATATCGAAAAAGCTATTCTAGCAATTGGTATTTTTAAAGAGCCTCTCTAGCAGTTGGTATTTTTAAAGAGCCCCTCCGGTCTGCTCTAGTGGGATGGGCAGATGTCCTTGGGGTGATGCGGTCTCTTAAATATCCTGGACCACTACCATATAGGGCTTTAAAGGTGATTACTAGCACCTTCAATTGCACCCGGAGGCACACTGGCAACCAATGCAGCTCCCATAGCAGGGGTGAGGCACAGGTATAACGCCCGCACCCCATCACTACATGGGCAGCTGTATTCTGAACCAGCTGCAGCCTCCGAATGGTCATCAAGGGCAGCCCCATATAAAGTGCATTACAATAATCCAGTCTGGAGATGACCAGAGCGTGTGTGACCATAAGCAAGGAGTCTTTAAAGCTCTGTAGCTGATGCCTCTAAGAGTACCAAACCTGGGAAGCATTGTATCAGGAAATGAAGCTTAGTATGTTCAGGTAAAGGTCTCCCTTCCTCAAAAGCCCATCGTGTCCCACTCTGGGAGGGTGGAGCTCATCTCTGTTTCAGCCAAAGAGCCAGCGTTGTCTGTGTCTACAAACGTTTCCATGGTCATGTGGCAGGCATGACGACGCCAGAGCACAGATAAAGTGTTACCTTTCCTGCCAAAGCGGTACCTATTTATGTCCTTGCAGTTCCTTGTTTTTGAACTGCTAGTTCGGCAGGAGGTGGGACAGATGACAGGAGTTCACTCTATCATGCAGCACTCCAGTCTCAAACTGATAATCTGCCTACCTCCCAGTCGTCAAGCTCAGCATCTTAAAGCACTAAGCTTGTTAGCTTTGTTCAAGTGTATGAAATGAAAGCATCTGAAGCTAAATGTTTGTGGGCTGAAAGTTCCCCAGTTCTACCTGAGGAGTTCATGAAAAATCCTGGAGTTTGGAGTCCAAACAAATTAAGCACACAAATGGCACACTCCTAGAAGTTTCCAACATCCCTCAACTGGAGGGTGTTCAGATTCAGCTATCTAAAACTGTCCTAGTAACACATCAACTGACCTTTTGCTGTATTGGCTGGATACGATTGCTTTCCCAGTCAGTACATGCAATATTTACTTGTTGAGGCTACAGATTCCAGGATACCTGCCGCTCCAGCTAGGAAGGCTAGCAGCATTGCTGGCTGGGAGATTTTGGGTTTTGGGAGGGGAAAGAGTAACTTTCCTAAACTTTGCTACTAGACATGGGACTTTCAGATTCTTGGACTTTGCCTCCAAGACTTCCCCCAGCCAGAATTCTAGAGCCATGTTTCCCAATCTTTGGTTTTTGGACTTCAATTCCCAGAAGCCTAAGTCAATTTCCCAAGTACTGTAAAAAACCGACTTGCATATGCCTCATGTTACATAAAATTCAACTTACATAATGATTTTGTGCTAAAGCCATGTCCCGTTTTATTTATTTATTTATTTGCAACATTTATACCCTGCCTTCCTCATCCCAAGATAACCCAAGGCAGCCTACAGCAAGATCTAAAAACATCAATCAGAGCATCAATTAAAACCTAATCAAAAAATTAATAAAAACACATTCATAAAACTATCTAAAACCCATCAATACCCTCCCTAACCCCTTAACAGAATAAAAAAGATAAACTGGTAATAAGATAAGAAGTGTGTGTGTGTGTGGGTGTGTGTGTGTGTGTAAAACAGACAGAGCTAATCCCCTTCAGGAAGGCCCTTAAGACTTGGTCGTGCCAGCGGGTGTGGGGCCCGGCAGCTGTGACGGCCCAGTCCCGCTGGCTGATATAAACCTGGCCTGTTCCTATAATATTACATAACATACCTGTCTGTTTTTATCTTTCTCATTCCCCCCTCCTCCCCTTTCATATCTCCTCCCCTTTCATATCTTTTATTTTTAACTTTTTCCTATTCCTCTCTATTTTCCTATTAATCTTTCATGAGTTTTTAAACTGTGTTTGTTTTTTTCTGAAGAGGTTAGGAAGGGTATTGTGGGTGGGTGGGTGGGGTAACTGTTTTAATCTATGTATGTTTTAATTATGAATTAAGACGCCTTGGATCTTCCCAGGATGAGGAAGGCGGGGTAGAAATCATGTAAATAAATAAATAAATAAATAAAGTAAACTATGGCAAATCCCTAAGGCAAACTATGGGTTTGCTTCGAGTTACATAAAGATTCTTTTTCCTATGGGTTTGCTTCGAGTTACATGAAAAACTGATTTAAGCAAAAGCCTACGGAATGAACTTTTTTTCATAAGTAGGGGTTTTACTGTACTGATCTGCCAATGTACTGACTTGAGCTTCTGGGAATTGAAGTCCCCTTGTGGGTTGTGGGCCCTACGTTGGGAACCATTGTTCTAGAGCAGTGAAAGCAAACCTTGGCACTCCAGCTGTTCTTGAACTTCAATTCCCAGAAACCCTGATCAGCAGGAGTGCTGACTTGCGCTTCTGGCAATTGAAGTCCAAGAGCCCCTGGAGTGCCAAGGTTCCCCATCACAGTTCTAGATGCTTAAGCCAAGAAAACAAAGTCCTCAACACAAAGATTTTCAGGGATGCATGGATGGAGAATGAAGGCTCCATCAGCATTTAGTTCCTGTGAAGAAGTTAGAGGAAATGGTTGAGAGTTGCTAAGCACCTATGGGGGCTGCAAGCGGCTAGGGGCCTGGTTGTTTTGGAGAGGCACCCTGTACAAAGCCTAAAAGGCAGCCATTCTCATCTGTATACCCTCTCTTCACAAGAACAAAATGGCTCATGGAGTCTTCGTTCTCCCCTTGTGCATCACTGAAAACTCCTGTGAGGACTTCTGTTTCTTGGCTAAAACTTCAGAAATCTGGCTGCGGGATTTCCTGGCAAATGATGTCCAAGAAATCTAAAAAGTATCCTGCCTGTTTACTAATTCATTCCTTTCTGAGTGCAAAGAGAGATTAATTAACTGAGAACTTTCAGAAGAGCCAAGTAAAAGGAATCTTGACTTCTCTTGACTTTGTAATGTGGTTTGTTTGATGTCTTAATGTTAGTAAAAAAAACAAAAACAATCAAATTCAGTGGAAAATGGTGTCTTGATATTCCCTGCCTGTGTTGTTTTGTGAGACTGAGTTGTTCCCGGCATTGTTCATTGCCAGGTTTTGACCTGGAGACAGTATATGTCCTTCCCTGATCTAATTATTACCACAGTCAGTGGTTGCTACAATAACCTTATTCTCTAGTTTTTAATTTGCTTGCAGGAGAGGTAAACGTAGGACATGTCCTTTCTATTTTTTAAAAATATTTTTTTATTTACTTTAAAACAAATCTTTACCTGTAAGGAGGGACGTTAACCATTGGAATGTCACAAAGGCTCCCGTCCCTACTATCCCCTACCAAGCCGCCTGCACTCACCTTTACCCGGCCCGACCATCGCCGCAAGGGTCCGGCAGTCGCCAGTGGGGCAGCCGCCCCACAAAGTCAAACCAAAAAAAAAAAAACTACATTTGCCAGCATCCTTTGCGTTTAAGCCGGCACGACGGTTTAAAAATAAAAACCGTGCTGAGAGGAAAAAACTTACACAGACCAACCTGGCAAAAGGTAAGTGTGGTCGACAGGGGTTAGGGGGGAGGCACGGCCCCAGTAACCATGCCGCCGCTCCCTCACCCCACCACCTTTCGCCCCCCAAACTCCCTAACCCCCATCGACCGCACTTGACTTTTGCCGGCTCTGGCTGGGTCTTTGAAAGTCTTTCGCTCCTGGCGCGGCCTGCGTTGGGAGGCACACCGGCCTTTCCTTTCAACCCTGCAGGTGTGGAGGCCTCCACACCCGCAGAGACGAAGGACAGGCCAGTGCTTCTCCCAACACAGAAGGCCGCGCCGGGAGGGAAAGACTTTCAAAAAACCCATCCAGAGCCGGTAAAAGTAAAGTGTGGCCGGTGGGGGTTAGGGAGTTGGGGGGGGGGGTGGCACGGCCCCGGTAACCATGCCACCCCCGCCCCACCACCTTGCCCCCACACTCCGTAACCCCCACCGACCGCACTTACCTTTCGCCAGCAGGGTCTTTCCCCACAAAGCATGGCCTTCTGCGTTGGGAGGCACACCGGCCTTTTCTTTCGTCCCAGCGGGCATCGAGGACTTGATGCCCGCAGGGATGAAGAACAGGCCACTGCGCCTCCCAATGCAAAAGGCCGTGCCTTGTGGGGAAAGACCCAGCCGGGTTAGGGAGTGTGTGTGTGGGAGGCATGGCCCTGGTAACCACGCCGCCCTTCCCCCACCCCATCACCTTGCCCCCCCCAATCCCTTCCCTCCTTAATTTTTTCCGGCTGGTCCGTTGGCCTGGGGAGGAGACCATGGCTGAATCCTTCAGCCATGCGTCCTCCCCGGGCAGCAGAAAATGCAAGGGTGCCAAAGGCACCCGCAGCGCACTCCCCATTTGCCCGGGAATGCAGGGCTGAAGGACCCGGGCACTGCCTCTTCCACGGGCAGCGGGAAACACGGGCACCGAAGGCACCCACAGTGAACTTCCTGTTCCACCGGGGTGGAGATAGTGATCGGGTCCTTCGGCCCTGCATCCACCCCAGGCGCCAGCCAAACAGCCCTACCATAGCAGACACACCCAAACTAAAAAACAAAACAAAAACACAAATAAAACAAACCAAACAAGTAAACAACAAAACAATTAACCACAAACACAACAAAACCCATCCAAAATACAAAAAGCAAACGGAAAAACATGAAAAACTCACTAAAACCACCTATCTACAACAAAACAACTCCATGAAAAACCCTTACTAAAAATCGAAAAACAACACAATGAACAAAAATAAATACTAATAAATTCAAAATAAATAACCAGAAAAATAAAAACCAAAAAACACATTAAAAATCCCCCAAAAAACCAAGCAAAAACCCTAAATTAAATAAACAAACACTCTACTTAAACCCCCCAGCCCAACATCCCAAAATCAAAACAAAATAAAAACAATACAAAATCAAGAGCACTTACCAAACACGTCCTAACATCCATGCCTCTGGAACAAAACTGAACAAAGAAAGACAATTGCACTACTCTTAATCACAGCCCCACCTAGAGGCCGGAAGAGTAAAAAACAGTCAAAAATATTTTAAAAGTCAAAATAAATAAAATAAATTCAAAAACCACAAATTCAAATCACCACCACCCAAACCACCCCTAACAAAAAAAACACACAATAAAACTGCCCGGCAAGGCTGGGCAAAATAGGCTAGTAAACATATAAAATCACATCACAATACAAAATATAAATGAAACAGAAAAAATTACATTACAATACAAAATAAATATAAAGTACGTGGGTATTAATTTCTTCATTATGTTAATATATTTTTCTCATTCTAATATAGATTTAAATCTACCTATTTTCAAATACAGTGGAACCTCATACAACAATCGCCCCATATAGCAACGAAATCGCATAACAATTTAGGTTTTTGGGGGGGAAATAGTGTCCCGCATAACAATGTTCCCTATGGGAAAATTCATAAAACAATTTTTCAATTAGCAAAAAAAAAATGTTGCATCCCATATGCATCCCATAGGGAAAATCGCTATACAATGCATGTATGGTATAGCAATTGTTTAGTACAACAACGAGCCCTATGGTATGGATTAAAATTGTTGTATGAGGTACCACTGTATTACTATTTTCATTTACCAATGCTTCCTTTATTACCCAAACTAAAACAAAACAAACAAACAAAACAAAACAAAAATTACCCGTGCTAATATAAAGCCCTGGAAACCGCCGTTTTGTATTTTTATTTCTATTTTTGTATGTCTAAATAGTAAGTTGCTAAAGGACCTTTGTTCAGTCTTTTATTCATTTCATTAGCATAAGCTAAAGCATGATAAAAGCAATAATCTAATTGACACTTTTCACTCTTTTCGGTAGGTTGGTTCCAATTAGTGAAGCAAGTGTGATTATAGCTGTCTCTTCCCCTCACAGAAAAGAATCACTTGAGGCTGTGCAATACGGTATCAATACTCTGAAAGCAACAGTACCTATATGGAAAAAGGTAGGCATGCCTCTCTGTGTTCTTGTTTCATAACAGGGAAATAACAAATGTCATTTGTTTCCACATGGGCTCTGTGGAGACAAACAGAAGTTGTTTTGAAGTAGCCCTGGGAATATAGTCTAGCAATTGTATGAGTTTATATCCATATACTAGTTAGAAACTGTATATTTAGTGAACCAACTGCTGAATAATAAGTTATGTAAAATCCTTAATTCTGTGGGTCTGCAGTAGTGGGAACCGGCAAATGGTTTTCAACCATATCCTGCAGATCTGCATAGTTAAGAGATAATCTGTACCCACCAACTTCTAAGAAATCTGGGTTGAAATTTAGTTGCTGATTGCAACTAGAATAAAGACCTCTGAATCGGATGCTGAGTCAACAGTTACGTAAATTGCATTGAGTGAATGGGCCTATTCTGGTAAAAGATTGACAGCTGGATCCAGATCTCTATTTGGGCTGCACAGATGGCAAAGGTGTTGATTTGATCCAGATGTTTGTTTAATCCACCTCTTTTAAAAAATGCATCTATTGGCAAGACTGTGTAAATGAGAGGAGGTATTTGCATGCGCCTTAGTCTTCAAGCTTGTGAAGCAAAATGGGTGGTACATCTACAGAACCTTTGTTCTGTTCTCGGTGCACTGGTACAGCCATCTAAACCTGTGTTTCCCATCATGGGGCCCATGCCCCATAGGGGGACTTTAATTCCCGGAAGCCTAAGTCAGTACATTGGCTGATCAGTGCTTTGGGGAATTGACTTAGGCTTCTGGGAATTGAAGTCCAAACACCAAAGAGTGGGAAACACTGGCCTAAACCCAACAAAGTCTGGGATGTGGCACCTGCATGGATGAACATTATATAGGAAGTGTACAGCATTGTATCAGACTGAGAGATGGGGTTTTGGCAAGTATAACTAGCTTTGCATACGTCTCATCCATGGTGCTGTTTGGTTGCAGGAGGTCTATGAAGAGGAATCTTGCTGGAAAGAAAACAAAGAGTGCTTTTGGTCCAAGAAAGAAAACTAGAGTACCGAAGACAGGTACCCGGGATTCCTACCTGTCCTAAAAGAAGGTGGAAGACAATCGGTTACAGCCACAGTTAGAGTTAATCTTATTAACAAATATATAAAGCATTTTCAATGTCACCATTTAGGACTTCTATGGATGGACATCACATGGATTTCTTTCTTTCTGTTCTAATGGGCCTCAAGCTTAGTTTTGAATCTTTTCAAAAACTGAATTTAATTTAATGGTGGGACTTGTGCAGATTTTGACACCCCCTGTTGTTCCAGAAAGTAGTGTTGCCTATCTGTGAAGAATCTCAGAAAACTCTGATGGCATTCTATTGGACCTTCTTTCATTCTCAAAATGCTTGCCTTACCCCTCTTGAGCCAAACCATAGCTCGTCATTCCCTGCAGCTGCAAATTCCATGACATACTAGCTCAGTAATGGCAAACCTTGGCATTCCAGCTGTTCTTGGACTTCAATTCCCAGAAGTCCAAGTCCCTGTGAATCTACACGAATGGGTTTACAGCATGTGCATGCGGAACTTGGGCTTCTGGGAATTGAAGTCCCAAGAACAGCTGGGAGTGCTAAGGTTCGCCACCACGGTACTGGCTGATTCTATAAGCATCAAGCTAAAATGGTTTATCAGCATAGGTATGCCAGCAGCAAATCCCATGATATTTGACTGTGAAGTTGCAGCCTGTTTGTTCAAACAACGGCTATGAAGTTACCTTCTTTCAACCACACCAGTTAACATTAGGTACAGTTCAGTCTTCAGATAACAAGCAGATAACGTTGGAACCGTCAGCAGAGGGAGCAGACTGCCTCCGGCCCCTGTACCTGTGTGTTGGGGGCGGGACTGGACTGGCCAAAAAAAGTTTGGGCACCACTGACCTAATCAAACCTTCCATTGCCATTCTCTTCCAAGATTTCCCCCTAACATTTCTCTTTCTTAATCATTCGTTACTTATTTTTAGAAAATTAAATCTTTAAATTGTTCTCTAACTGTTACTTAAACAGACTGTCTTGTTTAGTTAACCAGGAATCCTTTCAGTCTGTACCTAATAGATTGCAACCTTTTAGCTCCAAACGTCTTCAGTTTAATGAAAAATAATGAAATAAAAATGTTTATTAAAAATATGTATTATTTAAATGAAATATGAATCGTTTTTTTTAAAAAAATCATGCTAAATATTTTGGAGCTATTTTATTATATTGGTGAAATATTTTAAAAACAAAGAGCAGATTATAATATACAATGTCTTAAATCTTTCTTTTTTTAAGTGTTAAAATAAATATTTTTAAAAAGCCTCACCAACCTTTTCCTTTGCAGCCTCATTTTTCCACTTTAGCCATGTTGCTATTCAGTGTGTAGCATGCGGGAAATTAGGTAAAGGTCACACTTGCTCGAAAGCCAGTCGTATCCGACTCTGAGGCGGGTTCTCAGCCTACGGCCCATGGGCCAGATCTGGCATGCGGCACCAAATAATCCAGCCCCTGCCCTCGCTCCAGCTGCTGTCGCTGCCAGAATCGGCCACGGACTCGTTTACGACAGCCATAAACTACTGTTTATAGGACCACCAGTCTAGCCCCCTCAACTGTCTGAGTGAACCTGAGCCGGCCCCTGACTTGAAAAGGTTGAGAACCTCTGCTATAAGGATTCAGTGCTCATCTGTTTATAGCCAAAGATCCAGCACTGTCTGCATCTACAGATGTTTCTGTGGCAGACATGACTAGAAACTGGAGTGCATGGAACACTGTTTACCTTCCCACCGAAGTGGTACCTATTCATCTACTTGCAATTTCTTGCTATCAAACTGCAGGAGCTTAGACAGAGACAGAAGCTCACTCCATCATGCAGCACTCGGGTCTCGAACTGACAAAATGTATATTTTTAATGTACAGGTAAAACTCGGAAAATTAGAATATCATGCAAATGTCCATTCATTTCACTTAAAAGGTAAAACAAATATATGAGATAGATTCACTACATGCAAAGCGAGAGATGTCACACCTTAATTCGTTATAATTGTGATGATCATGGCGTACAGCGTACATGAGATTATGTAATATTATGGGATACATGAGATTGGGGGGTTGGGGTTTTCATAAACAGTAAGCCATAAGCATCAATATTATAACAAAGTAAGGCTTGAACTATCTCGCTTTGAATGCAATGAGTATCTCGTATATTTGTTTCACCTTTTAAGTTGCATTACTGAACTGAATGAACATTTGCACGATATTCTAATTTTCTGAGTTTCACCTGTATATGAGGTATTCTAAATCTGGAAACATACAATGTTTGCTTGTTTTTGCACAGGAGAGGAACAGTTTTACCTTTTTTTAAAAAAAACACTTTGCCCTGACCTTCCCAAATTTGACACTGAACTATAGGGCTCAGGACCAGAAAGTGACTTGCAGAACTGGATCACGCTGCGATGCGGAAGGCAGATGAAAGGCTACTGCATTATATTCTCAGGACAGTCTTCATGGCTGATCGCCATGAGGATTGCCAATATTCGGATTTGGATATGGCAGAATAATAAGAATACACATGGCCTACATTAGGCATTGCTAGAGGTTTATTTTTTAAAATGTACTTTTCGAAGCTGTGCTTTGTCACAAGCTGTGCTTTTCCAAGCTGTGCCATGGTAGCGCACGGGTTGGGAAGGGAAAGTGAGGGGAAAAAAGGTTTCCACAAAAAGTAGGAAAAGCAACTGTGGATCTCTAGTTCTATCCACTGCCTTTGATATAACACCTATGTGCAAATGTAGTAAAGACAATAGTGGATGGGGCCACTATTTTCACCTCTTTGACACAATAGCTCTGTTTTGACTCCCCTTTTTGCACATTCCCTGCCTCAATGGAAATTAGGCAAGCAGTCACATTGCCTGGAATGCAAATCTACCTCCTTCGTTAGAGCAATCTTATATTTGTATTTTAAATGCGGCACACACGTACCTCGTGCACACGAGCAGGTCACTGTTGGGGTCCCGAAGCCCATGGGGGGGGGGTTATGACCACTCAAAATGATCCTTTAGTCCTCAACCAATCACAAGGGCTGAACAGGTCAGGACCTTTGTAATGTCATGCCCTTTGTGATGTCTTGCCCAGACCTGGTCAGCCCTTGGGAGTGGTCAGCCAATGTGACATCACAGGGCCCTGCCCCTTGGCCAGGTAGGCCAGCTGGCAGGGCGGGGCAAGAGTCCAGTGGACAGAGGTCAGCCCAGGAGAAGGAGCACCTGAGCAACGCAACCCCAGGAGGTAGGACAGCGCCCCCCCCCCAAACAACAACAACAACCACCCAGACAAAGCCAGGCACCCCTGCTAGTAATGAATAGAAAGGGGTGTTCTAAAAATGACTAAGGCTTTGGAAATGTAAAGGTTCATGAGAAGGGACTCAAAAGTCCACCACAGTCAAAGTAAAGTTTTGCAGGATGATACTGGGCTGAATTGCCATTTCATTTCATTTTATTGGCAAAATTCTGAAGAGAATCTAGAAAGTGTGCTTGAAAGAAATGTTGGGTTTTGCAATACTGGGAATAGCCAATAGGTGTCAGTAGCCAAACACCTGTGACAAACATTCTATATACTGTATGTACTGTACTTGTTTGTTTCTAAGTACACTGCTAATCATGCTTAGTTTTTTTGACAATGGAAATATGTTCCCAGTGAAAATAGTGATTAACTTGAAACAAGTATTCAGCAATGTGTTTTGAGGTTTCATATTTTCCATCAGGGTTCATACCTTATGTTTATCTCCTAGTATCCCAGTAAAAAGCTGGATAGCGCAGTAGTTGAGTTATCTGGCTACAGAGGTTAAGAGTTTGTGCCTCCTGGGAGAAGGTTCTCCCTGTGTAGCCATGGGCAAGCAACACACCTCCAGTGTACTCCCACACAGTGGTGGCTTGGTGGTTAAGACACTGAACTTGATGACTGGAAGGTCAGCAGGTCAGCAGTTTGAGACCTGAGTGCTACATGATGGAGTGAGTTCCCATTTCTGTGTCAGCTCCCGCCAACCTAGCAGTTCGAAAGCAAGACATTACAAGTAGATATATAAGTACCACTTCGGAAGGAAGGTAAACAGCGTTAAGTGCACTCCGGTGTTTAGCCATGCCTGCCACATGTCTATGGAAAATGTCTGCAGGCACAGTGCTGACTCTTTGTCTATAAATAGAGATGAGCACTGAACTCTAGAGTCAGATACAACTGGCTTTCTAGCAAGGACGACCTTTACCTAACCCCAGAAGAAAGAAATGGCAAACCACTTCTGTAACTTCTCTTCCTAGAAAACCCTGTAAAGGGTTGTCATAAATCAGAATTAAATTGACAGAATGCAAATATTAATATCCCAATAAAAAGAAAAGTAAATGTCTCCCTTGCTCGAAAGCCAGTCGTATCTGACCCTAGGCTGCGGTGTTCATCTCCATTTACAGACAAAGCCAGCACTATCTGCATCTGCAAATGTTTCTGTGGTCATGTGGCAGGTATGACTAGACACCAGAGCACACGGAACATTGTTACCGTCCCACCAAAGCAGTACCTATTTATCTACTTGCAATTCCTTGCTTTCGAACTGCTAGGTTGGCAGAAGCTGGGACAAATAGGAGCTCACTGTTGTCTCGAACTGCTGACCTTCTGGTCACCACGTTCAGCATCTTAACCACTAAGCTACCACAGTCCCTAAAAAGAAAGTACTGTAGCCAATTTTAAAGAGATATCATTGAGTCCAGCGTTTTTCCTCTATTGAGTGTGTGTAGCAATTTAGTTTAGTCATATCATACCTGCACCAGGTTTCTTTCAAATATCTGTTTTTATTTAGGCACACCACCTCTGTACATCTCCCTCGGCACCCAAAGGGATAAAAGAGGAAGTAAAGAAGAAGACTTCTGTACATCTACTATTCTGACATTCTAGAACAAAGTGCAAAATATACATACATAGAGGCAAGACTATTATTACACTCAAACAATTTTTTAAAAAGAAATATTCTGTACATTGTACTTAAAGGCAGTGAAAATGTATCACCTTGGAAAATTTGCAGAAAACCCTTGTAGAATGAATTAATGTTTAAATTTTTGCCCTAGGCTACTTTTGGGGTCAAAGGCCCCAAAAGCCACAAGTTCTTGTTAATAATTTCCCCACCAAGTGGTAAAGCTTCCCTTGTGTTATCACTGACAATAACACAATATTTTATGAAAACCACCCGAGGCTTCTGACATTTTCCTCTGCAGTTGGAAAGAAAATAACACCTTTACGTTATAGTTTTCAGTTTGATGAACCAGTCTGGAAAACTCATTTTTTTAAAAAAACTCTGCTGTTTCAATTGCCAACAGCTGTGAAATTAATGCGCTCAATCTTGTAATTTCTAATTAGTATTACCAAAAATGTAGTATAGTCATAGCATCCCATTGGGTTCAGAGTGGATGCAACTGTGACGGATGTTTTATCATGAATTAGGGTTGGAAGCATATCCAGGCTTGTCTTCAGTACAGGTAAGAATAAAGAATAATTTAAAAATGAAAAGGTTGGAACAATTACCTATACAAGTGAAAAAGGGAGAAAAGGGCAATTTTTGCCTATTCTTTTAACCCTGGTTAACGATTGAGTTTCGTCTGCAATTCCCATTCAATATCAGCAATACCAGTTACTGTATTTTGTGATACTTAATAGTGCTTCAGATTCCATTAACATGTTACCTTTGCAGTAAATGATATTTTAAAAAGTATGCATATTATAAAGCAATGTACCTAAAACAGCAAGATCCTAGACTGCAGCCATTTGGAAAGTGCAATAAAAGTGCTATCATTGGCAGGAAATTAACCACCTATCAAGCCTTGAAAAGGTAACATTGTGGTTTTGTTGATTGTAGGACTGCAAATAACCCTCAAGATACATACCTTCATCTTTTGTATGATGGAAAAATTATTGGAAAGCAAAAATAAAATTACTACCTTGAACTTAAGGAGATACATCTATTGTTGGAGTTCCCTGGCTCGAAAGCCAGTTGTATCCAACTGTAGGGGGTGGTACTCACCTCCATTTCCAGCCAAAGGGCCAGCGCTGTCTGCATCTGCAGATGTTTCTTTGATCACATGGCAGGCATCGCTAGATGCTGGAATGCACGGAATGCTGTTACCTTTCCTACTGAAGTGGTACCTATTTATCTACTTGCAATTTCTTGGTTTCGAACTGCTAGGTTGGCAGGAGCTGGAACTGAGACAGAAGCTCACTGTCATGCAGCATTCGGGTCTCAAACTGCTGGCCTACTGATTTTCCAGTCATCAAGTTCAGCATCATAACCACTGAGCCACCAGAGTCCTATTAAATTTGTAGACATCCTCATATTTGAGGGAAAAAAAATCATAATTGGGAAAGAGGATTTGAGGAGTGTGGTTACCCAGCCTCTTTCTTGGGAGCCAGAACTATGCATGCAATCTAAGCTACCCAGGAATAACATGTACCATCCACTTGAAAAAACAGTGGACTATATAACTAGGGGTAGGTTCATTGCAAAAGTGGGGTGCACAGAAAGAGCCTCCTCGAAGATCGTGGTATTCTTGAACCACAATCAGGCGTACCCTGGTAATGGCAACCTTGTGTTGCAGTTAATCTTTCTCATACTAGGTCAGGCGAAGGCAAACTGCAGAATGAACTCACCAAGGGGTGCCTTCATTTTTAACAGTTTCATGTCTGCCCTAGACATGGAAGAAGAAGTGCAAATGTGTGATTATTGCTGGATCAAGTTACAGGTGGACTTTTATTTGGAAGATTACTCAGTGGGTATGTATAAATCTGAATGATCATGTTTATTGCTGGATACATGTCCTGGACAGGATAGCAGATTATCATGTGTCACATTGGTGAGTGCCTGCTAGTAGAGTGATCTACAAACTTCTTAACTTTGTAGTCACTCACAAACTAGTGAACAAATGTTTTGAGTTTCCTGTTTGGCTGGTAAACATGAAAGTGAAATGGTGAGAATAGCCTCACCAGGAAGGAATAAACCATGGAGGAGGAATGTATGGTCCTCTAGAGCAGGGGTGCCCAAACTACAACCCAGAGGCTGGATCTGGCCCCTGATGTCAATTCATCCAGCCCACGAAGCCCTTGTTGCTCCTGGAAGTGAAAATAACACGCACCCGTATGGGCATTCTACTTCTGCTTCCAGGAGCAACAAGGGCTTTGTGGGCCAGATGAATTGGTGTTGGGGGCTGATATGGCCTCTGGGCCATAGTGACTTGCTCCCTGAACCACGTGACCAGCCCACGGCCCAAATGTTTGGGCAGCCCTGCTCTAGAGGTTGCTGTATTGCAACTCTCATCAGCCCTAATCAACATCTCAAATGGGTAAGGGATGATGAGAGCTCGAGTCTTTAAAAAAATCACTGGAGGGCCATCTGTTCCCCATTCCTGATGTAATGATTACTTCATATTTCATTTTTTGGAAGTACATATTAGCCATAGCGCTAAAAACCAATCTATAGCTAAAGCTTGACTTTGCTTCACGTTGTTCCACAAGAGCCTTTATGCTATGAAACTTAAATTAAAGGGGATTTTTTTTTTGGACTGCAATGTGGAATCTTCCAATAAGTATGCTGGCCATGGAATTCTTGGGAGTTTTAGTAATAATAATAAGGTGTTTTTTGCAAAAAATTTATCCCAGAAAGTCACCATCTACTGTTAACTCAAGAAATAACTTGGGCTCCACTAGATCCTTGCTTCTCCATTTCTTTTTTAGGGTGGGCACTGGTTTCTTGATGTCATTCAGTAATTCACTTGTGAAAATAAAGTGGCCATAATCCTAGTGGTGTCCACACAAAGTTTGTATAACTTGTTTCCACTGATTGTGGCTAACTAAAAAGATGCAGGGTATATCTTGGTTGAGCAGTTGAGTGAATGATCAAAAACTTCATCAAGGTATGCCCTTGATATGCCCTGACCCTTGATCAATCAGGCACAGAACTGTAGCAAGTTGTGCAAATATCAGCAGGATTCTGGCCCCTACATACATGCATGCAGGCATGCAATCAAAGGCACAGTAGACATATAGCTAGCTCAAACACCAGTACAAAATATATTATTCCCATCACTCTTCCACTCCTTTAAAGCCACAAAGTATTTTTTTTTCAATTGGATGGGCAGGGGGGAAATTCAAGAGAGCAGAAATGATTGGATAACAACTGTTCAGCATTCCATGCCTTGGCTATGCTGCCTATGGATAATGGAATTTGTAGTCAAACAATATATTAGAGAGCTTTGTCAACCCTCATTTTTAATGAAGCTTCCAAGGCAGTCTGCAGTTCAGAGTGGTGAAGGCTATGTGTGCTGTTGATGTGCTGAACACACGAAAGTGTATTCTACACTTCAAGGAACTCTCTGGGCCATAGACTGAAAATTACAATAAAAGCTGCATTGATGTTCAGAGAAGATATTCTCTCCTGAACTGCCTGGTCCTGCCAAATCAGTGTCTGTTAATAAAATACAGAAAAATCGGCAACACAAAATACTTAAAAACCCTTTGAACAAAGTCTCCAAACCGACCAGCAGTTATTACTAAAATAAAAATAGTACATGTAAAATATTTCCATCTATAAACACTTTACACTGAGGGGGAAATGAGACAAAAAGGGAACATCAAAACAACCTGTAAGGCACTCAGAGTAGTTGACCCACATGATGTGTAAGCATTGCTTGTGGCTCAGAAGATTGCTGCATGAAGGACTTGTAATTGTGTTATTCATTCTCTGTCTTTACTGAGTTCTGTCATTTCATCCACATCTTCCGCATCCTTCCCCATTTTTTCATATTTGCTCTTGAAGAAACCAAGCTGTCAAAAAGTTTAGAAAATTGTTAAAATAGGTGAGTATTAGTACATATGTGAATATGTATGTGCATGTATCTCTATGTTAAGCTAAATCCACACATTTAATTACTGAAGCACCAAAATACATGCTGCAGTATATGCATTCAAAGGCTGTGTTCAGATACAGTGCTAAACTGCATTTTTGATGCAATTCTGAAAACTGCTAAACATTTCCCTTCCATAAGGTGTTAGGAAGCTCTGACTTTCATTTGCAAAGAACCACGGTTTGTTGTTATTTTGCAAACAATGGTAAGTTTTTACTATAGGGGAAAGACAATGTAATACTATGGGTGCTGGTTCTGGCTTGTCTCCCTCACACGCAGCACATAAGCCATAGTTAAAACTAAATAGTTTTGGCTTTGGACATGAAACAAAAACCAGTGTTGGTTGAAAATGGAAGCAAAAAACTTAAAATCTCACTATGGTCATACCAGAAGCAGGAGAGAAATAAAGAATTCATTACTGATTGGCTGTGTAGCCCTATACAACAAAGGCGTCAGTAAAATTTATGTCCCATATCCCTTGTTTATTATATTCTCCATCTCTAAAACACAAAAGATGTACACAAACAAATGTACATAGCATTAGATTAAAATGTGGCCATATTGTGCTGGGAAACGTTTATTAAATTTTTAGACTGTGTTTAGAAGATAGTGATTACACATTCGGGGTTAGCCATTTACTTACTTTCCATAAAGTAGCAACCAGAGCCACCAGCAAAAGAAGGCCCACCAATATACTTCCTACCACAACTCCAATGGGTACTTCTGCTTTTTCATCTGGTTTTATTATTGTGACTGGGATCTGTAGGGAGGGGAGGAGACAATTGTAGCTATTACAAAAGTTATATCTTTTTTTAAAAAAAATCAGCTAAATATTGTACAATTGCACAGTAGTAAAACTGGCAACAAATGAAATTAAGAATGTCAAAATATATATTCTCAATCAGTCCAGAATGCAAGACACATAATAATGGGCTATAGTTACAAAAAGCCAGATATAGGCTGAATATCAGGGGGGGAATTCTTAACTGATAGAGCAGTAGGACAATGGAATTCATTACCTCAGTACATACCTGTCAAGTATCCCGTATTGGCCAGGATTTCCTGAAATTTTGCACCACTTTTGCTCCTTTCCCTCCCGGAGCCGCCACCATCTCGTAATTTGGCGGGGGGGGAGAGTACTTACTGTGCATCCCCTTTTGCGCAGGTCCCTTCTACGCATATGTAAAACCCTTCTACGCATGCGCAGAAGGGTTCTATGCAGAAGGCTTCTACGCATGTGTAGAAGGGACCTGCACATAACAGTTCTGCGCAGGTACCTTCTGCGCATGCGTAGAAGCCTTCTACACATGTGTAGAAGGGACCTGCGCAGAACAGTTCTGCGCAGGACCCATGTTGTCTGGAGCCGCGCTTGACAGGTATGCCTCAGGATGTTGTGAGTGCTCCAACATTAGAGGTATTCAAGAGAAAGTTGGACAACCCTCTGTCATATCTGCTCTGATTTGGAATCCTGAATTCATAGGCCTTTCCAAACCAATTATTCTATGACTCTATAATTTTCTTCTGCGTTCACTCTAACGCTGTTACTTTAATGGTGAATAGAGCCCAGACTCCTACTGATCTTTATTCATGGGTAATCAGTGATAGCACATAACAAAGACAGCCAGCTGCCCTATACCAGTCCAACAATTGGCCACATGCATAAGAAAAATACAGAACCTGGCACAACTAAATGTAGATTGATATATGCTGAATATATGCTGTGCACATGTTAAGCACAATACCAGACATAAAACCAACATATACTTTGGTAACTTGACAGCAAATTGTGGATCCTATACATGTGTAAAAACACCAATGTGATCCTGCCTTTATGTTTAACCCAATGACTTAAAATTCCGGAATTAATAAAATTAATCAATGAATTAACATCTTTATCCACTAAAGTTGATTAAGTTATTAACTAATTGGAATGCTTTTGAACCAGCATTCCAGGTGGTGGTATCTGGCTATTCTAGCTCCTGCCAACCTAGCAGTTTGAAAGCAAGAAATTGCAAGTAGATAAATAGGTACCCCTTTGGTGGGAAGGTAAACAGCGTTCCATGTCTAGTCATGCCCGCCACATGTCCACGGAAACATCTGCAGACACAGATAGCGCTGACTCTTTGGCTATAAATAGAGATGAGCACTGAACCCTAGAATCAGATACGAATGGCTTTTGAGCAAGGGTGACCTTTACCTTTACTTATCTATGAAAAATAAGGGGGATATAGAAGACTGTAGAATTCTGCAGAATGTATTTTATTTGTAGTTCACTTCCTAGACACCGATGGAGCCCTGAAATGCCAAAAATTCTGAAGTGTGCACTGAAAATAGAACTTAGGAACCTTTGCCCCTGTTTTTCCTCTGTCTGAATACTAATCAAGGGACTTTCCATGAAGTCAACCTAATGATAAATGCAGATGTTCTTGTTAGCTTCCAAAGATATTTAGAGTTTTCAAAAGCCTATGGAACTTCAAAATAAACTTTGAAATGTGGAAGATCATTTTCTTTTATGTGAAAAATATGTAGAGTTACACTTAAACTGTCAGATGCAATTTAATCTCATGATGCTAGTAACGCCACCCTGATGCCATTAGGATATTTAAGATTTTATTACTGGAAATGTGTCCTTTTGTTGTGTTGGTTTGAGTATGGACACAGCCATACACCTTCATTTTAGATGTTTTCCAGGGACGTTTTAACAAAATGAAATAATGATTTCTGCAGGTGAAAATTCAGTACTGTATTGTTTTTAGAAAGCAGACTCTTCTGACTACAGGGAAATAGATATTTAACAATTTGTTTTACTTGATGATGTTCAGTCACAGAGCAGATACATTAATCTAAGTTATATCACCATGGAGAATAAAACAGTCTTTTGATTTGGGTAGTGAGAAAGATATGCCAGAGCAACTACTGCATCCAAACTAGATTGGCTTGCTGTGGCCAGAGCAGAATATAATTCTCACTCCCCTTCCCGTTAAATCCATTTTAGGAACTATCATTCCATCTTGAATACGCTATTCTTGCCACCCTTTGGAAGCTAAGTAAGGTCAAGTCTGGTTAGTACTCATAAGAGAGACAATCAGGGACTCCCAAACAGGTTGTAACAAGGGAGGAGTCCCAGGTCACCAAGATCTAGAGATTGTTCTACTGTTGAGTGTTAGGAAAATAATTGGAAGCATTTTCAAACCTAACTCCTTTTCTCTTTCTTTTGGAGGAAATACCACATTATCCTCAACTTATTTTCATAGGGGGTCCATAGCCATGCCACACAAGAGAGCAGGAGGACAACAGAGATATTTGTCCCATGTGTCAACTCGTGCCAGATACAACTCCAGTGCTATGGACCTCCATGAAGGGCTTAAGAAAAATCCTGCTTGAAAGAATAGGGAGCCAATATCAGTGAAAGCTGACAATATTGCCCTAGACAAACCAATGTTCCTATCTCCACACCAACATTTTTTGGATAGAGATAAAAGAGATTGATGGAAGGGAATTGGACAAGACTGCACCTGTTGGTTTTGTTTTTTTCTATCTTTGCCTCAGTTCTGCTCACCAGCAATAAGCAGACACTGTTATAAGTAGCACCAGCCTTTCTTTAATTAGAATGGGGTAGGTGACATCCCCCACTAATTGTGAACCACAGATAAAGACTTGTTAAGTAATGTCAGAGGGACTGCAGTGACTCAGTGGCTAAGACGCTGAACTTGATAAATAGGTACCACTTTAGTGGGAAGATGAACAGCATTCTGTGCACTCTGGTGTCTGGTCATGCCTGCCGCATGACCACAGAAATGTCTGCAGGAACAGACAGCTTTGGCTCTTTGGCTGTAACTCGAGATGAGCACCATAACCCAGGCTCCAATACAATTGGCTTTCGAGGGGTGACTTTTACCTGTACTAAGTAGAATTTTTTGAAGTAGTAGCCTTGTTAATCTGTGCAAGCATATCAGAGAGTAAATAAAGCAACAAGAAAGAGAAAAAATAGATGGCATGTTACAGCAATTAGTCTTTAAGGTGCCACCACTTTTTTGTTGTTTTGCTTTGTTTACTCTCTGATATGCTTTACCAAGTATTACCAGCAAACATTTTCCATAGGGACTTCCCTTCATAGCAAGATAAACACTCCTCTGTTTCTTTGTACAAAATCCTTCTTTTTGAATGGTTACAAACATGCATTGGGAAGCAACAGTACTAATGTTTGAGTACTACCGTATTTTCCGGCGTATAAGACGACTGGGAGTATAAGACGACCCCCAACTTTTCCAGTTAAAATATAGAGTTTGGAATATACTTGCCGTATAAGACTACCTCTCTTCCAATGCACACCAAATAAAAATTAACCCGAAGACGCGCAGCTCCCCGAGTCAAATGGGCAGGTTCTGGTGGAGAGCCAATCCACGCTCACGTTCTCCTCCTCGAGGTACAGGAAGATGTGTGCAGCTTGCTTCCCCTTGCTTCATACTCCCCGCACAGAGCAGGGACTTGGCCGCGGCACCCCCCACCATATGCGCCGGACATATGAAGCAAGGGGAAACAAGCTACAGTTAAGTACCTGTCCTATAAGACGACCCCCCGACTTTGGCACAGATTTTTCGGGGTTAAAAAATAGTCTTATACGCCAGAAAAATACAGTAATTGAAAATTTTCTGACAAGGTCTTCATTGCGAACCCTGACTTTACCTAGCAGGTGCCATAATGCAAAACTCTGCCCTCACCAAGAAAGTCAAGGACAAAACCAAAGAAAAGCTAGAGAAACATTGTATGGATGTTAGGAAAAATACCAGTAACATTCTTGTTGAACCTGAAACATTTAAAAAAACTTTTTAAAGAAAAGATCTTGCTGAAATCTTCACAATGGCACTTCACAAATAAAACTGATAATTTTATAGTCATTTTAAAACTCAAGAAGGTAATTTATTCTTGTCAGCATAACAATGTTACATTTTAATAAGAGAAAAATGTAGAGCAACATTAAGGCATGTACTGTATTTCTAAAAGACTGCAAAAACCATACAGTGTCTTTTAGCATAATGAGGCTCAAAACAAAAAAATATCACTCACTGATAAAGCATTCTCTCCAGTTGCAAACAGATCTGAGTTATGTGTATCAATTTCTGCACTTGCAGACAGCTCTAACTTCTGGAAGTGTGACTGCAACAGAAAAACATAGCACACTAAAACGGAAAAATCTATGGCTTTCACAGATATTTAAGGCTTATGTTCTATTTAAAGGAAACTTAACAATTATTAGAAAAAAGAACAACCGCCAAAGAGCTTGTTTAGCAGATCTTTTCACGAAGGAGCTGCTGTGCTAATTATTCCACCTTTAGGCTTTAGTTCTAAAGCCTAGTAGTATTTCTCAGAGACCCACCAGCTATATGTGGTTGGATTAGGCACAAGCCTCTTTGCCAACAGAAGTACCTGTTGGTTAGCTGAAGCTGCTCCTGTTGGTTGATCACAGATCTGCTGACAGAATGAACTACTAGTCAGCATGAGGAAAAGGGCCTTCTCGGTCATAGCCCCCACATTATGAACTTATGAACCGTCTCCCGGTAAAACTATGCCTCCAGGCCCAGTTGCTACCATTTAGGAAAGAGTTGAAGACATGGTTGGCAAAATGGGTCTGGGGGCCGGGATTGTCAACAAGCTCCCCTTTCTGGCTCATCTGAGGCTTCCCCCCTCCTGTAACCAATTTTAATGTTAATGTTATGCTGATTTTATATTTGTTTTTAGATAGCAAAATGGCACAGCGGTGGGGGATATTGCCAAATTTTCTTAAGGGTTTTAAATTGTTTTTATATTGTTTTTAGCTGGTTTCAATGTATGGTGAGTAAGGTGCTCGCTGGCCTATGTCCACCGCCCAGAATCCACTGGATTAGAGCAGTATATAAATCTACTAAATACAATAAATATAATAAATAATATTTGGCTGGCTAAGAACTGCTGGCAGAAGAGCCAATGTGGAGGGGAAAGGGTGTGTGTGAACCATTTTACAGGGACAAATCTATAACTCAGGCACAAATTCAGGCTAATTAGAATAATCTTAATTAATTTCCAACAATCATAATCTAGGAGGAATCTGGATAAAGCACAGATTCAGCTGGTCCAGTGTGAGAGCCTTTTATATGTCTTGGTCAGTCATGGCTGCAATGTAGGAGAAAGCCTCACTGGATAGAATGGGTTTATCTCTGGATCGTAAGTTTGGCCAGATATCCCACTACAGTAATGGAGTAGACTGTACAGCCAGTGACTCAACACTGAGTGTTGGGTGACGGTAAATAACCTGACTCCCTAAATGTGGCCAATAGCTACGGGCAGATGAGCCCCTTTAGGTGGGGTGATGGCCCCCTCAATGGAGGAAATGCCACTGGAAACCATCATATTGGGCCCAACAGAAGAGGAACCACTTCACTATTCTGATTCCCAACAGCCATGGCGGCGGAAGAGGCAATGCCAGATGGATTGGCTGTGAAGGTGCACCTTGTTAATATCCTCAAGGCCGAGGCAGCCTATTGCAGTCCCGGTGTTATGTCTCATTTCATACGTGCTTCAGGAGATGGATCCGTGATCGCAGTGTGTGGGTCATTTCATGGCAAGCTGGGATCAACCTTAAACTAATTCATGCCAATGGCATTTTTCCTGAAAATTATTACCAGGAAAAAATGTATATTCGGATATGAGTAGCAGCTGACGCTGATCTCTGGATAAGCTTCCAAAGGATTGCATAGGAGGATAGCAAAATGGTCTAGATAGCTGGTTGTGGAGCCAGAGGTTAGGAGTTTGATTCTCCACTGTGCCTCCTTTGTAAGACTGGACTCAACAATCCATAGGGTGCCTTCCAGCTCTGCAGTTCTAAGATTATTGTTAGGATTATTTTAAGATCTATGCTCAGTCTTTCCCAACTTTAAGGCTTCAGTCCTGTAAACTGCCATTTGGGAGAAGCATTTAACCTCATACATTCATAACAATAAAAACATATCTGGGCTCTGAAAACTCATTAAAACACAGATGTTACTTACAGCTGCAAATGTCCAGTTCCATATTCTGGTGGAAATGTTAACATAATACTCAGCTTTCAGCATGATGTCTTTTAACTTGCATGTAATTGTATCACATTGGACATTCTTACAGTTCTTTAACATAAGGAAAATATGATAACAGAGTATTGTT
Source organism: Bradypodion pumilum (assembly GCA_035047305.1). Taxonomy (NCBI): domain Eukaryota; kingdom Metazoa; phylum Chordata; class Lepidosauria; order Squamata; family Chamaeleonidae; genus Bradypodion; species Bradypodion pumilum. Next base: position 35,912,750 of record JAWDJD010000002.1, on the reverse strand, counting down.
ATTAAAATATTGCTAATTTAAAAGCTGGCAGTATAATAATATCTTATGCATTTTCAGAGATTCATTATTTCTCATTAAAACTTTTTTTCACTGTTCTATATATATCTCATCACACACAATAGGAGTAAAAAGCAAGGTAGCCAAATTTGCTGATGACACTAAATTATACAGGGTAGTGAAAACTGTGAGAGATTGTGAGGAGCTCCAGAGGGATCTCTTGGCACTGGGGGAGTGGGCAAAACAGTGGCAAATGAGCTTCAACATTAGTAAGTGCAGAGTGCTGCATGTTGGGGCAAAAAAAAAACAACCCAATTACATTTATAAACTGATGGGGTCTGAACTCTCTGCGACAAACCAGGAAAGGGACCTTGGTGTCCTGGTGGACAGCTCAATGAAGGTGTCAACCCAGTGTGCCTCAGCAGTGAAAAAAGCAAACTCAATGCTAGGGATCATTAGGAAGGGTATAGAAAATAAGTCAGCAAGTGTCATTTTGCCTCTTTATAAATCTATGGTGAGGCCCCATCTGGAATACTGTATACAGTTCTGGTCACCATACCTCCAGAAGGATATTATGGAGCTGGAAAAAGTGTAGAGGAGAGCAACCAAAATGATTAGGGGACTGGAACACCCACCTTACCATCTGAGGCTGCAACGGTTGGGCCTTTTCACTCTTGAACGACAGCGTCTAAGAGGTGACCTGATTGAAGTTTATAAAATCATGCACAGTGTGGACAAAGTGGATAAGGAAAAACTGTTTTCCTTATCGCATAACACTAGAACTAGGGGACACTCCATGAAACCTTTGGGAACTAGTTCTCAAACAAATAAGAGAAAGTACTTTTTCACCCAGAGGATTACTGGTCTATGGAACTCCCTGCCAGAAGAAGTGGTGACAGCTGTCAGTCTTGACAGCTTTAAGAAAGGATTAGACAAGTTCATGGAGGACAAGGGTATCAATGGCTATAATTATGGATACTTAAGGACAACCTCCGGGTTGGAGAAATAGGCAGGATATCTCTCAATGCCATTTCCAGGGAATCCTAAGCAGGTGAAGGCATCTCCTTGGGAATACCCTGAAGGAAATGGTGAGCCACTGTGTGAGACAGAATGCTGGATTGGATGGGCTGTGGCCTGTTCCAGCAAGGCTGTTCTTATGTTCTTAATACTTGCAGCAGGAGTAGCCTTTTTGCCATGATCCAACACTAGCTCTACATAAAAATGAATGTATTTCATGCTGCTGGTTCCAGTTTGAGTAGACCCAATAAACCAATGGGATTTTCATTAGGATGGACTGTGCAGTTAATTCAGAGGGCATTCTCTGCTTGAGATAGCAATGAGAATTAATAGAATATTTAAGTGGCAAGAGAGAGGTCACCTTTTGAGGATCTGTTAATGTGCCCTATATCCTACATAGAGTGAAGTTTGGTGGCAGTCCAAAACAAGCCCTTTTATGCTGAGCTGACCCTGCTATGGAAATGCAAGCGCGGCGCCAAAATGGCCGCCGCGCCCTTTGCGGGCCCCCCCCCCACAGGACAGAGAATCCGGGTAGTTAGGGGCGTGGCCAGCTCCCTTATAAAAGGGGTGGCCACGAGGCAGCCAAGCTGCCATTTTACCTCAGCGACGGAGCGGAGAAGTTTTTTCCCTGCGTCTCCGTCGCTCGTTAGCTTACCGGGAAGCCTTTGGTAGCGGTTCTGCCTTTCCGGCTTCCCTTTTTGCTCCGGTGGAGATGCCTTCGAAGAAGAAGGCAGCTTCGAGCTCAGCTCGCGTTGTTAGGAGGCGCAACCCAGGTCGGAGGACCGCGGTGCCGCCTCCTCTGCAGCCACCTTTGCCAGCCCCGGCCGGGGCTGGTGGAATGGGGTCTATTGCCCCTTGGCCCTGGGTGGGTGATCAGAGTGCGGGCGCGGAAGGGGTTCCGGCCCGCGGCCCACGAGCAGTGGACACCGCTCCTGCTCCTGCCCACTCTGTCGGGCCTACTCCTCTTGGGCGGCAGCCTCTCCCGGGGCCCTCTAGCCTTGGGGGGTGGTGCGGCCCCCTGCCTTGGCAGGTTTCTCCACCGACCCTGCCGGGATTCGGTGCTGGCCAATGGCCATATGTGGGTCCTGGGGTACAGGGACCTGTACCCATGCCTGGGCCAGGCGGGCCGGCCGGCCCTTTGCCCATGGTCAACGTGGACACCTTGCTGGCCCGCATTGCGGCCCTGGAGGCGTCGTTGGCGCGGGCCAGTCAGGCGGGCGCCCCTTTCGGGGTTCCTTTTGGAACGCTGTCGGCTGGAGGACAACAGCCGGCGGGGAGGGTCGAGCTGCTGCAGGCGTGTGGCGCGGTTTCGGCCACTGCCTCGCAGCTCCCCAGCCAGCAACCAGGTGCGGGTCAAGCCCCGGTGATGAGCTCTACGTCGGTCGTGAGCTCCGACGCCCCCAGTGGGCTGGAACCCCCGGTGGGGGCGGCCCACGGGGGTGCAGCGTGTGAGTATACGGTGCAAGCTAGTACATCCACACACATTCCCAATCTAGGGGGGGGCTTTTAATGGTCTTGGCCTCGCGCGGGTGGTGCGGGGGCCACGCTGTCGGCGACCCACCCGGCGACGACGACTGCCACCTTGGGCACTGGGGTGGGCATGGGTCCTTACAATACAGGAAATGTTCTGGGGGTGGCTGGATTAGTTCAGGCCCCTTTTACCAGGCCGGCTGCCCCTTTTTCGGCCTTGCCGACGGCAGGGTATTCCTTGCCATTGGGTGATCACCTGGCACAGGCTACTAGGGATAAGATATGGCGAGGGGAGTATGTAGATATCTTCTCACTCCTGAACAGAGAGCCCACCAAGGAGGGACGGGAGGGTCAGGATGAGAAGGACAAGGAGCAGGCACGCCGCCGTAAGCCGCCGCGTACCTGGGCCAACTGGCTCCCCGCTTATTTAATATACATGGCGGTATATCTGAGGGCGCGGTCGGATTTAGCTATTCCCATGGTCCAATATTTGGACAACATATATAGGGCGATGGTCGATTTCCCGGGCCCCTCATGGCTAGCATATGACGAGGAATTCCGTAGGAGGATTCCCCTTCACCCCGAGATGAGATGGGATGAGCCGTGCCAGAGGCTTTGGCTTTTGTATATGACACCCACACGCCCTGCCCGGGGGATAGATACCATTGCGGACATGCGGTCCAGCGAGCGGCTCCAGCGCAGGTTACCCGCCAGGCGGCGGGGCAGGGGGTTCCAGCCCGCCTGCGGTGCTGGACTTTCTCGTCAATTGGTTCCTGCAATCGAAAGAACTGCAGGTATAAGCATGAGTGTCCCACATGCTCTGGCCCCCACGCAGCCTCTGCTTGCCCCAAGCCTGGGGGGGCGCGAGGCAGAGGGTAGGGTGGACAGTGGGCTGGCAAGGATGCCACGGTTGGAGCTAGTTCTCCAAAAGGCCCCCTCCCCAATTAAGGTGGACATGCTGGAGCGCTGGCTCGCATCGTACCCGAAGGGGGAGGCAGGGAGTATATCTTCAAGGTTTTAAGCAGGGATTTCGTATCCCTTTTGTGGGTGATAGGTCCCCTCAGGATGCTCCCAACCTTTTATCCCTTAGAGGAAGGGAGGAGGTGGCTGCGGCCAGCATTCAAAAGGAGTTAGTCGCGGGCAGGGTCGCTGGACCTTTCCCCGTACCCCCGTTTCTCAATCTTAAGGTCTCGCCACTGGGTTTGGTCCCCAAAAAGTCCCTAGGTGAGTTTCGCCTTATTCATCATTTGTCCTACCCAGCCGGCCGGTCGGTCAATGATGCTATCCCTGATGACCTTTGTTCAGTCAGGTATACATCGTTTGACCATGCGTTGCGCATGGCGCGCTCGTGTGGCCCGGGTGCCCTGCTGGCCAAGTGTGACATTAAGTCAGCTTTTCGCCTCTTGCCAGTGCACCCGGGCGACCTTGAGTTGCTGGGTTTTAAATTTAAGGGGGAATATTATTTGGATAAGGCCATGCTTTTTGGCTGCTCCATATCATGCTCGGCTTTCGAGCGTTTTAGTACCTTCCTAGAGTGGGCTTTCGCCCGCAGGTCAGGGTCCCGGTCTGTAGCCCATTACCTGGATGACTTTTTATTCGGGGGTGAACGGGGCTGGGACACGTGCGCACGTCTCCTCAACACATTTCAGACGCTAATGGAGGAACTTGGTGTCCCTTTAGCGCCCGAAATAGACCGTGGGCCCATCGACCAAGCTAGTATTCCTGGGGGTTGAGATTGACACAGTAGTGCAGGCTCCTAGGTTGCCGGGTGATAAGGTGTCCAGGATCGTGACCTTATCTCGGAATTGCTGGCCAAGCGTAAGGCATCACTGAGAGAACTTCAGGTGCTACATGGGCACCTTAATTTTGCTTGCAGGGTGGTCGCACCGGGCAGGGCTTTTGCCCGGCGCTTATGCGACGCCATGGCAGGGTTATCCAGGCCCCACCACAGAGTCAGGCTCACCCGGGGTATCAGGGCAGACATGTTCGTCTGGTTGCAATTCCTGAGGGAGTTTAATGGGGTCTCATTTTGGAGGTCTGACCTCCTGGCGTCCCCCAATTTCCAGATCCAGTCTGATGCCTCAGGATCCCTGGGTTATGGGATGTACTTCAATGTGAAGTGGGGCCTGTGGTGGGTGGCCACCGGCATGGGCAGGCACAGGTCGCCTGCGGGATCTCAGATACCTGGAATTTTTCCCCATTCTGGGGGCTTTGATGCTATGGGGCGAACTGTGGGCTAATTCGGTGGTGCATTTCTGGTGTGACAATGCTGCTGTTGCCCACATTGTCAGTGCACAGACTCCCAAATCGCCCAGGGTCATGGACCTAGTGCGCCAATTTGTGCTGCGCTGCCTGCGCCTCAACGTTTTGTTCAGGGCCAGGCATGTCCCAGGGATTAATAATGATATTGCTGACGCTTTGTCCCGCCTGCAGATCTCCCGGTTCCGCGCCTTGGCCCCGGATGCGGAGGAATTTCCCTCGCCACTCCCGGACGAGATGTGGACTATTGGCAAGGAGAGGTGAACCGGGCGATTGGCCTGTCACTAGCGCCACGCACGCGTAAGGCGTATCAACAAGCATTCAAGTCTTACAGGGCATTTGCTACTCAATTTCTTTTGCCAGAGACCTGGCCTATCCCGGTGGACCATGTTCTGCGGTTCATGGTTCACCTGCATGCACAGGGCCTTGCACCTCGCACCATAGCATCCAAGCTCTCGGCGTTGGCTTTTGTGGCCAAAGTGGGAGGTCATGTGGATACCACCTCTGACTTCCGTGTGCGACATGTTTTGGAGGGGTGGGTGCGCGAGCGCGGGCGTTGCCCGGATGACCGGCACCCTATTTCCCCAGGGGTTCTTACCCAGTTGGCCCGGGGCTGGCCAGGCCTCTGTTTTGATCATTATGAGGCAGCCCTTTTTCACGCAGCCACAACGGTGGCATTTTTTGGAGCGCTCCGCGTCAGCGAACTCGAGATGCTGTCTAAGGCGGATGCAAGTGGTAGGGCACTGGAACTCGAAGATGTCTACGTAGCCAAAGACTGGGCCCAGTTGAGGATACGCTCCTCTAAAACAGATCAGCATGGCGTAGGCAGTGGTGTAAGGCTGCTACGTTGTTCTTTGGCAGACATCTGTCCGGTTGGTGCCCTACAGGAATTCCTGGCACTGCGTGGCGTGCACCACGGCCCGTTTTTCTGTCACCAAGATGGGTCTCCCCTTACTAAATTTCAGTTTTGGAAGGTGACAGCCAGAGCCCTCACCAGGGTGGGCCTACCAGGTGCCCGTTAGGGCACACATTCGTTCCGGATTGGTGCAGCCTCTACAGCAGCTGCTTTTGGGTACTCTGGGGCTGACATACGCAGCATGGGGAGGTGGGGCTCGCACTGTTTTCAGTTTTATGTGCGCCCACTCCCGCCATGAGTACCAATCCAGTCACCTTACCGCCCTTCTTCTCAATTTTCTTACAGACCCTGGGTGTCGTTTTACACCGGTGACAGTATGGCTGGTGGGCCACAGCTATGTGCACAGGGCAGCGCGTTACGCTGCGGCGACAGAATGGGGACCCCGACTGGGACTGGGTGACCACGCCAGTCTCGCATGGCATGGTAAGCCTGGGATGTTATGGCGGGAGCTGCGGCCTTTCCTTTTTTCTGGCCTGGGTGCTGACCCGCCTGACATTCTAATCATCCACCTGGGGGGCAATGATTTGGGCCAGGTCACCGGCTTATCGCTTAAGCATGCGATTTGCGAGGACCTCACCCACTTGCATTATGTCTGGCCTGCCACAACCCTGGTTTGGTCGGACATTGTCCCGCGCCATTCTTACAGAGGGGGCGTTAACCTCCTGGCCCTTGACCGCGCTAGGCGCGCGGTCAACAAGGCAATGGCGCGGTTTCTTGCCAACGGGGCTTGGGGACGGGTTAGTCATCACCCCGATATTAGTCTACAAAATTATGACTTGTACGCAGGGGATGGGGTCCATCTGTCGCGAGGAGGTATGGACCTCCTGTTGGGTGATTGGCGAGCAGGCCTGTTGACCGAGCTGACGGTCTGGGGGGGGGCGTCAGGTCTTCTTTGAAGCCCCTCCGTGTGGCGGGTAGCACTGGTAAGGTAAACAGTATGACCCACAAGTATCCGGCAGGTTCGCAATTGACTGGACAACACTAGACAGGAATAAATTAGTTAAACGTTGTCCGGTCAACGACGAACCAGGCGATGGGGTGATGACGATTGCTAACCAGCATGCATCACCCCTGTGATTTCACGGATACGCTCAGAGGGTGGGGTCATAAGTTAGTTATTGACTACGGTCAACAATTTGTTTGTTGTCAACAAACAAATTGATACAAATTGATACATTGTAACCAATTGCCGTTGGCAATTTTGGGGTGGTACCTTACCAGTGTTACTTCGGCCTGCTTGCCTTAGGAATTACGATTGGTCGTTTTACCAATGCAAATTTATAATTCGGACTAGGGCATTGAATCAATAAATGTGGCCCTATGCTGTTATCCACTTTCAATGTTGTCTGTGTCCGTTATTGGGGGGGGGTGCGCCTGCAATGCAAGCGCGGCGCCAAAATGGCCGCCGCGCCCTTTGCGGGCCCCCCCACAGGACAGAGAATCCGGGTAGTTAGGGGCGTGGCCAGCTCCCTTATAAAAGGGGTGGCCACGAGGCAGCCAAGCTGCCATTTTACCTCAGCGACGGAGCGGAGAAGTTTTTTCCCCTCCACCCCCTCCCTAGTTAACAGTGTGATATTATGGTCGCTTCGGGGCCGGGTGGGAATTTTTGGTTGGGACCCATATTGGCTCTGGGTCCTGGCTTTTTTGCCCATCCCACACTGTTGCTATGGTTTGTTATAGGGGGCTTTATGTGTTCCTACTGTTGACTTTGGTCACATTGGCGGGTAGCACTGGTAAGGTAAACAGTATGACCCACAAGTATCCGGCAGGTTCGCAATTGACTGGACAACACTAGACAGGAATAAATTAGTTAAACGTTGTCCGGTCAACGACGAACCAGGCGATGGGGTGATGACGATTGCTAACCAGCATGCATCACCCCTGTGATTTCACGGATACGCTCAGAGGGTGGGGTCATAAGTTAGTTATTGACTACGGTCAACAATTTGTTTGTTGTCAACAAACAAATTGATACAAATTGATACATTGTAACCAATTGCCGTTGGCAATTTTGGGGTGGTACCTTACCAGTGTTACTTCGGCCTGCTTGCCTTAGGAATTACGATTGGTCGTTTTACCAATGCAAATTTATAATTCGGACTAGGGCATTGAATCAATAAATGTGGCCCTATGCTGTTATCCACTTTCAATGTTGTCTGTGTCCGTTATTGGGGGGGTGCGCCTGCAATGCCTTCTCATGGAAGTTAGGATGACTACTTCATTATCCTTTTTCTGACTAGTGGGTAAAAAACCCCATACTTTTCTGTCAAATTTGTGATATCTTTGGGTGGTTGGTTTGTTACACATGACAGCAAAGATCCTACTGAGACTTAACTGAATGGAAAGCCCCACAAGCAGTTACGCATGATCTAATCATTCATGAAACACTACTGTTGCACAATGTTTCCAACTAATAAACCTAAACTTGTGGGTTTTCAATGTCTCTTTGTGCAAGTGGTGTCACCGTCAAAGTGTTCATGTTCTAATCTAGGATCTTAGTCTATGTTGTTAGACACTGATTTAAACACAAACACATGGGCTTGAGGCAATTTATAATAAAATCATGAAAACAATAAAATACAAAAGTTGAATAAATGTTAACTGAAATATAGATGTGCAATCCCACTTTTATCCATCTAGAATAGATCAATAGATGTCATATAACAAGAGAAAAAAGCATCAGAAATCACATGCCTGGCTCACATATAATAACAGGAAGCACTTGTTCTGATCCCATTTTTGGTATATTTCAGAACTTTAGATGAGACACTCTTTCTTGTTTTTCGAGTGCCATGATTCAAACTTTACTAACCTACATTGCTGCAGATTCCATACATTACAAATGAGTAGAATACTTTCTAAATTCTTTGCTGTTATCAAATAGGCTATGAGTGGTTGATCATGTATTGAGCAGAGGTTAGACTCAATGCCTTATAGCAGGAGTTCTTAACCTTTTAAAGCCGGGGGCCAGGTCAAGCTCCCAAAGACAGCTTTGGGGGCCAGACAGCTATTTAGCCCTTCCTTCAACACATGGCACCTCCTGGTGTGGTGGATGTGCCGCGTGCCACGGGTTGAGAATCCCTGCCTTATAGGTTCCTTCCAACTCTATAATTCAGTCCATGAGGTAGCAAATCATAAACGACAACAGAGAAACCAAGATGATAGATAATTACAATTGAACCTTCAACTCACCAATTCTTTCAAAGATCTGAAGTTTTCCTTTCTAAAGGACACTGCATAGCTTTGTTGTCCTATTTTATATGAATTGATCTGTGCATCACAGCTGAGATCATCCTAGAAAGAGGAAGAATGATCATACTGGAGAAACAGATACAGATTTTGTCCCATTGCACAGCATTTGCTAATTTTCATTTGATATACATCTGATGTTGAAAAATATTACAGAAAACCTCATAGACAATGGATACTGGAACTAAAATAAGCAAAGTATAGATCTTTCAGAAGAAGTGGGATTAAGATTGTAGCTAAATCTTCATGCAAAATCCTACTGTCCTTGTATGGTAAGCCAGTCTGACCAGGTTATCCTGCTACGGTAATCGAGCAGACCATATTGCCAGCAAATCAGCACCAAGTGTCAGGTGGAGGTTAACTAACCTGACAACCCTGAGGACTAATGGCCTCGGGAGCTGAAGTCCACAGGGAAGGGTGATGGTCCCCAGGTGGATTAAATTCCACTTGAATCCCTCTTGATGGAAGGTAGCAGCTTCATCAATACTGGCCTGGCCTGGCCTGGGGCTGAGGAGGACTTTGCATGCTAAAAAGGCTCAGGAACAGAAAGTGACTCATGGAACTGGATCAGTGGTATGAGTGTCATGCTGCAATGTGGAAGGCAAATGAAAGGCCACTGCATTCTATTCTCACGACAGTCTTCATGGCTGATCACCATGATGATTGCCTACATTCGGTTTTGGATATGGCAGAAGATGGTAAGGTGTCTATATTAAAGATAAAGGTTTCCCTTGCTAGAAAGCCAGTCGTATCCAACTCTAGGGTTCAGTGCTCGTCTGTTTCAAAGCCGAAGAGCCAATGTAGTCTGCTTCTGCAGACGTTTCCGTGGTCATGTGGCAGGTATGACTAGACACTGGAGCACACGGAATGCTGTTACCTTCCCACCAAAGTGGTCCCTATTTATCTACTTGCAATTTCTTCCTTTCAAACTGCTAGGTTGGCAGGAGCTGGGACAAAGGTGGGAGCTCATTCCGTCCTGCAGTACTCGGGAATCGAACTGCTGACCTTCCGCTTGCCAGTCAGCATCTTAGACACTTCTATATTACTTCCTTTTAAATTAGGACTGGGAAACAAGTAGTCTGTGGGATGTTTCCTGAAATAAGATCATTTGGGGGAGGGGGAATGCTGAAAACATCAATTTATATCTTTTAGGAGGCTGTGGGGCAGAGTACTATTTTTGAGGATTCACTACCATCCTGAAGCACAGTTATTTCAATTTTTAAAAAAAATATATTTCTTTTTTTGCCATTGGAGAGCAGAAGCTTGTGCATTTTTAAAAAGCATCCTTTTTAGTGTTAAACTATTTTTTTCTTATAAAATATATTGTATCAGCCATTGCAAGTAGATAACTGGTATCTTAATTTTTCTCCATAAAAAAATAAGTAAAATATATACCCACCTCTTTAATCATGCCACCCCTCTTTAGACCCACCCCTTGGAAGTGTGACCCTTAAGCAGCTAGAAAATCTGAAAAATTGAGATTGTGCATCCCACCTTTAGCCTCTGTAGCAGTTGCAACTGATACAGAAAGTATAATCAGATAGATGTTTAACTTATTAAACAGAGCAAACCCAACACAGTCTGGTTCACTCTATTTGCTGGCAACCAAATAAGAACATAAGAACATAAGAACAGCCTTGCTGAAACAGGCCACAGCCCATCCAGTCCAGCATTCTGTCTCACACAGTGGGTCACCATTTCCTTCAGGGTATTCCCAAGGAGATGCCTTCACCTGCTTAGGATTCCCTGGAAATGGCATTGAGAGATATCCTGCCTATCTCTCCAACCCCGAGGTTGTCCTTAAGTATCCATAATTATAGCCATTGATACCCTTGTCCTCCATGAACTTGTCTAATCCTTTCTTGAAGCTGTCAAGACTGACAGCTGTCACCACTTCTTCTGGCAGGGAGTTCCATAGACCAGGGATCATCTGGGTGAAAAAGTACTTTCTCTTATTTGTTTGAGAACTAGTACCCAAAAGTTTCATGGAGTGTCCCCTAGTTCTAGTGTTGTGTGATAGGGAAAACAGTTTTTCCTTATCCACTTTGTCCACACCGTGCATGATTTTATAAACTTCAATCAGGTCACCTCTTAGACGCCGTCGTTCAAAAGTGAAAAGGCCCAACCGTTGCAGCCTCAGATGGTAAGGAAGGTGTTCCAGTCCCCTAATCATTCTGGTTGTCCTCCTCTGCACTTTTTCCAGCTCCATAATATCCTTCTGGAGGTATGGCGACCAGAACTGTACACAGTATTCCAGATGGGGCCTCACCATAGAATTATAAAGAGGCAAAATGACACTTGCTGACTTATTTTCTATATCCTTCCTAATGATCCCTAGCATTGAGTTTGCTTTTTTCACTGCTGAGGCACACTGGGTTGACACCTTCATTGAGTTGTCCACCAGGACACCAAGGTCCCTTTCCTGGTTTGTCGCAGAGAGTTCAGACCCCATCAGTTTATAAATGTAATTGGGTTTTTTTGCCCCAACATGCATCACTCTGCACTTACTAGAGTTGAAGCTCATTTGCCACTGTTTTGCCCACTCCCCCAGTGTCAAGAGATCCCTCTGGAGCTCCTCACAATCTCTCACAGTTTTCACTACCCTGTATAATTTAGTGTCGTCAGCAAATTTGGCTACCTTGCTTTTTACTCCTACCTCTAGATCATTTATGAAGAGGTTGAAAAGCAGGGGTCCCAGTACTGAACCTTGGGGGACCCCACTCTTTACTTCCCTCCACTTGGAGAAGTGTCCATTTAGTGCTACCCTCTGTTTCCTGTCCCTTAGCGAGTTGCTGATCCAGAACAAGACCTGTCCCTTTATTCCATTACTGGTAAGTTTATTCAAGAGCATTGGGTGGGGGACCTTGTCAAAAGCCTTCTGAAAGTCCAGATAAACAATGTCAACTGGATCCCCCTTATCCACATGCTTGATGACACTCAAAAAATTCCAGCAGATTAGTGAGGCATGATTTGCCCTTGTAAATGCCATGTTGGCTCTCCTTTAGTAGCGCCTTCTCTTCTATGTGCCTATTAATTCTATCTTTTAGGATGGTTTCCATCACTTTTCCTGGGACACATGTCAAACTGACAGGTCGGTAATTTCCTGGATCACCCCTGGATCCTTTGTTGAAAATTGGTGTTACATTCGCTACCTTCCAGTCATCAGGCACAAAGCCTGATTTGAGGGTATGATATACATGAGGTCAGAAATCTGCTCCAAGACCAGTCTGGACCTTATTTTTTTTTTGGAACAGTGACAGCTATTGTTAATTTGGAGAGGAGAGTAAAGCAGCTTGCATTTTGATAGAAACTTCTCTTTAAAGACTGCATCATCAAAGTGACCCTTTTCTTGTGCAATCATCCAACGCTATCTTTATAGCATCATCTAATCGCACCCTTGTAGTTTCCTTGTAGGGAATGCAGTGGCTTAGTGGTTAAGACACTGAACTTGATGACGGGAAGGTTGGCAGGTCAGCAGTTTGAAACCCGGTTGTTGCATGACAGAGTGAGCGCCAGTCTCTGTCCCAGCTCCTGCCAACCTCGAAGTTCAAAAGCAAGAAATTGCAAGTAGATAAACAGTTACCACTTGGGTGGGGAGGTAAACAGCATTCCATGCACTAGAGCAGTGGTTCCCAAAGTGGGGCATACGCCCCATGAAGGACTTAAGTTCCCAGAAGCCTAAGTCAGTACACTGGCTGACCAGTGCTTTGGGGAATAGACTTAGGCTTCTGGGAATTGAAGTCCACAAACTAAAGTTTGGGAAACACTGCACTAGAGATAGGAGCTCTAGTTATGCCTGCCACATGTCCACGGAAATGTCTACAGATGCAGATAGCACTGGCTCTTTGGCTATAAACAGAGATGAGCACTGAATCCTAGAGATGGATACGACTGGCTTTTGAGCAAGGGCGACCTTTACCTTTACTAGTTTTTAGCGTGAAGGCTGTGTTAGTCTGTGCAGTCATATCAGACAAGAAACAAAACAAATGTAAAAACAAAGGAAAAGATGAAAACATTGTGGCATCTTAAAGATTTACTGCTATATTTTAGGTGAGCTTTTGTGTCTGGGGAAGTGGACTTGATCCATGAAGGCTCACATTACAATATAGCAGTTAGTCTTTAAGTTGCAACATTTTTCTCTTTATTTTAATTTTTGTTCTTACTTTTTTTTTTGCTTTTGTTTCTTGTCTGATATAATTGTACCCTCTATCTGAAGTCAGAGTAGTAGCAACAAATGTGCAAAATCAGTGGAAATATGCACAAGATGTATTGTATCCAGAAATCACTTGGTATTTATTTATTTATTTATTGGTCATATTTATCTGGGGGGCTAACAGGTAAAAACTATAAAAACATGTACAAGGAACCCCAATAAAACATTTAAAACATCTTCAGCATTAAAAAAAACACCCATCCCATCCCCCAAAAGAGGGGGAATCTTTTAGATGAATCAGCAGGCAGGGGTCACCATCCCATCAACTCCCCACACCTGCCCAGCCAGCCAGATTTTAAGATTTTTCCTAAAGGGCAGCAATTCCATCTGCAGTCATAACTCTGTTGGCAGGAGGTTCCAAAGGGCTGGGGTGGACACGGAGAAGGCCCTCCTTTGTGTGCTAGAGAGATGAGCCCCTCTGGCCAATGGTACAATTAGAGATCCCCTCCGGTCCACTCTGGTTGGACAGGCAGACATTCTTGGGGAGACACAGTCTCTTAGGTATCCTGGCCCACTACCATGTAGGGCTTTAAAGGTCATCACCAGCACCTTGAATTGCACCCGGAGGCAAACTGGTAACCAGTGCAACTCCTGAAGCAATGGCAAGGCATGGGCATAATGCCCGCACCCCATCACCACCCAGGCTGCCACACTCTGGACCAGCTGTAGCCTCCGAATGGTCGTCAAGGGCAGCCCCATGTAGAGTGCATTACAGTAATCTAGTCTGGAGGTGACCAGACCATGTGTCACCATTAGCAATGAGTCCCGGTCCAGGAGCGAGCGCAACTGGCAAATTACACGAAGTTGTGCAAAAGCCCTCCTTGGCCACGACTGCCACCTGCTCTTTGAGCAGTAGTCGTGAGTCCAGGAGGACCCCCAGGTTGTGCACCGGGTCTGTCTGGGGCAAAATAGCCCCATTCAGAACCAAAGATGGTAGCTCCCAGGATAATGCAGGGCCCCTAATCCATAGCCACTCAGTCTTGCCAGGATTCAGCTGTAGCAAGTGCAGGTTGTCGCACCATTACTGTTTGTGATCTTTGGTTTGCTTTAATGTCATCTCTATTATCAATGTTGCAAATTATAATTAATATATATATATATTCACCTGATTAATATGCACTGCAGTCACATACATCAATGGATTGTTCACTTCAGTATGGTTTGGAATATGGATTTTTAGGGAAACCATATTTAGTGGGATACTTCCTCTTGTCACCTAGAAAATAAACAATTATTCTCAATGAACTCTGGAGAAAAAATGCCTGCTGACAACAGCTTATGTTTTAATTCTTATTCTCTCCCAGTGCCAGGAAATAAGGAAGATCAAGCTATAAAAGAAAACTTTTATATTTTATTTCAGTTATAAAATGATTGTTCAGATTCTGTGCAGCAAAAATACAATTTATAATAACATGCAGATTTCAGAAGAGATTTTCTCTTCCTGTTTGCTTTAACTTTCCTTTTACATTATGCCATGTTCCAGCTCTCTGATAATGAGAAAATCTTAAGGACTGCATTTATTCAAGGTCTGGAAATCATGGAATGTATTTGGCAAAACTTCCAGGTTTCACATTTACGAATGCAGTGGTTCATATAGAGTATATATTTTGTTGTCCTGGACAACTAGTTGGAAGCTACTTGCTGTTGACCTAAAGGAGAGAGATTCCACTTAGTGTGGCTGATTTTTAAATTGGACACTTGGATTAATAGCAACTGGACTAAAATCAAACTTTTCACCTGACACTGGTGTTTCTAGAAATCACCGTATTTTTAGTATTGGAAGAACTATAACTTAAATGGCTGGAACTACCAAAATTCTAAAAAGTTAACTGAATGCTCTATCAAGAATCTCAGATTTATTACTGCATGAGCTTTTGTGGAGGATAGCATGTTTCACACGGTTATAAATATGTTAAGATTTTAAAGTTGGCACAAGTCACTTAGCAGTTTTTCTTTGGACATTTTGTTAGTGTCCTGAAATCTTAATGTTGAAGGCAATATGAACGGGGGCAAAAGTTTCTAAAATGAGTACCCAGCATGTTAGGGGGAAATGTTAATTATCTTATGAACCACCCAGAGCATGAACTAAGCATTATGGAGCAGTATATAACTGTAGCTGCTATTACTATTCCACCAACCCAAACCAAAGCCTTTTCATCTGCTTATATAATTCCATATCACATATAATTCTCTATCACTTATGTCTGTTTATAAATTTCTATATTAAAGTTATTGCTGTATATCATGTGTGTCATTAATGGGTCGGGGTGAAGTGGAAGGCAATCTCATTGACAACACACAATGTTCTTGACAACACGCAATGTTCTTAAAAGTCCTTACTTAAATAAGCTGTAGAAGGAAACAAAAAGAAAAAATAAAGTAACTTTTAAAATGTATTTATAAGACAGTAAGAACGTTCACTCACCTTAACAGAAAAATTGAATTCAGGTCCAATTTCATCCAAATTGTTCACCACAGAAGGAATGCTGCGATCGGAATATACTTCATAGAAATTCATATTAGTAAACCTGAGCAGAAAAAAACCACACCAACATGTATCTATATATGTATAAGTATTATTCCTTCAACAAATCTTAGTAGTCCTTTCCTCACTAGTCTTCCAGTCTAGCTAATTTTGTAACTGCTAACAGAATTACTACAATAACTGCTGGCTAGTTTAGAAGTACCTTGTTAAATGAAGTTCTGCATCATAACGAAGTGGGAGTGTTAAGTTGACTTGATTGTTTGTATCATCCTCTTCATTACTGGCACTAAAATATAGAAAGAATGGCAAATTTTAGATAGTTTTTAATGAAATGAAACTATCTGCAGTGGCTTAAATGGCTAAGACTCTGACTGGGAGGCGGAAGGTCAGCAGTTCGATTCTCGAGTACTGCAGGATGGAACAAACTCATCTTTGTCCCAGCTCCTGCCAGCTACTGCCAACCTAGCAGTTTGAAAGCAAGAAATTACAAGTAGATAGATAGGGAGAACTTCGGTGGGAAGGTAACAGCGTTCCGTGCACTCCTGCATCTAGTCATGCCTGCAGAAGCAAACAGCGCTGGCTCTTCGGCTTTGAAACAGAGGTGAGCACTGAACTCTAGAGTCGGATATGACTGGCTTTCAAGCAAGGGAAACATTTATAATGAAATGAATACTGTCCAGGAGCAGTTTTGTCAGGAAGGAGTTTGTTGATAATAAACAATCTGAAATTCAGGTAGAAGACGCGGTGCTTCTGAGTTGGGATGGTGACATGCTATAGATCTGGATGGGGTCGATTCCCTCTCAACAAGGGCTAGATATGCAGCTGTGGAGTGCTCCTGGATTTTATGGAAGTGCAGATATCAACAGTGGGCAGAAATGTATATTGCCATCTCCAGATGGTTTGGAAGTTAAGATTCATTTTTACTGATAATTTACTGAAATGAATACTTGTTTTATTCTCTGGACAGTTTTAGATGATCAGAGTGATTGTTTTATAATCTAATATTAATTAGATCTGATGATTTCATTTTATACCATTATATATCTGATACCTTGCAATTGTTAGGATCAGATTTGGCATTGAAAGCAGCCTAGTGAATGGACTAAATATGCAGCATATTCAACCCACTAAATAAAAACCTACCAAATACTGTAAATAAATAAACAAATGGTTTCTTTTAGCTGCCCAGAATAATGCTTAGATGTTATTTGAAACATTATACTGTACCTCAGAGCTTGAAAACTTAGCACTGCCAGATTCTGAAGGCTTTTCAAATTAAAGTCAAAATTAATGTCAAAAGCTACCTATGCAAAACAGATGAAAGATGACATTAGAAAAACAATAAGATATTTCTACTAATTTTAAAAATTATTTTAGGACATTATGTTAAATATAGATTTTATAATACTTATTCGTATGCTAGAAACAGCCTCCAGTTTTAACCTAAGCCCAAGACACTAAAGTCTGTTGAGGTCAGCAACTATTTCTTTCATATATGTTACCTTTTGGCCAGACAATTATCCCTCACTCCATTCCCACTCAAAGTCCATTTCCAGCACCCATTCTTGGTTAGTCTTTTCCCTTTGTTTTTGCTCTATATTACAAAGACCTGTGGCATATTGCTTCCCCACCCCCGCATGTGGCGAAATGATATACATTAGAAGACTGAAATGTGACTTGAGTGTTTCATAATTTCTCAAATTAGTCTCTACATGGGCCTTCCAGCACACTCAAGATGCTTATGAGCAAAATCATACTGTGGCCCCAACTGTAACAGATGTACAGTACTAATATCAATGGTATTTAGGTTTATGTGCACCAGACAGTCACCATATTTCACTTTCCTTCATTATTTCATTTGGGACTAAAACTGGATTTGTACATGCCTCTCTTCTTTTAACTTCATAACATCATATCTTCTAATGATCTCATATATCTCCTTTCGTGAAAGAGAGAGAGAGAGACTGAATAGTCCAACATCTCTCTGTAAATTTCTTGTTGTATTTAACCTTACATATGACTTTTTCTCATAAGCAGTATTTTCATTCAGCTACCAATATTTTTCCCATCGAGGGAAATTAAGATGGACTAAATCACAGGCTGGGTGAGACACATTTCAGCAGAACCACAATATTCATGTTAGAAGTAGAATATAATGCTTGCCTAAACATGCCTAATTTAACAAGTGGTTTTAAGGTTACCTGATGTCCTTGTTTAAAAACAGGATAGTTGATCTGGCAGATAACAAATCGCTGCACAGGAGTCATGTGACATGAAATGTCAGTTCCATCAACCTAAAAGGTTGAAAAAAATAATATTTTCATTTCATTTCACCTTTAATTTATAGGTGAATTTAATTTTAATTTAATTTACTGCTATAGTACTACTATGGTGCAAATATAGCACACAATCAAGAAAGTGTACATGTTGGTGAGATCCAAATTTAGACACATGAAATTGGGCTGGAGGAAGAATACTTTCCTGACACACATGCACGCACACTGGCATACAATACCTCAATCCCCCCTCCAATTCCCCCCCCTATATATAACATTTAGGATCTGCTGAATGTGTCATGGTTGTGCTCCAAAATTGTGTAGAAGCTTTTCATTCATGGAATGCAGATCTTGCAACCAATTCTATAAAACTGCAGTTTAGTGAGCATGCCATCTCTTTTACCTATAAACTACAACTCAACACTGAGTTTTGGGTGGCGGGTAAATAACCTGACTCTCTAGAGGGGCCAATGGCTACGGGAGGATGAGCCACTTTGGGTGGGGTGATGGCCCCCTCAGTGGAGGGAATGACACTGGAAACTGTCATATTGGGCCCAATGGCAAAATGAGTGGAGGAGGAACTCTGATTTCCAATGGTCATGGAGGCAGAAGAAACTATGCCAGATGGACTGGCTGTGAAGGCGTACCGTGATAATATCCTCGAGGATGTGGTTGTCCATTGCAGTCCTGGTGTTAATTCCTGCATGTCTCATTTCATATGTGCCGCAGGAGATGGCTCCATGATCATAGTGCGTGGGACACTTCATGGCAAGCTGGGATCCACCTTAAACAAATTCACACCAATGGCAATTTTTCTGATACGAGTTGCAGCCGATGACCAGCAGAATACCTAAATTTAATCTCCTGTTTTCCTGTCATTAAGACTATTGGTTTGTTCCACATATTTTTGCTCCAGGTAAACAGGGAACTATAGTCTTTAGTCAAGCTTTTGACTACACAGAGAAGTGACACTGCAAAATGATGAACCTTGATTTCTCTCTCTCTGGCTCTCTATTGCTTCCAGTCTGCATTCATTCATTCATTCATTTCATTTCAAGAGGCATTATGTCTGGTGCAATGGGCTCTCTTCCCCAAACAAGTGTCTCACCATCTTTGCCCAATGAAGAGCGCTGATGAAACTCAAATTTTGATCTTAATTGTGCCGATCCAAAATAGGGATTTACCAAAACAGAACTTTGTTTCTACAGAGGAATCGCCTAGTTATTTTCCTTTTCCCTCCTAATGGCTCTCCAGAGCTATTGTATAACATTAGACAGCATTAGATAGTTTGTTTTTAAAGGGATTATCTTCAAAGGAGTAAAGAGATGATGGGTGACTCACAAAAGCTAAAAGGTTTCGATCCATTTCTGAAGGAAAATATCATTGCTATTGTTAACATTGATGTAACAAAAAGGCAGCAGTAAAAATGGAAATATAAACATACAGGTGAAGAAGATGAAGAGAAAAACAGGTTTTCAGAAAAAGCAATCTGAATTCTGGTGTTGTATGCATTTTCTTTTTTGTTTCTCAATTTCACACTGAATATCAATCTTTTGTTCTTACTGCTGACAATGAAGGGTTGTTTGCTGTTAGCAGAGGGGAAAAGAATAGGAACACACTGTTAATATGTTACATGGATGTATTCTGGTCCACTACAAGGAATATACAATATATGCACTGAAAATGGAAAATATAGACACAATTCAGAGTGCAGGCGAGGATCCTTATGCCTTAACAATATCTAAGAACACTTGTTTTCTCAGCAGGATGACAGTAGGAATTGTATTAATCTAAAAAAACTGTCATGCAAATCAGTGCCTTACTGTGATTCGTATTTCTAAAGAAGCATGCATTCAAAAGTAGTATTTACAATCACTCATCTTTTGTTGCCCAAATAACATAAACTGTTATTTCATTAGTACAGCATCTTTAGTTAAATGGCCAGACCACTATTTTGTGACTCTGGACTTTCTGGGAGCGATGCCTCACCGTAGGGAAGCAGGGACACCTAGGTTGGCCTGCCCCCGGTGACTGATGGATCCTGAGAGATTCCAGACAGAATTGGGTTTTTTCCCTTTGGATCGGATGCACGATTTGGCCGAGGCCCTAGTTGCCCTTTGGAATGAAGAGGCAGTGGCGGCCTTGGACGTGATCATGTCACCATGGCCTCTCAGAGCTCGTCAGCCCCACTCATCTCGGTGGTTCACGGAAGACTTGAGGGAGCTTAAACAGGCAAAGAGCACCGTTGGGTGAAGACCCAAAGTGATTCCGGCCAGACACTTGCTAGAGCTGCTGTTAAGGCCTACCTTGTGGCGACAGAGGCGGCGAAATGACAGTATTTCACCACCCTTATTGCCTATGTGGATAAAAGTTCAGCAATCTGGATGGGGAGGCTGCACCCAGATGGCAGGGGTAGGCGGAAGATTTTGCTGATTATCTGATGGAAAAAAAATCACTCAGATTCGCTCCAAGATGAACCCCGATGTGGACGGGAGGGGTCTAGAGCTGCCTGGATCACAGTCTTGCCATGTTATCTGCGATTGGTTTGATCCATTTGTCCCCGAGGAAGTGGACAGGCTCCTTGAGGCTGTTCGTGCCACTGTTTGCATGTTAGATCCATGTCCTGCATGGTTGATCAAAATATCCAAGGCTGTGACAGGCGGTTGGGTTGGGGCGGTGGTTAATGCTTCCTTGCAGGAGGGGGTGTTTCCGGCACCACTGAAACATGCGTTGGTGTGCCCCCTCCTGAAAAAGCCATTGCTCGACCCAACAGTACCTGCTAACTTTAGGCCTGTATCTAACCTTCCCTTTTTAGGGAAGGTATTGGAGAAGGCAGTGGCATGGCAGCTACAGGGGGTCCTGGATGAAGCGGATTACCTGGACTCTTTTCAGTCGGGTTTCAGGCTTGGATGTGGTACTGTGACTGCATTGGTCACACTGTTGGATGATCTTTGGCAAGATTGAGACAAAGGTAATGTGTCAGTCCTTGCTCTCCTTAACCTCTCAGTGGCCTTTGATACTGGCAACCACTGTATCCTTCTGGCATGGCTCTGAGGATTGGGGAACCAGTGCAATGTGTGGTCCTGGTGTTCCTCATTTCTTAGGGTCCAGACCCAGTTGGTGTTGTTGGAGGATGAGAGGTCCAGCCCTAGGCTTCTGCAGTATGGGGTGCCGCAGGGCTCGGTGCTCTTGCCTCTCTTATTTAATATTTACATGAAACCGCTGGGGGAGATCATCCGTTCCCATGGGGTGAAGTATCATCAATATGCAGATGATACTGAACTGTACATCTCAGCCTGTGGTGATCCAAGCAATGCAGTGGAAGTCTTATTTATTTATTTATTCTTAGATTTTTATGCCGCCCACTCGGGGAAACCCGACCCAGGTGTCTGGAGGCTGTAAGGGTATGGATGGGGGACAACAGACTACAACTAAATCCTGGCAAGACTGAGTGGCTGTGGGTCAGGGGTCCCACATTATCCTGGGAGTTACCATCTTTGGTACTGGATGGGGTTCCTTCGCATAATTTGGGGGTCCTCGTGGACTCACGACTCCTGTCCAATAAGCAGGTGGCAGTTGTGGCCAGGAGGGCATTTGCACAACTTTGTGTTATTCACCAATTATGCCCACTCGTGGACTGGGACTCCTTGCTTATGGTCACACATGCTTTGGTCACCTCCTGACTGGATTACTGTAATGAGCTCTACATGGAGCTGCCCTTGATGACCTTCCGGAGGTGACAGCTGGTTCAAAATGCATCTGCCCATGTGGTGATGGGGTGTGGGCTTTATGCCCATGCCTCAACACTGTTGCGAGGGCTGCATTGGCTGCCGGTGTGCCTCCAGGTCCAATTCAAGATGCTGGTAATGACCTTTAAAGCCCTTCATGGTAGTGGACCAGGATACTTAAGAGACCTCATCACCCCAACATCATCTACCCATCCTACAAGATCAGACTGGACGGGCTCCCTAGCGGTTCCATCTGCCAGAGAGGCTCGTCTCTCTGGCACTAGAAGGAGGACCTTTTCTGTAACTGCTCTGGCCTTGTGGAACCTCTTGTTGACTGAGTTGCACCTCCAGGCAGAGCTGCCAGCCTTCAGAAAGAGCCTTAAAACCTGGTTAGCACAGTGGGTGTGGGGCACTGCTGGTGTGGTAGCTCCCCCCCTGGCTGGCTTATATAAGGCCATCCAGGGTTTTCAATTTTATAGGGAGGGTGTTTTACTCTGGTTTTAATGGTTTTTAAAGTTTTGATTGTTTAGTTCTATATGATGGGGACATTTTGTATTTTGATACTGTTTTTGCTACTGTTGTGAGCCACCTGGAGTTGCTTCTGTGAGGGAAGCAGCAATACAAATAAAGTAAGTAAATAAATAAAATATAGTGGTTCAAAGCAGAAATGTTAGATTACCCATTTCCAAGATACATGTTTGTTGTATATATATATATATTTTTTCAACAGAAGGACTATATGTTTCTGTGGAACAGATGATAGGAAGAAGATTCCTCTTACCCATCATTTGTTTTTTGCTGAGCTTCAAGAACAAGGTCGCTGTTGCAAACCTCATCACCTCCACAGTCTTTAATAAATGGTATCTACAAAAAAAAAAGAAACAAAAATAATAGTGAGATGTTTCTTAGTAGTTTATTTAAATTGTTGATAGAGGCTTTCTTCTTCTTCCGTGTCTAGGCCAGATGTGAAACTGCCAAAATGAAGGGACCTTTTGGTTGCTGTTACCAGGGTATGCCCAATTATCATTCAAAAACATCACAATCTTCAAGGAGGTGCTTTCTGTGTACCCCGCATACCTGTCAAGTTTTGGACATGAAAATAAGGGAAAATTTAGGCCACACCCTTCTCTCCCAGGCCACACCCTTCTCTCCCAGGCCACACACCCTCTCCCCCAAAATCTAGGCACATCCAAGAGCCTAGAAGATGAGGAGCCATAGAGGAATGTTGAGTTCCCCTGGTGGAGGAAGAACCACCCCATAGACACAACTGCTTCCCCTCACAGGGAAAAAGGCAGCCAGCAAGCCAGGCATACTGCAATAATTCTATTCTATATTTCCCCTTATTATCCCCCCTATTCGACTGCATTTCATATTATGGTGATTTTTCATGGAACTGTTTTTCACATTTTAATCAGTTAATTGTCTCCTGTCTTAGCATTTTGTGCCTCAATTTCATTTTTTAAAACTCTGTATTTAAGAGAAAACCATGGAAGTATGCTGTTTATATTGTATGCAAATATACTTGAAGCCCTCTCTCTCCTGAGAAAGAGGGTGTTAAAGGGAAGTTAATGAGCCAATCGGTTTCAAGTATATTTGCATACAGCATAAACAGGATACTTCCATGGTTTTCTCCTAAACACAGAGTTTTAAAAAATGAAATTGAGGCACAAAACACTAAGACAGGAGACAATTAACTGATTAAAGTGTAAAAAAAAAGCCAGTTCCATGAAAAATCACCATAATATGTAATGCAGTCAAATTGGGGGGGGGGGGAGAGAGAATAGGGAGAAATATAGAATAGAATTATTAGTAAACTTGGCTTGCTAACTGCATTTTTCCCTGTGAGGGGAAGCAGTTGTGCTTATGGGGTAGTTCTTCCTCCACCAGGGGGAGCCCAACACTCCTCTTCTCTGGTATGAGCTGCATACCTCATAAAGATATAACACAACAATATATGGGAGGTTTACATGCCCGATTTTTTTTAAAAATATGGAAAATTACAAAAAAACATGATGGTGGGATTAGGGGCTCTAAATTATGGGGTTTTCCTGGGCAAAATGGGATGCTTGACAGGTATGGTACCCCGATAGTGATCTGAGAAAAGGTAACTGTGGAAATATAAATAATTTCTGCTACCAGAGAGAGCACCATGAAAGGACAGTGATGCTTTCTGAACTGTAGAAGTTTATGCAAGCTTGAAAAGCTGGGGAAAATCTAAGTCAGGGGACTTCAAATAGATTTATCTATGTCTCTGAGGTTTACTTCTGTGTTGCAATTCCATGTGCTTCACTAGTATATATATTTCTTAGGTAGTTGTTTTCCGTCTTCATTACCATATTTTACACTTATTTTGTAGAGCCTGGATAAATTCCTTCTTTCGGCTACAGCTTTGCTGACTATGCTGTCTGTGAACTCTGGGAGTTGCAATCTATTAAATAAACTTATCTGGGTTCTATTTGCTTGGTATAATCATGGAAGTCAGGGATTCAGACATCTACTGCCAACAAAATAATGTCCCTCTAAAGTTATAATAACATACTTTCCTGCCATTGTCATTTTATGTGCCAACTTACTGTTGTCATGGCAGAATGTTTGTGCATTAATTAACTTACAGTATAAGTGACCATTGCAGGGAGTGTTTTATCAAGAACAGGACTGGAAACAGGACGACTCAGCCTGATATCAACACGGACACCAATGGAGTCAACGGCATCAGAAGGTGCCTATAAGCACAAAGAAACACAAATCATGATATTGACAACTATTATTACTTCTCATTTTATTAATCACATTTTTCAATCACACATTTTATCACACATACACCATTCCAAACTTCTTTTTTCACTTATATACTCACTTTGTGAATGTATTCTGACCAAAATTTGTGCAGTTCCAGATCTTTTGGAGCACAGCTCCCAGACTGTCTTCACACCAGAATGGCAACTAGACATTTAGTTTTTTTAAAAAGAGCTCTTCCAAACTCTGATTTCAGCATTCAACAATCGCCTATAGTAGTAGCTGTACAGTCTAGTTGCAACTTTTCATATCCTTTCTACAGATCACAAGAAGGGCTAGTGTGACAGCCTACTGAACACACACCATGATCCTGTTGTCATTTACGTATGGTTTCCACACATTGCTTTGGTGATGAAAGCTGATGAGTGCAATAATGCATAAATTGAAAAACAGCATAACAAAAAAAATCAAAGGAACTGAATTTGAACTGCTTCACTAAACTCCTGCCCTGTAATCAACAGCCTTGGTGGTGTTTAGCCACTTCTTCCCAGTACATAGATCTCAGTTCACCTACATCCATTATGGGGAACCTAGGCACTCCAGGTGTTCTTGAACTTCAATTCCCAGAAGCCCAAGTCTCTGTGAATCCAAACAAAAGGGTATGCTGGAGTGCCAAGGTTCACCATCACTGACCTACAGTACATACATGCCTTTTCAGATCTATTAAACAACAGAGGCATGAAACATTATATTGCCATAGGTAGGAGAACAAGTGAGATTAATCTTCCCTCCTCCATTAACAATATACACACCGAACTGCCGGAAGTGAGCACTCTGCTTTCATGAACAGACCAGCAATGCTGCCAAAGGAGATTGTACTGTATTAAGCGGAGAGGTGAATTTCAAAACATAACTTTCCCAAACTCTGATTTCATGATGTGGGCATGGATCCAACCTGCAGTATGCACTGCTACAGTGCAGTTGCAGGTTTATCACTTTACTTGCAGTTTACAAAGAGCAAAATCCACAGATTCATATGATCTGTTTTAGACGACCTAGACATGGAAGAGTTGGTGAATGCTTACCTGGACATTAAATACATGCTTTGTACAGTTCTCCATGGGGTGAACAACAATATTATTCTGCAGATATCTCTCATTGTTTTCTTTAAATAATCCTCTTGAGGTCACTCGCGAGGATAAGAGATCAGCATCCAGTGTCAGGTTGTACCTGATATCTAAAGAAAAATAATGCTACAGATCTTATAAGAGTTATAAGCTTATGGGTTTGAGAAACCAAAATGCTGAACAAATTTAACACCAACTTATTGGACAGTCTCTTGGGCATGTTATTATTTTACAGCCTGCATTTGCAATACTGTGAATAATTTTAATACTCAGTACATTTTTATCTTTTGCTTTTAAAATATGTTACATTTTAAATATTCAATATTTGTTTTTAATTAATACTTATTGCCTTTAATTGACAACTTGTTTATTTGTGTGTTAATATTATAACTGTATTTGAATCTAGTATCTTGACTGTCTCAGAGTCCTGTAGGATAAAGGCAATTATTAGATATTTGCATAGATAGATTAGAATAAATCTTCATGAATTCCAAGGTGTTACTTCCAAATAACCATACTGAGTATCAAGAACTCACCCAAATTTACTTTATGTGTGCTTTAACCATTCTTGTGAGTTACAGAAATGTGGCACTATGGTATAAAGAAGAGGTTGACAGTTTTACTGTAGTGAAGGGATTATACTGGACTCCTCTCACCAGAACCTACATGGGTCATAGTGATGTGAAGGTTCTTCTGAAATTAGGAGGTGACATAATTTCCAAATTCCTGCCTCTATGATAGTGTCACCAAAATCTGAAAGCAAGCCATTGGCTCTCTATAGTCCATGGAGATCTTCCCACATCACTAAATTCTGCCAGTTTGTTGGCACAGTGTTCTCTTCCTTCCGCAAATGGAGGTCATGAATAGCACCATAAATATTTTCAATGGCTGCAAAAAGTATTGCAAAAACAGCCTTAAAGGGGTCCACGTGCACAGGTCACGTTTTGCCTACTACAGGCATAAACTAAAGGACTTGGCATGCAACAAATAAAGATTGCAAAGCAATCAGCCTCTTAACACTTTCTATTTAATACGAAAGTCTTCCTTGTTTGAGGGTGGATGGTAAATCCACAA
Organism: Bradypodion pumilum; assembly: GCA_035047305.1. NCBI lineage: Eukaryota > Metazoa > Chordata > Lepidosauria > Squamata > Chamaeleonidae > Bradypodion > Bradypodion pumilum. The sequence continues at coordinate 35,886,203 of JAWDJD010000002.1, read as the reverse complement.
ATACATTGATCAATTAAATGTTACATCATTAAGATTTGATGAATGGAATAATATTAGATGAGTACCAATATTATCCTTGGTGGTGCAGTGGTAAAACTGCCGTACTACAATCAGAATGTTGTGAGTTTGATCCTGACCAGGGATCAAGGCTGACTCAGCCTTCCATCCTTCCAAGGGCAGTAAAATGAGTACTCAGCATGTTGGGGGCAAAATGCTAATTAACTTGTAAACCACCCAGAGAGTGCACTAAGCACTACAGGGTAGTACAGAAGTGTAATTGCTATTGCTACATTATATCATAGAAAAGAATAATTAGTTTTGCATTTTTAATAGTAGCACACCTACTATTTACATAACCAATGATTATTGCAAAAGTATGCACACAGATTATCTTGATGAAAGACTCTTACTTAACTCATTTGTACCACTTCAACTTAAATAGTACTTTTCAAAATCAATGTGTAAACTAAAACATTAGGATACTTACCTACTTGATTGCTGCCATGGGGAGGTCTAAAGGTTGCAGTGAAGCAGAGGTGCAGAACTACCTCTGTATTCTTATTTAGTAAGCTGATCTTCTTTGGTGTAGATGACAAGTGTATAGATACACTTGCTATACTCTGTGACCTAGAATACAGTCAGACTTGTCTGTGATTTCAAGTCATAAAAACAGAGATTTCTTTTGGAATACAAAAGGTGGGAGCATTACCTCACACTAGAACAAAGTGAAGTGTGAACCTTCAGATGTGGCTACACTGCAACTCTCCACATTTCTAAACATATGCTGTGCTGATTATAGCTGATGGGAGCTCCCATCCAACAAGATCATGCCCTAAACCAGTGGTGGTGAACCTATGGCATGTGTGCCAGAAGGGACATGCAGACCCCTCTCTGTCAGCATGCAGAAAATGGCACCAGCACAGAGTTTGCCCTGCCCTGCCCAGCAGCCCAATGGAAGCTCTTTCTCCCTCCTCGCCAGCACAGAGTTCATCCTGCCCCTCTTTGCCCAGCAGCCCAATGGGAACATTTCCTCCCTCCCCCAGGGTAGAGTTTGCCCCACCCCTCAGTTTGTGCACTCAGTGTCTAAAAGGTTCACCATCATTGTCCTAGAAACCTAAAGCACTGGCAGAAAATAGTGTGACTGAAATTATAAAAGTCTGATGAAGTGGACTTGGTCTACGAAAGCTTACATTTAAATACAGGAGTTGGTCTTTAAGGTGCCACAACATTTTTTTGTCTTTCTCTTTTTTGCTGTTCTGTTTTATTTACTCTCAGATATGCTTGCCACAGACTATACAGATATGTGATGCAAAGAAGAGAGGTCGTTTTCAGAAGCACACACTCATGGATTCCCCCCCACTTTACAAATGACAAAAATTACATTTCATTCCAAACTTTAGACCCGAGTGTTCAAAGTGTTAACATGCCAGGAACACACTCCAGCAGTAGTAATGGCATCACTCATTTAAAGCCAGAGTATGTGACTCTCACTTTTCTTGATTAAGCTTTTTCCACATAGCAGCAACAACAAAACAGCCTTGTGCAATTTTTCAGCTTTAGTTTGAGAAGTGCAACTAGTATCTTTGTTTTGTTACACTGAAGTAGACTAACATGGATACAGTGGAACCTCGATTACCAAACAGCTTGGTTAACACAAAAATCGCACAACAAAAGAAAATACTGCCTCAGTTTACGGATTTTTTTCCCAGAATGGATGAATTGTTTTTCAATGCATTACTATGGGAAACTGCATTTCAGTTAATGTATTTTGGTTTTCAATGCATTCCTATGGGAAATTCGGGAAAAGTAATTTTCGCTGTATGAAATATTCCGGAGAACGGCATTAATTACATTAACCGAGGTTCCACTGTATCTCTTTGAGAATGCAGTTGATATATCCAGCATGTCTTTAATATTAAGCCAGAAATAGGAAGTTATTGGAAATTTTACATTCTTTGGATTGCCAGCAGTCCAAAAATAATATTAAGCTCTGGGGAAGAAATGAAGGAGTGAACTTATACAAATAAAATTCTTCATAACTTAAAAGAATTCCACTACTCACCACAATTGAATCACTTTTCCATTGGCCCCCACAGACACATCAGTTATTCCATCATCATTCAAATCACTACGGCCATCTATTGATCTTCCAAAATACTGTAGTTTCTGTCCAAATCCAGAGTCTGATCCTAAAATTTTCTGAAAAGAGATGGTTTGAATTAGGCTAGTTGGATGTCTCCAAAGAAATCTACTACAAATATTAAACTATCAATATTTTGAGGATTCTTCCTTTTCCAGTGTTATCATATTACAATTTTATCACAATTTTTAATTATTATTTTCTGAGTCCCTTAAAAATGCATGCTTAACAAAGGTGAGGTATACTAATCTGCAAAGGTTTATCTCCTAATAAATCTACTAGTCTTTGAACATGTCACTATATTTCTGCTTAATTTTACAAGAGGCTATTTGGACTGTGTGATGTGGTTGATGAGCTATATGTGGCAAAAAGAAGAAAGGCAGACCATATCACCCACCTAAAGGATAACAGATGGACCTGTTGGCTAACAGACTGGATACCAAGGGACCACAAAAGACCACTAGGCAGCCCCCAAAATGATGGGATGAGACAATGGTAAAGCTGTTCGGCCACAGATGGTAAACAAAGGCAAAAGATAGAACATTTTGGAGTTCAGTGGATATGTGCTTAAATAGATAAGTGACGACAAAACGATACTGGATATTGGACAAGAGGCTAATATTGCTATCTCTTCATAATGTATAACTGTATAGTAACTGAATGTAGTCATCTTCAAAGTTCAGCAAATTAAGTAAGATTGGAAGTGTGATCCCCCAGATTGCCTCATGAGAGAATTTCAGAGTCCCAGAGCATCCCTAGAAGAAGGGAATGGTAACCCACTTCTTAATACTCTATACCAGGGTGCCCAAGCTTTTTGTGCTGTGTGCCGGTCACATGGTCAAGTGTGCTGGTCACACGGTCCCTCCCACCGGAAGCAGAAGTAAAACACGCATCCAGACTCCAATGCCAATTCATCCAGCTCGTGCCACTGTTGCCACTCCCGGAAGCAGAAGTAAAACATGCATTTATGACAGCCGCGGGTCATTTACGGCAGTGTTCTGTGCATGCGAAGGTAGCGCAGGCTGGATTAATTGGCATTGGGGGCCAGATCCGGCCCATGGGCCATAGTTTGGGCACCCATGCTTTATAACAATAAACCCTGGAAAAGTTTACATAAATCAGAATTGACTTGACAACATGCAATTATGATTACTTAATCATATGTATTACTTTCACTCATCCAAAAGCTTACTATTAATTTGGTATGGCTCCTAATTTGTGAAAATCAACTGCTCAATATGCTTCTTTTATCTGCTGAATTGTGCTGAATTGTGCACATTAGGGATGTAATTATGTAATAGTGGTGGTGGTAATGGTGATGATTATTTTCAATAACTACCATGTTGTGATAAATGTTGCAAACCATTCTATATATTCAGCATTCCTCCCTCCCCCTGCGGTCTCCCCAAGATCTGGTCCCAAGTTTGGGGGAATCCTATGGAAGAGTGTAGGAGATGAGAACGATTCAGTAAAAACCATGCTGGAGGTTCTTAATCAACCTACCAGAATTATACTATGTTGTGACAGAAACAGAATAAAAAGAACATAACAGCACCAAACAATTCTTGCTGGATCAGATCAAAAGGTCTATCTAATCTAGCTTTCTCTTCACATAGGATCCATCATTTCCCTACGAGAAGCTTGTCAGCAAAACATGAGCATAACTGTGTCATCTGTCTCACATTCTCTGCATAGTGTCTGACAAAAGGCATGAGAATTTTTTTAAAATGCTGTAGGCCTTGAAATACTTCTAAATGGATCAGACCAAAATATGCGTAATAAGTGTTTAAGCAAAGGTATTCTGTAGCAAGGTTACTTACTTGTGAATATTCTCTCCGTATTGTTCTTTGTTTACCATTATATATGTAAATTGCACCAATGTTCTGGTTTTCTAATGGTGCCCCAACAATCACATCATTAAAACCATCAAGGTCAACATCTGAAATAGTAGCAATAGCAGATCCAAAACGGGCATTTTCTAGCCCTTCAGGTCCTTTCAGAAGTTCTTGTTTGCCCAAAATACCCTTAGAAAAAGACATTTGGAAAAAAAAGAGGGAGAAGAGCCTTAATTTTCATTCAGTTAAGCACACCACACTAAAGTTCTTGCACCAGGAGGTAGGATTTCAGGTGTTTTTAAAAGGGCTTTTATTATTATTATTATTATTATTATTATTATTATTATTATTATTATTATTATTATTATTATTATTATTATTATTATTATTATTATTATTATTATTATTATTATTATTATTATTATTATTATTATTATTACTACATTTATGCCCCACCCATCTAGGAGGTGTTCCTATTCTGGGCTGCTAACAAGACGAACTCACATATTAAAAATACAAAAATACAAAAACCCTATTGACAGCATGGAGAGGCCAAATAAGAAACCTAGTGCTGACTGAGCCATTGTTGACATCTTCTCAAAGGCCTCATAAAAAGGAACGATTTAAGCTGCTTTCTGAACGTAGACAGGGATGGGGTCTGGCGCAATTCAACTGGGAGGGAGTTCCATAAAGTTGGTGCCACCACCGAGTCATGGCCTTCCTTGCAAATTTCGGGGTCGGCACTTGAAGCTGCACTGTTTGGGAGGATCAAGGGATGTGGGCTGATGTCCTGAGGGAAAGACGCTCTACCATGCAGGAAGGTCCCAAACCGTTTAGTGCTTTAATAGTTAGAACTAACACTTTGAACCTTCATATATACAGCCCCAGCTACTTTGTCCATGTGCCTTTTATTGTGGACTGAAGAAAGATGACTCTCACATGACCAAAGGATGGTGGCTCAGTGGTTAAGATGATCGCCGTGTTAGCTGGGAAGCTGGGAAGTCAGCAGTTCGAGACCCAGATACTGCATGACGGATTGAGCACTCGTCTCTGTCTCAGCTCTCAGGGACATGAAAGGAGCCTCATATGGGCATTCCCTGAGCAGTTTCTTCCACAAAAATCATTTCAACCCAGAATAATTTCTGACACAAAAATATTATTACATGACCAAAAGTCAAGTCAGTTTTTGCATAACATGGGGACCTGAAGGGAAGCAAAGAAAGTTCTACTGTACAAGCCATCAAAAGGTTTCATATAGTTTAGTACCATCAGTATTCTACTGTATCTGAAATGCAGTCTTCACTCTTGATTTTCAAAAACCAACTGATGTGTATAATTTAATATACAAAGGCCTAAAATTTAGAAAAATGCAAGAACACAGAACACCTGGCTGATAAGCCGGACATATTTTTACTTACATTTTGGACAGAAAACATGTAGACTTTTCCTTCTTCTTTTTTAAAGTCATTCATGAACATTGGTGCACCAACCAAGAGCACATCTGTTACTGTGTCTCTATTAACATCCACCGAACATAGTACACTGCCAAAGTAGGAGCCGATCTGAAATTATTTGAACAGGTCATAATAATAATAACAACTCTCTCCCCTTATATATATAGGCACACACAATCCAGGTTGTTCAAATACAACACTTACCTGCTCTCCGGTTTGAATGTGAACAATAGTTATGTTGCCTCGGCCATCAACCTCATAAATGACTACTCGGCCAGTGTAGTTGGATCGTGGAGCTCCAGCAACAAAATAAAGTGTGCTTTCCGTTGAGATAATAGCAACAGTATAACCTGAAGGGGAAAGTTGTAGTTATCATTATAAGTACAGTTTGTTCCCCTGTATCCATGGAGCATATGGTCCGAGACCTATTACAGATACATGAAACCTCAGATAACAGCAAACTCTATATGGGGAGCAATCTGTAATATGCACAGAAGATTCCTTAAAGAGCAATCTTACAGGCACCATTCTGTGTTGGGGTCTAAAGAGAAGGGAGATACACATTACATATAGCCACAGATTGTAAGACAAGCAGAGAATACAGAAAGCACATAAAAATATGATGAATGGTGAGGACCAATATTCATTTTATCCCTCCTCTATTCCTTCAGAGCCAATGCAAAATACTAATCTCTAGGCATGTGAAACCCATTGAAATCAATGTAACTTGTGTCACTTTTGATTAAGTAGCCCCATTCATCCCAGTGGGACTAACTAGAATTACTGTTAAAACCTTCCAGGTACTGCACTCAAAATTCTGCAACATTTTCAAGAATTTGTGTACAAAACTTCACTGGTACAGAAGCTTAGCTGATAGATAATTTTCACTGCGATGTGGGATATTTCCATTTATAGTGATATCAGGGCAATCAGGCATCATATTCCTCATCTTAAAACTTCTCAGCCAATGAACCAATAAATAGAAGAAAGTGTGTGTTACATACTGACAAGCTGGATCTGACCTATAATGACTGTACTGTAATATGTTTTTCCAAGGTACATGAGATATATAAGGAGGGATTTTACCACTTCCCCCTAACCCTCTACACAGGAGTAGGAATTTGAATCCAAGTTTCCAGAGTCCTACTCTATCCACTACATTACATGGGAAATCTAGTAGACAGATAAATGGCTCAGTTTTTGCTGCCTGTCAAGTGTTGACCCAGCACTATCAATAGCACAGAAGTTACAAAGCACCTCAAGTCCTTCCTGCAAGTGTAGCTGTGGTCTTGGTATCTCATGTTTTGAAAAAGTTCGGTTTCACTTACCAGTGATAACTTTCGTTCTTTGAGTATATAGTTTGTGAATACACACTCATGGGTTATGCGCCTGCGCAGAACGGCCGATCGGAGGCTTGAAAAGCTATTGGTCAAACGTTTTGGCAGTAAGACCGCCCACCGTACCGCCCACCCTGAGGCGCCCGCGCGCCATTTTACCTCAGTTCCATACTTAAGGCAAGCACAGGATAAACCAATTGATCTCATCCGTGCAGCTCAAGAGGGGAGGCAGGGTGGGTAGTGTGTATTCACAAACTATATACTCGAAGAACGAAAGTTATCACTGGTAAGTGAAACCGAACTTTCTCCTTCGTATAGTTTGTGAATCCACACTCATGGGAGATTAGCAAGCTCACACTTACTTGGTCGGTGGGCAGTCGGATGAGATGATCCCACGATGAAGATGATGACAGTCAGGCAGGGTGAACTGTCATGGGCGATGGGCCCGGAGCCCCCGAGTGAGGACGACACGGCCAAGCCTGGCGTCCGCAGTGGCTCTGGTGTCCACCCTGTAGTGCTGGACAAATGTAGAAGGTCTGGACCAGGTGGCGGCCTTACAGATGTCCTCAAGCGGTGTGCCCTCCAGAAAGGCCGTGGATGTTGCAACCGCTCTGGTAGAGTGCGCCCTGACATGCGGTGGAGGGGGCAGCGATGCCGACTCGTAGGCCAAGTAGATGGTAGAGGTGATCCATTTGGAGAACCGCTGCGCAGAGATGGGTTCACCTTTGGACTTGCCCCCATACGCCACGGAAAAGCGTTGCGACTTCCTGAACTCCCTTGTCCTGCTGGTGTAAAACAATAAAGCCCGTTTGACATCCAGCATGTGCCAAGTCCTTTCTTGGGCATTAGCGGGGTTCTGGAAGAATGTTGGCAAGGAGATAGTCTGTGCCATATGAAACTGGGAGACCACCTTGGGGAGGAAGGTGATGTCCGCTTGGAGTACCACACGGTCATTGAAGAATTGAAGAAAGGGTGCGTCTGCCCGCAGGGCGACCAGCTCACCAGCTCGCCGAGCAGACGTGATGGCCACAAGAAAAGCCGTCTTCCACGTGAGGAGACGAGGATCCGCGGTAGCCATGGGCTCGAAAGGAGTCCTGGTGAGCGCGTTAAGGATGGTAGAGAGTGACCATTGGGCCGTCGGAGTCCTGGTCGGAGGGAAGGCGTTCCGCAATCCCTTGAGGAAACGTTTCACCGTTTGGTCGCAGAAAGTGCCAGAAGCGGGTGAGCCAGCTGGAGAGTGAGCCACCACCGCTGCGAGGTGTACTCGGATGGAGGCAATGCAGAGGCCAGACTCCGCCAGATGGAGGAGGTAGGTCAAGACGTCCTGCAGTTCCACCCGCAAGAGGAGGGTCTGCTGAGATGCCAGGAAAGCACAAAAGCGTCTGTATTTGGAAGCGTAGGACTTCCTTGTGGAAGGGTGCCTGGCTAGTTCCAGGATCCTGGACAGTCTGGGGTTATCCTCCACGCGGTGAGGTGGAGGCTGGGCAGGTCCGAGTGGTGGAGCTGGCCCTGCTCCATTTGGAGAAGCGTCGGTGACTCCGGTAGCGTGCGATACTGAGATGACATGCGCAACAGCAGCGGAAACCATGGTTGGCGAGGCCATGCTGGGGCCACTAGGATGGCCCTGGTCCTGTGCTGAAGCATTCTGGTGAGGACCTTCTGGATCAGAGGAAACGGAGGAAAAGCGTAGAAATAGTCCTGATCCCACCGTTTCATGAAGGCATCGCCCTCGGAGTTGACACCGGTGCCCGCCCTGGAGCAGTACCTGTGGCATTTCGTGTTGGACTCCGATGCGAAGAGGTCGATGTTCGGAGTCCCCCAGGCCTCGCAAAGCGACTGGAACACCTCGTCGTTCAGTTCCCATTCGTGGGTCGTCGAGGTGAGGCGGCTGAGATGGTTGGCCAGGACATTCAGCTTGCCCTGAATGTGCACTCCAATCGGGAAAATGTGCCTCTCCAGGCACCACTCCCAGAGTTGCACAGTGAGGTAAAGAAGGGTGGTGGATCGTGTTCCGCCCTGCTTGTTCAGATACGCCACAGCCGTGGTATTGTCCGAGGCCACTTGGACCGCCTTGCCCATGAGAAGGGTCTCGAAGGAACGGAGGGCCTTCCAAATGGCCAGTAGCTCCAAGTAGTTGATATGGTGCGCCATCTCCTGAGGCGACCAAGGGTTGTTGACCGTGAGAGTCCCGCAGGCAGCCCCCCAGCCGAGGTTGCTTGCGTCGGTCAATATTTGCAACGAGGGTTGCGGGGGGTAAAAGCTCTTCCCCGTTGTCATGTTGAGTGGCGTCGTCCACCACATCAGCTGGTCCCTCAGCTCCGGAGACGGAGTTAGCCGTTTGGACTGACTCTCCCGGAGCGCGCCGAATTCGTGCAGAAGCCACGACTGTAGGGACCGGAACTTTAACTTGGCGTGAGGGACCACAGCCGTCGTTGAGGCCATAAGGCCTAGCAGTCTTTGAGCCTTTTTTGCCCTGATGCACGGTCTGGTGCGAAGGTCGTTCACTCCCTGCGCGATGTCCTGCAAGCGCTTCTGGGGTGCAAAGGCTCTGGTGGCAAGCGAGTCGAGTACCGCTCCGATGTACTCGACGCGTTGAGAGGGAATCAACTTCGATTTGGTGAAGTTGATCCTGAGGCCGAGACTCTCCATGAGGTGGACCGTGAACTGTGTGTCCCGAATGGCCGACGAGCTGGTGGGGGATACAATCAGCCAGTCGTCGATGTATGGGAAGACCCTGATTCCCCGCTGGCGAAGGAAGGCAGCCACCGGAGCCATGCATTTGGTGAAGACTCGTGGTGCCGTGGCCAGACCGAACGGTAGACATCGGTACTGGTACACCGAATCGCCGATGCGGAATCGGAGGAACCGTCGGTGCTCCTCGAGGATGGAGACATGGAAGTAAGCATCCTTGAGGTCTATGACTGTGAACCAGTCCCCTTTGTTGATGAGGGGAAGGACGGTCTGCAGGGTCACCATCTGGAACTTCCTGGTGTGGATGCACTTGTTGAGGCGGCGCAGTTCCAGAATTGGGCGAAGTCCTCCATCCTTCTTCTGAACCACGAAGTACCTCGAGTAGAAGCCGTTGTCCCAGTCGGGCGGCACCACCCACTCGATGGCTCCCTTGGACAGGAGAGTTGATATTTCTTCCTCCAAATGGGGGGACGAGGTGGTGAGACGATGTCGTCCTACCCGAGGCGCCCGCACGAACTCAATGGCGTAGCCAGAGGACAAGATCTTTAAGACCCACCGTTCGTCCGTGATGCCTGACCATACCTGGAGGAAGTTCCGGAGGGGGAGGTACGGGATGTGGAGCGAGAGAGACTCGGCCGTCGCAGCTTCAAACGCGCGACTTGGACTTAGCGTCCGAAGCTTGCCGTGCCCGTAGGGCTGGTAGCGGGGCTTGTGCTGGCGCCGTTGCTTGAAGGAGCCAGACCTTGGCTGTTCCAAGGGGCCACCCTGTTGTTGCGGGTTCCCCTGGTATTGCCGCGTGAAGGGCTGGAACCTCGGCCTGGGAGCCGGAGCCGGCGTGGTAAGCCCCAGAAACTTGGTGGTGGAGTTGGTCTGCCGCATTTCATTGAGGACCTTGTCCGTGTCCTGTCCAAAGAGGCCTTGCCCGTCAAAGGGAAACTCCTCGATGAGCTTCTTCATAGCATCATCGAGGGAGGTGCCCCTAAGCCAGGCATGACGACGGAGCAGGATAGCAGATGCCATGTCCTTCGCCGCATAGTCATTGATATGCCTGGCTGTTCTCATTTGTTGCTCCACCAGGAAATCGCCTTCGGATGCCAGCGCGTCGATCCGTTTCTGGGCGTCGGCGGGCAACGTCTCAGTTTCGGCCTTCACTCGCTCCCAGAGGTGAGACTGGTACAGGCCCATGGCAGCCGAGTAGTTGGCGGCGTGGAGGAAGAGGGAACCGGTGGCGTAGAATTTACGGCCCACCGCGTCCAGCTTCTTCCCTTCCGGGGTCGAAGGCATCGGGAACCCGCTGGTGGCCGTCCTGTGTTGAAAAGCCTTGACCACCAGGGAATTTGGCAGGGGGTGCACCTGCAGGAACTCGACATTCTCGTCCAGGACTCTATACATGCCGTCGAGCCTGGACGAAACGGAGTGCGCTGACACCGGCTTCCTCCATGTCACCTTCGCCGACATCAACATGGACGGAAGCATGGTGATATGGACCGGCCGTACCGCCCGTCTGTCCAGCTTGGCGGTCATTTGGTCCTCACCTTCCAGTGGCGGCTGGTCCACCTTTAGGTTCAGAGCGGTCCCCAGGCGCGTCAGCATGGCCGTAAGCGAGCGTTGGTCCTCACCACGTGGTGGGTCCACTGCGCCGATGGCCTGGTCCGGTGTCCTTTCGGCGTAGACGTCTCCCTCGTCCTCCTCCGAAGAGGCGCTGGAGTGTTCGGGGGCCGAGGGAGGAACTCTTACATCCACGTCGGGACCGCGCCAGTACGGCCTGGGCGGGCCGGCGGGATGGGAGTCCACCGCTTCAACGTCTGGACCAACCTGCGACGATGTGGGTGGGCCAGCGGAGCGGACACTCGACCCTCGGGAGGTCGGTGGGGCCATAGCTGGGCCAACAACCCTGGGGCTTGCGGTGGTTGGTACCGGAGCCGCAGAGGCCGCAGGCATGGAGGTCTTAAACTGGTTGGCAAAAGTCTGAGCCATGACCTCGAACATCCCCTTCAGGAGCTCCATCTGGGATGGATCCGGAACCGTCAGGAGCGACGAAACGGTGGCCGACGAAACGGTGGCCGGTAGAATCGGCGACGAAACGGTGGCTGGTAGAATCGGCGACGAAATGGTGGCCGGCATGGTGATTGCCGCGTCGTCGAGCATCGGAGTCCTGGGCCTTGGGGAGATGGAGGCCTGTCTCATAGGCGAGCGGGCCCTCCCACGAGGCGGTGATGGGAGCACCTGAAGTGGGCGAGCTGGAGCCCCAGCCCTGCGTCCTTTTTCAGGCGATCCCGAGGAGGACCGTCCTCCCCAGATGGAAGACCCAGGAGACGGACATCGTGCGACCGAGTATGGCGGCGAAGGTCCCGGAGAAACAGGAGTGCGCGGAGTAGGCGGGAGCGATCACCTCTTCTCCGACCCGTGTTTCTTTTTCTTCTCTCTGTTCTTGTCCCTCTTCTTCTTCTTCTTGATGGGGAGAGCGGAAGAAGAAGCCGAAGGCGGAGGAGGCTGGGAGACACTAGCCGAAGTAGAAGCGGCCGCAACGGGAGCCAGAGAGAGATCCATCAGGTGGGCTTTGAGCCGGTAGCTCCGGTTCTGCACTGCCAGACGGGTGAATTTCTTGCAGTGAGGGCAAGACTGGCTCTGATGAGACTCCCCCAGGCAGAAAAGGCAGAGGCTATGCCTGTCGGAGGCCGGAAACTTTTTCAGGCAAGCCGAACACTGTTTGAAGGCCGCGGCCATCAAAGAAAAATTCTTCCAACGGAAGTTTCTGGAACGCAGTTACCCCGAAGGGCTGGCCAGCCGCCACCCCCTTGAGGGGGGAAACGGTGACCGAAGCGAGTAGGTAACTGAGTCCACCAGAAGGAAGAAACAGCACCGGGGTGGCGATCCTGCCCGAAGGACAAGATCACCGAAAAAAATTGTAAAGTTTGCCAAAAGACTTTCCCTCAGGAGGGCGAAAAAATTGAGGAAGCTCTCAACGATCGTCCTGCTGCTACGGCGGAAAGAAGAGAACTGAGGTAAAATGGCACGCGGGCGCCTCAGGGTGGGCGGTACGGTGGGCGGTCTTACCGCCAAAACTTTTGACCAATAGCTTTTCAAGCCTCCGATCGGCCGTTCTGCGCAGGCGCATAACCCATGAGTGTGGATTCACAAACTATACGAAGGAGAACTATTCCTGGGTACAAATTTCCCCTATAAAATGGCTAGAATGTTGATGTTTAATTACATTTACTCACTAACATGGAGGGAAAAGAACTTAATTACAGCAGTTATAACCAGCGATTTAATTTATTTTAATGCATTAGACAAATATTTCACCATCCATCTATTCTCACCTAAATAGGAGCTCTGATTTCTGTCTTGCAAAGCTTTTTCAAATGCATGGTTAGGAAATATAGTAGCCTGTTTCTCTGTCTGTTGGATCACAGTGCCAGTCCATTCATAAGCCCCGACGGCGCCCAACATCAGAACTTCCTAATGACAAAACATGTTCAATGCAAACTGTAACTAGGTTTCAATCAGGGATGAATTTAGTTTCTGGTTGTTTTTTTACTACTAGAACTTCTGAAATTCACAAAATAATTTGTAGACTGGATGGACATAACTGGAAGTTATAAAATTTATGTAATAATTCAAATATGGAAGAAAGTTATGTTGACAGATTTGCTTGATTGGGAAAGATAATTTTAAAATCCCAATGTAACTAACTACATTGTGGTACTGAATTATCTAACAGTTTCCTTGTATTTAAAAGCAATCATGGGTAATAATAATTTCATGTCAGAAATTTATTTATTTATTTATTTAATTCTTAGATTTTTATGCTGCTCACTCGGGGAAACCCGACTCAGGGCGGCGCACAACGGTAAAACAGATAAAATACAGTACAATATAACAAAACAGATTAAAACCCTCACTCGACCACCCACCAACCCACTCTCCTACTCCCACCCCACATAAAAGACTAAAAAGGGAATAGGGAATGGAGGAATACCTCAGTACAAAAAGGAGGGACAGTTGAGCTCAAGTTGGAAATAAGTCAACAGGCTGGGGCCTTATTCCCATTGGGCCCCACACCTGCCCTGCCAGACAGGTTTTCACTCCTTTCCTGAAAGGCAGCAATTCTGTCTGTAGCCTCAATTCTGTTGGAAGGAGGTTCCAGAGGGTTGGTGCAGACACGGAGAAGGGCCTCCTCTGTGTGCCAGAGAGGCGAGCCTCTCTAGCTAAAGGTACCACCAAGGATCCCCTCCGGTCCGCTCTGGTTGGGCGGGCAGACACTCTTGGGATGGAGCGGTCTCTCAGGTATCCTGGCCCACTGCTATATAGGGCTTTAAAGGTCAAAACCAGCATCTTGAATTGCACCCAGAGGCAAACTGGTAACCAGTGCAACTCCCAGAGTAGTGGGGAGGCATGGCCATAATGTCCACACCCCATCACCACCCGGACAGCTGCATTCTGAACCAGCTGTAGTCTCTGAATGGTCGTGAAGGGCAGCTCCATGTAAAGTGCATTACAGTAATCTAGCCTGGAGGTGCCCAGAGCATGAGTGACCATGAGTAAGGAGTCCCGATCCAGGAGCGGGCGCAACTGGCGAATCACTTGAAGTTGAGCAAAATCCCTCCTGGCCACGGCCACAACCTGTTCTTCCAGCAGCAGCTGCGAGTCCAGGAGGACCCCCAAGTTACACACCGGGTCTGTCTGGGGCAAAACTGCCCCATCCAAGACCAAAGGAGGTAACTCACTGGATAACCCCAGACCACCGACCCATAGCCACTCAGTCTTGCTAGGGTTCAGCTGAAGCCCGATGTCCCCCATCCAGACCTCAACGGCTTCCAGGCATCCGGACAGGACTTTGACCGCATCACTGTGATCACCACGGGCCGAGATGTACACCTGAGTGTCATCCGCGTACTGATGGTACCGCGTCCCGTGGGAATGGATGATCTCACCCAGCGGCTTCATGTAGATGTTAAATAGGATAGGAGAGAGCACCGAGCCCTGCGGAACCCCATATTTGGGGGGCCCAGGGCTGGACCTCTTACTCTCCAACCACACCGACTGGGTACATGTTATATAAAAATCAACTATTAGTATAATATAGTTGATAACATTAACTTTTCATCAAGTTGGAAGATATTCATTACCTTTTGTTGTGAATAAGAAGCACTGAAACCCACTTGTGACATTTCCAGCTGGAATAAATCGCCTTGATCAGTACCTGGTTAGGGGGAAAAGAAACATTTATTCTAATGTTGAAACAACAAATCAGATATTTAGAAATAAGTCGAAATGCTTTCAGTGAGACATACCTTCAAATTATAATTATGATTAGGGATCTCATGTACACCTAATGCCTTTCATGTACTAAGTGTAATTTGTGACTTTAATTCTCATGCCATAAGAACATAAGAACAGCCTTGCTGGAGCAGGCCACAGCCCATCCAGTCCAGCATTTTGGCTCACTATTTTCTTCATGGCATTATTCCCAAGCAGATGCCTTCACCTGCTTAGGATTCCCTGGAAATGGCATTGAGATATATCCTGCATATCTCTCCAACCCGGAGGTTGTTCTTAGGTATCCATAATTATAGCCATTGATATCCTTGTCCTCCATGAACTTGTCTAATCCTTTCTTAAAGCTGTCAAGACTGACAGCTGTCACCACTTCTTCTGGCAGGGAGTTCCATAGACCAGTGATCCTCTGGGTGAAAAAGTACTTTCTCTTATTTGTTTGAGAACTAGCACCCAAAAGTTTCATGGAGTGCCCCCTAGTTCTAGTGTTATGCGATAGGGAAAACAGTTTTTCCTTATCTACTTTGTCCACACCGTGCATGATTTTATAAACTTCAATCAGGTCACCTCTTAGACATCGTCGTTTAAGAGTGAAGCGGCTCAACTGTTGCAGCCTCAGATGGTAAAGAAGGTGTTTCAGTCCCCTAATCATTCTGGTTGCCCTCCTCTGCACTTTTTCCAACTCCATAATATCCTTCTGGAGGTATGGCGACCAGAACTGTACACAGTATTCCAGATGGGGCCTCACCATAGATTTACAAAGAGGCAAAATGACACTTGCTGACTTATTTTCTATACCCTTCCTAATGATCCCTAGCATTGAGTTTGCTTTTTTCACTGCTGAGGCACACTGGGTTGACATCTTCATTGAGTTGTCCACCAGGACACCAAGGTCCCTTTCCTGGTTTGTCGCAGAGAGTTCAGACCCCATCAGTTTATAAATGTAATTGGGTTTTTTTGCCCCAACGTGCATCACTCTGCACTTACTAATGTTGACGCTCATTTGCCACTGTTTTGCCCACTCCCCCAGTGCCAAGAGATCCCTCTGGAGCTCCTCACAATCTCTCACAGTTTTCACTACCTTGTATAATTTAGTGTCGTCAGCAAATTTGGCTACCTTGCTATTTACTCCTACTTCTAGATCATTTATGAAGAGGTTGAAAAGCAGGGGTCCCAGTACTGAACCTTGGGGGACCCCACTCTTTACTTCTCTCCACTTGAAGAAGTGTCCATTTAGTGCTACCCTCTGTTTCCTGTCCCTTAGCCAGTTGCTGATCCAGACCTGTCCCTTTATTCCATGACTGATAAGTTTATTCAAGAGCCTTTGGCGCAGGACCTTGCCAAAAGCCTTCTGAAAGTCCAGATAAACAATGTCAACTGGACCCCCCTTATCCACATGCTTGTTGACACTCTCAAAAAATTCCAACAGATTAGTGAGGCATGATTTGCCCTTGCAAAAGCCATGTTGGCTCTCCTTTAACAGTGCCTTCTCTTCTATGTGCCTATTAATTCTATTTGTTAGCATGGTTTCCATCACTTTACCTGGGACACATGTCAAACTGACAGGTCGGTAATTTCCTGGATCACCCCATATACCAGGGGTTCCCAACCTAAGGCCCATGGGCCAGATCCAGCCCATGGTTCCATTTCATGTGGCCCCCTGCCCCTCCAAGAGCATTCAAGAAACAAAATGGCTTGCCCTTTGAAGCTATTGGGATAAAATGGCCACCACCACCACCCCTCATACAGACAGGGCAAAGTGGCCATCTGGCCCTCGAAGCTGACTGAGAGAGTGTGACCCGGGCCCTGGCTTGAAAAGGTTGGGAACCCCTGCCATATACACAAAGGCTAACACCCATTGGTATATTGCAACTAGTGTAGACCCACTGAATCAGTGGCAATTTGGCGAGTTAACACCTATGTAGGTTTCACTGATACAATAGATGTACACTAGTTGTGACGCACTGCTGGATTTCAGAAAATATCAGTTACCAAAATGCTAAAGGTTAACCAAGACTGGAGCTACACATTTGCAGTGATCTGGAGAAATTATTGGATTGGCTGCAATTTTCAAGCAGAGAAGGACTACAACAGAAGTCACTGTGAATTTGACCCAGTTTTTTTGGAGCGCGCAGTGTTGGCCCAGGTTGTTTTTCATCCGGATGAATAAAAATGCCTAGGACCTATATGACTGTACTGAGAGATTTAATCTCTAGCAGAATTATTCTGCTTCTGCTGTGTCTAGGCCAGACATGAAACTACCAAAATGAAGGCACCTTTTGGTGATTTCATTCTGCAGTTCATTTTGCCTGATCTAGATTGAGAAAGATTAGATGGCAACACATGGTTGCCATTATCAGCATATACCCTTTTTTGTGTGTGCAAAAATATCACAATCTTTGAGGAGGCTCTTTCTGTGTACCCCATTAGGCATGCTGAAGTTTACCAGTGGAATTCGGCATTCCTGTTGATTTATAGGCTGTTATCATAGCCCTGAATCAACTGGAAATGATGACAGTTTGGTTTTGCTCACACAAGATCAAAGTCTGCATTACATAACCTAAAGCAAAGGAAGGTGTGATGGGCTGCGCCATCTGAGAAACACAAGTCCCAGCTGTGTGTCTTTAAGTTTTAAATCAATATGTATAGGGTAATGTGTAAGTTTTCTGAGCACATTCTCCAGCAAGCTGTATACTTTTTTTCAATGGATCCTTAATAACTCGTGTTTTGACTTCAAAAACCAACAATGCAAATGCTAGAAACTGGTAGCCAAGCTTATTTGCATAAACCGTGTATTAAGAAGTATATAAATATTGATTAATATACATATTTACAATGCTATTTCAATCATAATTGGAGATATTTAAAATAACCTTTTATTTATTACCTTCTATGCTGAAAATTCGTTCTCCTAATGTCCCTGCTTCTTCTAGAAGTGCAGCCTCAGAAGACACATTAAAGAAATATCTCGAAGTGGGAAGGCTGGCAATTCCCTTAATTTCCTTGATCAGATTTTTAGTATCCATTTCATTTCTAATTAAATAGCCTAGTACCTATGAAAGAAAAAAGGAGGACATGCTTAATTTTAAAAAAAAACACAACATATATGATTATGTTTGTAATTTACCTAAAGTGATTATGCATTTGAAACATAATGTTTTTGTTTCTGCCCATTCCTTTACACAACTTTAGCTTCTTAAAATGTTCAGCTATGGAAGATCAAATATCAAGAGGAGCAAGATTATATTTCATTTCCTTACAGTGTCTTGTCTTGCACATTACCAAAAATGAGAACATGCATCACCAAAAAAAGAGAGCGCAAAGAATCTAATATGCACAAGAGTACATATACTAGTCTGTAAGTACATAAGCAAAATTAGACTGGGTTTTTCAAGGAATTATATAATATGTCACTTGAGTGAGGAAGACTGTGTTCGGTGTACCTGATGAGTTAGCTATTCACTGTGGATAGCCAACACACTTTTGATTTCCCTCTTTGTCTCCTCAATTCTCTTCACACATGTTATGATATTCTAATACCCATGAGCTTTTGTCATAACCTAAGGTGAGACTTGGGGACTGTGGTGGCTCGAGTGGTTAAGACGCTGAACTTGATGACGAGAAGGTTGGCAGGCCAGCAGTTCAAGACTCAAGTGCTGCAGGACGGAATGAGCTTCCGTCTCTGTCCCAGCTCCTGCCAACCAAGCAGTTTGAAGCAAGAAATTGCAAGCAGGTAAATAGGGACCACTTCGGTGGGGAGGTAAACAGCATTCTATGCACTCCAGTGTCGAGGCATATCTGCCACGTGTCCACAGAAACATTTGCAGACACAAACAGCGCTGGTTCTTTGGCTATAAACAGAGATGAGCACTGAACCCTAGAGTCGAATATGACTGGCTTTCGAGCAAGGGGAACCTTTAAGATGAGACTTGCAGTAATCTGCAGGCAATTAACATCTGGAAGCCTTAGATTCTACATCATATAATTAAGGAAGGCAAGGCTAGCTAGCATTATAATATTAATAATGATTAAAACGTTACTTACTGCTATACCAAATCTAGTGATGTTATCATCATTGCATTGAGCTATCACTTCTTGCAATTTTGATCCATCGTGCGATTCACCATCTGTTACAACCACCATGACTTTAGAGGCTCTTGGCCGCCCTCCACCTTCTCTTGAGAAAGCGTAACGTCTGTAATGAACAGCATGCACAATTTAATGTCATTTATTCAATACAAATATTGCTTATGGGTGGTTCCATTTGCACTTTCACTGCCAGCAAAGTACAGCTGAAGAATAACAAAATTGCCGAATTCTTAGTTGACTACAGATAATATTGGGTTTATTTACAGTCCGTTCATTATGATTTTGTCATCACATGCCTAAGATTTTATGACAGGAATGAAGTTGTTCTGTTTTTTAAAGGACCAAAGGGGGGGAAAGCATCAGCTACAATAATTCCATGTTGGAAATTATTCTGGATTGAAAGGATTTTTGTGGAAGAAACTCTGCTCAGGGAACACCCAAATGAAGCTCCTTTCATGTCCCCAAGAGCTGGGAATGAGAAGGGCACTCAATCCATCATGCAGTACTCGGGTCTCGAACTGCCTACGTGCTAGCTTTCCAACTAACAAGGCGAGCTTCTTAACAACTGAGCTACTGCAGCCATTATGTGGGGTACACAGAACCTCCTCGAAGATTGTGATATTTTTGAACCACAATCGGGCATGCCTTGTGCCAGCTAATCTTTCGCACACTAGGTCAGGTGAAAGCAACTACAAAATAAACTCCCCAAAGGTGGCTTCATTTTGGCAGGTTCACTTCTGGCCTAGACACAGAAGAAGAAAGCAAAGCAATCACACTTATATACTGCCTCATAGCACTTAGCGCACTCTCTGGGTGGTTCACAAGTTAATAAGCATTTTGCCCCCAACATGCTTGATCCTCATTTTACTGACCTTGGAAGGATGGAAGGCTGAGTCAACCTTGAGCCCTGATCATGACTGAACTCACAACCTTTGGGTTACAGGTCAGCAATTTAGCCACTACACCACCAAGAAAGCTGCTATGTGGATGCTTTACCTGGCATACTCAATTGCTTTGAAAGTATTCGTATATTCCCCTCCATTCTGATATGTTTGTGACATTGCTTCTACAGCATCTTCTTTACTGTGGTATGTATTCAGATTGAACACCACTCTTGGGTTATTTCCATACTGAATTAAGCTTATCTAGATTTAAGGAAAAAAATTAAAAACAAAATGCTGTGTAGCATTAGCTAAATTAATCCATGCAGTATATCTACATGACATACAAGAAAATAAACCTGCATTGCCAATTCAAACATAGAGTGTTTTGCTGTTGCTACTAGTTGCATCCAGCAGTGGAAATCCTGATGCTTAGCATAGCAAGTCAGAAATACAGAAGGACCCAATGAATCAATGTGGATTTGCTGAGCAAATTGCTTCATATGTTTCATTGATGCAAATTGGCATAATATACAGTAGTTGTGACTTGCTATCCCAAGGAGAAGTATTTCACACAGTAAAATCAAACTTCCTTGCCATCCAGTGATGCCGAGTCTAATATGTGTCACACACATGGAGATCCAGAAATCATAGCAATTTCTCTCTGGCACCCAGAGTTCTGACAACCCCAGAAATGATATACTAGAAGTAGGGCCAGTAAAAATCAGGTGTGCCATCTTGATCAAGCAGAAGTGCTTTTCACTGAAACAGAGGTTGGGGGTGAGGTTAAAGCATGGGTGGCCAAACGTTTTCTGCCCAGGGCCTGAACACATCCCCGAAAGTGGGCGTGATTGTGCATGCGTGTCCAGAACCACTTCTGGTAGCAGCGTGGGTGCATTTGAGCATGCGCAAATGTGCCCACATGCACTCCCAGGAGAGGTTCTGAACACCCCCGCGCATGCACAAATGCATCTGTGTCATTCCTGGAAGTGGCACAGTGCATTTGTGCATGTGCAGCCCCATCCACTTCCGGGACTGGCACACATGCATGAACGAGGGTATCTGGAACCACTCCCTGGAATGGTTCTGGGAGCACATGTGAATTGGTGGGTGTGTCCCCCGTCCACTTCTGGGAGTGGCGAGGGCACAGTGGGCCTGATGAATTGGCATCATGGGCCGTATCTGGTCTGCAAGCCACAGTTTGAGCAGCACTGGGTTAAAGCATTTGACCATATAAACTGATCTTGAACAGAGTCACAGAGAGAGGGTTACTAGAATGAATTAAGTAAGGCTGAAGACTTTACTTCAAGTTCAAGAGATTCTACATGTGTTTACTATGTGTTGCTTCCAACTTACATAAGGTTAATGGAGTTTTTAAAGTATATGAAATGTCCAAGGAGTGGTTTATCACTGCCAGCCTCCAGGGAATTTCCATAGCTGAGTGGGGATTCAAATTCAGGTTTTCTGAGTCCTAATCTATCCAGCACTCCAGTTGGATTCATAAGAAACTCCATAGCACTATCAAAATGTAACTTTATTCTAACAGCTGTTTAAAACTGGATTTTGTTTTGAAAACTGATTTAGAAGTCCCTCATACTCTGAAGACTAAACTAGTTTACCAAGCTTGTATGTCAATTTGGGGAGGGAATGGTTTAGCACAGGAGTTCCCAATGTTTTCCTGCCAGGGGCCAGTTCCCGCCACTGTGCTCAGCTGTGGGGGCCAGAGGTGTGGCTGTGCCCACTGCTTACATTTTCATTGTCACTGTTGTTGTCAGTGGCGGCAGCGCCAATTGCACCACTAGATGCAGCTCAATATTTGACAAGAAAACTACATAGGAGTGTGACTTTATATCAGATGTTAAAATTTACTCAGTGTGCATGTGGCCCAATTAAATATTGTAAAGATATCTTCTCTTTCTTAAATTGTTTTATGCTTCAAAAATATTAACTTCTAAGTGTGTTATTGTACTCATTAAAAATGATAAAAAGGAAATGCATACAGACATGGACATGCATATACACAAACCTATGCACATGAGTACCTACAACCTTAAAGATCACTTCCAAATTACAACAACATTCTACTGAAACTCCTGAAACTGAGAGACAAACGTTTCTGTGTATATGCTCTGTCCACATAACATACACAAACTGCGTAAGTCATTCCCTTCCTTCTGAGATGTTATTGTGGGTGAGATAAGACCAGACAATTCCTGGTACATGAGAAGGAAATTAATTAGTTGCCATATTTCCACCCCCTCTCTCACAAAAAGAAAATGAATGCAAATACTGTATTACATTATTAAAGATTTTTACTTTCCATACAGCTGCCTTAGTTTACACAAATCCTTGACATTCTATGGAAAGAAGGCTGTAGCTATTATTATGACCCCACCCTTTGAATTCCTTAGAAATTAGAATGAATGCCTAAAGGCATTCAACCTTGAATCTCACTTTGTGATAATCTTCTGCTTCTCAACCTCAAAACGTTCTTTTAAAAATCCAAACACTTTGAAAAGAAAAGATAGTCTGTTTTCCTTTAAAATCAACAGAAATATTAAGTGGCTACTGAATTTCATTTTCCCCCTTTAATGTTGAACCACTCACCTGAGTTTTTGTGGGGCCTATATCTAAATTTTGGACAAATTTTTTCAAAAATGCTTTCACAGCATCCCAAGGATAAATACTGTTTGACTCATCGCATACGACCACAACATCTACCTCTGAAGAACATTCTGCAAAAGGAAAGGATGGGGGGGAAATGCTTGTTTGCTGTCTTTTTTAATCATGCATTGTGCCCACAGGTAAAAAGGAAATGAAGTGCCCAGGTCTTTCCAGCTGATGAAATCCCTTATTAATTTCCCAGCTGAGCTAGTTCTTTTGAAAGCATTGATTCATTTTATCTTTCAAAACTGATGCACTTCTTACTGGATGTTGTCCACATTTACAGCCTTACTTTGCACAGCCGGTGAAAAACGTCTCATGACCTGGAAGCCTGGACTGAGTTCAAGACAGATTCCGGTTGCATAGTACTGGCTTCCACATTGCTGTGCCCATAAAGGACCGCAAGTCTTTGAAATAAAAACAAAGAGAGGAAGACAATTTCTAAAGCAATTCCACTAATAGAAAGTCACACATTGTTTAATCTTTTTCCTACCACATCTGACCCACATATTTTGCTGTAACAGATTCTGTGTAGTGATTTTTAATGACAAAGCTGGACTTGTGCCCCACATGTATCTAACAACAGAGCTGCTAAAAAGCAAGCAGAAAGGAAGCAAAAAGAAAAGAAAAGAACAGAAAGACAGCCTGAACAGAGTAAAATACCCAAGGAATTTGCATCTGATTTTCCCATTTTAGTAAGTTCCACTTAGAGCAAAAACTGGGTTTAGGATAGAATATGGTGTAAAGTCTCTTGTGTCTTACCTCTAGGAAGTTTAGTTTAGTACTATGTGGCAGTTGATTTTTCTAGGTTTCCCTTGCTCGAAAGCCAGTTGTATGTGACTCTAGGGTGTGGTGGTAATCTCCATTTACAGCCAAAGAGCCAGTGCTGCAGACATTTCTATGGTCATGTGGCTGGCATGACTAGATGCTGTAGTGCACAGAATGATGTTAGCTTGCCCACCAAAGCAGTACCTATTTAGCTACTTGCAATTTCTTGCTTTTGAACTGCTAGAATGGCAGGAGCTGGGGACAGAGACAGGATCTTCCTCTGTCATGCAGTACTTGAGTCCTAAACTGCCGGCCTGCTGACCTTCCAGTCATCAAGTTCAGCATCTGAACTACTAAGCCACTGCAGTCTACATCTGCATAGATTTTCAGTTTATCAGTTAGCATGAGAAATACAACACTTGAAGCAATATCTAGAGTAGTTCTGGGGAAATCTATATGTTACAGTATTTCTTGTTCAATGGCATACTACATCCCATTCCTAGATTCAACACACTCTTCTGGCTCATTCATCATGATAAGCCAGAGACCCCTTGAACCATATTATTACATATTATTTGATTAGTTTGCTTGCAATGGGAACAGTATGACTACATGAGAGTTAATCTCAATTTAATAAAATCCTTCTGATTTAGATCTGTAAAATTTTGACTGCTTATTCAATAGTAGTCTCATAGGCACCCAGGCTGCCAAACTACATGCACTATAATCTAAGGGGAGGCAGTTGAAATCTGTGCTGAAGTTTCACATGTCCGATGCTTTTACTCGTCACTCAGTAGCATCACTTTCATTGGTATCATCACTTTGGCTAAGGAACCTAACTGACAGTGAGTCTAAGTTAAACCTAATACTAGAAGACAGAGAATCTACCTCATAGGGTCAAGCAGGATTTCTCCCTACTTTAAAAAACTTGCAACTGAGACTTTTTCAGAATTGGATGATGGTACAGTCCAAGACAGATATGTCACTGCACTGAAGCTACTTTGCAAGACTGCTATACAGTGGTACCTCGCTTAAAGAGCATAATGTGTTCCATGGGATTGCTCTTTAAGCAAGTCAGTGACCATGATTATAAAATCATGCACTGTGTGGACAAGGTAGATAAGGAAAAACTGTTTTCCCTATCGCACAACACTAGAACTAGGGGACACTCCATGAAATTTTTTGGGTGCTAGTTCTCAAACAAATAAGAGAAAGTACTTTTTCACCCAGAGAATCACTTCTCCCTGCCAGAAGAAGTGGTGACAGCTGTCAGTCTTGACAGCTTTAAGAAAGGATTACACAAGTTCATGGAGGACAAGGGTATCAATGGCTATAATTATGGATACTTAAGGACAGCCTCCGGGTTGGAGAGATAGGCAGGATATCTCTCAATGCCATTTCCAGGGAATCCTAAACAGGTGAAGGCATCTCCTTGGGAATAATACCCTGAAGCAAATGGTGAACCACTGTGTGAGACAGAATGTTGGACTGGATGGGCTGTGGCCTGTTCCTGCAAGGCTGTTCTTATGTTCTTATCAGAAGATCATATTTTCAGGACTCAGATGAGTGTAACATAGAGCACAGGGGTTGTTTTAATGGCCCCAGTATGGTCTCCCTCAAAGATCTACTGACTGCATTATCTGGTCCTCTCAGAATCTGACATCAAGAATAGAGAAAAAGAAAGACAGCCTTTTCAACGGAAGCTCCTATGCAATGGAAGAGCCCACCTGTGGAACTGTGACAGGCTTCTTTGGATATATTTTAAAAACAGAATAGTTTAGTTATTGTATTATTTTACATCTGTTTGTTTTACTGTTATAAACCGGATACAGAGAAAGAGCCTCCTCGAAGACTGTGGTGTAATGAATTTGAAGGTTTAATGAAGTAACAAGACCCACAAGAAGGTAGTACCGTGGTTTAATTAATCACAGCAGGTTCTGTTTCTGAGGAACGAAGCCTTAAAGGAACAGTGTAACAATGAAGCTTTCCCTATGAAGCATTAAGACACCTGGAGGCCTTCTTGTTCCAAAAAGGGAAGATTACCCATAAACCAATACACCTGTATACACTTTGAGCTTCAAGTTCACACACTTTGAAACTTGCAAGGTCATTCAGGGGGGGGGGAGTTCGACCTTGGGCACTTTGCCAAGGTATCATGACCTTGGGAGATCTTGGCTGGCTGACTGAAATGAACTGATGATCCAATAAGGCTCTTGTGTCTGTAATGAAGGGAAATCAAATCTTCACATATAAATTCTTAGGAAGAAATTAAGAGGGCCTGCCTGCCTGCACAGAGAGGATTTTACCCAGTGTGTGTGTGTGGGGGGGGATCCATGCACTGTCACCATTGAGATGCACACACAAGGAAAAAAGAATCCCACAGGCAGCACAGTCTGTGCATGAAGGGGGAGGTGAACACGATTCATTTCCCCTTCCCTATCTTCGCCGGGGGGAGTCAGGGAAGGGTGGGGAGGCGGATGCGATTCATTCCCCCTTTTGGTTTTGCACGCAGCATTTGTTTTTGTTTTTTTCAGGCATGCGCAGACTGTGCTGCCTGTGGTATTCTTTTTTCCTTGTGTATGTGTCTCAACGGCGATGGCGCGTGGAACTCCCCCCCCCTGGTTGCACACACAGTGTTTTTTCGACTTTGTGGGGTGAACGCCCCACCCTCAGCTCTCGGACCCTCATGGCGATGATGTCAAGGACAAAAGGTAGGTGTGCCTGGTGCATTACGGGATAGGCTGGACGGGTGTTGACAAGCATTCAGCACACGCACGGCCCAACCCCTTTCTTATAGGTATAGATAAGGCTTGTAAGGAAGAATCTAAAACCTACACTCCAAAAAAGTAAAACTTCTCCCAAACAAAGTTGGGATTAGAGGCAGCAATAGCATGGAGAGCAAATGCAGGTTAGTAAAATGTACAGTATAAAATAAGTTATTCCAGATATGTGTATGACATATGTCTTCTGGATGATTGCTACTGATTAGGCAACATG
The DNA here is from genome assembly GCA_035047305.1 of Bradypodion pumilum. Classification (NCBI taxonomy): domain Eukaryota; kingdom Metazoa; phylum Chordata; class Lepidosauria; order Squamata; family Chamaeleonidae; genus Bradypodion; species Bradypodion pumilum. Next base: position 35,860,067 of record JAWDJD010000002.1, on the reverse strand, counting down.
AAATTGGCAGATGGCTGTGACTGGTTGGGTGATGGACTACCAAATGCAGACCTTTGCTGATAGGCCTATCACATATTGTAGCTGCTAAGTACCTTAAAAACTTTCCATGTTAGCAGTTTCACTTTAGGTACTATCCATATCCCAAATGTTAAATATCTGAGTCATTAATCTTATTTGTTATTTATTTTTAAGCAACACTTTGCAGCATGAGCAACTGGATGGTTGTCAAATCTGCACAAGGAGGTATCCAGTAATGCATCCTTGTGCAAGTTTTAAAACTACCCAAGCACTCAGATAATGGACCTTTGTGAGATTAGTTGGATTCTGTGCTGGTGTTGTAATATGCATAACTATTCAGTGAACCTACTTTTTGCAATCCCCATAGATGTTATAATGCATGGGCCTCTGCAACACAAGAAGCATTGTGGATAATGCAGTGAGATCATAAGGGACTAGTTTTTGTTGCATATGCAGTACATAAACACAACACACTGAATATGCTTTCAAAGACTATGCAAAAAGCATGCTCTAAAAAACTCAGATTATAGAAATCACACTACAATTTCAGAGTTCAATAAGCAGAGTGAATGCTTCTGAAGAACTACATAAGGCAACTTTAAATGTTCACAGCAACAATTGGCATTTAATTTTAGATTACATGTCATATAGCAAATAGATTGAAACTGAATCCCCACAAGATGGAGGTCCTGTTGTTGGGCAGGATCCCTGCCCTAAGAGGACACCCGGCTCTGTCAATGGGTGAAGTGGTCCTCCCTATGAAACACTATGAAATTCGAAAATCAAATTTGCATATTACCATTTAGAACAGATTGCCCAACTATGTCTCCTATTGGACAGGTGATCCTTAACAATTCTGGTTCATACAATAGTAATCTCCAGAATAGGCACTCTACGTGGGACTACCCTTGACCCTGACATGGAAACTGCAATGAGTCCAAAATGGTATGGCCAGGCTAATAACAGGGGTCAGTAATTCTGAAAATATTACCCCAACCCTGATTGGTTTGCATTGGCTTCCCATTGCTTCCCATGTCAGATTCAAGGTTGCAATGTTAACTTATAAGGCCCTAAACAGTTTAGGATTTAGCTACCTGGTAGAGGACATTTGTTTGTTTGTTTGTTTGTTTATTACATTTCTCTACCACCCATTTGGGTGCATAGCTGTCAATATCCCTTATTGGCCGGGAAAACCCCTTATTTTACCTTCTTTCCTGCCGTCATCCCTTATTAATTAGACTGCAATCCTCTATTGCCATCATTGGAGGGCAGCACAGGATAAGCATAGCTGTCAAGTATCCCGTATTTGCCGGGAAATTTCCCTTATTTCCAAATCCAAAACTTGACAGGTATGTTTGGGTGGTATCCCACTCTGGGTGGTCCTCAAGAGAAGAGTTTAGGAGGTCACAAATTGAAAATTTCTTGCAAATCTAATGCCATTCCTCACAGCATTTGCAGCTGCAGCTACCATCACTGAAATTGGCCAGAGAAGTGCGAACAAGATGAAGGGCCTTCTTAGTGGTGGTCCCCACAATTTGGAACAATCTACCAACTGAGCTGCATTGGCCAACCATTTAGTCACACATTGGGACAGAAATTATGTTTATATTACTGACATCTTCATCACTTACCAAAAATCCTCCAGTTATTGAGTTTCTTATAAGAGTCAGTCCTAAATGCATATTCTTCTTTATCTCAGTAACATTTGATATACTTGCAAAAGCTGAAAAGACATAATGCAATGTATATTCAAGTAAAAATTCAAGCTTCTGATTTAACATATAAATCCCGAGTACCTTGAACCCTACAATGTTTAAACCTGCCTTCCATCTAGTTCCTTTCCTAAAAATAAACACATATGGTTTCTTAATATGGACCATATGTCATCTACTTTAGAAACTCTAAGATAAGTATCTTGTATTCACATAGTTACTTTTCCTCAAGACTAAACTGAATATGAGGAGTAATTTATGGGGTGAATCAAAAAGTAAACCCCAACTAAAGTAAATTAATAACTTCAATGGGATTATACGTTACTTTTGATAAAAAAAACTTTATTTCAATGAATATTCTCTAGCTGAGATTAACAATAGACTTAGTTCTACAAATTTACTGTTTTGTTTACCATTTCAGATGTCAGAAAGGCAAGTTGTTTGTTATTTGTAATTACATTATATCTGGCACAAAAAATCATTACTAACATCAAGCTACTAAGAGAGATGAATAATGTTGAAAACTTCTTTTAATCTGTTAAACTCATTCTGACTTTTGTGTATACAAAATGGCAAACCTTTCCTTTTTTTCTGCATGGAAAAACATATTTTCACAGATACATATATCTGTGAACATTTTTGTGCACAATTTTAATGTGCAATTTCAAATGCACTCATTTTTCAAACAGATTCTTTGGTCATGCAAAAGCACATCAAAAGCTTTGAAACATAAGGATTTTGAAACAAATTCTGTTAAAGTTTGTGCTTTCATGCTGGGAGGTGAAAATTGCACCATTTTGAATTAAGATGTAAAGATACAGATCAATATTTTAACAAGACAGTAAGATTTTTGACTTCCTAGCAAAACACTATCGAACTGTAAGACACTCCTACAACTTCTTTCCTGTTACTCTTCACTCCATCTTAATTAATAAACAATCAGTTGCACCATTTACAAAAATGTGCCTTTGCAGAAAGGCACTATAGTGTAATGTTACACTGAAGATGTTAAGGTTAGGGTGGAGGCAATCTAGTTTCAAATCTCTTTAGCTAGAAGTATGATCTTGAGCTAATCTTACTCAGCCCAAAATCACTTGCAAAGCTCTTGTGAGGATAAAAATGAGCAACAGAGACCAAGCCCAAAATCACTTGCAAGGCTCTTGTGAGGATAAAAATGAGCAACAGAGACCAAAACAGACAACCTTGATTTCTCTAAGAGAAAGAGGGGATTATAGTTTCAAAAGGTGTTAGCACTTACCCTGCAAATTCATCTTCGAACATTTGGTTTCTGGCTGATTAACAGAACACTTATAAATATCGCCCATTCTATTTTTTGGATATCCACTCCAGGGTGAACCAACAAGCAACCTATAAACCAGACAAAAGTAATGTTTCTGTCTTAACTCAATATTTGAACCTACGACATCACTTTACCACTATACTTAAAAGTTGTTCTTCTGGTTTTATAAAACACTTTTCACTGACCTCCGGATGTGTTGGATTAAAATCCCCTTCATCCTAACCCAGTATAATGCTAACCCATCCAATTATAATGGCTATTGTAAACATTTGGAGAGTACCAAGTTTACAAAATACCTCATATCTATCCAAGAGCTATACTATTAAAATAATAGATTTTGAATTGGCATAACTTTTGCTCATGCCCAAAAGGTCACATTCTTTCTGGTCAATTCATTTCTGAGGTGGTAAAAATCCAAATGACTTTATTGTTCATTTTCATATGGGAAGCTGTTCCTGTCAAACTATAATGTAGTTTGTCAACTATAACTGTTATCAAGAAATAAAACATAGGTTGTTTTTATTTGTGCTATATGGTCACTAAGATTAAAGATAATATGCAGAGATTCAGATTATAATCACTGACATCTGGCATGAAATAACTTTAATACTTGTTAATGTCAACAGTCCTGGAAATACAAATTTACTCATGGAGAAGACATATACATGTGTAGGTTCAGCAGTTGTGCCAAATTCTGATCCATGTTGATTTGGAATGAAATCTGTTCCTTTTCTTTCACAAATGCGCCCATAATGGCAAGTACACAGTTTAGTGCAGCCATTGTATATGAGCTTTGTCAATCTATACCTATAAATCCAAGCGTTAACCGTTGGAATTTGACACAGGATCCCACACCCGGCCATACTATCCCGTAGCGAGCCTTCGTGCACTTGCCCGAAATGGGTCTGGAGGTCAACAAATATTTTAGAAATGCGCCAGTGGGGCAAGAGCCCCATAAACTCAAACAAAGAAAAAGAACTTCAATACCCAATGTTCTTTGCGCCGCGCCGCACCACAGCAAATCAGGCTGAGAGGCACGAGCAAAAAGAACGTTGAAAAACGTGCCGCAGCCAATCAAAAATAAGCTTCAGGAAAAAACCGCAGCATGAACTACGAGTCCCAGAGTCCTCTGTGCTGCACAACCCCTCAGCCATTCAGGCTGAGGGACGCGAGCGCAGAGGAGGCTGGCAAAGTGCGGCATGCCGACTTTAAATTTAAAAACACCGGGAGGGAAAACTTTTAAAGACCCAGCCGGAGCCAGGAGCGCGGTAGCGGTGGTTAGGGAGTGGGGGGGTGTGAGGCACGGCCCCAGTAACCATGCTGCCCATTCGCCCCACCACCTAGCCCCCTTCCTAACCCCCACCAACCGTGCTTACCTCCTGGCTCCGGCTGGGTCTTTAAAAGTTTCCTTCCCGGTGCGGCCTTCTACGTCTCGCCCTCGCTTCTCTCTGGGTTGGCTGGGGACGAAAGTTCCTTTCCCAGCCAACGGAGAGAGAAGAAACGCCTCTCCGTGATATGGATTCCTTCTCTCTGGGAGGCAAAGGTGCCTTTGCCTTCCGAAGAGAAGGAAACGCTTCTCTCTGGGTTGGCTGGGGATGAAAGTTTCTTTCCCAGCCAACCGGGAGAGAAGGAACGCCTCTCTGCGATGTGGATTCCTTCTCTCCAGGAGGCAAAGGTGCCTTTGCCTTCCAAAGAGAAGGAATCGCTTCTCTCTGGGTTGGCTGGGGACGAAAGTTCCTTTCCCAGCCAACCCACAGAAAACTCTCTCTCTCTCTCTCTCTCTCTCTCTCTCTCTCTCTCTCTCTCTCACTCTCACTCTCTCTCTCTCACACACACACACACACACACACACACACACACACACACACACACACACACACACACACACACTGCGGAACAACCCCCTAACAACAAACTTTCCCTCCAGTCCAAACATACCTGCACCAATCACAGCATCAGCAAATAGCCTCCGCCCTCTGTCTCCTCTGTCTGAGTCTGACTGTCTCCTCCCCTGTCCCTCACTCTATCTAACTCACTAGCGCCCTCTGGTGGTCTACTCTATCTGTCAGTCTCTCTTCCTCTCACTCTCACTCTCTCTCACACACACACTGCTTCTCTCTCTCACACACACACACACACACATACAACACACACACACACACACAACACTCCTGCCTTGCCAGGAATTTTTAATGTGTGTGTTGGTCATTGGAGTGGTATTGTATGGGTGGTGGTGGTTGTGCACACCCAAAACCACCCATAACCACCAACGCATACATTAAAAATGCCCAACACACTTTAAAACAGCCAAGCAATGCCGGGCAAACTCTGCTAGTACTTTATAAGTCATGTGCAACCAACATTTATGGGCTGAATCTTAACTGAAGATCAGTTTTATACTGTAAAATGACTTGGGGAAACTATAGTTTTAAAAAGAAGTTAAGAAATGTATTCAGTATTATATTTTTTTTAAAGAAGGTAATATCCAGCTTCATGTGCAGTTCATCTGATGCATTTTTCATAACTCCAATCTGCCTCAAATGATCTTTTAATCCCACAAAACAGTTCTTGAAGGCTTTGGTGTGCTTTAAATAGGAATCTTACTTTGTTCCAGTATTTGTATCACCGCCCCCTCACCAAGGCAACTCTGGGTGGCTTACAAACAACCATAAAACATTCAAGTTAAAAAAAACATCCCTTGTTGTTGTTCAGTCGCACAGTCGATTCCGACTCTTTGCGACCCCATGGACCATTGCCCTCCAGGCACCTCTATCCTCTACCATCCTTCTCATCCTGCCCAGCCCTGTGCCTACTGCGTCCATGATGCCATCTAGCCATCTCATCCTTGGCCGTCCCCTTCTTCTTTCGCCCTCCACCTTTCCCAGCATCAAGGCCTTCTCAAGTGAATCCTCCCTTCTCATTTGATGTCCAAAGTACTTCATCTTCATCTTTGTTATTTGTTCTTCCTAAGGAGCAGTCAGGGCTAATCTCTTCTAATATTGACCTATTTGTTCTCCTTGCTGTCCAGGGGACTCTCAAAACTCTCCTCCAAAACATCCCTACAACAATTAAAATCATAATCAAGATGTGCCATTTCGGATGACTGATGGCCATGTTGGATTTATTTAGGTACCTCAGATCTGTTCAGATAGGTAACTGAAGGGCTAAATCCAATTGACAGTACCAAATAAAGTAGACTCCTGGATCAATAAGATGTACATATGTGTTGACTTAACAAATCCTATTCATTAAATGTGACTCCACTAGTCAAATAAAATAAAATAAAGATTTGTTTCGACTCCATTAGTCAGTTAGAACAACTGGATATAGCGCTAAATGTGTGGTGTTATATGCATATTTCCAAAAAAGTAACTTAATTTCAGCATCTCTTTAAAGACTAACTTGCCGATTGCCACAGGGGAGAAACCTTCCAAACAGATACAGAGTACAGTATTGGCATTCCAGCTTAACATTATTTATGTCAATAATACTGTATAATTAAATGTCTGGAGTCATTCTGTAATTACAGGTTCTGCTGATGGGAGGTATTTTTGACAAAGACAACCAAAGTGAAAACAGCCAAGAACAGTCCACTTTTAAAATAAAATAATCATTTTGTTTCTTATTATGCTGCTCTGAATTTGTGACTGCTCATTTACTGTGTTTCCCTGAAACCTGCACATATAATTATTTTCAACAAGAGGCTGACACTGTGATCATTCTTATTTGATCCAGAGATGAGGAGGTTATTATTGTTGTTGTTGTTATTATTTCTAAAGGACTGCAGTCAGATGCTGGGAGATGTAGTCTATGTAAAAATAACCTTCATGTTTTTTTTTACATTTACTGTAATGGGAGCAGTTAATATACATAAATGCTGGGGAAAATATATGATGGGAAGTTCTGTTTGACCGGCACTTTACAGCATACTTCTACAACAGGTTTGGATCTATACATATTTCAGTCCATCTTTTAACAGAAGCTTTTCAAGCAAGGGCATGATAGAAATTTGAAACATAAACAGACTTTCTCCTGCTAATGTATTGTTGTAGAACTATTATGTGGTTGTGCATGGTGTTTCCCCCTGTACTTACCATTTGCTTAAAAATGCTTACCATTTGCCTTCTTGGTTTAAAAGATGTTGAACTGTATATCCAAATTGTTCATTCAAGGAGCCAGAATATATTTGTGCTCCTTGGAGCCCAATATTGTATGCTTCACAAAAATTTTGAAGGACACCTATTTAGAGAAAGTAATATTACCATAAAAATCAATTAGAAAAAGTTAATATAGTATTCCTTTTCTTCATGCCATGACTATTCAGAATGTGCTTTACGTGTCACCAAGGCAGAGTATCTTCCACATTTCTACAGCTGTACTGCACAGGTATGGCAGTTGGTATCATAGATCCTAGCCCTTTAAAATTCTTCTAGGTCTTAACATGCAACAGATAAGCATGAAAATATATGGGTACTATACTATAATGTCATATTAAACATGAGAATCTGCCATAGATTGGGTCACCCTATCCTTTTTGTAAGCTGCTCTAAGTATTCATTTATACAGAAAAAGTGAGCAGGGCAGACCCCCTTGGTGGATAGTGTGGGAGGCATCATGTATATTTGGATTTAGTAATCACACAGAGATGATAGACCATTTTGGTGCCAGTGCCCACACTGGCCCTCAATCCAATGTGATTTGATAGGTACCCAAAGTGCATAGTCCACTGTCCCTTGATACTAACCATCTGGTGATCCCCATTTTTCCTTTCTTATTTTTTTCATATGCACAGATGTGATCTAGTGCTAAACAAATGTATCAGAACAGTGATAAGGCAATCTAGCACCCAACATGGTAGATTGGGGGGAAATTGCGCTGGGCTGGACATGCTCTCAAATGACAGATGGGTGTTAGACAGCAGCAGTCACAGAGTGGTATCCCAGAGGAGTAAAAAAGATCTCTTGGCAGCCCCACCCTCCACAAAGATGGGAAGACCAAATCATGAAAAGTTTTGGTCAAACCTGGCAGCACCGTTTACCCACCCACCCCTCTCCCTCTGCCAATGGGGAGTTGAGAGGGGAGGCTGAAATCCCACCAGGGAGGTGGTGGGTACATACATGAGCACACGTGTGCACCGCTCAAGTCACGCTAGCAACATCACATGGGTGCATGCACATTCATGGTGTGTGTTTGTGCGCACCTCCTCCTCGGGAGAATCAGCATTAAAATTTATCCAGCTTTAAAAAAATAGATGTCCCCAATAGCAGAGGGGAAAACTCTGAATCAGAAACAAAAAGGAATGGGCTGATTCTCATTGGTCTTCACATCATGCAATCAATAAAATGCTTCAGATTCACCAAACTAACTGTTGAGCAAATCCCAAAGTATCTGTCAGTGTAGTTGCAACCTCTGTCTGGCTTAGTCTGTCTGTAATTCAACAAATCAATGAAACTATTTTTGTGGGCAAAAACTCCACAAAACACAGTACACAGATATTTGTTATTCACCATCATTAAAACCGGGCAATCTCTGCTAGTATAATTAATAAAACTAAACATAGCAACAAATATAGCTACTTTGCAAAACTGCTAAGGAGGGAAGTAATTTAATGAATAAAGTTGAATCACTACATCCGGCAAAAAATAATAATTATATGTCATGAACTGTTGGTCTGAACCGTCCTGGAGAGAAAAAACAAATGGATACCTTAGTTTTGACATTTTCCAAATACTCTTTCTTGCACAAAAGTCACAACAACTTACAATTTTTTCATTGATGTTTTGGATGCAAAGGTTTCATTACTGTTAATAGTTTGGGGAAAGAATCCAATAGGTTTCTGTTGGGAAATTATCAGACTGGATGTCTAGGCAGTTATTCCTTATTCACTGTAGAACACAGACAATCAAAGATGATCTGTTTATTTCTTTTAAAATTAATGAATTAAGATGTGTAATATCATGCCTGTGAACCGCGGCTCCGGACAATCCGGGACCTGCGCAAAACGGTTCTGTTCAGGTCGCTTATTACGCATGCGTAAAAGCCTTCTATGCATGCATAAAAGCGACTTGTGCAGAACTGTTCTGCGCAGCTCGCTTCTACGCATGCGTAGGCTTTTATGCATGCGTAGAAGGCTTCTACAATCCCCTTCTGCACAGAAGCCTTCTATGCATGCGTAGAAGGGTTCTACGCATGCATAAAAGTCTTCTATGCATGCGTAGGAGCGAGCTGCGCAGAAGGGGTGTGCAGTAACGCCTTTCCCCCGTTGCCAAATTCCGGGGTTTCGGCAGCTCCGGGTGGGAAATGGCGAAAATCGGCACCGAAAAATGGGAAATCCCTGCCAATCCGGGAAGGTTGACAGGTATGGTAATATATATAAATGTACAGGTACACAGAAGTGGCCAAACGGAGTGGCAATGTTCAAAGATAGGAAATCCGTTTGAGGCTTGAATATGTAGTAATATAATATAATGTTTTATTCTGGTAGTTAATATATTCAGAATCTTCCAGTAGAGCAATACAACAAGTCCAATACATTGTGAAAGTCAACCGGTATGCAGACTCTTTCAGGAGAATTTCCCTTCATCAGACAACTTGACTTGCTAACTTTCCAATATCTGAAAATATATACAATATATATATAAAAATTAATTCTGAACTGGAATATTGCTACTGAGCTAAGTATAAAAGAGAAACCCACCTGGATATATAACATTTAGTTTTCAAAGGGTATCTTGTTTTCATGTTGCATCCAAACCTCTTTTCGTTTATTCATTTTGGGCTGTGGAAGTTACTGACACAAAATATTACTCCCCTTATAAATCCTGCTGATAGGAAACCAGGTGTGCATAATCTAGCATTCCCCTCCCATGCCTCCTAATTGACTAAATATATTTATACATTTTTATATTTTTATATTTTTATAAATTTTATATTCCAGGGCTACAAATTGACATAATTGTGTAAAGGGGGACAAAAATATATATCTACAGAAGTACATTACACCACAATGCTTGAACTCTTAACAATCTCAGAATTGTATTAGCCAGGATAACGCTGGCCATGTAAGTAATTAGTAACATTGCCACTCCGTTTGGCCACTTCTGTGTACCTGTGCTTTTGCATTTCTTGGCTTTATGGCATTTGAGAATGGGCAGATCCTCCAATGGCACCTCTATTTTGATGTTTCAAACTGTTTACTCAGGGCTTTTACAAAGACTATAAAACAGTGGGGATTCCACAAGCATGAGACCTCTTCCCACAGCTGTTACTAATTACTTACATGGCCAGCGTTATCCTGGCTAATACAATTCTGAGATTGTTAAGAGTTCAAGCATTGTGGTGTAATGTACTTCTGTAGATATATATTTTTGTCCCCCTTTACACAATTATGTCAATTTGTAGCCCTGGAATATAAAATGTATAAAAATATAAAAATATAAAAATGTATAAATATATTTAGTCAATTAGGAGGCATGGGAGGGGAATGCTAGATTATGCACACCTGGTTTCCTATCAGCAGGATTTATAAGGGGAGTAATATTTTGTGTCAGTAACTTCCACAGCCCAAAATGAATAAACGAAAAGAGGTTTGGATGCAACATGAAAACAAGATACCCTTTGAAAACTAAATGTTATATATCCAGGTGGGTTTCTCTTTTATACTTAGCTCAGTAGCAATATTCCAGTTCAGAATTAATTTTTATATATATATTGTATATATTTTCAGATATTGGAAAGTTAGCAAGTCAAGTTGTCTGATGAAGGGAAATTCTCCTGAAAGAGTCTGCATACCGGTTGACTTTCACAATGTATTGGACTTGTTGTATTGCTCTACTGGAAGATTCTGAATATATTAACTACCAGAATAAAACATTATATTATATTACTACATATTCAAGCCTCAAACGGATTTCCTATCTTTGAACAATATATATAAATGTAACATCTGCTATATTGACAAATTTTTGCTTATATCAAGTGGCCAGGAATGGCCTCCAGAAGATGAAAACAAGGAGACTTAGTGAACTGTTTAATGTTTTTCAACACAAAATATTAAGATCTGTTATGGGTAATGAGGATTTTTTTTAGTCAAAACAGATTATTTTCAGATAAAAATTCCCCAAACTGTATATGACATTCCCAAGCCAATCAAGCCTTTTGTGAACGTAATTCTAAAAGCCAGAATTATTATAAGTAAAAGTAAGTGGTACTCTTGAAAAATGTTTATTCAGGATTGCCAGTCATCTTAAAAATACTATCCTTTCACCTGATTTTCTAAGACAATTCTTTGGATATTGAAGCAAGCCATTTATCCCAATGCACCCCTCAGCACTTTTATATAAAGTTTTGTTAAAGTTTCTATAACACTGCTTCTTAAAATAGCTATTGCCTACAACTTTTTTATTTGAAGTCAGAGGTCTAGGCAACTAGAACGTAGGCATACTTTGTTCTGTCATTTTGAAGGTTGTCTAGGATCTTTTCTAGTTTGGACTTGTCAATTAAACTGCAGAATGCAGCGAAACACACTCAAGTATCTGTACTCAAAAGAGTGGGAATGAAGCAGCTAAGTTTGCTCCACCATACGTATTTTTAGCCTATGAATGAATAATTCTGGCTTTCTGTTTTTGAATACATTTATAGAGTGCGAAGTCAGTAGAAAAGCCTAAATACATTTTCATATCAACAGCTATGACATTTTTGCAAGTATTTTGAAGAACAGCAGACAAATATATTCCTACAAATACTTTTGCTAAGGCTTAATGCCTCCAGCATGCTGATAGCGAATTCACTGTCTAAATCTGAACTCATACGTAACAAAAACAATGCCATCCAAGTGCAAGAGGGTGGTAGCAACATATCCTGTATTTTGCTGTAGTAGAAGAAAAAAAAGAAAAAACATCAGAAAATACCCAAAAGGGAAGGGGGGAAATTCCAAAGAACAGACTGGTGAGCATGAAATTTGTTCATTGGGTAAGGACTACTGACGGACTGTTAAGGGAATAAAGAAAACAAAGGTTGACATAGAATGGAGCATCCTGAAAGGCACAGAAGATGGCTGGAATCCTGAGTAGGTGTACTGTAAAAAGCAACATTTTGTTGTGGATGCTTTCTCCCCCCCTTTTTTTTGAGGGGGAAGAAGTAAGAAGTGCATACTTATCATTAAGAATGTAGCGAAACAATGGAGCATTTACTATAACCAAACTACAAAATACTTTGCAAACATTTAAAATCTTCACTTGTAACAATGTAGGCATATGTAAGTATCTCATTGTTTGGCTGTCCACAAAATTATAGTTTTCTTCCAATGCCTGTCCCAGGTAGCAGGAATATCTCAAAGCATAACCTCTTCTACCTGTTACTTACCTCTTCATACCCACTGACCAAGAACTTATATAGCTGGGGAGGGGGGGAAGGGAATTTTAATCATTCCACGTGATCTCTGGAAGAATAATGTTTTCCCTGCTGAGGATGGGGTTCCCACCTTTTTTTGCCATGCCCCACCTAAGCATCTCTAAAATCCTGATCCCCCACATGACATATAATTCTTATTATTCAAAATATTAACTCCTATTCATGTGGAGGAAGCCAAAAATCCCATTTACTTGGTCTAAACATTAAAAACCTTTACTTGCCTCCCTTAAAAATCAAATCCCCCCAAGTGGGGCATGTGCCCCACATTGGGAACCACGAGTCTAGATAATCTCACCACTTACAAAATCTCCAAATTGAAATATTACACCAAAAAGCATAGTTTTTCCACTGAGGATTGTGGAAGTGGCTCAGACTCATTTCTGGAAGAGAAAATGCACTGGCCAGATTTTCTTTCATCTAATGATGGTTGTATTGATTTGTCTGTTCAGCATTCTGCATTTATGTGTGTGTGTGTGTGTGTGTGTGTGTGTGTGTGTTTTGTAAGCTGCTCTGTCTATTCATTTAGACAAAACAGCAGACTAGGAGTATTTAATAACAAAATAAATAAGTGGAGAGGAATAAATGTAAGAGATGAGAAGCAGTAGAGGGAAAGAAACAATGATAACTCCACAACTCAACAGAAAAAACACAAGTGGATTGATGTTAAATGTGAAACACATTGTTCTGCTCATTGTGGATGTTGGGAGGGGAGAGAACAAATTCTTGTTCTCATTGTTTTATATACTTACAGTAAATAATAAAGAGTATCTTAAATTAGGACTTGGTTTCCAAATTTGTGCCACCGAAGTTAACTTTGAAGCCCAAAGACCATAAAACGTATGCCCATAATCAAGCAGATCAGCAGTCTATAACTAGCTTTAGAGGAGTTCTGAGCTTTTTTCATTCCAAGACATCAGCAACATTTCTCCTCTGCTAGAGGCATACTTAAAAATTATTTTATTGGCTTATACTTGAGATTTTCATTGCAGAATTTTCAGACAAATCTCTCATTTGTGAACAAAGTTTCACCAATGATCTAAAATTCAATTGTCTGGAGACAGACTGACAAAGCTTCACAAACCTCCATGCATTTTGCGTGGAAGAAAATGGCCAAACAAAGCTTGTTAGTGCCAACACTGGGGATGTGAATCCCTACGTGATCTTTGCAAGAAGAATAAAGAATGGGAAATGTATTTTCCTCATTAGAGAAGGTAAGATATTCTATTGCAGTTTCTTCAAGTGTAAAGAATGAATAAGTCATTTCCATAAAATTACTTACTATTTTAATGAAGAAATAGTCATGCAACAAAACTTGGGATACCTTAAAGACTGAAGTTTGTATCCCACTGTCCAGCAGTCTCCATCTTACCTTCTCTTGGTCATGAATGGGAAATGTGGTGGAATCAAGGGGTAAGACATGTGATTTCCCTTTTGTCCTGCATTCAGGAAACTGCAGGCCAGGCATTTGATGAAGTGAGCTCCAGTCCACAAAACCTCGTTCCAAATTAAATTAGTTTTTAAAATGCCACAAGGTTCTGTTGCCTTAACTGTTGAAGGCAAATGAGGTGTATTACTGGCTTAATCTGTTGATTTACCAGCTAATAACAATACTGTAGTTGTGATATGCCAATTTCATAACCAAATGGCTGTTGTCAGCAGCATGAAAAACCATTGTTTCAGTGGATAAATTGCTAGGTAACAGAATGTCTGTATGATTGCCTGAATCTTTGTCCAAAACATTTGTCACTGCATGCATTTCAAATTTTATGTCAAAAAGTCATGACATAACTTCAAGTAAGTATTTCCATGTGGGGATAGGGTGAGGTATATGTGTGATTTGCTGAAATGCCTGACAGGAACCAGCTTCCTGCACTTCACAGCTTGCTACTCTATGAAAAAGAGTTCCTGGAAAGAAATGAAGGAAACATGTTTTATCATGCTCAGACCAATACAATTATATGGCTGAACAATGTTCACCTAAAGTATTTAACCATACTTTAATGCATTGTAATGCCTTTAATGTAGTTGTCATCAGCCAAACAATATCATAAAACATAGAAACAAAAACAGTAGAATCCCGCAGAGCGAAAAAGCTTCGTTCCACGGAAATCTTTGCTATGCGTTTTTTTCGCCATGCAGATTCAATGGGAGATCGCCGTATAACGGGGAAAAAGTTTGTTATACAGGGTTTCCGTTAACCGGAGTATACCCAGCTTAGCGGAAACCCCGTATAACGGGGAAAAATCATTATGTGGGGTATTGCCTTTGCATAATGAACACTTCATTGCATGAATTTTTCTTTAAATAGAGTGTTCGTTATGCGGGGTTCCACTGTAAGTCTAAAATGCCTTATCAGGATATAGCTAAAAATTACTTTGATGACAGTGCCAAAAATATCAGTACAGTATAGCAGCAGAGGCAACAACAAAAATGGCATGTGTTTTTAGTAGATTAAGAAAAGAGTTCTCATATGCACCACAAACATATTCTACCCTATTATCTCTGTCCTCTAAATAGAAATGTTGCTTGGAATAGGGGTGTTTTAAAAAGCAAGAAAGTATGCTTTATCATCTTCAGACTAGTTTAACTAAATTTTTCACAGTCTTCATTCCCCCCACCCCCGCCGCTGCCACAATATAGGCAAACAAATAAAGAGAAGATTTGTATTGTTAATTGAAGCTGATTATTAAGAGAAGGAGCACAAACTCAGGTTAGAGGACAATGTGTTGCTTTGAGTACAAAAAACCTGTAAGATTCATTTAGCCACAATTACTAATACTGCAACATTAAATTTGTGGCTTAAATTGAAAGGGTGGAGGGATGTCCCCCCCCCCCACTCCCTCACAAGTGCTTCCTGTACTGATCTTAGCCACTGCAGAAAACTAGCTATTTATATGCCTTTCTCCTGCACATCCTGTCTATACCATTTGAGAAAGAGAAAGAAATAAGTTGAACTTTGTTCCACTGTAGCAAGAAATATAACACTGTAATAATTTTATGTATGAAAAAGCTACTATTCTGGGCTACAACTCTCAGAAGTCCATTGACAGGATAGCCTCCTGGCCATGTAGGCTACAAGACTCTAGGAGATATAGTAGCAAAAAAATGGGGCTGTGGTGATTCAGTGGTTAAAAAGCTTGCCTTGTTACCTAAAAGGTCAGCAAGTCGACAGTTCAAGACCCAGGTACTGCATGATGGAATGAGCACCTATCTTTATCCCAGCTCCTGCCAACCTAGCAGTTCAAGAGCAAGAAATTATGAGTAGATAAATAGGGACCACTTCGGTGGGAAAAGATCTTGGGGATATGAAAGGCATCTCATTTGGGCGTCCCCTGATCAATTTTCCTCCAGCAAAAATCCTTTCAATCCAGAATAATTTCTGACACAAAATTATTATTATTATTAATAGTAAAACATAATTTTTCCAAACTCTGAATATGTGTTTGTTTAGGCTTTCATCTTTTTCTTGAGATTTGGCCAGACAGCAATGCAGTCTAAAATGAAAGTGTAAATTTATACCCCTACCTTCATCAAAGAAAAATTCTAGACAAGCAGACAGAAGTCTAGTATTCAAAACAATAGTTATACCATTCAATAACCCATGGCTACTAAAAACAAATATTTTTCACTTGTGTTGGAAATTTTAGACCAACATGAACACATGGATGAATTTGCCAAAATCAAGGGCTTTCTAGGTATATATTATATACATTCACAACGAGTGCATTTGTGGATGATACCTTAATGGTAATTCAGGAATATTGGGACATGGGCCAAGCTTTGAATACGTATGGCTACATTTTAGATACAAAATTATGTCCTGCTTGGGAACTTCCCTGAGGCTTCCATAGGTAAATTATATATATGTTTATATTTATATCCTGCCCATCTGGGATCTTCTCCCACTCTGAGAGGGATACAACAGGTAAGAAATTTCCAATACAATATACAATCAGATACAATATAATAAAAAAACCACATTAAACAACAAACCATAAGCATGAAAACTGTAAACTATAAGCAATAAATTACAGCAGTAACCAATGGTCTGCTCAATGGCCTGTGCTATGTTCTTCAAGAGTTAAGATGAAAATGAAATTCCATGGGCACTTTTCTAAAGCTGAGGAACATTATTTACTTTGGGGGTGATTTGTAGGGAGTTGTATGTTGCCAATGGGAATGCTCAGGGCAATAAATGAGCAGATCAGAGTCAGCAATCAGCAGAACAAAGCCTCAAACGAGTGGAGTTTGCAGGAGTTTGCATGCCACAAAATCACATATTGCTGTCTTGTTAACTCTGTGTTGCATGCTATCTTTGTTTTCATCTCTTTGCAATGCTCTCTCTCCATTTCTCTGTACCATCCTAACTTGGCAAGCCACAAGGAAAGCAGAAGATTAGGTTGTGTCTTGACTGTCAAAAGAATCAGGCTCCCAATCTTGTTTTTTTAAATTGGGTGTCTGTCACGTGGCACTTGTTCTGACATCCACATCTTTTGAGAAACCTTGCCCGAACAGGTTTTTTTTTAAACACCCTTCAGCAACTACAATTACAATTACGCTTATATACTGCGCCATAATGCTTAGTGCACTCTCTGGCCAGTTTATAGTTGACTAGCATAGGTTGCCCGGCATTGCTGGGTTGTTATAAATCATGTCTTCTTTTTTTTGGGGGGGGGGGTTAAGTTAAAAATCAACAGAGGATGCTATAAATCTTTTTATTTTATTTATTTAACATATGTTTGTTATTTGTGTAAACTTTTGATTTGTTATTTTTTTGACTTGTTTTTACTCTTGTGGCCTCTAGGTGGGGCTGTTGTGTCTTTTTGAGTTGTTTTTACTATTCTGCCCTGCAGGTAGGGCTGCTAGTGGTTCTGTTTTAGTTTCACTGTTTTTTCTCTCCTGGCCTCTGGGTGGGGCTTCTTCCGGTAAGTAGTCTCTTTGTTTCTTCCTTTCTGTTCTGGTCGTCGTGGAAGGAGGACGTGCTGGTGAGTTTCTGGTTTTCTTTCTTCTGGGGTTTTTCTTTGTTTTGCTTTTGTGGTGGTGGGCTGGGAGGTGTTTCTGTTTGTTCTTTTTTGTTTTGGTTGGGCTTTAGATGTGTGTAATTGGTTTGTTTATTTCTGGTTTTGTTTATTTTATTAATTTCATTGTTTTTTTTGTGTAATTTGTGGTAGTTGTGTTGTTAGAGTTAGGCATTTTCGTGTTGTAGTTAGGTGTTTTGTCTGTGCTTTTGTGGTATTGTGGATGTTTTTGTTTGTGGATTTTGTGGTTTACTTTTTTGTTTTTAAAGGGTTTTTTAATTATTTATTTATCTTTGTTTTATTAATTTTGGTGTTTGTTGTTGGTCTGTACTTTTTCGTGAAGAACAGGCTGCCTGTTGGTTCCTCTTTTCCCCATTGCTGCTTCGAATTTTGTTTTTCATGCAGCAATGAGGAAAAGGAGGAGACGGCAGTCAGCCCGTTCTTCCCCTGGTAAGGTTCGTTAGGTAGGTCGGGGGAGAAGGAGGCAGAGAAGAGCTATCTGCCTGATGATGGTTCTCTCCTCTCTGTCTCCTTTCCCTCCTGGCTTACCTAACCGGAGATCGGCAGACAGCAATCCATAAGGGGTGGTGCTCTTCCTTGCGGATTGCTGGCTGCTGCTTTTGTATTACCTCCACCACTGTTTCATTTTAGTTCTTGAAACAGTGGTGTTGGAAGTACAAAGGCAGCAGCCAGTTATTCGCCAGGGAGGGTGCTTCCCCTGACGAACTGCTGCCTGCTGTTGTTCTTTTTGTCCCACCCTGGCTCAAGGTACCTTTAGGCCGGCGGTAGTCTTGCCGTGTCTTCAGCAGGGTAGCGTGGAGGAGAGAGAGTCCCTCTTCTCCCCATTGCTCCAGGAAAGAAGGCTGGCGGGTGTCTTGCGGTGGCTTTTTTTGTGAGGCTGTGAGGCGCTGCGCCCGCCTGTGGCGGACTTGCGGTCCCGTAGCATTTTTTTATTTTTTGCACTCCAGCTTTCTCAGCATTCTGCGCGCTCACGGCACGTAGGAAGCTGGGACTTTGAGTTTTGTGTTTTTTGTTTGCGTTCATGTGGTGTTTTTTTCCCCTGCGGCTCGATTTTAATTGGCCACACCGCGTTTCCCAACGTTCTTTTTTGCTTGTGCCTCTCAGCTTGATTGGCTGAGGCACGGTGCAGAGGATGTTGGGAAGTGAAGTTCTTTTCCTTTTTTTGTGTTCATGGGGCTCTTGCCCCACTGGCTCCTTCAGCAACCCTGCAGTAACCTGCGGGCCAGGGTCGGGTGAGTGCAGGAAGCTCGGTACGGGATAGGATGGGCGGGTGCAGAAACATATAGCAAGTTCCAATGGTTAACCCTTGGATTTATAGGTATAGATTAGCAATCCCCCCCCCCAAAAAAAAACAAACAAACAAAAAACAAAAAAAAACATGCTGGGTACTTTCACAACTGCCACAAAGCACCTTTCTGATTTCCCCCTTCCCCTCTGGTTCTGCATAGGGTTTTTTCTTTTTCTTTATTCCCACTGCAGCTGGGGTTCATTCCAAAGGGGGAGGAGGTGGAATCTGCTGCCACTTGTAGTCACCACCTCTAGTCACCCCGACTGCCACTGCTTCAAACTTGACACATGGTATCAAATTTTAATATTTATATTTTACTGCTATAGGATTACAACAGTTCTTTGTCATGACAGCTGACTGCTGAACTGTCATAATGCTATAACAGTAAGAGGCACAATATGTGCTAATACACACATGCACACAGAAGAATCTAGTGGTTCAGGAATTGGTACAAAATAAGTGACCCCTGCTGGGTAGTTTAAAATAAATCACATTTCAGCAAATAATGAGTGTCCCAGCTGTGTGTCCTGTATTCTTCAGTACTGTATATGAATTAATTCCAAACCTAGCAAAACTGACACAAATTTGGACTTTTTGCAGATCTAGAGGCACTCTAATCATTTCTGCCTTCCCTGTTCTAAGCAGTAAGTTATTTCATACCACTGATTTCTGATTAGCCTACAAAGAATCAGTCTTCATGGGCATATTATGTAAACTTCACTTATCACAGCAGAAATATGTACATGCTGAAGACTAAACAAATTTCTGCTTCTATGCATATGAGTATCCACAATACACAATGACTGTGGTACATTCATAATATGAGATACAATGACAAGCAATGTAGTTTGCTACATGGACAGCCAAGGTCACTATCAATTTTCAATGGCCAGTGAACTGCTAATTATGTGGTGGTTTAAGTACCTTGCTGCAGAGCCAAAGGTTGGGAGTTCAGTTCCCCACTGAGCTTTCTTGAAAGAGACTGGACTCCATGATCAATGGGGTCCCTTTCAGCTTTGCAGTTCTAAGATTATTATTATAAAAACAGCATTTCAGTATTGCTGCACTAAAACAATCAAATGTACATGTAGAGAACTTCCCCAACTACTCTGATTGGAATGCAGCTTGTGTCCTGTCTGCATTTCAGCCCAGTCACCATGGAAATGGGGACAAGCCTGCACAAAGCCTAACAAAAGAAACCTTGACACGAATAAGCGAAAATGACAGGAGCGAATTGTGTATGTGCAAGACCTTTGGGAGTGCTAATGATTTGGTCTGGCCTTCTGAACAAAAATATAAACAATCTCACATTATGCAGTCAATTTATTACCCAAATAAGTTACATTCAAGTTAATAGTTTTGAAATACTCTGTTAATCTAGCCAAAATCACAACTGGTTTGGCTATAGAGTTGGGATTCAGTAATAATAATCTGAGAAGTTTGAAAGAAACTGCTTGTATTTCAGATTTAATGTGCAACTATCTTTCAAGGGATAAGTTCTTGCTGGTCGCAACTCGTTTTCCATTCATTTTGCTGCCTCTGAAATATACGTCTGATAGTCTGATTAATATGATGTTTGCTCAACAATTTTGCCTTCTATACTTATGGTGCATCCAGAGGAATCAGTTACTTTGCATTCAAAAATATGAAATTTTGACAGAGTTTAAATATCATAAAAATATAACATTTCCCAACTACTTTTCATCTTTTTGTCTTGCATAAAAATTCTGTTCAGAAAGCAAAAAAAAAAAAAGTCTTTTGAATGGAAGTACAGTAAAGCCCTGTTTTACGGGAAAAGCCAGTTCCATAACTTTTTATGTAAAAAACTTTTTCCATAAAATGAAGCATGGTTTCCCATCGGGATGCATTGGAAAATCAAAAAACTGATCCCAATCAGACAAAAAATAAAAATTAAAAATAATCAAAAAAATCCCCAAAAATGGCAGACACGACCCTCTCCCACACCCCAATCATCTCACCAGCTGGTGAGTAGCAGGGGTGGAGAATAGGGGGTGTTATTAAAGCATTTCCCTTTTTTATCCTACACCTTCACACCTCGATCTAGGTGTGGGGGTGCAAGATAAAAAAGGGGGAAAAACAGAGCACAAAGGAAACTGAATGATGAAGCGATCTCCCTACCTTTTCCATGCTGCTGCTTCCTGACTGGTGTGTCCATCCATCGAGGAAGCGGGAGATGCCGTTGCCACCAGTGCTATCAGTGCTTCTTCTACCGGCACTGGGAGTGTGTGGGAGCATATCTGCTCCATTCCACTCATCGTTCAAGGTCCTTCCGCAACGTGCTTTAGCTGGGAACGCAGGTCAGACAAAGACTGCTCCATTCCAGTCTTCATCTGACGCGTGTTCCTGGCTAAAGTGCACTGCAGAGGGACCTTGGATGAAGAGCAGAATGGTGCAGATATGCCCCCCGCACTGTGGAAACTATGACAAAACTGCCACAATCATCACCACAACCAACACTGCTGCTTCCGCTGCCTCCACCGCCACCATGGTAAGTGATGTCTTTCGACTTCTGGTGGTGGGGGCGGGTGGCGTGGGGTGCAATTTTTTAAAGACTCTCCCAGAAGAAATTGCAAGTAGATAAATAGGGACCACTTCAGTGTGAAGGTAAACAGCATTCCGTGCAGTCTGGTGTCTAGTCATGCCTGCCACATGATCACAGAAATGTCTGCAGAAGCAGGCTCTTCGGCTTTGAAACACAGATGAGCACTGAACCCTAGAGTTGGATATAACTGGCTTTCAAGCAAAGGAAACCTTTACCTTTACCCGGATGGAAGGAACTCTGGGGGAACCCTTCTGTAAGCTGATTTTCCCCCCGGAAAACGGGATGTGATTTCCCCAGAAATTTCTCCTAGAAAACAGGGTTTCCTTAAAAAGAGGCATTTGTAAAATGGGTTTTACTGTTTATGATGATTCTCCCTACAGGCAACCGTAGCCTCTCTCTGAATGTTCAGGACGATGGTGCCATAAAATAATATTCTAGCTACTTCCAACCATTTACCGACTATTGGATTATTTGCAAGGTTAGATTAAGCCATGGCGAGACTCTAGCCATGCAAAATTTAAGAAACTTCATGGCATTTTATTTATTTATTTATAGTCGCATTTCTATA
Source organism: Bradypodion pumilum (assembly GCA_035047305.1). Taxonomy (NCBI): domain Eukaryota; kingdom Metazoa; phylum Chordata; class Lepidosauria; order Squamata; family Chamaeleonidae; genus Bradypodion; species Bradypodion pumilum. The sequence continues at coordinate 35,838,168 of JAWDJD010000002.1, read as the reverse complement.
CCGCTTTTTTGCTTGAAAGCAACTTAAAGCGGTTTACAGAGTCATCATAAATAACAAGAGCATATCAATAAATAGCCAGACATCATTCAGAAACACAATACAAAATTAAATACAATTCAGCATATCTCAAAAATTCAAATACAGCTCAACATCATAATATCAATTACAGTGCAGTGCAGCCCAGGTGCTCCGACTTACCCGCGGCCAAAGCCAGACCGAGGAAGGAGCTCAAAAAGAGGTGACGGTGGTGAGAGTTCATATACCCGCAGCATTGCAAGCCCAGGAATTTCAACTTCCCCACGGCCAATGCCGGACTGGGGGAGCCGCACCGATCGCCCCACAGTTAGAGCCAGTCTCTCCAGGACGAGCCACAGCTGGGCTCCCAACTCCCATGGCTGACCATGCCGATGAGATTAGTCTGGGTGGTGTCCTCGGGCCCCGGGCTCCTTTTACCTTCCCCACCAGTGGAGGGGGCGGGGAGGCGCAGCTGACAGCGGCATCTTCGAGCCCGATGGGGCTCCTTTTACCTTCCCTGCCGGTGGAGGGGGCGGGGAGGCGCAGCTGACAGCGGCATCTTCGAGCCCGATGGGGCTCCTTTTACCTTCCCTGCCGGTGGAGGGGGCGGGGAGGCGCAGCTGACGGTGGCGTCTTCGAGCCCAATGGGGCTCCTTTTACCTTCTCCGCCGGCAGTGGGGGCGGGGAGGTGCAGTTGACGGCGGCGTCTTTGAGCCCGACAGGGCTTCTTTTACCTTCCCCGCTGGTGGAGGGGGTGGGGAGGCACAGCTGGCATTACCAATATACACCTGTATACCTAGTATTCTTAACATACTTTGTATTGGGTTTTTTTGTACTACCACTGTTGCTATTTTGTATTTAGATACTTCAAATAATCCGAGGCCCCAAACTCTCATTCATTCATTTATTCCATGTATAAATTGGAGCTGGCTGGATAACTCGGAGGTTTGCGTATCTAACTTCAGGGCCAGAGATTTGCAATTTGATTCTCCATTGTCCCTCCTGAGAGATGAGTCAGCCTATATAGTCATAGACAAGCTGCACAGGCCCAAGGCACAACAAGAATAGGGGAATGGTAAAACGCTTCTGTCCATTCTCTACCTAAAAAAACCTGGAAAGGGTCACCATAAACTGGAATTGACTTGACAGCATGTAACTCATATATATATATATATATATATATATATATATATATATATATATATATATATATATATATATATATATATATATATATATATATATATATATATATATATATATATATATATATATATATATATATATATATATATATATATATGTGTGTGTGTGTGTGTGTGTGTGTGTGTGTGTGTGTGTGTGTGTGTGTGTGTGTGTGTGTGTGTGTATGTGTATGTGTATGTGTATGTGTATGTGTATGTGTGTATATGTGTATATGTGTATATGTGTATATGTGTATGTATATGTATAAATCAAGTGCTGGCTCTTTGTCTTCCTTACAATAAGTATTCTGCTTCTAGACTACGCCATCATCCTATGGCTTGGTGATAAGTACTAGGTGACCTCACTCACTATTGTAAAATGGTGTGAGAGGAGTCCCTTTAGCTATAAATTAGTCAGTACGTTGATCCTCTGTGCTCTCAGATGCCAGTTATGTTGTTATTTTGGGATGTATTTGTTTGCAGTACAGCAGTTTAACCATTGTGCCACCAGGATTCTTATCATTTTGATAATGTGAAGGACAACAGTAACAATGGAAGGCTTCCCATATTTTCCACAGGAGCTAGTGACTGCTCTTAAACCTCTTCAACTAGCACTATCAGCATTTAGCAATGCTATGATTTCATCATACAATAAAGTCAGATTCAACCTATTACATGCTGTTAAATGATGCAAAGAACATCTTATATTCAGTGTATTAGTTAGCTTAGAAGCTATTTGGTCAATATATGGAGGAACAAGATAAGCTTTTACCCTTGCACCTCTCTGATAAACTGTAAATGATAAACATCTATTGGAAATCACTGCAGCTTGTCCTATATATAGTTTTGTACAAACCTATAAGCGCAAGAATTCTGTATCCTCCTCAAACTCCCATTTTCAGGGGCAAATTCCCCAAAACAACTACATGCTGTCTACTCTGTTTTGACAGTTCTGGTGCATACTGTCACTGGAGCCAGAAGGTCTGATCACACAAGGAAATGGATTATAATGTAGACTGCTTGTGGTCTGATGATACCTTTTTCTTTCTTTTGGCAGATCACACAATTCAAGGGGAGATGTACTCCAATCCTTCAAACTCCAGGACCAAGCTAGGTAAAATGCAGACATATTTTATGATCCAAATGCTTCAAATGTTCTTATTTATTTTTAAAAAAACTATGCAGAGAGCCTTTTCTATGCCACAGTTCTCCCCAAAGGTAAATGTATTTCCATCTGATTTTATTCTCTCTAGCACTACATTCTGTAATGTTTCCCATAGTTACCAAAGGAACAAGTTGGAACTTCACACATGTAAATCCTTTTGGATGTCATCCAATTCTGTATACTCCCAGTTAAAATATTATATTATTTTTTACAGTCTGAAACATTATTGGTGGGGAAAATGTTATGACAAATGAAATATCACAGCTGTTGTTCTTAGGAAAATATGTGTAAAGTGTAATTACCTTTCCAAAACTTAAAGCCAATTCATCATTTCTACACAGTACAGGCCCAAAGATAGTGGTATTAAAGGTATTCATATATACCAGTAAAGTGACAAAATGTTAGGTCCTCATAGTTGCATAAATGTCTTTGAACTAGAGATCAAAGAGGTGAGGGGGGGGGGGGGATTAAAAATGAATACATGGTTTGCAATACTAAAGCCAGACATAACTTTCCCATCATTCAGCAAGTAAGAACAGCTCAGAGAATTTTATCTATTCTTGTTCACAACTCCCTTTCCCATGTTTACATGGTATCCAAAATGATGTAACCCACAGTACAAGTTAACCTGAGTTTTCTCATGAACAGCATTAAAAAGAGATTAGACGTCACTAGTTTACTGTTGCTGTCAATGTAATTCTCAACTATCTTTTAAGGTTATGGATGTGAATTATGTTACCAGGAGAAAGGGATGCACAAAAGAAGTACATGACTTGAGTTTTTTTGGAATAGTAGCCATGTTAGTCTGTGGTTCAGACATATCAGAAAACAAAAAAAATCAACAAACAAAAACACTGCAGTACTTTAATGATTAACTGCTATATTTTTACTGTTAGAGCAGAAATCAAATACAGTACAGTACATCCATCTGTTGGACACCCAGCACAGAGGCCTAAATATTAGCCAAGAGTTTCTGGGACATTATCAAATTTGATACACAGATTGCTATATGCTGCTAGATATTTTATATATATTATATTTTGGTGTATTATACCACCTTCACCACTTTCCAGCAAATTCTCTTACAACATGGGCACAACAGGAGGTAACCAAGTAACAGTAACCAAGTAAGAGGGTAAACCAGACTCATTAGCTTTGCTTGGCAGCTTCACACTTTTGAGATTGAAAGGGAGCCATTTAAAACTAATCTGAATAATTATTTGTTACTACTAGCTGTAGGAAGCTGAATTGATATGCATGCTTGTCTGTCATTCTGCTTAATTACTCTTTACCTCATTGCTTTGTGATCCTTTTCCCTTTTCCACTGTGACCCTTTTCCCCTGTGACATCTTAACCCCTGCATCCGGTATATATAAACCATGCCTGGAAGTTTTATTCCTTTGTCTGAAGAAGTGGACTTGACCCACGAAAGCTAACAGTAAAAATATAGCAGTTAGTCTTTAAAGTGCTGCAGTATTTTTTTCTTTTCTTTTATGATATGCATGACTTGAGTTGGCATTCCTAACCCTACAATATATTTTGAATTGTATGATTTGTCTTGATTGTATAGAACAGGGGATCTCAACGTTTTTGTGCCATGGGCCAGACCACGCCCCCTCAGATAGCTGAGCAGGCTGGACATGTGGTTCCCCCACCATAAATGCTGCCATAAAATGTGTCCGTAGCTGTTGTAAACACATTTATGACAGCCACGGATGCATTTAAGGTGTATTTCTGGATGTTTTCGCTACTTCTGCCTTTTTTGGTGGCAGGGACAGGGGGGAGGGTGGCACATTTCTGGCTGTTTCTGCCATTTCTGCTGCTTTTGCCGCTTTTGGCAGTGGCAGGAGCAAGGGTGGTGGGCCACATGAAATGGTGCTGTGAGCCAGATCCGGCCTGTGGGCTGTAGGTTGCGAACCCCTGGTATAAAACCGGTGATGCTGGTTTTGCATCCCTAGTGTATTCAGATGTTCAGAAAGTTCAGGTCAAATTAAACATTTAGTGCAATATGTACCCCTTGTTGGCACGTGCTGGATTTCTTTGGAAATGCATGCCCCAGCAATCAGACTTGCAAAATAAACACGTGTCTAGCTTCCCAAGACAATTATTTTTTTTTTAAAAAAAAGTAGTAGTATGCTAATTACAAAATAAAGAAGTGAGGAAAGCATATCGTATGATAAATAGATGCTTTTTGAGCAAGGGCAACCTATGTATAGAACATAACACCCTATTCCAGGGGTACCCAAACTTTTCAGGCCACAGGCCGGTCATGTGGTTCAGCGGGCCGGTCACATGGTTCCTCCCACTGGAAGTGGAAGCAAAACACGCCTTGCAATCTGTTTTGCAACAGGATGAGATAGAGTTTAAGCATCCATTTTCTCTGCTTAAACCAGGGGTGCCCAAACTATGGCCCGTGGGCCAGATCCAGCCCCTGAGACCAATTCATCCAGCCCACACCACCCTCATTGCTCCCATAAGCAGAAGTAAAACACACCCATACGGGTACATTTTACTTCCGCTTCTGGGAGTGATGAGGGTGGTGTGGGCCGGATGAGTTGGCCTCGGGGGCTGGATCCAGCCTGCGGACCATAGTTTGGGCACCCCATGGCATACAGATGCCTTGTTTATATACTTCATAATCTACATCTTGAAGCTGTTCGATAGCTCAGTGGCTAGAGGTTGAGAGTTGGATTTCTCACTGTGACTCCAAGGAGAAGAGGCAGCCAGTGTAGCCCTGGGCAAACTACACAGTCCCAGGGCACACCCATAAGAAGGGAAAGATAAACTAGTTCAGAGTATCCTGCACCTAAAAATCCCTGGAAAGGGTGACCTCTTCCATTTTGTCCTGATCATATTGTTTAAATGTATAAAGAAATGAATAAGAAATAAATAAGACAACGTGGCTCTTTACAAGTTGAAGATGATGTCATCTGCAATCTCTTGAACTGAAAGTCCACAAATGAGGCACAAAGAAGGAAATTGGAGTCTGGAAGAAAGCACTGCCCACTGCCCTAACCCAGGAGTGAGCAAACTTCTACTTTCCAGATGATGCTGAACTGAAACTCCCAGTAGCCCCATCTGGCCTGGCCAACCATGATGGACTGTAGGAATTGTAGTCCAAGAACATCTGGAGAGCCATAATTTCATAAGGGCTCAGCACCTGGATCATACAATGGTGCTCTAAGTTTATAGGTTGTTTGTCCATTTCCCATCTTTATTGTTTTTAATAATAATTTATTTTGTCTCTGTTAGCCTCCAAATGTTGAAACTGAGTAACCTTTCTCCAACGGGAGTGGGGGCCATT